>CANTUS010000010.1:1207500-2407500 GCA_947683365.1 Euphorbia pulcherrima
AAGTAAACATAATATGATAAACATAATTTATATGACAAGCTTATTCACGAGTATTTCAGCAAGCCGCTTATCGAGCATGTTCCCAAGCTTTCGAGCCGAGTACCCCACTTTTCAAGCTCTATTCATTACTGGTGCTGGGTAACAGAAAATCATCCATCTCCATATTGGGGACATCAATAGGCTCATTATTTGGGGTATTATCATCCAATATAAAATTGGTTTCCGGTTCCGCATATTTCTTGAGAGATGCTTGATATAAGTTTACCAAATGTTTAGCGGTTCTACAAGTTCTTGACCAATGACCAGTCATACCGCATCTATGGCATTTATTTTCATCATCTTGACTGTTTTTTCTTTTATCAAATCTTTCAATTTGATTATTCCACTTCTGGTGGTTATTTGTATTTTTCCACTTCGGGTGGAAATTATTGCTATTATTATTATTTACATATTTCCACTTCTCGTGGAAATTGTTATTATTATATCCTCTACCACGCCCATTACTACGACCTCTACCTCGACCACGACCACGACAATTTCTGCGGCCGCGTCCATTAAAATTATTATGAATTATCGCATTCGCTTCGGGGAATGGATTTGTTCCGGTAGGTCGTAGTTCATGGTTTTTTAACAGGAGTTGATTTCTTTGTTCTGCTAGGAGAAGAGCAGTAATTAGTTCACTATATTTCTTATAGTCCTTTGCTCTGTATTGTTCCTGTAATACCATATTATTCAAATGAAAAGTAGAATATGTCTTTTCCAGTAAATCCTCATCAGTTATTTCCTTTCCACATAATCTTAATGTGGATGTAATTTGAAAAAGTTTAGAATTGTATGCACTGACAGATTCAAAATCTTGTAGCCTTAAGTTTATCCATTCATATTGGGCATTTGGTAGAGATATTCTCTTTAGGTGTTCAAACCTCTCCTTTAATTGTTTCCAAAGATCTGCAGGATCTTTGACAGTCAAATATTCTGATTGAAGTGATTCATCAAGATGCCGGCGGAGAAAAACTAGAGTTGTTGCCTTATACTGAGGTCCAAGATTATTGTTTTCAATAATAGTATTCTTAAGACCCATCGATTCTAGATGCATTTCTGCATCCATCACCCAAGTAAGATAATTTTTCCCCGATACATCAAGAGGAGTAAATTCTAAACTTTTGATTTTAGACATATTAAGAATTATAGGTATAATATATATTTATAGAAAATAAAATAATTATGCCTTACTTTAGATTTATTTGGTGATATCCTCAGTTGATTAGAGCAAGCTCGTGCTGATAACGTGTTGGAAATCGACTATATATGCAAGGAGATTATAACAATAAAGAGAGAAAGTAGAGAGAGAATTTGAGAGAAACTTTTATTTCTTATTTCTGAGATATATGAAAATGAAGAAATTGAATTCCTATTTATAGAGAAATCCAACGGTAAGAATGGTAAATAAGTAAGAAACATTTTACAGAAAATAATAATGACAGGTAGAAAAGTAGAAAACATATTACATCAAATTATTAAGGACGTGGACCCTACATCAATAATTTAATGACATGGGTCACATCAAATAATTTAACAAAACCAATAATTATTTTTTAGGATGCTGAATTTTTAAAAGCTTCTCTTATTTTTAAATTTTTATAGTTTTTTTATCTTTTTAAATTTATTTAAAGTATATCTTATGATTCATTTCAGTTGATATGACAGATGAAAAGTCAATGTTTAAAAAGTCAATGCCATGTGAAGCGAAAAAGGTTATGAGGTGCAATTTAGACCAGTTTAGAAGGGCGAGGGAAACTTTTAAAAATTCAGAGGATGAAGGGCGATTGGGGATAAGTTCAGCGGGCTAGTGATGTATTCGACCTTATTAGTATAAACATAAAATTTATATTTACATAATATTCATTAAATATTTATTTGTTTAGTTACATGTTAGTATCAAATTGCTGAAATATGACATACATTGATAGTGTTTTCGCTTATTAAACTAGAGCCATTAAATTTTTTTTTATAGGAACAACTTTAGCAAATTGACTTTGTTTTATTTATTCTCAAAAATTAATATTAAACTATATTGATGTATCAACTTAACAACTTCACTAGTTTGAATGTTTGGTTGCTCAATATAATTTAATGTAACAAATTTAGAATTCAACTCTACTAAAATAGTAACTTTGATGATTTCAATATAATATAGTAACAATTATGTATTTTTTATGAAAAAATATATTAGCTTCTAAAAGAAAGAAATTTCATACAATTAGTGCCATTTTGACACTGTTTTTAAGCTGCTGTTAAAATAAGTTGCTCTCAGAAACTTTTAATAGATTTACATATTCTGGGTTTGAACAACATATTTTGATCTTTCATACTAATTAGTTAGGAACTGTCTGATTTATTTTTTCTGAAATCAAATCTACAGCTTTTAAAAAAAGCTTAAAAATTGAGCTTTTTAAAAAAGCTGAAAAAAAACTTGAGAGCAAAATAGCGATCCCAAATTATATCTCCGACTATTTCTCCTCTCACACTACAAGAAAAAAAAATCAGACACATACTTAAATGTTGAAAAACCGCGATAAAAGTATTTTATGCTTTGATATCAAAGATAAAGTAATATTATCAATCAAATTTATTTATTTTGATAAGAAATAAGAGGATTTGTTGGAGTATAAAATAAGGAAATATCTTAAACACCAGCAAAAAAATTTTTTTGACATTTTCTTCAGGTACAAATCTACAACTCAGTCCTCCTACCAACTGTAATTTTTTATTATAATTAAAAAATTAACAAATCCTTATAAAAATTTTTTAGGTTTCAACTGTATTAACTATAATTGAATATGGTTTGGAAGAGATTTTATTGAACAAGTTGTTAGACACAATTAGATACCCACTAAGAGGACAGCTAATCCTAACAAATGATTTAGATTTTTAAATCAAATAGAAAAGATTACATTTTGATGTAGATTATGGAGGTCCACTGACACTCAATGGACATATATATTATCCTAAAATTACACTTACAAATATCAGTGATAGTTTATCAGTATTTTAAAAAGTGTTAGGCGCTAGTCCGGTGGTTATGACTTTAAAAGGTTTAGATGAAGTTTAAGCAGAGACTAGGTGAGGTCTGGTGGTGGCCTAGGCAGATTTATATTTTTTTATTTTTTATTATTTATACATAAAAATATAATTTCAACTAAAAAATAAATTATAAAATATTAAAAAATATAATTTAGAACATGTTTAAAATTGGAAATGAAAATTTTATTGCGAAAACACTTTTATGTACTTTCATTTTACTAACTAAGCTATTTTTAGTATGTTAAAAATATCAAACTATAATTATTATAGACATTGATATCTTAAAAACTTGAATTCATACGTCGTCTAGGCGGAAAAAATTGGAATAGGCGATGCCTAGGCGGCAATAAATCGGTTAGGGGCCTGGGAGCGCCATGGGAACGTAAAGTCGGGCGGAAAGCTCTAAAATAGGCCTAGGCGGCGCCTAAGCGGGATTATGCAAGGATTTTTAAAATGCAATAATTGTTTTTCATCCGACCCAAAATGTATGTCATTTTACTTAATATTCTATTATTTCTTTTGTTTGTCATTTTATATCAATGCATAATTCAACACTTTTTTCCTGATTTACCCTTGTATTAATTAGGAAAGAGATTAAGTATAAATGAAGTTATAAGGTACTCCCTCCAATTTTTTCTATCCATCGCTTTAGAATTTTCATCGAAATCAATAAAACATTTATAACACTATTAAATGACTAATTTATCTTTTATATCTTTATACTAAAAATCTCATGCTTCTTAATTACCTACTTATAATGTAGGGGTAAATTAGAGAAAAAATGATTATAAGAAAGCATTGGTAACAAATAAAAAAAAATTGGAACGAGCAATAATTTAGAAGAAAAATGATTTTATAATAAAACTAAAAGATAAATTAGTCATATTAATAGTGTAATAAATATTTTATTAATTTTAGTAAATTCCTAAAATGACATCTCTTTAATTACTAAAAATTTTAAGCTGTATCATCTTATTAAGATATGGAATTTAAGGCTAATTTTATCTCTATACATATGTACAAAATTTGATTCAAATTTAAGCCCTGTTATTTTCAACTTATAAGTAGTAATATTAAACTAAACTTATTTTAGTATAAATTTATATATATATAATATTGAACTGAATTAAAGTGAATATAAGTTGAAAATAACAAGACCTTAATATATACATGTAGTTGATCAAAACAGAGATGATATAATTGGTAAGCCAATAGTTAATTAATAATTTACTTGTATTATTGGGAGGATGGCACAAAATTATAATTCACAAGTTAAAACACATCAAACATTAATTAAATAAAGCCGAATTCATCAAGATCCCTGTACTTGTCTTTAAATACTCATTTACCCTATAAACTTTTAAAAGTTCTAAATAACCCCTTAAACTTATAAAAATGTTTCAATTAATCCTTGTACTTGTAAAAATGAACTCATTTACCCCAAAAATGCCACATATCAGATTTTGTTTGGTTTGACTTTTCAAATATATAATTTTTTTCTCTTCAATCAGAAACCGACACATGGCATTGGGGGAGGGGGGGGGGGGGATTGGCTCACTTTTGCAAGTTCAAGGGATCATTTGAAACTTTTAAAAATTCAAGAGGCAAATAGGTGTTTAAGGACAAGTTCAAGAGGTTTTTGATGTATTAGGCCATTAAAGAATAATGTGCCAACCAATTCCAACAAACCAGCAGTAACTCAACCCAAAAATATTCCGACAAAATTTTTACATTTCATATTTTCACATTGACTTCCCCTGACATATTTTTCAAGTAAAACAAACGCCAGAAAATTTAAAAAATATTTTCCAGCACAATATTTTCAGGGAAACAAACAAGGCCTTAGAGAGACATTCGATCGTATACTATTCAAGAGCTCAAAAGCTCCCAGCTTTTTTGCATATAACTAGGCAAAAAAGCATCCAACTCGATGCTTTTCAAATCGGCAAGATTATAGTCTAAGGACATTCGTGGTCCTTGCAATGCCTGCGACACATCGGGTAAAACCATTTGTTTGCAGTGAAGGTGCAAACGGGGAACATTTTCCGAGATACTTCCACTTTTCAAATCGATCCCGAAAGGAAGTATCTTTTCACATGGCGACGCTATCTCGTGTGAATTTTCCTCGAGACTATACAAAAAAGGTTTCCATGTCTTGTGAGCGATTCGCCCGTACTTGTAGTCTCCAACTATCGGTGTGCCTAATACTTCGGCGCAGTGTACACGCAGCTGGCATAGGATTCAAACAGTTGAAAAAGACTAGAGGGTACTTAAACAATAATGTACGCAGAAAGTTTCAGTTTTTTAGTCCTCGTGGTATAACTCAGTTACCTATTTTGTCCCTGTACTAATTTAGTCCGTGTGTTATGCAATTCATTACCTTTTTTAAAGCTATGCAACCATTCCCCGTTATGTCCCCAGATTGTGCAATTTGTTAACTTTTTGGGTCCTGCATTGTAGAATCTCTATTGATGTAACTATGCATAATATGCACTAAAGGACCAAAAAGGTATTAGGTTGCATAGCACCGGGACCAAATAGGTAACATGTACACGAATGGATAAATGAACTATAACACATGGTACGAAAAGGTGGTTCTGCCCATATTTACCTGATGTTTTCTACCAGTGATTGGAGTTAGCTCAAGCCATGAGTATCCTGCACTAAGACCCAAATCATGAAAAAGGCGAAAGCTATATTTGAAACTAGTCGAGTGTGAACAATCAAGCATAGGCAAAAGACCTTTTTAGATCCTGTGGTATCATCAGTTTGTCCCTTTAATCCATGTGTTATTCAAACAGTTACCATTTTTGTCCCTTTAGTACGAATACATGAAATATCACTAAAAAAGTCTCTACCGTACATGGTCCAGAAAGATAACAAATTTCTAGCAATAGGACCAAATGAGTAAAAATTTCATATCAAAAGTGCTAAATGGGTAATGATTGAATAGCAGAGGGATCAAAAAGGTAATATATTGCATAGCATAGAACCCAAATAGGTAACGTATATACCACATGAACCAAACGGGCAAAACATTTATAGCACAGGGACCAAAAAGTTGTTTTTTCCAACAAACATATCGATAGTTGAATTCAACTCCAAGATTAACTATGTCTATGTGACACTTGATTTCCAGAAAAATATTACAGCGACTAAGTTAATAATGACTAATGAGTCCACAAACGAGACATTTTCAGTCAAAATAACGATAAGGGAAAAGGAACTGCGAAAAATTGATACTAACCACGAGATGATTCGATGACTCTGTATTGTGTCAATGCATGCTGAGAAGATGTACTGCTGCCATTATCGACTACTGTTATTCGATCAGATTTACCATTGTCCACCACTACCTGCAAGCGATTGTGTCAAAATCAAAAATTAAAAAATACTGAATATATCGGAAATTCAGAAACAACTTGAAAGGATACAAAACTTAACGCTTTTTACGAATCAAGCTCATCCTAACCTTTCCTAATGGTGCTGAAATCAACCCCTTTTGACGTCTCGGAGACCCCATGACAAGTGCCCAATACTTTCTTTGAAGGATTCTTCTTTGGTTTTCGATATCCTTAAGAAAGAACGAAATATAACAATAACATATGCTATCATTTTTTCCTAATTAACAACTAACAGACTAACATATACTATAAAAATAGTAGAACGCCTAGTTACTCACATCATTTGATGCTGCAATGGTCTTTTCTCGAAAAATCGAATGCAAAACTGTAGTACTTGTTTGTGTCCTTCCCATCACCAATATACCACTACTACCTCTGTCAAGTCTATGGACCTAATCGAAAAAACGAGTTGTAAAACTATTATTTTTATGCAACGATACACGAACATCCTATGAGACTATCGAAAAAATAGGATAAAACATTTTGATTCAACTAAACAGGGAAAACCATGCTTTTGGACCTAATTGTATAATCCATTTGCTTATTTGGTCCCTCTGGCGATCTCTGTGCTATGAAATCTTTTACTTTTTTGGTCCCTTTTGTGCATATTATGCATAGTTATATCAATAAAAATTCTACACTGCAAGGCCCAAAAAGTAACAATTTGCATAGAATAGGGACTTGTGGGTAAAAGTTGCACAAAAAATGGTTCAAAAAGTATCAAATTGCACAGCACATCACAAGGACCAAATGTGTAACATGAATAGCAGAGGGACCAAATGGGCAAATGAGTAACACCACAGGGACCAAAAAGGCCCTTTCGCTCAACTAACCACAATACGATAGCTAACGGAGTTCATCAAACTCACCAGCTTAGGAGGTTCACAGCAGTCATAACTTAAACAACTTGCAGCCAGTTCATCTAAGCTTAGTTTGATACCAATCCCACCCTGTCCAAACATATTCAAAATAAAAAATTTAAACTCCATGGAATACAATCAGTGAGCATACCGAAACTTTAACTAACGTTACTAACCTGAACAGGCAATCCAGGCGGTTTGTTGATGACAATAATGGCCTCATCCTATCTCAAAAACCAATATTAAGTCAAATTCCTGAACTGTAATAGAGCTATAAGTATCCAAACTAACAGAGTCATAACTAACAACCTTGTACAACACGAGGCTACGGATATAGTTCACTTGTTCTTCATTGAACTGGTGTTGTGTTTCCTCAGAATCATCAGGCAATGCAAGGACTGAATTAGGAAGCAAGATTCTATCTCCTAAATGCATCAAATCCTTAGCTGAAACCTTCCAGCAATTTCATTACAGCAAATTATATGTTAAAAACCAATACAATGGCACCATTTCAAATCTCAAAGAAAACACTCAATCTTTTCAATCAAATCAAAGGAAAATCAGTTACCCTTTTAATCCGATTTTCGTCCATTTGATCACCAACATTTGAGGACTCTCTTCGAACCTGCAACCAAGCAAAACAACTAGGGCTGTAAACGAACCGATCTGAGCTCAGACACTGACGGTTCAAGCTCTGTTCGTTAAATTTTTGCCGAGCTCGAGCTTGGTCAAATTAGCCCGAGCAGAGCTCGAGCCTATCTCGAGCTTTGTTCAAATCAAGCTTAGCCGAGCTTTGTTCAATTGAGTTTTAGCCGAACATATTAATTACATTTTTTACAAGCTCAAACCAAGTTTCAAACTTAAAAATATGTTTTTACTTCACTAATCAAAGTTTTATGTATTTAAACTTATTTAATCGCTTAAAAATACTTAAATTTTAAGCTACATACATACCTATGTATATTTATTTATCATAATATACTTATAATTTATATGATAAACATAATATTCTTATTTTTGGAAATGTTCATGAGTAGTGAAGTAAACATAATATGATAAACATAATTTATATGACAAGCTTATTCACGAGTATTTCAGCAAGCCGCTTATCGAGCATGTTCCCAAGCTTTCGAGCCGAGTACCCCACTTTTCAAGCTCTATTCATTACTACAACGAACCTAAATTTTGTTCACGAACAAGCTCATTTATTAACGAGTCGAGCTCGAACGTGCTCTAACCGGGCCAAACATTGTTCATGAGTAGCTCTGTTCATGTACAAAGCTAAAAACAACTATACAGTACAACAACAACATTACCCCAATGCCTAACAAGGCTCCCGCACAAGTGGGATAAGGGGTCGGGTCTACGCACTTACCACTGTAATTACAGAGAGGTTGTTTTCAATTGACCCTAAAGTGAAGTTGCAACAGCTATCCGTGACTTCACATTAAAAAAGCTCAGACAGTTTAATGAGTTATTTTGCTTTAATCCATTATAATCTAAACCAAAGAACAGTGACTCTTTGGCCCCATCAAAATAACAGACAAAGAAGAACCTGCAAATTAAAAAAATACAAATTGCAGAATTAGAAATTGCAAATTCAAAAGAACCTGTCTCAATCGAAATAGTTTGTGCACAAGGTCTCTAGGAATTTCCGGGCAGCAATGAAAGATCCACTTAAGCGCCGTCGTTTCCGCCACCAATTTATCCGGAACAGCCGCAGCTATTGCTTTCCCTAGCGACGAGCCGCTGATTGTGGGAGTGTACGGAGGCAAAATGAACCATTTTCCTCTATTTCCGTTGACATTGTTGCGGTCTTTGTGTGAGCACGGGGCGGTGGTTGCGTAATTAGAGCGGAAGACATGGGCGGCCGGGATAAAAGACCTTGTAGAGTGACGGAAGGAGTCGTGAAGCACTGATCGGAAGAGGATTATGCGGCGGAGATAGGTGGATTCCGGCATCGGAGTAGGAGTGTTGGGGTTTGTTTGTTTTGATACAGGGGAGAAGAAGGGTTTTATTCAACTGGGCTAAAAAATAAGCCCAATAAAATATTACAAGCCAAGCCCATAAGGCCTAAATTTTATTGAAACCTTAACTATCAAGGCCCAAATCTTTTAAAAATAGATTTAGGCCATATTCTTTTTAACTTATATTCAGTTAAATTCAGTTCAGTACTGTTCAGTATTTATCAGTACTGAATATATAAAATAAGTACTCATCAGTTCAGTTTAGTCAATACCGCTACTTATAAGTAGAAAGAATAGGTCCTTAAAGCGAGTTTGGATATGTTGTCGGTACGTTACATGCTTGTTTTTCGTAAAGGAATGTGAAAGCATGTTTTCAGGTTAAATAATCAATGTTATTAAAATCGGACCGAACTGATTGATTCAATTGAAAAAATCATGATTGAACAACAATTGAACTGGTGTTGAACAATGATTAAATCCGATTGAATCACAGTTGAATTATAAAATCTGTGAACTGTTGTCTTCACCGGTTCGATAACACTCAAAATAATAAAAGCCATTTACATTAGCTATCAATTGCATTACAAATGAAGTAACTATGTAACTATTCACTCATTTTTCAAATAAAAGTGTTGCCTATAAAAGCAATTGTAGGCACACATGACATCAGTGAACAATTTTTTTTTTAAATTCCAACAGTCAAATGTCACTATTTATCTTTTTATTAAGTCGTTCACAAGTTACAAATGTCACCTTATTGATTGGAATGATAATATTATCTTTATTTTTGTCAACTATATTGTTTAAAAGTTTGGTAATATATTAGTCAACATTATATCATCAATATCAATCTAATAGTATAAGATATTCTAGCTATAAAGTTATAGTTAAGAAATGTATTTTCTTTTTGTTAACAAATACTTTCTTTATTTTCTTTGAATGTAATCATTGACATGAACACTTAAGAATATAATGATAAGTAAATAAATTAATTCCGTTTTCCTTAATTTATATATAAAAAAGCCTAACGACGAATTTCAGGTTGTTGTCTCATTGCTTTTCAAAAAAAATATATGAGATTAGGCATTTTAGGGAAGAAGTTTCAGGGTCGTGAAGATATTGTCAAACACGACTTAACAACTGGGATACACAGCATAACATAAACGAAATTACAACTTACGATAAATTGAAATCTATCATCTTAAAAGATCAATATGAACGTCAATTTAAATTTAAGCCCAAATCAAATCTTACGAAAATATTGAAGAGAAAAACTATCATGCACTTACAACTTATGTATTACCTTTATAACAACTGATTACAAAATTTGTTACAAAATTATCACTCTCTCGTCGAAAAAAGATACAAAAATTAGAAGAAAAATAAAGGAAAGTAAAATAGGCTAAGGAGCAGACTTAGGGAGGTTATGTCCTATGCCAGGGCTAGGACCAGAGTAAGCAACATCCGTAGATACGTGACTATGACCCGGGCCACTATGGCTCGGCCCCGAATGCTTTATGCCTCGAAGATTTAGCCTGAAGATTGAACTCTGGTCCATACTCTTCAATGAACGATATTGGGCCGACTTTGCGAAATCTCCATCATTACGAGCTTCTGACTCGATCAAAGAAAAGACTAGTAGTAGAATGAGTAGAAGAAGGAGAATATTATAACTCATAAACTTGTGTTGTTTAGCCATTTTTAGCAATAGCTAACAATGAAAACAAAGTTAAGAGTAATGAGCCCTAATTATAGTAGTAATTTAATAAATAATATGATTTTTAATTAAATAAATACTTAATTAGCAATGGATTTTAATTAATTTATGGAATGCATTGGAGTGATGAATTGTGCCTAATTCAATGTAACATCCCATGTGTAATTTTCTTGGAGGATTTGGTGAAGTCCAAGAAATAGATTAGATTTTAGTTTGGTACATTATACGAGGTCATTTTTTTAAGTAGAACATCACAAAAAAAAAAGTAAAGAAAAGAGTACACTTCATTCCACTAATTTTCAAATTGAAAAATTGTATTTTATTTTGTAAATGTCAAGATATTTTATATATATTTTGTCATTTAGTAAAGGTTGAATACATTAAGACCTCCTGAATTTGTCATTAAACATTTATTTACCCCTAAATTTTTAAAAGTTTCAAATAACCCTTTGAACTTGTAAAAAAGTTCCAAATAACCTCATGAACTTGTAAAAAGTGAATTCATTTGCCCCCTAAATGCCACATGTCACATTTTGGTTGGTTTGTCTTTTCAAAGATGTCATTTTCTCTCTTCAATCGGAAACCGACATGTGGTGTAACGCCCCCCCTTCTAGAAAGCGCCACGGTAACTATAATCACCCAATAAATAACTCTACTCCACTATATAAAGTTCAATACTTATAGATTTAATATGTACAAATACAAATATAACGTTCCAAACTCCAAATTATTCTCCAAATGCTAATTATTCTCCAAATATTTCTCAATGTCACTTTACATTTCTCACTCTCTAGTACATGCCATTATTCTACAAACCATAATATTACATTAAAATTTAAATCCACCTCGAATCTTTCCTTATTTGCTCTTTAAGCTGATCCACCTGTACCACTTTGGTCCAAGCTATCTACAAGTTCTCCACCTACGCGTAGAAAATCAACTACACGCTAAGCAATTTGCTTAGTGGTGTCCATAAAAGAAATACAATAACTTTGAATATTTTTAAAATAGAAACAAAATATATTTATAAGTCAAAAACAAATTAACCAACTTTATAAAACCAAATCACAAAACTTATATAATAATCCTTTCAAGTACAATCAAATTTGTATCCAATTTTTCCAAACACTTTAACCACATATTGCCCATAGTAAACAAGTCCTGAATAACGGTAACATGGATACGGGAGCGGACAAGCCCGAAGCCAAAGCTTCAAAATCAATATATCGGTCAAGCCCGAAGCCGAAGCTTCAAAAATCAATATATCGGTCAAGCCCGAAGCCGAAGCTTTAAAAATCAATATATCGTATATATATATATCATAATATCGGCCAAAGCCCGAAGCCAAAGCTTCAATTGTTTGTACAGTACTGTACCCCCTTTATTGGCGCCAATCTACCCTTACCCGTATTCTACTCGTTTAATAAGGGCAATAAATCAAAGTAACATCTTAAAAATTCCAGTATAAACCATCAATCATAATTCAACATAACTTCAGTAATTAAGAAATCCAAATCCCAAATTTTTAAGCATCAAACTTTAATTAAAACTCAATAAAATCAATATTCATACTTTCCAGAATTTTTTCCAGGTTTCATAACCTGAATTCCCCTGCATTTTTCACTATCAAAACATTATCTAATCGAAGAACTTTATTCTGAACATAATTAGACACATGTCTCAGCTTTCCAAAGCCACCAGAATCATAGAAATCCAATTTTTATAACCAAAGTTATGATCAAAATACTAAACAGTGTACGAAGCTGAGATTTTCCAAAAACAGATTTCATGACTGAGCTTCAAACGAAAATTTCACATTGAAAATCAATGAAATTCAATAAGGTTTCTTCTGAACATATGTTCCTTACTTTCTGTAGATATCAATAGAATCAAGAATCGTTCAAATCAGATTTATATAACGAGAGAAAACATTAAAACAAAACAGGTATATAATCTGGAAAATTTCCCGAAAAACCGAGAAATCGAAATTCGGGACACAAACCTTTTTCTATGCTCTTTCTAGCTCTCTTCTACCTCTTTTGCCTTTGATTTACTTGCAATAGCTTCCTCTACAATAGCCATATATAATTCTATCAAGATATTGCATAAATAAACTTCCTAATACCATAAATATGCTTAATCTACCATGAATTCTACTAATTAAGCTTTAATTTCACCAAAAATCACTCACCTCAAATTCGGGTTACTATTCATCTGAATCTTAATATCTGAAATCCTCCTCTTCTAGTCTTGATTGACTGAAATTGATGATGATAGAGGGCTTAAGGATCGATTTCTAACAAGAATTCGAAGTTGAATCGAAGAAATCGGAAGTTTTTGGATTATAGAAAATTTGTGGTAAGGGATAAATGTAATGTGTAGAAGAAGAAGAAGAATGAAAGTGAAGAAGAGTAGATGCTGGATGGTGTATGTATTGATTTTCTTTGTTTTTTTTTCAATTTCCAATAATGCCCCTGATCAAATAATTAAATGTCCATTTCAACCCTCTTACTTAATTAGCTCTTATTTCCTCATGCCTTATATCCAATAACAATAATAACAATAAAAATAATTTTCATGATATTTTAATACCATAGTAATTTATTATAAGCAATTTTTTTAGGAATTTCGGTTCGTTACAATTCTTCCCCTCTTATGAATTTTCGTCCCGAAAATTTCCTGAAAACAGTTGCGGATATTGAGTTTTCATTGTATCCTCCGGTTCCCAAGTTGCTTCTTCAACCTTATGATTCCTCCAAAGTACTTTTACCAAAGGAATAGACTTGTTTCTCAATTGTTTAACCTCTCTCGCCAAGATTTGTACCGGTTCCTCTTCATACGTCAGGTCGGGTTCGATTTCTACGACATCAGGAGATAAGATATGTGATAGATCTGATCTGTATCTCCTTAACATTGATACATGGAACACATTATGAATTTTGTCGAGTGTTGGGGGTATTGCCAACCGATAAGCTACCGGTCCAACCTTCTCTATAACCTCATATGGGCCAATGAATCTCGGACTGAGCTTGCCTTTCTTGCCAAATCGCAGGACTTTCTTCCAAGGAGATACTTTGAGAAATATTTTATCCCCAACTTCATAAGTAATGTCTTTTCTTTTTAGATCAGCATAAGATTTTTGTCTATCCGATGCAGCCTTCAATCTTTCTTGAATAAGTTTTACCTTCTCTTTTGTCTCCTGAATTAAATCCACTCCCACAATATTGTTTTCACTAAGTTCGGTCCAATATAATGGAGTTTGACATTTTCTTCCATATAATGCTTCATATGGAGCCATTTGTATGCTTGACTGATAGCTGTTATTATAGGCAAACTCCATGAGGGACAAATACTTATCCCAACTTCCTTCAAATTCAATGATACAACTTCTCATCATGTCTTCCAACACCTGAATTACTCTTTCAGACTGACCATCTATTTGAGGATGAAATGAAGTATTGAAATGAAGTTTGCTACCTAAGGCTTCTTGCAACCTCTTCCAAAATCTCGAAGTAAATCTTGGATCTCAGTCAGAAATGATTGTAATAGGCACTCCGTGTAGCCTTATTATCTCATCTATATATAACTGAGCCAACCTATCAAGTGAATAATCCATCCTAACTGGAAGAAAGTGGGCAGACTTTATCAATCTATCTACAATAGCCCACACTGCATCATGTTTCTTCTGTGTAAGTGGTAAAGACGTCAAGAAGTCCATTGTGATTCTTTCCCATTTCCATTCTGGAATTGTTATTGGTTGCAACAATCCAGAAGGAACTTGATGTTCTGCTTTCACCTGTTGACAAGTTAGACATTGAGCAACATAGTTAGCAATGTCTTTCTTCATTCCATTCCACCAATAATGGCTCTTTAAATTTTGGTACATCTTGTTTGCTCCTGGATGCATCGCATAAGGACTACTATGCGCCTCTTGTAAGATATTCTTCTTTAATTCTTCATTGTTTGGCACACATAGTCTATCTTTAAAATATAGACACCCATCTTCTCGAACCATATAGTTGTCTACGATACCCACTTGTGTCCTTGCTCGAATGACCTTGAAGTCATCATCTTCATTTTGTGCTTGCTTAACCTGTTATAGTAGTACAGGTTGAATCTTCAATTCTGCAATTAAGGCTCCACTACTGGTAAGAGCTAACCCCGTATTCATAGCCCTTAGTGCCATCATTGTCTTTCTGCTGAGAGCATCTGCCACTACATTAGCCTTTCCTGGATGGTAATCAATAAGGCAATCATAATCTTTAATGAATTCCATCCACCTTCTTTGCCTTAAATTCAACTCTTTCTGTGTTGGTAAATATTTCAAGCTTTTATGATCTGTGTAAATATAACATTTTTCTCCATAAAGATAATGTCGCCAAATTTTCAAGGCAAAGACTATTGCAGCCATTTCCAAATCATGAGTAGGATAATTCCTTTCATGATTCTTCAATTGCCTGGAAGCATAGGCAATCACTTTCCCTTCTTGCATCAAAACACACCCAAGACCACTATGTGAAGCATCACTATAGATTACAAAATCTTTTTCAGGTTCTGGTTGGGTAAGGATGGGTGCTTCTGTTAACATCGCCTTTAATTTCTCAAAACTTTCTTGACACTTGTGATTCCATTCAAATTTTGCATTCTTTTGAAGTATTTTTGTCAATGGGGCAGCAATGACTGAAAATCCCTTCACAAATTTTCTATAATACCCCACTAAACCAAGGAAACTTCTGACTTTCGTAGGGTTCTTTGGTGGTTTCCATTCTACAACTGCTTCTATCTTTTTAGGTTCCACTTTAATTCCTTCGGCAGAAACAACATGGCCTAAGAAAGAAACTTCTTTAAGCCAAAACTCACATTTGCTTAGTTTGGCATACAATTTATTTTCCCTTAAAGTTTGGAAAACTATCCGCAAATGTTGATCATGCTCTTCCCGTGACTTAGAATACACCAAAATGTCATCAATGAAAACCACTACAAACCTATCTAAATATAAGTAAAAGACATGGTTCATAAGGTCCATAAATGCTGCTGGTGCATTAGTTAGACCAAATGGCATCACTAAAAATTCATAGTGCCCATATCTGGTTCGGAAAGCCATCTTTGCAATATCATCATCTTTCACTCTCATCTGATAGTAGCCCGATCTTAAATCAATCTTGGAGAAGTATTTGGCACCCTTCAGTTGATCAAATAAATCTTCAATCCTTGGCAATGGATACTTATTCTTGATTGTCAATTTATTCAACTCCCGGTAATCAATACACAATCGGAACTACCCATCTTTCTTCTTAACAAACAACACTGGTGCACCTTATGGGGATATACTCAGGCGTATGAATCCTTTCTCTAATAATTCTTGCAACTGAATCTTCAACTCTTTCAGTTCAGCAGGCGCCATTCTGTATGGTGCTTTGGATACTGGTGCGGTACCCGGCAATACATCAATTGCGAATTCTACCTCTCTTTTTGGTGGCAACCCCGGTAGTTCTTCTGGAAATACATCGGGAAAATCACATACCGTAGGAATATTCTGCAATTCTAACTCACCTTCCTTCAATTCTAGAGTGAAGATTAGGTAGGCCTGACATCCCTTCCTAACCAACCTTTTAGTCTTCATAAAAGAAATTATATTACAGAGATAATCTGATCTTTCCCCCACGATAACTATTTCTTCACCATCAGAAACTTGAAGTGACATTCTTTTATTTTTGCAATCCACCACAGCTCGATGTTCTGATAACCAATCCATTCCCATGATAACATCATAATCTCAGAAAGGTAACTCAATCAAATTTGCATGGAAAAGTTGATGTTGAATCATAATAGGGCAATTCATGTACACTTTGTTTACTATCACACTGTGTCCTAAAAGATTAGTCACTTCAATATTTTCTCCTAATTCTTCTACATGCAACCCTTTCTCTTGTGCTAATGCAGTACATATATATGAATGAGATGAACCAGGATCTATCAAAGCGTAAACATCATGATTAAAGAATGAAAATTTACCGACAATAACTTCGGTAGATTCTCTAGTCTCAGGCCCTCGGATTGCATAACTTCGCGCCATTCCTCCCGGTCTACCACTCTGCGGTGCTTGTTGAGCCACATCATGTCCACTTGAACCACTAGCATTTCCTCCTCCCCTTCCTCTTCCACCTTGCATTGTAGGAGTAGGAACTACTGCAGGTGCAGATGTACTTATCTGTTTTTGAGGACAATTTGCAATCAAATGTTCCCTCGGGCCACATTTAAAGCAGACTCTACCTTTTCCCCAATATTCCCCTGTATGCATCCTTCCACAATTAGAACATTGTGGAATATTTCCTCTGCCTCTACCTGAAGGTACGCTAGCCGCTGACCCCATACTTATGGTTTGTCTCGATGAAAACCCTCTAAAATGAGATTGTGTTTGTTCTGATGTTCCCTTCTGTCTCTTACTTGGAGATTCTGTACTAGCTGGACCCTGTGATCCCTTTTGAAATCCAGACCTTTTAGCCATTCTTTGTTGTCTATCTGAATTAATCTTCTCAATGCCCGTAGCAGCATTAACCAATTCATTGAACACCCTAATCCTTTGTGCAAGTAAATGCACTCTAATTTCATCATTCAGCCCATCCTCGAATCTCTTACATCGCCTCACTTCACTGTCATCGATATCACGAGCATACCTCTCGAGTTTGAGGAATTGAACTTCATATTCTGATACAGTCATTCATCCCTGTCTCAAAGACAAGAACAATTTCCTCTGCTCATCCTTGAATCGTTCACTAACATACTTTTTGTCAAATTGTTCCAAGAAAAGACTCCAGGTGATTTCTCCGGGTCGCCTTTCCCTCACAATATTATCCCACCACCTCCTAGCTTGTTCTTTGAGTAGACCTTGCACACAGTATAATCTCTCTTCATCTGTAAAATGAAGCCTAGTCATACACCATTTAGTATGATCAAGCCAATCTTCTGCAATTGCAGGATTCACTGTATCCCCTTTGAAATCATCAGTTGGAAGCTTCTTGATTCTTTCAAGAGGAGTTCTCTCCTCTCTTCTTTCAATGTGAGGTACGACAGGAACTTAAGGGATTTGTATGTTTCGTAGTACTTGTGTGATTACTTCAGTAGTCATATGCTGAAGTAAAGCAGCTTCTGCTGGAGTAGGTTGTTCAGGAAAGCCATGAATTGGTGGGGGTTCACGTCTTTGTTCATCCCCTTGTCTAATACGGACCGTACTCTCAGCATCCTCTTCCTCACTCTGGTTGTGACTACTACTAGCCATTCTTATTCCTGAAAATTGGACCAAAGTGGATCAATCAACTAACATAACATATTTATATCTTAAATGGCATGTACATACTAGTCCTAGAATCGCCTAAACCTCAGCTCTGATACCAACAAATGTAACGCCCCCCCTTCTAGGAAGCGCCACGGTAACTATAATCACCCAATAAATAACTCTACTCCACTATATAAAGTTCAATACTTATAGATTTAATATGTACAAATACAAATATAACGTTCCAAACTCCAAATTATTCTCCAAATGCTAATTATTCTCCAAATATTTCTCAATGTCACTTTACATTTCTCACTCTCTAGTACATGCCATTATTCTACAAACCATAATATTACATTAAAATTTAAATCCACCTCGAATCTTTCCTTATTTGCTCTTTAAGCTGATCCACCTGTGCCACTTTGGTCCAAGCTATCTACAAGTTCTCCACCTACGCGTAGAAAATCAACTACACGCTAAGCAATTTGCTTAGTGGTGTCCATAAAAGAAATACAATAACTTTGAATATTTTTAAAATAGAAACAAAATATATTTATAAGTCAAAAACAAATTAACCAACTTTATAAAACCAAATCACAAAACTTATATAATAATCCTTTCAAGTACAATCAAATTTGTATCCAATTTTTCCAAACACTTTAACCACATATTGCCCAAAGTAAACAAGTCCTGAATAACGGTAAAATGGATACGGGAGCGGACAAGCCCGAAGCCAAAGCTTCAAAATCAATATATCGGTCAAGCCCGAAGCCGAAGCTTCAATATATATATATATATATACATATCATAATATCGGCCAAAGCCCGAAGCCAAACTTCAATTGTTTGTACAGTACTGTACCCCCCTTTATTGGCGCCAATCTACCCTGACCCGTATTCTACTCGTTTAATAAAGGCAATAAATCAAAGTAACATCTTAAAAATTCCAGTATAAACCATCAATCATAATTCAACATAACTTCAGTAATTAAGAAATCCAAATCCCAAATTTTTAAGCATCAAACTTTAATTAAAACTCAATAAAATCAATATTCAAACTTTCCAGAATTTTTTCCAGGCTTCATAACCTGACTTCCCCTGCATTTTTCACTATCAAAACATCATCCAATCGAAGAACTTTCTTCTGAACATAATTAGACACATGTCTCAGCTTTCCAAATCCACTAGAATCACAGAAATCCAATTTTTATAACCAAAGTTATGATCAAAATACTAAACAGTATACGAAGCTGAGATTTTCCGAAAACAGATTTCATGACTCAACTTCAAACGAAAATTTCACATTGAATATCAATGAAATTCAATAAGGTTTCTTCTGAACATATGTTCCTTACTTTCTGTAGATATCAATAGAATCAAGAATCATTCAAATCGGATTTATATAACGAGAGAAAACATTAAAACAAAACAGGTATATAATCTGGAAAATTTCCCGAAAAACCGAGAAATCGAAATTCGGGACACAAACCTTTTTTTATGCTCTTTCTAGCTCTCTTCTACCTCTTTTGCCTTTGATTTACTTGCAATAGCTTCCTCTATAACAGCCATATATAATTCTATCAAGATATTGCATAAATAAACTTCCTAATACCATAAATATGCTTAATCTACCATGAATTCTACTAATTAAGCTTTAATTTCACCAAAAATCACTCACCTCAAATTCGGGTTACTATTCATCCGAATCTTAATATCTGAAATCCTCCTCTTCTAGTCTTGATTGACTGAAATTGATGATGATAGAGGGCTTAAGGATCGATTTCTAACAAGAATTCGAAGTTGAATCGAAGAAATTGGAAGTTTTTGGATTATAGAAAATTTGTGGTAAGGGATAAATGTAATGTGTAGAAGAAGAAGAAGAATGAAAGTGAAGAAGAGTAGATGCTGGATGGTGTATGTATTGATTTTCTTTGTTTTTTTTAATTTCCAATAATGCCCCTGATCAAATAATTAAATGTCCATTTCAACCCTCTTACTTAATTAGCTCTTATTTCCTCATGCCTTATATCCAATAACAATAATAACAATAAAAATAATTTTCATGATATTTTAATACCATAGTAATTTATTATAAGCAATTTTTTTAGGAATTTCGGTTTGTTACACGTGGCATTGATGGGGGCAAATTGGTTCACTTTTTGCAAGTTCAAGGGGCTATTTGGAACTTTTTTGCAAGTTCAGGGGGTTATTCGAAACTTTTAAAAGTTCATGGGGCAAATAAATGTTTAGGAACAAATTCAACGGGTTCTTGATGTATTAGGCCTTTAGTAAATGAAAGATATGTCACTAATGGTGTTAATATTTAAATTTATCAAAATCTAATTTTTTTAAAACTATAAACATTTAATTTTTGGGTAATTTGGGATTCGAATCTAGGCCCCCAACTTTTTTTTTCATTTTAGGAGGAAGCTGTGACCACTAGATCAAGTCTACTGGTTCAATATTTACATTTATACAAATATAATAGTTTCCTAAAAAAATATATAATAGCACTATGATGATGATTAATAAGGCTTTGATGATTTTTTTTTCTTAAACCAACAAATAAAATTGTTTTTCACAAGTTGAAATTTTGGGTTTTTTGGAACTTTTTATATTAAAATTTGAAGGTGTATAAACTGTAAAAGAGAAACGAAGAATTGCATGGATGAATTTATATAGTGAGAATTAGACCGTTACAAATATATATACATGCAATCATAACTTTTGAACATGTTATCTTCCAATAAAATTGTAACTTGAAATGATTTTGAGTTGAATGTTTGATATTTAGTGCATAGATATAATATATTTAGTAAGTCTTTTACTTCTCAAAGACTGATTTTTAGTTTATTTTTAGTTTAGTTTAATTCAGTTTAGTTTAGTTTATTTTACTTTAGTTCAGTTTCAGTAGTTAGTATTTAGTAATAAGTAATCTGTATTCAGTAATCAGTAATTAGTAATCAGTATTCAATATTCAATATTCAGTAATCAGTATTCAGCTCGTTTCATTTTGCACATTATATAAATATTAATAATTAATATTATTAATAACACATAATAACAAAGAAAAATAACTAATAGTAATATTTTTAAAATTATAAATGATTATTTTTACCATAAATATTTTTAAGACAAATAAAAATAATAATATTTTGTAAATATTAATAATAATTAAAATAATAAAAATTACACGATTACAATCTAATTAAGAAACAATACAGTTATTTCAACAGATAGTTTTGCTATTACTTTTTAATTCAATCTTCGTCCATGCTATCATTTTCATTATCCTCGTCGACGTATTAAATATTGCTATGTTTCGTTTCCCATATTTGTAGTGTAATGGAAGTTCTCACTAAAATATAATATTCATAATAATAATTGTAATGAAATAAAATATAATTATACTATTAATTTATAATGGTAAATTTAATTATTAGTATTATTATTATATGTGATTATTGATCTTATTATAATATATAAATATTATAATAAAATATAATATTATTATTTATATCAATTATTTTCAGTCTCACTTCATTTTTTTCAGTCCAGTTTCAGTATCATTCAGTTCAGTTCAGTACACTAACTTATAAGTTGAAAAAAACAGAGCCTTAAAAATGACTCGTGGCTCGGTCTGGATTCTAAAAATTTCATTTACTAAGCTATCTTCCTTTTTTACTTACTCCTGAACTTAACTCGACCTTCTGTTACGGAAATTTGTTTCCTGTTCAGTGTTCGACGATTCATGCTAGTTGCTCTCTACTCGACTTGATGCCTTCATTACATTAGTTTTCTACTTGAAGATCAAATAGTTAATGTTAAGTAAGATAAATATGAATTGATCTATCATATTGAAGAATAATATCAATGCTAGTGAACTAGTTTGGAAGCAAAGGAAGAAAGAAATTAAAAGATGCAAATGTCTATTCTCATAAAAAGTGAGAAATTAGATAAAGTAACAATTTTTTTTTGTAAATTCATGCATAGAAAGAGTTATAGAATTAAAAATATAGTTTTATTTGATATAAAAATAAACTATTGTGTTAATGGCACAAGTTAATTATATTTAGTGTGTATTTAATTAATTTACTAAGAGAATTCACATTATCGACCACTAAACAACGACTTGGTGGCCACAACATTTCAAAAGTAAATAGGTAAGTAGTAATTCGAGGTGATAATCCCGCGTCAGTTATTCTAATAAGATAAGTGAATGGTATATAAATATATTAGACCCATAAATCTACTGCTTTAACTTTAAGGTTTTGCAATGGATGTATTGTCAAGTCAATGAGTATATCATTCATTTAAATTGTTATAATATCTTTCGAGTTGGAGTTTCGAGATCTTAATAATTAGTATCAAAGCCAAAGCTAGGCTGGTTTTGAGTATAATGTAGATCCATAACTTTATATCATTCACATTGATTCTCATATTTCCGATGTAGAAGTTCTCCGATCTTAACAATAACATCATAAGTTGTCTACAAGGCGGTATCGGGATTATATTAAGAAAATTACATAGTCCGAATATTTCATTTTCAAAAAAAAAAAGTTCACTAAATATTTTACTGTTTCAATTTTTGTGTACTTATTCTATTTTTTCAAATCTTATATTGTGGTTATATATGACTTCACGTAAGAAAATTCTATTATTTATATTTTCCCCTTTTAAGAAAAAGTTTATGCTTATGATTTAATTTAATTTTTTTCATCTTCTATATAAGTCAATCCATTTTCAATTCAGAACTGATTTGAAGTTTGATTTGAAAGTTTGACTTGATATATTTATGGATCAATTTAAAAACTAAATAACCTTCAAAGGAGGTTAATAAATTTTAAATTTAGGGTAAATTTAAAAAAAGTACTTTGTAGTTTTACTTATTTGTAAAATGTGGTTTAAGGAATTTTTTTTATAAAATGAGGTCTGTAGTTTTGAAAAATTTGTAAAAAGGGAACTTTAACTTTGAAATAGTGGTGTTACATTAAATATTTAAAATAATTTAACATTCTAATATTTAACTTTATTATTTAAAAAATATAAGCATGGGTAATTTTTGAATTTTTTTTTATTTTTTATAATTTTTGATAATTTAATTAAAAAAAATTTGCATCAGTCAAAAAATTTCAAAATTTTTCATTGATGTGTATTGTATTTTTAATAACCATCCCGTAAAAATTTAGATAAAAACGAACAAAATTATCCATTTTCGTGACATAATTTAATATTGATGATCCTTTATTTGTAAATATTTTGAAACCACAGACCCCGTTTTGTAAAAAAATTTCTCAGACCCCGTTTTGCAAAAAAATTTCTCAGACCCCGTTTTACAAATGAGTGAAATTACAAGGTACTTTTTTAAAATTTATCCTTAAATCTAAAGCTTATATTCTTTAAAATTAAACATATATATTATATTTTTGAAATTGATCACATGAGATGTGCCAAATCGAATTGAATTCCGTTTAAGTTTACAAGTGTAGTCCTTATAAATTAAACAATTGATTGATTGATTTGGAAAAGTACGATTGATTGGATAAAAATTCTCTCGATTTTTATATTTGTATATTCAGTTAATCTCAATTATCCATCTAGTTCTAGTAGTTGAGATTGAATTTTAATTGCATGTGGAGTCCACAGTGGAATTAAATCTCAACCATTAAAACTGAATGGATGATTGAGATTAACTGAAATGTATAAATATAACCGATTTCAAATTTAGATAACCCTTTTCCCATTGATTTGGAAGTAATAGGATTGATTTGGAAATAATTAGGTTGGGCAAAGCCATAGAGTCAAATTTTGAGAAGTAGACGCAACATATAAAATTCCTACCTTAACTATATTTATGGATAGCTAAACTAAGTTCCAATAAAATATGAACAATCAATCAATCAATCAAAGAACTTTTTTTTGTCACGAATAAATTCTTTCAAGTGATAGTCATGCCACTTTGTTTGGATAATCACTTGATAGAGACTAAAAAAATTCACCATTTTATGCTAAATGAAGCGGTGTCGGAATTTAATTAGCGGGTGTGAGTTTTTGGTGGAAAAACGACGATGACTCAATTATTGAGGGGTCAATCTGTCTAAAATCCTATATTCGTAGGGATTTTTTCAGTGGATGACTCTAGTTATAGGTGACGGTCAAATTCAGGGTGTTACACTTTGGTATCAGAGCCCGATTATGATGTTGGGTCACCCGCACGCTCCAAATAGATTTGAGCATGAGGAGGTGTGTTGAATATCCTACATTGGTTGTGACTTGTGCAATTTTGCTCATTTTATGTGTATGAGGCAATCCTCACCCTTAAAGATACCTTTAAGGTGAGTAAGACTATTATTCCAGTAATCTGTCTAAAACACTATCTTAACACTGGTCTTTAATTTTTTTAAATTTTTTTTATGTGGTCTCTTCATGCCATCTCATTTGCTTGATACACAATTCTCCCAAATTTATACTATTTAGAAGTCCACCATTCATGATCACTTCTCAAAATATATAATAATTAATTTCACTAAAGTTTGTTGCATAATAACCTTGAAACATACCAAATCTCTTAAATGACAATACCTTTACAATCAAGTTACGACTTAAACCAATAATAGGTATCAAGGCTGTTGTTTTCAACTTCTAAAAGTTGAACTGAACAGAACTTATTTCAGTGTAAATTTATAACTACGCATAGCTGAACTGAACTAAACTGAAGTGGTTTGAACAAAACTGAACTGCATTAAATTATTGTTTAACAGAACATGGTCTAAATGGAAGACATTCCTTTCATTGCTAAATACATCGCGAATATACTTAAAGACGAGTCTAATTTCTACACATGACCTAAATAAAAGTAAATGTATTCCTATTTAGAAATAACTATTAAGGCCTGTTCTTTTCAACTTATAAGTAGCAGTACTGAACTTAATTAAATTGAACTTATTTCAATATAAATTTATATATATACAATACTAAACTAAATTGAACTAAATATAAGTTGAAAATAACATGATCCAAAGGATGTAATACATTGGTTGTGTTATAACCAAAGTGGAGAAACGACAAAACAAAATATTTTTTGGGTCATATTCATAAATTAATGCTAGCTTGTGAACATTAGTCAATAAGCTACAAGAAGAGTTAGGATAGGGAGTTAATTTTCTCCAACAAACATGGAAGATTCCTGATGATTAGGATACCTATTTGAGGTATTGTTTGAGATTGAGCTAGTTCTTAACATGCCATGTGGTTTGTCCGTTTTAAAAAAAAGGTTCTTGTGGAATTTTTTTACTTCAAATGAGTGCATGTGGTTTCGAAAATTAGCAAAAACATGCTAACCACAAGGTATGTTTTTGAAAATTAGTTTTTTTATTAATGTTACACCAGTTATTTCAATAAATTCAACATTCTTATATTTCAACTATATTATTTGTGAATTATTTATCAAGAATTGAGTTAGTTTCGGAAATTTTTCATTTTGTTATGATTTTTTAAAGTTGTTGTCAATTTTTAATTGATATAAATATTTGTACTTCTTAGAAAACTTTAAAATTTATCACTAATGTGTATTGTATTTTTAAAAACAAGTCTGTAAAATTTCACTTCAAAATGGACAAAAATACCCTTCCAAATGTGGTTTCAAAATTTTGATAAAGCATGTTTTTGCTAACTCTTAAAATTATATGCACCCATTTGAAATTTTTTTTACAAGGACCCTTTTACAAAACAGGGAAACAAATTTATTATAAATATCATGGAAGATTCTTTATTATGAAATTCATGGTAAAACAAGTTCAAAATTCTCTTATTCATTGTCCAAAATTTAAATAGAAAATCTTATAAAATATGAGATATTAAGGCTATGCTAATTCAGTTCCAATCAATAATAAGTTTACATTAATTTTCAGTGCAAATAATTAAACTTACATTGTAATTGGACACTATTTTTTTTAAAAAAATTAATTTAAAACAATAGTATCCAATCACAATTTCTTGATAATTGGTATGATTATCATGATAGGCACTTGAATGTGTAAAATTAAGTGAACAAACTCTTTGTATGGAAAATTTCCTAATTTTGAAGATGCCACTCACGTGGGAGGCTACACTATGGTTGAAAAATGTAGCAAATTTAAAACATTAAGTAACCTAATTTTGAGCAAAAATTGACTACTCATATATCTTCATTCTTAGCCAAATTAATGCTAAACACTTGTCAATTTTACAACCCAATTACCCTTAGAATATTTCACTTTCACAAGAAATAATTCCCTCTTTTCATACATACCATCAACTAAGGCCATGATGTTTTCAACTTTTAAAAGTTCAACTGAACTGAATTGAACTGAATTTAAATTGGCTAAATTGAACTAGACTTATTTTAGTGTAAATTTATAACTATGCATAGTTGAACTGAACTGGACTCAATTGAATTGCAGCCCAAGGAAATACGGCGTAAATTTGAGTGGCGGCAAATAAAAATATATAGAATTAAATAAATAAAAAATAATTCTAAAAAAATACTATTGGTCAAATTAGCCCCCAAACTTTAGTTCAAAGAGCACTATAAATACAACTCTACAATTTTCTTCTTAGCTTAAAACTTCACACTCAAATAGTCAAGAATTATAGGTTACCAATATCTTAAAATGGGAAGAACCCAAATTTTTTTTACTCTCTTCTACGTTACTCTTCTCGGGTTTTTCCTCTTTTCCAGTGCCGGAGCACGGTGGTTGAGTGGAGGCGGTGGTGGTGGTTCACGGGTTTTCGGAGATATTGAAGATGTGAAAAAAACAGGCCCAAGCCCAGGTATAGGCCATGTTTATAAGGCTTTAGAAGTTGTGAAGGAGTCTGGCCCAAGCCCAGGGGAAGGACATAAGTATATTAAGGGTGGCAATAATAACCCATAAAAATGTTTTTCTTTTTTAGGGTTTTTTATGTGTAATTTTGATTTGAGAGAGTTATGTACATTCAATACATTATTACTGAAAAAAATACTACTAATTGACCTCTGTAATTTTAAAGTTTCATATATAAATACACTTATTTGATTATATTGGCACTATTTAATTTTATTTACAATATTAGTTTTTTTTTCCATCTGATTCACCGGAGCTCTGCTCCGACTATATCCAGATCCGACCCGAGTCGCGTACCTGATTGTGGTGGGTGAATATCCCAATAAGAATTTTCTGCATTCATGCACATGCTTGATTGTCTCATTTATAGAAGTATATGTAATGTTGGATTTAACTAACTGAAAGTGCAAAGAATCAAATACATAGAAGTACAAAAATTAACGGAACTCTCTATTTTATTTTATTTTATTTTTTTTTGTTATAAACTGCTTAAACGATATTATCCGTTTTGGAGCTGCTTACAGTCAACATCAGGGGTTTAAAATTTATCGTTTAAGTTAAGGCTTTTAGGGTACTGTTCATATATAAGTTCAATATATCAACTGAGAGCGATGTGTGATTCATTCCTAGCACACCCTCACCGCGATCGTGCTGATAACGTGTTATAAACAACTTAAACGATATTGTCCGCTTTGGCGCCGTTTACGGCCAACCTTATGGCTTTAAAACGCATCGTTCAAGTTAAGGCATTCAGAACTCTATTTATATACAAACTCAGTAGATCATCCGAAAGCAATATAAGATTAATTCCTAACAAATTTTAATGCTTTTTTATCATTATTTTAGCATAGTTCAATTTCAATAAGAAATGGAATATGATATAGTTGCAATTTAATGTAATATGATATTCTTGCAATTGAGTGCCTTTATATTCTTTTCACATCTTCTAAAGTATTATGGATTTACCATTAGTGTTGCAATTTTATGTAAATGTTTTTAATGATTACATAAAAAAATGACATTGACATTGGAAGTAAGTTAGTCCAAGTGAAGCCCCCCTTCTCTCTTTCAATTTCATTTCTTTTTAGTTCTTATTAATAATTCAGTTTATAGAACATTTATATTGTAGGCCCATTTGCGTATAGAACTTTTAAATAATAATGCAGTTTTTCATATCAATTATAAATTTATAATTTAATTATCTTATAAACGGTTCGAACGATATTATTCATTTTAGAGTTATTTATGGTCAATTTTTTGGCTTTAAAACGCGTAATTTAAGTTAAGATCTTCAGGGCCCAGTTTATATATAAGTTTAGTGGATTCTCCGAGAGCGATGTGGGATTCATTCTTAACACACCCCCTCATCGCGATCATGCTGATAACGTGTTATAAACAGCTTGAACGAGGCGCCGTTCTTGGTCAACCCGCACGACTTTAAAACGCGTCATACAAGTTAAAGCCTTCAGGGCCCTGTTTATATATAAATTTAGTGGATTCTCCCAGAGTAGGATTCATTCCTAACAAATTGCAGGATTTTTTCCCCATTTTAGCTTATTTATCTTTCTTAGATTTAGTACTAATCAGGGAAATATATTACATTTCTCATTTACTTTCTCGTTTAGTCGCGTAATACAACGTCAAACGCACTTTAAGGTTCAGTTTGAGATTACACCTTGACTCATGCACAAGTGTACATATGTCAAAATTAATTATTTTTTTTATAAAAACTACACTATCATAAAAAGAAAAAGACATACTATTTATGCTCAATTGCTCACTAATTTTATATTGTTACCCAGTTTAAACTTTTGGGTCAAATGATTCTATGGTATGGTATCAGAACTTTTTGAACCTAGAAGTTGGAAGTTAGAATAACACATGGTGAAGTGGATCTGTGTTGTACGCTTCAAGTCCTCAAGGTGTTCACGTGTAGAGTATTATGAATAATTTAAGAGTAGGCTCGACCCGACAACTTGCGGGCTCTGGATAAAATAATATTAAAAATACTAAAATAGGGCCCTCAATAATCAATATTGAAATAAATACTTTCTCCATTTTTGCAAAAAAAAAAAGGAATTGAACTATTGATCTCTTATTAGTTCGATATATGCTCCATCAATTGATCCAACATTAATAAATGTTCATATTTATCTTTTTAACTAAACAAATAAATCTTTAAATCAAAATATATTTTTGGGCCCCTTCCGACTATGGTCTATAGACGGTCGCACTCGCCCATCACCCCTCACGGCTGGCCCTATTTAAGAAATACGACTGGTTATTATAACTTACATATAAACTTAGGCTTTTAGGTCAAATAGTTCCTTAACAAAATATCATCTTGAAAATGAATACTAGCTCAAATAGGAATAAAAACACTAACTAGAAAATGAGTACTCCTTTACAAATACAAATCATTATAAATAGCAAACTTCACAACCAACATGCACGGTGGAATTTAATATGCCGATCTTTTTTAGGGCGTTACAACAAATGATTTAATTTAATTTCATCAATGGCCCCTAATAAACTAGCCATTGCATCTTCAAAGGACAAATACATCCCCATTCTATAGGCATATCCACCCAACTCCATTACACAAAGTTCTTCATCCTCACCGATACCCGAAATACTATCCGAATCATTGAATATTCCGGCATCAACAGCATACAAATAACATAGAAGCTTCCATTTGTTTCCGTTCATCGACAAATTCTTCAAATTTCTGTTCAAACTATTAGCTTCAATAGTTATATTCGGAATATCGGTGAATGAAGTTTTTCTAAGGTACCCCTCGACTATTTTTCTAGACTGATCTACAACATCTAAATAGCTCGTTTTCCCTATCTTAAGAACAACATCTCGAATCAAGTTGTGCATTCGAAATACCCCTTTTATCTCTTCTTCGATGTCTAATCGTAACAACAAATTGAGGTATTTGAACTCTTCAACTCTCTCGATAATTTCGCTCAACACTTTTTCGCTCGATGTAGAGTAGTAGTAATGATACAACCCTAATTGTTCCACATACTTGGTCAGTTTCTCGATAAATATCCCATAATCGAGTGGAAACAAACCACACAACAACAAACATCTCTTGTCTTTCTCTTGTAGCTCATCGAAACTGTATTTTATACTTCTATAAGGATTTTCTTCTTTGTTAATTCCTTGGATGTCTTCAATTTCACCTCCTTTGAGCTTTTCGAGCGCTCGTTTCCAAGCGTTTTCTCCGGTTTTTCCTATTAGACTCTTTCCTACTGACATAATCGATAGAGGTAAACCACAACATTCTCTTGCTACTTGTTTTGCTAGATATGTCGCTTCTTTGTCGTTTAGACAAGCAGCATATGTAAACAAAGCCCATTCGTCATCTTCTGTTAAGGGATTAAGTACAATGTTTCGTTGACAATTCAGGTCAATACAAACTTGTACGCTACGAGTTGTCAACAAAACTTTGCAGTTTTCGAGTTCACGAATTGGCGGGATCCCGATTTTAATTAAATTAATTTCTTCCCATAGGTTGTCAATCACTACAAGCTTCTTTTTTTTTTTGTCCTTTATTCGTGACATCAATCTACCCGCATTTTGTTGCTCACTACTTGTTTCCTTGAACACAACACCTAAAACGTCAGCAAGGCGATCTTGAACATGACTAGTGTTCGGTTTCTGTGATACAGTTATCATCACACACTCCTCGAAAAGCCGCTCTTCCTTGGCCTCTTCGATTACTTTTTTTGCTAAAGTGGTTTTACCGACGCCTGGCATCCCATGCAGTCCAATTACATTAACGGTCTGTAAAGAAGAAATGATTTCTTCCAGAGCTAATTTTGAACTTTTTGATGGCATGAATTCATCGAGAATGCTTTCGATATTTGGGGTATCAGCTTCATATGTTAGCTCTTGGGGTAATTCGTTACGCTTATCTTTAAGGTTCCGGAGGGTTCCTACCAAACGATCGGCTTGTTTACTTAGGCTGTATTGCCAAACACAATTAGGGCACCGACTAGTTTTAAAGCAACTCTTTTCTTTTTTCGTATAGATTGCGGATTTTAGAGCAAGAACGTCATTCATGGCTATTGCTGTGTCGTTGGTCCAATTTTCTACTATTAAATAGGGCAACTTTGTATTCTTTCGCTCTTCCTCAAGTTTTGTATCCAAAACATCTTTTAGCCCTCTTAGGGCAACTTCTTCATTATCCATGTCTTCTTCAAATTGCTTCAAACAACATATATAACGACATTTTCTTACGACTGCTGTCGCTCCTTTTTGGAAAATATTTGCAGCAAAAGAGAGAGTAATCACCTCAGCAAGGCCCGTTCCCGATATTTTCGAGGCTCTAATAGAACAATACAGATAATAATGTATTGAACCCCTTTGATAAAAATTTCTTTTAGCAATAAAATAATTTAAAGCTACGATTAAAGGTTAACGTTTAAATTGAGTAGTTTCTAGGATCCACAATGCACTAAATATCACCATTTTAGATTTAACAGATGATTTGGATTGGTTAAATTTTACTCCCTCCGGTTTTTTTTACTAGCCATTTTAGGCTTTTAATCTTGGTTTTTTTTACTTGTCATTTTAGATTGTCAATGTTACTTTGACCCTTTTTTTTCCTAATCTACCCTTATATTAATTAGGAAAGAGAACAAGTATTGATGAAATTATAAGTGACTAATTATGAAGAAAGAGAATTTATTCATGAAGTATGAATGATAAATTAGTCATTTGAATGCTATAATGAATGTTTTATTGGTTTTGATGAAAACTCTAGAATGACTAGTAAAGAAAACCAGAGGAAGTACAACTTTTCTAATGAAGCGGTACAAAGCTCAAGTCCTCACATCGTTCGTGCGCTTTACACCACTTGTATATATGCTGCATAGTGATAAAAAATAAACAAATAAAAAACTTTAAAAGGTACATATAAAAATTAATAGTCTGTGAGATTTATTCATAGCGATGTGTAGTTCAGTTAGCAGCGTAGGCTAAACAAGTTGAAGAAGAACAAGGTTTGAATCTCATTAAATACACTTGTTAAGAAGGCTGAGAAGTCTTAACTGTGACTAAGCTCTGAACAAGATTATTACACTGAAGATACTTGTAAATATTAAAAAAAAATAGAAGGAATTGTATCAAGTAAGAAACAAAAAAAAAGGGAGGAGAAAACTCAAGACTTAAAATCACGTATTTGTGTTGTATAGAAAAAAAAAGTATATTCACGATCTGTATATTTGTCTTTGAATAATGGCCAATATACAAAAGTAATTAAAAAAACTAAATTTGAAAAAACTAATAAATAAATGGAAGATATAAATAAAAAAACTAAATTTGAAAAAACTAATAAATAAATGGAAGTAATGGAGAATTCGATAACAATGAGAATGTTTTTTTTCGGAGCTTTATTCTGATTATATTTAGATTCGATTTGGGTTATATATTTGATTGTAGTGGGTGAGTCTCCCAATAAAGATTTTCTATTCACTAAGATTTAAATTCGAGACTTTACTTAAGCGATACCAAGTCATTTATCACTTGGACCAATCCTTATTTTCTTTCTTTTGGATTTATAATTGAAAACCAAAAGAGGAGAAGCAGAGTTATAATGCCAATTGCAAAGTGATGATTTGTGATCTGAATTTGAAGCAGCTACGGTGTTTATCTTTTCCTTTATTTTTTTCTCTAAAATTCTATAATTTAAAGCAGTGTTTATTCTCCAATCATATACTTTAAATTTTTACTTTAAAATATAAATATTATTATTTTATCCCTCTCTACCTAGCAAATAAACATTAACTCAACTAAATAAAATATAAAAATAATATAAAAATAATAAAAAAATTATTATTATAATAGATTGAGGAGCAACGGTGTTGCTCCAAATATAGAGCAACACCGTTGCACCTCTTTATTTTAAGGGAAAGAGCTTTATTCTGTATTTCCTACTCCATTTTAAGGCTGGATTGAAGATGCCGTAATACCTTCCAACAATACCCGGCCTCCATTTTAATTTAAAAAACTTATCCCTAGATAAAATTTAATAATCATAAATTTTCTTTAGAAAATATAATAATTCTTATATGTTTATTCATTTATTGCCAACCATTAGATGAAAAAAGATTGATAGATGAGTTTCAAAAACCTATTTAGAACTTATTTGTGTCGTTGACAATTTGATTTTGAATAATCAATTTATTTTCAGACAAGTTATCAGTAAAAAAGAAATAAACATTTAATTCTGAGATAGGGCTAATAATAATGTTTAGTTCCTAGAGTTCTTTTACGTGGGTATTTAATACCCCTTCCATTATATGCTTGACATATATGCAGTTTATATATTATAATAATAATAACTGTATATGTATCAATCATCTAACATGAGAGGTATTAAATACCCGATCCTATATAAAATTTGCCTTAGTTCTTATTATTTCTCCTTTGCCATTGACTTTTTTTTATAGCTATCACACGTCATAGACCAGTGGATGAGATCCAAGCGTAGCAATGAGATTGGTAATTGCACTTCCGACAAACACGAGTATTGAAATTTTTATTATTATAATATATGAATTATAAATATGTCAGACATTTAATAAGAGGGGTATTAAATTTCGGATCTGTGTAATATTTCGTTGTATAATATATTGATTTTCAGTCTGCATTGGAGACCAAAAATCTTGTAGTCGGCAGTTTACTTATTAGGGGACAACTTTGGGTTATCTAGTAGGCGAGTTGAATAGGCGGTTGGGTTGGGCCTGACCGATAAAAATATTGGTATGTCCAAGTTCAATTTAGCCTAAACTAATAATATGCGTACTGGGCTGGACCGAGATTGAATTTGGAACATCATTGCCCAAGCCGAGCGCAGATCGCTCATCAAATTAAAGTGTCAACAACATACAAATAAAGCCTACAAGTGAAGCAGTAAATAATCAAAACCAATAAACTTAAAGACTCCAAGAACAAAAAAAAAAATACAACCCAAAAATATCCCAAAATGAGTAATAACCAATATACAGAGGAACAAATGTATTTATAACTGTAGCAAAGACTTGGTCTAGCGGTTGAGCCTTAAAGCTGTAATCCTAGAAGTCGCAGATTTGAGTCCACACTCGGACAGGGTGGGATAAGAGCTTCCTTTCTTACTACTGTAGGCCTGTATGAGACAATTTTTTTTAAAATAATATATTTATAACTTGATTAAGAATAATCAACTTCAACAAACTTCGTGAAACTAGGACATGTCCCTAAACTTATGGAATATAGAACACAAAGATGAATAAAGGACAAAGAAATAACCTCAAGGGGGTGGGTGGGAGAATGAAAGAGATAAAAAGAAAGTGAAGACCTAGAGTTAGGGTCGGTCCTGATAATTTTAAAATATTAGGTAAAATAATATATGAATAAAAATATTAGGGGTGCAGTAAGAAAAAAGTTGTGTAACATAAAAATAGAATATATAATTGAGTAACAGTTTAAAATGATAATAAATTAAAAAATGTAGGTAAAATGGCCATTTGAGCGAAAAAAATGATTAAAGATGTAAATTTTTGTTATTATAATATGATCAATTAAAAAAAGAAATGAGAACATCGAAATTTTTTTTTTTAAGTAAACAATTATTTTTATTATTCTAAAAAAAATAAAAAAATGGGCTCCTTATAATTAATTATAGATCTTAGTTGGTCCCACCAAATAGAACTCAATTTTAAATAAGATTGGGTCGGATGGGGCTTGAGTTTTTACATACAAACTAAATTTAATCCATTATATATTCGGATTTTAACAAGCTTGGGTCTGGCCAAGCTTATATTAGAATATATTTGATCAAGCCTGACTCATGAATATTAGGTCTGGGTGGACCGACAGGCCATAGGTTACTCGAACAAGCCTATTATTTAGGAGCTTAAAAAAAGTTTATACATAGCCCCTTTAGGTTCAGTTTGACTCTGAGTTTTTGCAGCTTTTCTGAAAAGTTTAATTTCCAAGCTTTTCTTGAAAGTTGCAGATTTGATTTTAGAAAAAATGAATCATTCAATTTTTAATTAATTAGTATAAAAGATCAAAATATGTTATTCAAAGCCAAAATATATAATACTATTAAAAGTTTATAAAAACAACTTATTTTAAAAGCTGCTCAAATAGCATCGCCAAACTGGCTATAATGTGTTCACTATTTTTGGGGACCCATAAACTACTCATCAAATTGGCTAAATAGAAATTGCAAACAATAATTATCATAAAGCTAAGATGAATGAAGCTGAGCAAAAAATCAAACTCGATATTATTTAATAAATGGAAATCAAAGAGTACAAAATAAAAAATAAAAAAGCATAAGGCCACAACAAAATTTTTTTTATCAAATATTAATATATAAAATTATCTCAATAAAGATACTTATAAATATTAAAAAAAAAGAAACTTAACGACCAACAAGCACGGTGGAATTTAATTCGTCGATATCCAAATCATCCATATCACTACTAGCCAAAAAGTCCCGAAAGAAGCATATCGTCATAAATTTGATTGAAAAGACAAAAAACGACTCGGCCAAGTTCTAGTGGTTAACTCGCAACGAACCAAAAGATGAGCGAGCCGTAGTCTCCTTGTCCATCAAACATAACAAGCAACTAGAAACTAAGAAACGTCAAAACTTCTGCGACGCCCTTCCATTCGGGGTGAAATTTAATATGCCGATCTCTCGTAGGGGCTAACAAGAAATGGTTACGTTTAGATTCGTCAATGGCCCCCAATAAATCAGCCATTGCATCTTCAAACAATTGATTCATCCCCATTCTATAGCCATATCCACACAACTCCATAACACAAATTTCTTCATCTTCACCTTTAACATACAAATAACACAAAAGCATCCATTTCTTTGCTTTATTTGACAACTTGTACAAATTTCCACTCAAATTATGAGCTTCAACTTCCACATTTGGAATATTAGTGAATGAAGTATTCGCGAGATATCCCTCTACTACAGCTCTCGAATAATCTCCCGTATCTAAGTAACTCATTCTCCCGATCTTCCGAACAACATCACGAATCAAGTCATGCATTTGAAATACACCTTTTCGCTCTTCTTTGATGTCGAACCCTAACAACAAATGGAGATCTTTCAACTCATCAATTCTCTCAATAGTTTCGCTCAATGCCTCATCAAAAAATGACATAGGGTATTGACACAAACCGATTGCGTACTTAGCAAATTGATCAAGGAATATTCCATAATCTTCTGGGAACAAAGCACACAGCACAAGAAACGCCTTTCCTTTTTCTCCTAGTTCATCAAAACTGAATTTTATACTTCTATACGGATTTTCTTCCTTGCTAATTCCTTGAATGTCTTCAACTTCACCTCCTTTAAGCTTTTCGAGTGCTCGTATCCAAGCATTTTCACCGGTTTTTTCTCTGAGAGTCTTTCCTACTGACATAATCGCTAGAGGCAATCCGCAACATTCCCTTGCTACTTGTTTTGTCAAGTTTGTCTCGACTCCGTCCTTTAGATTGGCAGCATATTTAAACAAGGCCCATCCATCTTCTTCTGTTAAGGTATTAAGTGCGATTCTTCTTTGGCAATTCATTCCGATACAAACTTGTACACTACGTGTAGTTAGCAGAACTTTGCACTTTTTCAGTTCACGAATAGGGGGGAACCCGATTTCAATTAGATTAAGCTCTTCCCATAGGTTGTCAATCACTACAAGCTTCTTATTTTCGTCTTTCATCCGTAACATCAATCTACCTGCATTTTGTTTCTGATCACTTCTGCCCTTGATCTTAACACCCATGATGCCAGCAAGTCGAGCTTGAATAGACCAAATATCTGGTTTTCGTGTAACGGTTATCATCACATATTCATTAAAAATCCGCCTTTCCTTGGCTTCTTCAATTACTTTTTTCGCTAGAGTGGTTTTTCCCACGCCTGGCATTCCGTGTAGGCCAATCATCTTCACATCATCGGTTTGCAGTGCCATCATGATTTCATCAAGAGCTAATTTTGAACTGTCAGAGGACATGAAACCATCGAGTATGCTCTCGACATTTGGGGTATCAGCTTCATATGTTAGCTCTTGAGGTAATTCAGCACGCCTATTTTTCAGATTTCTAAGGGTTTCTACCAAATGATCCACCTTTTTACTTTGGTTGTATTGCCAAAAACAATTCGGACACCAACTATTTTTAAAGCAACGGTCGCCTTTTATCTTTTCGATTGCTGTTTTAAGACTATGAACCTCATTCATGGCTTCTTCTGAGTCAGTCATCCAATTTCCCACAATTTTATGGGGTGTCTTTGTATTCCGCCATTCCTCCTCGAGTTGTTTGTCCAAAACATCTCTTAGCCCACTTACAACACGTTCCTCTTCGTTCATTTCTTCCTCAAATTGCTTCAAACAACACATATAACGGCATTGTCTTACAACTGCTTTCACTCCCTTTCCCAAAATATTAGTAACAACAAAGAGAACAATCCCCTCAGCAATTGACCAAGGATTCATCTTGTTTGCATTCTCTGAAAAAGTTCAATTGCATGAGACCAGAATAATTAAGCATGAAAAAGAAAATCAAATGTTACGAGCATGGGCATGCAGATGACATTTATAAGAAAACCCGAGACACCAAAACTGAAAAGATCTTAACATCTGCTTACAAGGACTTTTGAACACATGAATTTATGAATCTGTGTATATGTAAAAGTTTTTCTTGGGATTTATTCCCTGATTGCAACAAACAAAAACACATAATCTTTTATAATTTAAAGAACACATTACGATTTTTAACGTGCTTCCTAAATCTGGGTTTTACGGCAGGTGTTGGTGGCTTTCATTGATATCGGAAAAACAAAGCTCAAGTTACAGAGAATACAAGGCCTTCGATTTAAAGAACTAGGGATCAACATAACATAGAATATCAACTCTGTATTGAAAAGAACTAACCCTACAACAACCAAGAGGCACTTAAACACATAGATCCAAAAAACAACCCTAAGCCAATCCATATCACCAATATACAGAATGAAAGCATACCAAACTAGTCTCAACTCAGCTCTTTATATAGGCACCAGATCGTAACCGCCTAACGAACTCCAACGGAATCACCTCAGTAACCGTCCAAGTTGCCGTAGTTGACCTTCTCAAGAACGGTTCATGAGTGAAATAATAAGAGAGAAGAAAGACCGGTTCTGATCAGAAGAAAAGGGGAAAGTGCGGCGGTGGAATGTGTACAAGCACAACTATATTTGGTCAAAGGATTAGGCTTAAGCAAGCTTAGAGGTCAAATGGGCCACAAATAATTAAACACCCTTAAGCTGTTAAGCCACAATGATATAGCCCCCAACAGAACCAAATAAGTTCTTGATGTACCTGCTAAGAATGATGCCAATTGCAAAGTCATAATTTGTAATTGATCTGGCTTTGATTATATAAAACCTCCAACAGCTTATACCATGTTTTAAAAATTATTAAGTGGCATAGAGCATATTATTTCTCGCTTCGAGACACAAAATGACAGTATTATTGTGAGAACACTTTAATGTATTTTAGTTTTACCAACTAAACTACTTTTGTTGATAAACTATGATTATTATAAATAATTGTACCATAAAAAAATCTAAATTAGACGCCGTCTAGGCGGAAAAAATCGGACTTGGGTGTGCCTAGGTGGTAATAAATGGGTCGAGCGCCCGATAGCGCCACAGGGATGAAAAGTCGGGCGACAAGCCCCAAAATAGAGCCTAGGCGGGAACTTTTAAAACAGTGCTAGTCTCTAGTAATTAGAGATGTTAACAAGTTAAGTGCTTTGCCAGTTCGAGATCGGCTCGGTCAAAGCTCGACCAAGGGTTAGCTTAGTGGAGTTCAACTTTACAATTCAAGCCAAACTTTATAAAATTCGGCTTGAAAGCTTGTGAACATGTTTATATAATTTTTGTAATATATATATATATATATATACACGCACACTAGCCATATAGTTTATGAGTATGTACTAGGTAGTCTACGTAGACTAAATGTTTGTAGGAAACCATTTTTTTGTTTCATACCTTAGTTTAATTTTATTACATACATATTTAAATTTTAATTTGTCAAAAGGTTGTATTTGAAAATTAATAGTCGATAGTATAACCCGGCCCGGGTAAAGGAGGCTTGTTTAGGTTTATAAGCTCGCGAATTCGAGCTTGAGCCAAACTAAAATATATTCTAACAAGCTGAAGCATTTTCATTTCCGAGCTGAGCCGGAACCATGAAAGTTTGAAACTCAATAAATATCACTCAGCAGTCAACCCTATTATACATTCTATACTAATGTTCTTTTCCTCGGCTATCAGACCATCTTTTATATATATAAAAAAAACTACACTAATGTTAAACCGGATAGAACATTGAATCAACGTTGTTAAACCGGATAGAACATTTTCGAGCTAAGATCGAAAAGGGGAATGTCCATCTCTTGAGAACGAACTTGGAATCATACCTACAATTGGAATGTTCGAAGCCTTGAAACGATGAAAGAAGAACACAATAAATCCGAGTGAACTAAAGTTACTACCGTGTCCTAAAATCGTTTGACCTAGAAGCTAAAAGCATATATTTTAGGTTTTGTATTATTCTTGACATTTATAAGTCTTGAACTGAATTTAAATTTATTAGACGAGAACTGAATAAAAACTTACCATAACATCAAGCATCCTTAAAGAGAGTTACAGTTGTACATAATGCCCAAAAAGTGACAAAAGCCGGCTTTCTTGCTCTAGTTGTTTATTACTCTTGGGTGTCACCACTGGTTTCTTAATCATCGGAGGGCGGAAACCGGGTTTGCCATCATTCCGAGTCCCCGTGCCACTTCCTTCGTTGTTTGAGCGGTCTGAAACACTGGCCTTAGTTAATGAACCTGTTGGCTTACTAGGAAGTTCCTCGGAAACTTTTCTTCTCTTCAATATTTCACCATCCCCGTTCGAAAGCAGATTGAAATCATCTTCTTCATCAGAGATGCTCCGAACGACCTCTTTTGGCCTCCGTTCAAATACGGATTTTACAAGAGCTTCATCTTCTTCTTCTTCCAACTTATTTACGCCATATGCAGACGTGTGCTGCAAGGCATCCAACATAGCATTTACACTAATAGTTGCTTGTCTAGACTTCATTGATTTCATCTCATCAAGTGCAGCCATAAGATCCATCTCTCTCTTCGAATCCAAAGTTCGATTTTCCAAGGATTTCATTGCATCGCCCGTCTCTTCCGCTTCCCGTTTTCGTTTCTCTTTATCAACTGCTTCATCCTAAGCACGCCAGGGTTCAAAGTTGCGCGTGGCACCAGCCTCAACGACGTAATCAGAATTCCGAGGATCTGTCTTCATGGCAAGCTCCGTGGAGCACTCGGTGCATTTGAAGTAAACCCTGAATATTTGAATCCCCAAATACGTCTCCCAGACAACATCTTCCTTGCGCGAGTTGAATTTGGTGCCTTTTTTGATGTAATTGCCGCAAGTATTGCAACGAACACTCGTAGGAAGCATCATACGAACCTTGATCTGCTGGTTGTTCGGCCTCCGAAGGCGGGGCAACTTGGCCGGGTCGAAATCCAGTGTATAATACTTGTTCAGATGGAATAAGGGTTGGTCCAAGTGGCAAACGACTTGATATCGCTTAAGTAAGGTCTCTAGTTTGAGTCATAGTAAATGTAAAAATCTTTATTTGGAGACTCACCCACCACAACCAGGTGTGCGAGATCTGAATGTAGTCGAGCAAAAAAAACAAGAAGTTGATTCTAATTAGGGTTTATGAAATCTTGCTCATCTATAAAGGAAATAGAGTGTGAATAGGACTCTAGTTATCCTTATTTTGTTCCTCGATTTCTTTCAAAACCAACAGAATGATAATCCGAATTGGAATTTAAATTCCAATCAAGACAAAAAGATATAGATATTTTTCTTAGAGGTACATATTTCTGCTAGACTAAGATCATGTTCTTTACAACGTCTGAAAGCTGAACTGAAGTTGGTTGAATTGAAGTGAGCTGAGTTAAACTAAACTGAACTGAATTGAATTGGACTGAAGTGGTCTGAACTGAACTGAACTGCAGTCCAAAAGAACAGGGCCTAAGGCCTTGTTTGGCTCATGGTTTATTAAAGTATGGTTTGGTATGGTACAGTATGATACGATATAGTATGGTATAGTTTCTTAAAAGTTCTTATTTGAATAAATGGTATGGTATTGAATGGTTTTCTAAAGTTTTTAGTTTAATTTAAAGAATAACTACGGTGAAATTGTAACTATTATTTCCAAACCTCTGAAATTCTACGTATGGTGTAAAGTTCCTTTTTTTGCATTTTATTAGCGTCTACTTTCTTTTTTTTTGTATCTTTCCTTTTTTTTAGAACTGGATTGTTATTTGTGGCTCGTTTTGTGTACCCGTAATGAAATTAATCCTCATTTACTTTTTAATTACTTTTATTTAATATAGAATTATTCAAATAAATATCTATTTAACACAAATTCTGAGATAATTTTCATTTACACATCAGAGATAATAATTGACGCTAACAATTCAAAGACCAAAAATTAATTCACCTCCTCTGCAAATTGCTTCTACTTCTCTTTCCCATTTTCAGATATTGTAATGGCTTCACATGGGGACGTCCTTAACTATGTATATTACGAAATGGGGATGTTATGTAGTCTTGCAGCTCTGCAAGTTTCCGGCCAGTGGCGACTAGCTACTACGAATTCGACGATGGCGTCTGCCATGGATTTCTAAATGAATGCAAAAAAACAGAAAATCAAGATGAATCGGAGGATGATAGTGAAGATTTCACTGACGAGGAGGTTGATCTGGTGGCAGATAGCTACGGCGTCAATGGCGAACATTAGGTTGCCCCGCCGTCGCCAATGACTCCACCGCCGGTTGCTTTCTCGTCGTCGTCTTCTTGACTCCACCGGTTGGTTCCTCGTCGTCGACTTCTTGAAAAAGTAGCCAGGATTGTTGAAATTTTTTACGTAATTTCAAAAGAATTTATATACTTATAAATTATTTTTGCGAGAAATAGTTTATAATGTGTTTATAAATTAAAATCATTTGTTATTTAAATATAATTTATTTTAATATCAGTTCAATAAAGCCTTATTTCTATGTGTAAAACGTTTCCTTTGATTTGGTCAATTAACGTGGGATGATTATCATCACAAGAGCTAATTGACTGCCTATAAAATAGCTCCTCTTAGTTTATCTCAAAATTAATTACAAAACCTTTCCAGAAATATAAGCTTCATTGCCGATTTTTTTCAATTCATATCACAAAATTTCTTTTCTATTCTGCATATGTAACACATTTCTGTTCCTGCTCCAACCAACCGGTTGAAGAAGCTGTTTAATCCTGGAAGGAACTACAACAGTGTTGTTCGACATGACTCAGCTTATCGGTGTTTCTGTTGCTTTAAACTTTGTTTATAATCTCTATTATATTTTGATATGATTTCTACTAATTATATTTACATTTTTTGGTTGAAGGTGAGGACTCGATGAGGCGGATATTTCAATGAAATTGACATTCCCAATTCGATGGAGAAAACAAAGCTTGAATATTTATTTCTTTATTTCTGTATTTTTGTAATTGTTAGACAACAAAGATCGTGTTGGGAGATCAAACTTGTTCACAGATCTGAAAATCAAAATTCTTTGTGCACCCGTTTGTTACTGTATTTAATTCGTTATTGTCAAGTATTATTGTCTTGTATACGTTATTGTCAATTAGTGGAGGTGGGAAGTAAAATAATTCAGTTAAAAGTAAATGATGGACACTAAAAAATAGTAAATGAGGGTTTATCTAAAATTCTTTTGAATGTAATCTTACGGTTCTTAGCATCAATCAACGATCTTTAGATTATGTACTTGTATTTGATCCCTTTAAATTGAATGTACAAGTGTTATATTCAACTCTAAACTATTCCATTGTGCTCTTTAACAGTAGCCATGGCAGACCAAAGCAAAAGGGCCATGTTGCAGCTCGAAAAAAAGAGCCTGGTTGGGATGTCCGCCCCTTAATTCCCCCCGACCTCAGCTTTTATTAAAAAAAAAAGAGCCCGGTCCTTTCTAAACATGTTAATTGGTTTGAACACATTTGAGCGGATTTGTGGAACTAATTGTTTAATTAGAAAATGTCTTTGAATTATAAAAAGAAAAATGAAAGTGTGAGGAGTAGGCTGTAAACGAGCTGAATCGAGTCGGGCTTCAGCTTGTTCATATTCGTTCACTAGGTTTTTAGCGAGCTTCGAGCTCAAAATGCATGTTCATGAACGGTTCATTTAACAATTTGTTTGTTCACAAACTGTTCACGAACATTATTGAGCTCATTTAGTTTGTTTACAAATAAAAATAAAAATATCAAATTTATTATATTAGATTTCATACTTATAATATCGTTTAGTTATCACACAATAAATTGTTAAAAGTTACGTTGTTAAATCAATATTTTTTAAAATTAAATAATAAATAAATAAAAATAAAATTATAAATATTCAAGAGTATATACCTGTAATAATTTTTACACATTGTCATAGTTTGATTTTTAATGTGTAAATATTATAATGAATGTAGTTCACGAGCCCCTAATCGAACTTGTTCACGAGCTTTCGAGCTGTGCTTAGATTTTTTCATGTTCGATTCATTTATAAGCCGAGCCCAAAAATTATGTTCATAAACAATTCATTAATATATCAAGCCAAACCAAATCAAATTTTTATTAAACCGAACCCTAAATTATACATGAGATGCTTGACTCATTTACAAATTTTGGTTTACAAGAAAACATAGAAAGGTGCTGCCAGGCTTTCAATAAGATATAAAGTTAAAAGGAAATAGAGTAATTCATTGTACTAAATTTGTCACCAAAGTCAATTGTCTCATACTCCTTTTTACTTGTGAGGAAATTTCCCATAAGCAAAGATCGTAATCTGTGTGGAGATAATTTTATTTGGATCTTAGTTACAGTTAAGATTTATTATTACTTTTAATAAGTATATTTAATGGAATTTAAATTTTGTTCTCTTCCAACTAACTTAGTCTGGGTTGCCAATTGAGCTACACCTTATTGATCAATAAATTGTATGTATACATATACACATTAGATAGCACAAAAACGAAACAGACACTGATCAACGCGACATCTAAAAAATATGTTAGGCCCAATAATAGATTACGAGAAAAATAATAGCAGCAGAATAAAAAGACACGCAGATTTTTACGCGGAAACCCCAAATGAATTAGGGAAAAACCACGAGACCAACTCCGAATAATTCTTCACTATAAAAATAATAGTAGGCACACTAAGAGGTTACAAAATAGTGGCACACAAGTGTTTCCCAAAACCTCACTATTTTCTCTCTTACCCAACTCTTAGGAACCCTTTTCCTAAGTTTCTCTACACAGATAATATTTTTATCTGTGTTTTCTTCCTCTCCTGCTCTCAGTTGAGGCAGAAGCCTCTCTATTTATAGGAAATATAAATGCGTATGGACGAATTGTGCACAGTAATTTTATTTATAATTTGGATTATAAATAAATTTATAATCCAAATTATATACAATATATGATCAAATTACCAATATTATATGCAATTATAAAATTACCTGAACCAGAGTCAACAATTAGGATCTATATTTGTTTTCAACTTCAATCCAAGGAACCCTTGGCGGTCTAAACTTCTTAGCGCAGTATCCTAACCATGATGACAACCTTGTGTGATGCTCCCCGATTGGTGTATAGCGGTTTCTTCCAGGTGCCATGAAAATAACAAGTTTATTTTTTCTTCCATTGGTGAGTTTGTCAAGTTCAATGCCTTTGTACGGCCCCTACCACGTACGGATTTCCCTATAAATTAGCTAAAATGAGTTGATACTAAACAAGTTTTTTCATGCAATAAGGAAAGTAGCTAAAAAATAATACAAACCATTAACATCATTTGAGTTGCCAACAGTTGCACAAGCACCAAAGCCATGAGAATTATTGGAATATTGATCATTACCAGCAGAATCATGTGGTGGCGGTTGTGAACCTTGGAATTGGTGAGCAGTAGTCTCATCATCCGATTCATTTTGAAAAAGGTTTCTGTAATTTTGTCTTCTAATATCTAAAATGAGATAATATACACAATTATTACTATTGCTCAGTACATACACTTTCACGAAACGAAGTAAGAAAAAAACTATACCAGAAACAGATGGATGAGTCAAAGAATGTAATGAATCTTGAGAAGTAGTAGTTGATTGATGTATGTTCACTGTAACCCTTTTATTTCTTATATCTTAAATGCCAAAATAAAATTATTAGTTGGTGCTATATATATATATATATATATATATATATATATATATATATATATATATATATATATATATATAGTAGACCAAAGCAAACATAGATATTACAAATAAGAAAATACAAGTATTAATATATATCAATATGATACGGAATATACCAATTGGCAAATAACCACAAGGTTGTCTAAGCACACTTACATTTTCAGTTCCACAAGGTTGTCTAAGCATATTTGCATTTCCAGCTACATCATCATTGCCATTAGCACCATGCACACGATTCGCCTTTGGTAAACACTGTTTAAGTTTAGATTATACGTGATAATACCGAAAAAGAAGTTAAATAACCCAAATTATTACAATGATACCTAGATGTGGGATTAAGTTTGGCGAATCTTGTGTCTGCGATGGGGCAAGTGTCTCGTCATCGTTAGAGTAATCATTTAAAACAGCACAGCGATGTTGAGGTCGAGGTCGAGGGCGAGGGCGACTAGAATATGGATGTGGTCTCCGACTTCTCTTTGCCTTGTCTACACCCGCCATAATCTATTCAATAAAAGGAGCATGGAATTGCAGACTCTGTTAGTCATAAATAAAATTCATAGTATTTAAGTGTTCAAATAACTGAAAAGTACAAGACCCTCATCCTAATTAAATCTAAGCATGAAGTATGCTAATCTACATATGATCAAACAATACCCACAGAGCAACCAATTGTGATTTAAACATTTTGTTACTAACTGAGAGTCTTGTGACAACGAGGTGGTTAGACCGATAACCAAACAAAATTTGCACCAAGGTATCTTCAGTTTCTCAATTTTAAATGAACAACTGGCATCAACCACAAATACTGAGTATAAGAACTAAATTGCTAAGCCATGAATGTATTAAAATCTCAACCAGTTCCTAACTCAATTCAAAGCTCTGAAATGGACATATATTAGTATACCTCAAGTATCTATTAATCCACACAAAATAAGAACCAACTTATCCATACCCTACATACCCAACAGCTTGCTTTCAGTTCAATTGAATCCTTCAAAATGTGAACCATTTTTCTCTAACTAACACGTCAGTCAAGAGCAGCATATTTAATTACAATCATTATTTCTGTAAATTACAGGCTGAGTCAATTATCTTAAGATCGGAGGAAAAATCATCAGGTGGAAAATTTCAACTCAAATAACCAAATGGCAGCCAAACAACAATACACATACATATAGAGACAATCAACATTTAAATTGAATCGTGTACAACAAGAGTTGGAAATAAGAATACTCATTAGGCAAATTATAGAATCTTTTTACACTTGCTTCTGCCTTCAGAGACAAGGCCATCATTTATTATTGTTAACAAGATTGAGATATTAATTATAATTCACAGAGAGGGAAGTTTAGAATTTCAGCCCCGTAACTTCAAGTACTTGCACGATTGAGATGCTCAGCCATCTTTCTAAGAAACGTACGCTCATATATATATATATATATATATATATATATATATATATATATATATTATAATTTCATTCGAAAAAGAGCGCCTAAGTTCACCCTCCACAAAATTATAGGATTTTCCTCAATTTACCCTCCAAAAATTTCAGGATTTCCCTCATTTTTGGTTTTGTGATATTTAACAATTATAATCTTATCTTTTCTGATTAATTTACTTTTTTTTTTCATATTTAGATGTTTTTAAAATGTAATTATCTTCCTTTTTTTAAATTTGTATTACTTCTTATTTAAATTTTGGGGCCAATTCTATTTATTATAATTTATTCAATCTTTGATAACCTTTTCCAGTTAATCCCAAGAACAAACTGCTGCCTTGAGCTAAACCACACTTTTAAGAGAATAAAAGTTCTTTAATTTCTCAGAAGTAAAATTAGAAAGTGAACAATGAACAAGAACATAAAATTTCATATCTAAAAAATGATTTAAAAGTCTAGCAGAGAAACACAGCCAAAAACCCGGTCTACAATTCGTGCGAAGACACATACTCCATGAAGTAAACAAGTTAGCCTCTAACGAAAACAGAGTACACACTGTTAACAAATTAGCAACTTAGAAATATCAATTGAGAAATCCAAGATCTATAGTTGATGACGACTAACCTTCTTTTCTCTTTCATAGTTTTGTGCAGTCTGGAACCAAGTCTTTTGTAAAATGGGTATTTAACTAAGAACATAATTCTTGCAGAGAAATGAGAGGTTTGAGGTTAAAAATGAAAAATTGTCATGGAAATTGGGTTTGCATCTGAAATTGATTAGAATGGAGATTTGGAGTTGGTGAAAGTGAAAAAAGGGGAGGAAGGAGAGGAGTTTAAATGCATAATATTTGTCAAATTGAAATTGGGGCTAGAGGTGACTCAGGTGAGTTACTGAAGAAGAAAGAAATGAATGTCTTAGAGGAACAGATAGTACTGATACGAACCAGAAGAGCAAGATAGTTGTCTAATTTGAAGTAAATGAAGATAGCTGTATAATGTGAATTGTCCCTTCATCTTATTAAATTAAATATTTATTTAGGTTTTAAAATATTTAAAAGAAAGTTATCTCCCATCACAAAAAAATTAATGAATTTGGGCACAACAAATATAGTTGTCTCCTATATCAGTTTTACAATCAAAGACAATATATTAAAGTTGTCTCTATCTTTTCGTCTTCAAATGTCTAATTTTTTTGTAGCCAGGAAACCATTTTTTTATTTCATACCTTAGTTTAATTTTATTACATACATATTTAAATTTTAATTTGTCAAAAGGTTGTATTTTAAAATTAATAGTCGATAGTTTAACCCGGGTAAAGGAGGCTTGTTTAGGTTTGTAAGCTCGCGAATTCGAGCTTGAGCCAAACTAAAATATATTCTAACAAGCTGAAGCTTTTTCATTTTCGAGCTGAGCTGGAACCATGCAAGTTTGAAACTCAATAAATATCACTCAGCAGTCGACCCTATCATACATTCTATATTAATGTTCTTTTCCTCGGCTATTAGACCATCTTTTATATATATAAAAAAACTATACCAATGTTGTTAAACCGGATAGAACATTTTTGAGCTGAGATAAAAAAGGGGAATGTCCATCTCTTGAGAACGAACTTGGAACCATACCTACAATTGGAATGTTCGAAGCCTTGAAACGATGAAAGAAGAAGACAATAAATCCGAGTGAACTAAAGTTCGAACATGTGAACTAAAGTTGCTGCTGTGTCCTAAAATTGTTTGACCCAGAAGCTAAAAGCATATATTTTAGGTTTTGTATTATTCTTGACATTTATAAGTCTTGAACTGAATTTAAATTTATTAGACGTGAACTGAATAAAAGCTTACCATAACATCAAGCATCCTTAAAGAGAGTTACAGTTGTACATAATGCCCAAAAAGTGACAAAAGCCGGCTTTCTTGCTCTAGTTGTTTATTACTCTTGGGTGTCACCACTGGTTTCTTAATCATCGGAGGGCGGAAACCGGGTTTGCCATCATTCCGAGTCCCCGTGCCACTTCCTTCATTGTTGGAGCGGTCTGAAACATTGGCCTTAGTTAATGAACCTGTTGGCTTACTAGGAAGTTCCTCGGAAACTTTTCTTCTCTTCAATATTTCACCATCCCCGTTCGAAAGCAGATTGAAATCATCTTCTTCATCAGAGATGCTCCGAACGACCTCTTTTGGCCTCCGTTCAAATACGGATTTTACAAGAGCTTCATCTTCTTCTTCTTCCAACTTATTTACGTCATATGCAGACGTGTGCTGCAAGGCATCCAACATAGCATTTACACTAACTGTTGCTTGTCTAGACTTCATTGATTTCATCTCATCAAGTGCAGCCATAAGATCCATCTCTCTCTTCGAATCCAAAGTTCGATTTTCCAAGGATTTCATTGCATCGCCCGTCTCTTCCGCTTCCCGTTTTCGTTTCTCTTTATCAACTGCTTCATCCTCAGCACGCCAAGGTTCAAAGTTGCGCGTGGCACCAGCCTCAACGACTTAATCAGAATTCCGAGGATCTGTCTTCATGGCAAGCTCCGCGGAGCACTCGGTGCATTTGAAGTAAACCCTGAATATTTGAATCCCCAAATACGTCTCCCAGACAACATCTTCCTTGCGCGAGTTGAATTTGGTGCCTTTTTAGATGTAATTGCCGCAAGTATTGCAACGAACACTCGTAGGAAGCATCATACGAACCTTGATCTGCTGGTTGTTCGGCCTCCGAAGGCGGGGCAACTTGGCCGGGTCGAAATCCAGTGTATAATACTTGTTCAGATGGAATAAGGGTTGGTCCAAGTGGCAAGCGACTTGATATCGCTTAAGTAAGGTCTCTAGTTTGAGTCATAGTAAATGTAAAAATCTTTATTTGGAGACTCACCCACCACAACCAGGTGTGCAAGATCTGAATGTAGTCGAAAAAAAAAACAAGAAGTTGATTCTAATTAGGGTTTATGAAATCTTGCTCATCTATAAAGGAAATAGAGTGTGAATAGGACTCTAGTTATCCTTATTTTGTTCCTCGAACAGAATGATAATCCGAATTGGAATTTAAATTCCAATCAATACAAAAAGATACAGATATTTTTCTTACAGGTACATATTTCTGCTAGACTAAGATCATGTTCTTTACAATGTCTGAAAGCTAAACTGAAGTTGGCTGAATTGAAGTGAGCTGAGTTGAACTAAACTGAACTGAATTGAATTGGACTGAAGTGGTCTGAACTGAACTGCAGTCCAAAAGAACAGGGCCTAAGGCCTTGTTTGGCTCATGGTTTATTAAAGTATGGTTTGGTATGGTACAGTATGATACGATATAGTATGGTATAGTTTCTTAAAAGTTCTTATTTGAATAAATGGTATGGTATTGAATGGTTTTCTAAAGTTTTTAGTTTAATTTGAAGGAGAACTATAGTGAAATTGTAATTATTGTTTCCAAACATCTGAAATTCTATGTTTGGTGTAAAGTTCCTTTTTTTGCATTTTATTAGCGTCTACTTTTTTTTTTTTATCTTTCCTTTTTTTTAGAACTGGATTGTTATTTGTGGCTCGTTTTTACTTAAAAACGCCCGTGTTATTGTGTACCCGTAATGAAATTAATCCTCATTTACTTTTTAATTACTTTTATTTAATATAGAATTATTCAAATAAATATCTATTTAACACAAATTCTGAGATAATTTTCATTTACACATCAGAGATAATAATTGACGCTAACTATTCAAGGTCCAAAAATTAATTCACCTCCTCTGCAAATTGCTTCTACTTCTCTTTCCCATTTTCAGATATTGTAATTGTTAAAATAATAAACTTAATTTATTTATGTGGTAGAAATTGAAACACTAGAGTTGGTGGATTTTGTGTGGTGATAATTTAGAGTTAATGGTGTATTAGTTTATGTTTTTATTGTTGCACAATGAATGGTTATAATTGTTTCTCTTGCACTATAAATAGAGCATGGTATGAAGGTTGTAATCATCCAATTCAAAGAAACAAATAGAAAGTATTAAGTCTTTCATCTCTTATAAGTTGTTTTCTTTGATATTCCTCTCCAATTTCTCTAACAAAGTGGTGTCAGAGCCGAGTTTAATTCCAAGTATGCTCTGTGGTTGCAGCGTAGTCTGATCTTCCACATCAGAAAAGAATTATATTTGGTTTCCGAATCACAAAAACCCTTGTGAGGTTTCTTATTTTTCTCCAAATATATTTTGAGTGTTGAGAGACCCTACCCGAAAAAATGAATGTCAACAGTTACAACTTTCCCCAGCTCACCAAAACCAATTACAAAAATTGGTGTATTAAAATGAAAGCCATCCTTGGAGCCCATGATGTTTGGGATGTTGTCGAAAATGGTTACGTAGTTCCATTTCCAGCACAAGGTGCAGAAATGTCCCAAGCCGAAAAAGAAGCTCTTAATAAGAACCGTCGAAATGATCAGAAGGCACTTAGTCTAATCCACCAAGGGTTAGATGACGTGATGTTTGAGAAGGTGGCTGAAGCTACTACCTCCAAACAAGCTTGGGATATATTACGAGTTTCTCTTCAAGGAGAGGAGAAAGTACAGAAGGTGCGGCTTCAAATGTTAAGAGGCGAGTTCGAGTCGTTGAAGATGAAGGAGACCGATTCAATCGTGGATTATACCTCGAGAGTAAAGTCTGTCGTTCATCAAATGCGGCAGTATGGAAAGCAAATGGAGCAAAGTGAAGTTGTTGAAAAAATTTTGCGATCACTACTACCGAAGTTTGAACACATAGTAGTAGCCATTGGAGAAGCACGTGATACTAGTACAATGACCGTTGACGAAGTTGTTGGATCACTACAAGCACATGAGGAGAGGCTAAATAGACAACGAGAAGAGTCTATGGAACAAGTCCTGGCTACAAAGGCTTCGATTAGAGAAGGTGAAACAAGCCGAGATGCTAGTCAATATGGACGAGGTCGGGGTAGAGGTCGTGGAGGAAATGGAAGAGGAAGAGGACGTGGAAGAAATCAACAACATGGAAGAGATGATAACAGTAGAGAAAGTAACCAGTCCACTAGAGGCAGAGGTCGTGGACATGGACGAGGCCGAGGACGAGGAGCCTGGAGGCAAAATGACGGACATGACAAGTCAAATATAAAGTGTTACAATTGTGGTAAATTTGGTCACTACGCATCCGAGTGCTGGTATCAGAAAAAACAAGTAGAGGAGACGGCGAACCATATTCAAGATGAGGAGGAAAACAACACGGTTTTACTAACTCGTGAAGGAGAACATGGACATGAAAAAAACCTATGGTATCTCGACAATGGCGCAAGCAATCATATGTGTGGCAACAAGAACATGTTTACGGAGTTGGATCAGTCATTCGGTGGAAACGTTATTTTCGGTGATTCTTCAAAAGTTCCAATCAAAGGCAAAGGAACCATTCTTATTCGTCTAAAGAATGGTGAACATCAATTCATCAACAACGTCTACTATGTCCCGGACATGAAAAGTAATATTTTGAGTTTGGGACAGTTGTTGGAGAAAAACTACCAAATTCACATGGTGGATCGGAGGTTGGTGTTGTTGAACGAGAAGAAGGAGCTGTTAGCAAATGTGCCGATGTCAAAAAATCGAATGTTCACTCTTAACATCAAGACGGATGTGGCGAAATGCTTGAAGGCTTGCGTGAAGGATCCTCATTGGCTTTGGCATCTAAGGTTCGGACATCTGAACTTTGGAGGGCTAAAGCTGCTAAGTCAAAGTAAGATGGTGCACGGTCTTCCCCCTATCGACAAACCTCATCAACTTTGTGAAGGATGTCTCGTTGGAAAGCAATCACGAACCAGTTTTCCAAAGGAGTCCATGTCAAGGGCAAAGGCGCCGCTAGAGCTAATTCATGCTGATGTTTGTGGACCGATAACTCCATCGTCATTAGGAGGAAATAAATATTTTCTGCTGTTCATTGATGACTATAGCAGGAAGACATGGGTTTACTTTCTGAAGGAGAAATCAGAAGTTTTTGGAGCATTCAAGAAGTTCAAAGTGCGCGTGGAAAAGGAGAGCGATCAGTACATTAAAGCCTTAAGATCCGACAGAGGGGGAGAATTCACATCCAATGAATTCAAGAATTTTTGCGAAGAAAATGGAATTCGCCATTTCTTATCAGTCCCAAGATCTCCTCAACAAAATGGAGTTGTTGAAAGGAAGAATAGAACTGTGCTAGACATGGTGCGGAGCATGTTGAAGAGTAAAGATTTACCAAAGGAGTTATGGGCAGAAGCTGTTGATTGTGCAGTCTACATCCTGAACCGGTCCCCAACTACAAGTGTTACAGATATGACACCTCAAGAAGCATGGAGTGGGAGAAAGCCTAACATCTCTCATTTTCGTGTTTTTGGGAGTGTTGCTCATGTTCACGTGGCGGATGAAGAAAGAAGAAAATTGGATGATAAAAGCAAAAAATACTTGTTCGTGGGATACTCAGAATCTTCAAAAGGCTACAAGGTCTTTGATCCTGACACCGGGAAAATAGTAATCAGTAGGGATGTGACTATCGATGAAGAAGCAACATGGGATTGGAATGATCACCAACTAAAAAGTTATAATTTTTATCCTTTCCCAATAGATGAAAGTGATGATCAAGACGCTGAAGAGACACCTGCCACACCAATAAGAACTCCTATTTCATATGCAACTCAAGGGAATGACGATAGCGAAAGTGGAAGTACAAGTCCGAAGGAGATACCTAGAAAATTTCGACGTGTTGAAGATCTTCTTGATGTGACAAGAGATATCAGTAGAGAGTTTAATTATTGCTATCTCATTGATAGTGAGCCCATTGACGTTGAAGAAGCCATGGAGAACAAGAATTGGAGAAAAGCCATGGAAGAAGAGATCCAAGCAATTGAGAAGAACAAGACTTGGGAGTTAACTAAACTTCCAGCTGACAAAAAGCCCATTGGAGTTAAGTGGGTTTTCAAGGCGAAGAAAGACGCAAGTGGAAAAATTGTGCGATACAAAGCAAGGCTCGTTGCGAAAGGGTATAGTCAGAAACAAGGTATCGACTATGATGAAGTGTTTGCACCCGTCGCAAGAATGGAGACAATCAGACTGGTGATTTCTATTGCTGCTCAAAACGGATGGAAGATTCATCAAATGGATGTCAAGTCAGCATTTTTGAATGGATACTTGGAGGAAGAAATTTACGTGCAACAACCACCGGGTTATGTTGTCAAAGGCCAAGAAGGAAAAGTGTTGAAGTTGAAGAAAGCATTGTACGGTCTCAAACAAGCACCGAGAGCATGGAACAGCCGAATTGATAAATATTTCCAAGAGAATGGTTTCAACAAGTGCCCACATGAATACGCGCTGTATGTGAAGGTGGAGAAAGGAGATATGCTGCTTGTCTGCTTGTATGTGGATGATCTCATTTTTACTGGAAGTAATCCTCAAATGTTTGAAGATTTCAAGAAGACGATGACTCGCGAATTTGAGATGACCGATATTGGCCTGATGTCATATTATCTAGGCATCGAAGTGAAGCAAGATGATAATGGCATTTTCATTTCTCAAAGTGGATTTGCTAAGGAGATTTTGAATAAGTTCAAAATGGAGAAGTGCAACCCTGTCAACACACCGGTAGAATGCAACTTAAAATTGACCAAAGATGAAGATGGAGAAAATGTCAATCCAACAATGTTCAGAAGCTTGGTTGGAAGTCTAAGATATTTGACGTGCACAAGGCCTGATATTTTGTACGCAGTCGGACTAGTCAGCAGATATATGGAAACACCAAAGGAGTCACATTGGAATGCCGCGAAAAGAATACTCCGTTATTTGAAAGGTACAACTAATTTTGGATTACGATATTCAAAGTCTAATGAGTTCAAATTAGTTGGCTACAGCGATAGTGATTGGGCTGGTGACAAAAATGATCGAAAGAGTACAAGCGGTTTTGCATTTTTTCTTGGTGACACGGCGTTTACTTGGAGTTCAAAGAAGCAACCTATTGTGACACTGTCAACTTGTGAAGCTGAATATGTAGCTGCAACATTTTGTGTGTGCCATGCAATTTGGCTAAGACGAATATTGAAGGAGCTTCAAATGACTCAGCAAGAACCAACAGAAATTTTGGTTGATAACAAGTCTGCGCTGGCACTATCAAAAAATCCAGTTTTTCATGATAGAAGTAAGCACATCGACACAAGGTTTCATTTCATTCGAGAATGCATTGAGCAGAAGGAAGTCATACTTAAATACGTGAGGACTCAAGATCAAATCGCGGATATTTTCACAAAGCCGCTCAAGTACGATGTGTTCAACCAGTTGCGAGCATCACTTGGAATAATCGAGAATTAAGTTTAAGAGGGGGTGTTAAAATAATAAACTTAATTTATTTATGTGGTAGAAATTGAAACACTAGAGTTGGTGGATTTTGTGTGGTGATAATTTAGAGTTAATGGTGTATTAGTTTATGTTTTTATTGTTGCACAATGAATGGTTATAATTGTTTCTCTTGCACTATAAATAGAGCATGGTATGAAGGTTGTAATCATCCAATTCAAAGAAACAAATAGAAAGTATTAAGTCTTTCATCTCTTATAAGTTGTTTTCTTTGATATTCCTCTCCAATTTCTCTAACAGTAATGGCTTCACATGGGGATGTCCTTAACTATGTATATTACGAAATGGGGATGTTATGTAGTCTTGCAGCTCTGCAAGTTTCCGGCCAGTGGCCACTAGCTACTATGAATTCGACGATGGCGTCTGCCATGGATTTCTAAATGAATGCAAAAAAACAGAAAATCAAGATGAATCGGAGGATGATAGTGAAGATTTCACTGACGAGGAGGTTGATCTGGTGGCAGATAGCTACGGCGTCAATGGCGAACATTAGGTTGCCCCGCCGTCGCCAATGACTCCACCGCTGGTTGCTTTCTCGTCGTCGTCTTCTTGACTCCACCGGTTGGTTCCTCGTCGTCGACTTCTTGAAAAAGTAGTCAGGATTGTTGAAATTTTTTACGTAATTTCAAAAGAATTTATATACTTATAAATTATTTTTGCGAGAAATAGTTTATAATGTGTTTATAAATTAAAATCATTTGTTATTTAAATATAATTTATTTTAATATCAGTTCAATAAAGCCTTATTTTTATGTGTAAAACGTTTCCTTTGATTTGGTCAATTAACGTGGGATGATTATCATCACAAGAGCTAATTGACTGCCTATAAAATAGCTCCTCTTAGTTTATCTCAAAATTAATTACAAAACCTTTCCAGAAATATAAGCTTCATTGCCGATTTTTTTCAGTTCATATCACAAAATTTCTTTTCTATTCTGGATATGTAACACATTTCTGTTCCTGCTCCAACCAACCGGTTGAAGAAGCTGTTTAATCCTGGAAGGAACTACAACAGTGTTGTTCGACATGACTCAGCTTATCGGTGTTTCTGTTGCTTTAAACTTTGTTTATAATCTCTATTATATTTCGATATGATTTCTACTAATTATATTTACATTTTTTGGTTGAAGGTGAGGACCAGAAAACTCGATGAGGCGGATATTTCAATAAAATTGGCATTCCCAATTCGATGGAGAAAACAAAGTTTGAATATTTATTTCTTTATTTCTGTATTTTTGTAATTGTTAGACAACAAAGATCGTGTTGGGAGATCAAACTTGTTCACAGATCTGAAAATCAAAATTCTTTGTGCACCCGTTTGTTACTGTATTTAATTCGTTATTGTCAAGTATTATTGTCTTGTATACGTTATTGTCAATTAGTGGAGGTGGGAAGTAAAATAATTCAGTTAAAAGTAAATGATGGACACTAAAAAATAGTAAATGAGGGTTTATCTAAAATTCTTTTGAATGTAATCTTACGGTTCTTAGCATCAATCAACGATCTTTAGATTATGTACTTGTATTTGATCCCTTTAAATTGAATGTACAAGTGTTATATTCAACTCTAAACTATTCCATTGTGCTCCTTAACAGTAGCCATGGCAGACCAAAGCAAAAGGACCATGTTGCAGCTCGAAAAAAAGAGCCTAGTTGGGATGTCCGCCCCTTAATTCCCCCCGACCTCAGCTTTTATTAAAAAAAATAGAGCCCGGTCCTTTCTAAACATGTTAATTGGTTTGAACACATTTGAGCGGATTTGTGGAACTAATTGTTTAATTAGAAAATGTCTTTGAATTATAAAAAGAAAAATGAAAGTGTGAGGAGTAGGCTGTAAACGAGCTTAATCGAGTCGGGCTTCAGCTTGTTCATATTCGTTCACTAAGTTTTTTGCGAGCTTCGAGCTCAAAATGCATGTTCATGAACGGTTCATTTAACAATTTGTTTGTTCACAAACTGTTCACGAATATTATTGAGCTCATTTAGTTTGTTTACAAATAAAAATAAAAATATCAAATTTATTATATTAGATTTCATACTTATAATATCGTTTAGTTATCACACAATAAATTGTTAAAAGTTACGTTGTTAAATCAATATTTTTTAAAATTAAATAATAAATAAATAAAAATAAAATTATAAATATTCAAGAGTATATACCTGTAATAATTTTTACACATTATCATAGTTTGATTTTTAATGTGTAAATATTATAATGAATGTAGTTCACAAGCCCCTAATCGAACTTGTTCACGAGCTTTCGAGCCGAGCTTAGATTTTTTCATGTTCGATTCATTTATAAATCAAGTCCAAAAATTATGTTCACAAACAGTTCATTAATATATCAAGCCAAACCAAATCAAATTTTTATTAAACCGAACACTATACAAATTTTGGTTCACAAGAAAACATAGAAAGGTGCTGCCAGGCTTTCAATAAGATATAAAGTTAAAAGGAAATAGTGTAATTCATTGTACTAAATTTGTCACCAAAGTCAATTGTCTCATACTCCTTTTTACTTGTGAGGAAATTTCCCATAAGCAAAGATCGTAATCTGGAGATAATTTTATTTGGGTCTTAGTTACAGTTAAAATTTATTATCACTTCTAATAAGTGTATTTAATAGAATTTAAATCTTGTTCTCTTCCAACTAACTCAGTATGGATTGTCAATTGAGCTACACCTTATTGATCAATAAATTGTATGTATACATATACACATTAGATAGCACAAAAACGAAACAGACACTGATCAACGCGACTTCTAAAAAATATGTTAGATCCAATAATAGATTATGAGAAAAATAATAGCAGCAGAATAAAAAGACACGAAGATTTTTTCGTGGAAACCCCAAATGAATTAGGGAAAAACCACGAGACCAACTCCGAATAATTCTTCACTATAAAAATAATAGTAGGCACACTAAGAGGTTACAAAATAGTGGCACACAAGTGTTTCCCAAAACCTCACTATTTTTTCTCTTACCCAACTATTAGGAACCCTTTTCCTAAGTTTCTCTACACAGATAATATTTTTATCTGTGTTTTCTTCCTCTCCTGCTCTCAGTTGAGGCAGAAGCCTCTTTATTTATTGGAAATATAAATGCGTATGGACGAATTGTGCACAGAATTTTACTGTGCATTTTTTAAAAAACGTTCTGCCGACCTGCCTCTTTTTGTTTTTTTGTAATTAATCAGTGGGTCCCACAATAAGAGGGACACCACTCAACAAATCTCCCCCTCCCGACTACATTGTGGGACTCTCCATCCCGGTTGCTTCAATGCACTGATCGAGCTTTTCTTTTGGTACAACCTTTGTCAGCATATGAGCAGCATTATTCTTTGTATGAATATTCCGCAACTTGAACTCTTTTTCTTCAATGGCAAGTCTGAGCCAATGATATCTTACATCAATATGTTTCATCCGTGCATGATACATAGTATTTTTGCTCAAGTCTAGTGCACTTTGACTATCACAATAAACTATGTAGTCTTCCTGTTGCACGCCCAATTCTTCAAAGACTCGCTTTAACCAAAGCATTTCCTTTCCTGCTTCTATTGCTGCAACGTACTCTGCTTCAGTTGTTGATAATGAAACACACTTTTGTAACCGTGACTGCCATGAAATAGCTCCCCTTGAGAATGTAAATAAGTAACCCGATGTAGATTTTCTTTCATCAAGGTCACCAGCCATATCTGCATCTGTGTAACCAACAAGTGCTGGCTTTCCACCTCCAAATGTTAAACATAACTTTGAAGTTCCTCTCAGGTATCTAAAGATCCATTTAACTACTTCCCAATGTGTCTTCTGGGGATTTGATAGAGATCGACTCACAACTCTAACTGCATGAGCGATGTCTGGTCTCGTACACACCATTGCATACATCAAACTTCCGACCGCTGTATGGAACATTTAACATATCTTCTCTATTTTTCTCTGTTGAAGGGTAGGATTTCTTACTCAACTTGAAATGAGCGGCAAGTGGAGTGCTAACTGGTTTAGTATTCTTCATATTGAACCTTTCTAGTACCCGTTCAATATATTTTTCTTGCGATAACCACAGCCTGCTGGAACTTCGATCTCGGGTAATCTCCATTTCAAGAATTCGCCTTGTCGGTCCCAAATCCTTCATGTCAAACGCCTTAGACAAACCACACTTCAACTTACTAATCATTTTGGCATCTGGCCCAACGACTAGCATATCATCAACATATAAGAGAAGAATAATAAATTTTTCATCAGGGAATTTCTAGACATATACACATGGATCAGCTTCTGTCCTCTTGTATCCTTGATTCACCATGAAGGAATCAAACACTTTATACCATTGCCGCGGGGCTTGTTTTAAGCCATACAAACTTTTCTTCAGGCGACACACCACGTCCTCCTTTCCCTTGACCTTGAAACCTTCTGGTTCTTCCATATAAATTTCTACTTCTAAATCCCCATGTAAGAACGCGGTCTTTACATTAAGCTGTTCTAACTCAAGGTTCAAGCTGGCTACAAGACCTAGCACAACTCGAATGGAACTCATTTTCACAACTGGTGAAAAAATCTCATCAAAGTCGATACCTTTCTTTTGAGTAAAGCCTTTAACAACCAATTGAGCTTTAAATCTCACTAGGTTTCCATCATCTTTCTTCAGCTTGTACACCCATTTGTTCTTGAGTGTTCTCTTCCCTTTAGGAAGTTTTACCAGCTCGTACGTATCATTCTTCTTTAAAGAATTCATCTCCTCCTGCATGGCCTTCATCCAACAATCTTTATCTTTACAAGATTGCACGTCTTGGAAGCTTTCAAGCTCCCCCTCTTCAGTGATTAAAATATATTCAGAACTAGAGTACTTCATAGATGGTTGGCATTCTCTGACTGACCTCCTTAATTGAGGTTCTTGTTCTGGTAGAATGGGGTTCTCTGGCTCCCCCTGCTCAATACCCTCTTCATTCGTATCTTCATCTACAATCGCATCTTGATCCCTCATAACTGGCTCTTCTTCTCCATCTTGTTCTGATTGATGCATTCTTCTTTCTGTGGCATCATCTGATAGAATGCTCTTTGGTGTTATATCAATAACACTGTCACTTGTAGATCTTTCACCGATGATATCATTCTCATGAAATACAACATCTTGGCTCCGTACAATTTTATTTTTCACTGGATCCTATAATCTGTAGCCGAGCTCTTCATCTCCATAACCGACAAAAGTGCAAGGAACTAATTTATCATCAAGCTTTAGCCTTTGCTCTTTAGGAACATGCATAAATGCCTTGCAGCCAAATACCCTCAAGTGAGAGTATGAGATATTTCTACCTATCCAGACCCTTTCTAGAATATCAAAATCCAAAGGTACTGAAGGTAGTCGGTTGATAAGATAGACAACAGTATTGACAGCTTCTCCCCACATTTACTTAGGTAAGGTATCAATTTTTAGCATGGATCTAATTCTTTCGATAATGGTATAATTCATTCGTTCAGCAACGCCATTGTGTTGAGGTGTACCAGGAACTGTCTTTTCATGCCTGATACCATGTTGACTACAGTAATCCTTAAACTCCTTGGAGATATGCTCGCCACCATTATCTGTGTGTAAATACTTCAATGGCACTCCAGTCTCCCTTTCCACCATTGCATGGAATTGCTGAAAGTTCTTGAATACTTCATCCTTTGTGCGCAGCAAATAAATCCATGTCTTCCTTGAAAAATCATCAATGAAGGTAAGAAAGTATCTTCTTCCTCCAATGGATTCTGTATCCATAGGACCACAAACGTCAGAGTGTACCGGCCCTAACTTATTATTTCTCCTTCTAGAGCTTTTCTGAAATGAAACTCGATGTTGCTTCCTAAATAAACAGTGATCATACAGGTTAATTTTTTCTTTGGCTAATGGAATGAGGGACTTCTTAGCCAGTATATTCAACCCTTTCTCACTAACATGCGCCAGTCACCTATGCCACAAATTTGGTGAAGCATCATCTCCAACTGTATTCAGTTGACTCGCACATATTATTGCGTGCGATTTGTATAGCGAGCAACACAATCTTCCTTTCGCCACCACTAACGATCCTTTGGTGAGTTTCCAATTTCCATTGCCTGTATGATTGTGATAACCTTCCTTGTCCAATACACTAATAGACAACAGGTTCAACCGAAGATCTGGAATGTGTCGCACATTTTTAAGTGTTAATGTGCATCCGACACTTGTCTTCACGCAGATATCACCGATTTCCACCATTTGTGAGACACTATTATTTCCCATTCTAATAGTACCAAAATCACCGGCTTTATATGTTGAGAAGTATTCCCTTTTTGGAACACAGTGGTATGAGGCACTAGAATCTACAATCCACTCAGAATCTACATCTCCAACATGACAACAATCTGCATCATGAGATACTAAAGCCACCTCTCCATCTTCTTTTGTGACTATAGCAGACGTATTTTTGTCATTATCATGTCTTCAGTTTGCATTCTCTTATTTAAAGAAATGGCAGTTCCTTTTAAGATGACCCTGCTTTCCACAGTGGTAGCATGACCTCTTCTCTCGGGAGTTGGATCCATCTCTGGATTTTCCATTTCCACGTCCTCTACTCTTGCTTTGGGCCCTGTTTTCCATGACAAGGGCTTGTGAACTGGTACTGGCAACGTCTCTTCTACGAAGTTCTTCATTAAGTAGGCTATTCTTTACCATAGACATTGTTACCACACCATTTGGAGCTGAGTTACTCAGTGATACAACAAGAGTATCCCAGCTATCTGGTAGAGTTCCCATCAAAAGACATGCTTGCATCTCATAATCCAAGGACATACTAGTGACTGCTAACTCACTTATGAATCCTTCAAAGTCGTTCAGGTGTTGTGTGATTGATCGTCCCTCTGTCAATTTCAAGTTCATGACTTTGCAAATCATAAACACTTTTCCTTGAGCATTTTTAGCCTCGTACATATCCTCTAGCTTCTTCCAGAGAACTTTGGGATCTGTTTCGTTCCTCACGTGGTTGTACAGGCTAGCATCTATCCATTGGCGTACTGTACCCAATGTCTGTTTCTTCAACTTTATCTACTGCTGATCTTTCATATCCTTCGGCTTTGCGTCGTCACCCTCAATTGGATCATACAAATCTTTGCAATTGAGGTAGTCCTCCATTCTGGATTTCCACATTGAATAATTTGTATCCGTCAATTTGATCATTACACCGTCATTCGCCATGTCGAAAATTTAAGAATGGCAAAATTTTACTATTCATGAATTTCACTATTCACATTAATAGTGACTGTATATGTGAATAGTACCGTATACCCAAACAGTGCCGTATACTTAAATAATACTATTCATAAAAGATGACCGAATATGAATACTATTACTCAAGTTACTATTTTACTATTCACTCAAATTGCGTATCTGCGACGGTTTTTCGAACGGATTGCGCCACCAGATTTATCGTAATTTTCTCGTCGTCGTGGTATATTTATTTTTGAAAAATATATCCACAGATTTTACTGATAAAACAACCTTCGGCTCTGGTACCACTTGTTAGGCCCAATAATAGATTACGAGAAAAATAATAGCAGCAGAATAAAAAGACACGCAGATTTTTACATGGAAACCCCAAATGAATTAGGGAAAAACCACGGGATCAACTCCGAATAATTCTCCACTATAAAAATAATAGTAGGTACACTAAGAGATTACAAAATAGTGGCACTCAAGTGTTTCCCAAAACCTCACTATTTTCTCTCTTACCCAACTCTTAGGAACCCTTTTCCTAAGTTTCTCTACACAGATAATATTTTTATCTGAGTTTTCTTCCTCTCCTGCTCTCAGTTGAGGCAGAAGCCTCTCTATTTATAGGAAATACAAACGCGTATGGCCGAATTATGTACAGTAATTTTACTGTGCACTTTTTGAAAAACATTCTGCCGACCTGCCTCTTTTTATTTTTTTAAAATTAATCAGTGGGTCCCACAATAAGAGGACACCACTCAACAAAATATAGTTTCGAAAATTGTAAGAAAAATGAATGGAAATAAAGGGGCATATTTAAATATAAAAATTTATGAATATAAATTCGTATACGATATTCTTTAATAATACAATAATTCAAGGAAACACGTTTGTAGTGTACATGAAAGCACATGAAATTTGTAAGTTAATGACTGAGAGTATTAATTGAAAAATAAATTTTAATTTAGAAGAGTAGCAATTGTAGTAAATAAATTGAATATAGTTTTGCCAACTGTTTTCTAATCACCAGAAAATAATATCCCAACTTTTATAATTTACATAAACTACCCAAAAACGTATCATACCCAATTCCCACGATTTACAGTTGTCAAGAATGATATAAATACTACAATTGAGACTTACCTAACAGTTTAAGCTTTAGAGTAAAACGGTTTCATGACATGGTATCAGAGCAGCTTAAACCTAAAGGTCGAGGGTTCGAATCGTAGTAGCTCCAGATGTTGAATTAAATTATCACACATAGCGAAATGAGTCTATGTTGTTCCCGCTTCAAGCCCAGGGCCGACATTCGCGTGCGTGAGAGTGTCAGAAATGATGTAAAGCCGCAAGATCTGGAGAAACCAGTTTCTTAGAAACATTAACAGCAGACGAGGAAACAAATTATTTCACTCAACACCAAGCAACAACACTCTTCTTCACATTTCGGCTGAATTCAAGCAGCCCGATTTCTTCAAAGAAGTCTGCCAAAAATGCAATCTTTCACCGATTTGGCAGCCAAATTTAGAAGGCGAAACTGTTTTACATGTTTCTGGAAGAGTGGGATGTCTCGAAATTGTTCGTTTCTTGCTCGAGAAGGCATCGGTTTCGCCTTACATAGATGAACAATGCACACAACACAATGTGATTCGAAAGAAGAACAATGCTGGAGATACTGCTTTACACTGTGCTGTTCGAAAAGGACATAAAGATGTGGTAGAGTGTTTGTTGAAAACAGATCAAGAGTTGTCTAGTTTTTGCAATTATTTCGACGAATCTCCGCTTTATCTCGCAGTTTCCAACTACTTCGTACACATCGCTTTCCTGATTATTCAAATTTCTTCGCATTCATATTCGCATCGAGGGCCTAAGGGACTCAATCCATTACATGAAGCTGTCAATAACAAATCAGGTAAATTATTGAATGTATTGACTAACATATATTCTTAAGATAAAACTTAAGCATAGGTGCAAGAACTTAAAACAATGTGGCCTAATGTCAAAAAAAAGTTACCCCCAAATGTGGCCTAATGTCAAAAAAAAGTTACCATACGGGGTTAAGCAACACTGTATCCAAAATAAATGAGTTAGAATTTTGATCGTCCCTATAGCAACACTCAACATATATAAAAGTGTCGCCATAGGATTCTATACAACGTTTCCGTGTCTTAGGCATCGCTTTCAAGGCGTTATATTGGTTTAAAGAACAGTTTGCTCCCCTATATTATCAACGATCTGCCTTGTGTCCATTCTCTGAGACGACACAAAATTGTCGGAAAGTAGCGCCCACAAAACTATAACGGGATACACATCTTACGAATTATGCTTATCTAAGTTCATTTTGGAGCTCTATATAACATATAGGCATAAGAGAAACACATGAAAGGGCAAACTATTACTAACCCATGCTGCAAAAAAAGTCTTCAACGAAGTTTTTTGATTGATTCTATTTCGAACAAGGTTTATAATTTGTTGTTATTTTTCCATGTAATAGAAGGTTTAAATTTGCTGGAAGAACTTGCAAAGGAAAGACCCGAAATGATGAAAGAAGCCGATTATGTTCTTGGTTGGACTTCTTTTCGCTATGCTGCCTTCGGCTGTGATGTTGAATCAGTTAAAAATCTGTTAAAATATGATGTAAATTCATCAGCAGCATACCTCTTAGATCAAGACGGAAATTCGGCTCTTCGTTGTGCAGCATATGAAGGGAGAATCAATGTAATAAAAGAGCTAACAGAAAGTTGTCCTGACATTTTTGAATTAAAGAATATCGAAGGGCGGAGACAGTTCTTCATGTTGCAGTCAGAATAGGAGAGACTAAAGTTGTGGATTACAGTTTAGAAAATCCAGAATTTGCTGGGCTATTGAATGAACAAGATGAAGATGGAAATACCCCTTTGCTTTCCCATACTGTTATTCCGAAAAGCTACATTTTCAAGCTTTTCCAAGCTGTTGTCACGAAAAGTTCTGAAAATTAATAGCACACGGTTACTAATTAATTAGTATTAAGAGTCAAATTCTTTTGTTCAGTGCCAAAATATGTTGTTTTATTAAAAGTTTGTAAGTGGAGTTTTTTCGTGACAACAGCTCTGACAGCAATGTCAAACAGTCGCTAAATATGTTTTATTTTAGTCCAATATTATGAAAGTGCAATCACTCAGATAACCACCTGGAGTGATCAGTCAAAGGCAACTTACCTTGCAGACCAAATAATTATCCACCCTGAAAAATGAGGATAAAAAACGATAACCATGGTAAGATATTCTTCACAGACCCTGAGAAACACATGTAAAGAATGAAATCTCATTTTTTGAATAGGTATCTACCATGGAACCCAATTTGGGATGCCAAACTTGATCACTCAACAGTAGACCTGTTGATCGGGCGGGCTGGGCTGGGCCGGGCCGTATCGGGCTTCGTACTAAAAGTATTAGCCCAAGCCCGGCGTAGCCCGTACTTTGAAACTCTGGGCTCGGGCCGGGCTTGGGCCGGGCTTGGGCCAGACTCATTAAGTCATTCCCAAGCCCGGCCCATAAGCCCACTACTCCTTAAGTTCTATATTGTATTTTTATAAAAAATTTCAAAATATAACTAAAACACAGATTAGATAACTAAAAAAAACTAAAAAAATTGAAATACAATTTGGGTACTAATACACGATTATGTCAATTAATTAACCATTTTTTTTGTTATCAGATGAAAGAACACAATAAATAAAAGAAGCACAAAGCCCCTTCAACCCCTTGACTGGGCAGAAATAAAAAGGAACACAGCTAGTGAATAATGTGAGGAAGTAACATACGCCAAATGTTTTAATTACAAAAATAGTTAATAAAATTTCAAATTCTTCATCAGGCCAAGCTCGGGCCGGGCTCGGGTATTTATATAAAAATCAAGTCCGGCCTATAAATCTTCGGGCTTTAACAGGCTCGGGCTCGAGCCAGACTTTGTAAGAAAATGAGTTTTCAAGCCCAACCGATGGAGTCGGGCTCGGGCCGGACCTGATGGGTAGCCCGGCCCTTGAACAGGTTTACTCAACAGTATCTGTACCCATTAATTGTCACATGTTCAACTTGATGGTTGTTAGTCATGAATACATGTGACAGTTCAATCACTCAACAATATCTGTACCCATTAATTGTCAAGTGTTCATTCCCTTTCCTTTTCCCGTTTTCCCCACTAAACGCCCCCTCAAGTAGTTATCCATGAATACTAAAGTCTAAAGGCATATCTATCTCATGGACTATTAATATTTCTTTTGTAAAAAGAAGGCCGAATACATCAATTACTCGTGAACATAGCCCAAATAATCTATACCCCCTTCAACTTTCACTTGTTCTCTCTAGTTGGCACAAGTGCATGAGTTTGCTCCCTATAAGCTACGTGTCAGTTTTTGATTGATTTGACTATTCAAATATGTAATTTTTCTAATTTTCTCTCTAGTAGCTGACACGTGGCATTAAAGAAACTTTGAAATGTTAGAACATTTGAACTGATAAGACATTACAAGGAAAAAGAGCAGAGATACAAATTCAAGGAGAACAATAACCTTGTTTTTTTTATAGACATAATAGTACAATCTATCTGTGTTTCTTATGACCAGCAATATAGTAAGTGAATGTCGGTACCGGACTCCCAGCTCGACCCCCATATTTCAACTCGATAACATATTTTCCTAATCGCCAAATCCTTTCACCGCTAACAGCCCCACCCAGCGGATCAAGCATCACAAATGTAAAGTAAAGGAAAACAAAGAAACCAAATACTACAAAAGGTGTAGTGGCTAATGCATAATTTGAATTGGCCAGTGTTGCATATATACCCGAAGCATATGCCAGTGCTAGTGCTATAATGGCTACTGCAAGCATTTCTGCCTGAACGCAGTTGTACCTTTGTCGAAAGCTACCAATATGTGCCGTGTCTTTCTGGAAGAAAACAGCACTTAAAGATGAAGATAGTGATATGATATTGAATATATAAAATGCTTTGAATGCTGCTTTGTCTGAAAGAACTGGTGTCCCGATTTTCGGGCCTTCACTACGGTATCCACCTGGCACTGCAAAGGCTATTGAAAAGCTTATGGTGGATACTAGGGTTGCCACTACTAGATAGATTTCAGTAAATCTTTTAGAGCTTTTTCCTTCTCGTTCCAAGCTTTCCTTTTTCCTCAGATGATATGGTTTAAGCTCGGGTTTTCTATTCAACCGTTCCTTGGTGACATTGCTGTAATACTGTTGAGTAAATCCAGCACAGTTGCCTCCTGCCAACAAAGAACTAATCTTTGTCTTTGTGTAACCATTCTGGAGAAATATGATGAAGCAATTAAAAAAAAAAATTGTTGTTCAGTCACCAAATTCTAAAAGTAACGTTCAATACAAGAAGACAACAGTTCATTTCTGCAACCTTATACCCATTAAACTTGGAAAAATTTTCCCTAAAAACATAAAGCTATACTTATGTATTGTCTAGAAATCATTTGATTCTGTTGAAATTCTAAACTTTGAAAGAGTCAAAGATTTGATATATTAGAAAATAATATGTTAGGATTAGATTATATTTTAGCTGCTAGATTTGAAATTTGAAATATATTTTGTGATATTTCTTATCCATATAAGCCTATAAATAGGTAATCATACTTCAATAATAAACGCATTTATAGGTGCCATATACTTATGTGTTCTAGGGTACTACATCTCCAATATTGCTTTATTATAACCCATGTTCATATCCTACAACAAAGCCAATGGGTAAAGACCAATGAAAGGTAACAATTTATTTTATTTTCTAGCTTGCTATAATGTCTACCAGATACGAATCGTCAACACAGACTCATTCTACCATGTGTTGTGCTAATATTTAAACCCTAAAGCTCTAGATTTCAAGAGATGTACTGTCATATCAGGATATCATGCATACAAACCTCTATAAAGCTTAGCTTAAATATGTCGTAGGCCGATTTTAATTCGTTGTTTGTGGCATAGAGGTCTATCCTAAAATCCCTTGCCAACAATTCGATGATATTGTTGCGAACATAAAGAACAGCCAAATGCAAGGGAGTGTTCCCATCTTCGTCTGGTTCATTCAATATCCAACCAAGTTGTGAATTCCCTAAAATATATTCCACAACTTTAACCTCTCCATCTAAGACAGCAACATGAAGAGCTGTTTGCCCCTTTAAATTAGTCAATTCAAAAATGTCAGGGCAACGTTGCAATAATGCTTTTACCACACCGATGTTTCCCGTTAGAGCTGCCACATGAAGAGCTGAATTTCCTTCATGATCTAAGAGGTATGCTGCTGATGAATTAAGATCATATTTCATCATAAGTTCAACTGATTCAGTCAAACCATAACATGAGGCATAGTGAAGAGGAGTCCAACCAAGGATATCATCGGTTTCTTTCATCAATTCTGGTCTTCTCGATACAATATCTTCTGTCACTTGTAAAACTTATGGATGGCAAGAGCCAGTGAGACAATAATTGATAGAAGAAAAATGGATGGTTTTGTAAAGGCCTAATCCATAGTTAGCTACCTGAACTTGTCCCCAAAACCCGCTGCCTCCCTGAACTTTCAAGTGACCCGTAGCTCCCTCAACTATCAAAAAGTACACCACCTTGCTCCCTGAATGCCACGTGTCAGCATCTAATGGTTTGACTTTCAAAGATGTCATTTTTAAGATTTTCTCTCTCCAATCAGAAGCTGACACGTGGCGCTCCAGCATCTAATGGTTTGACTTATGTCATTTTTAAGATTTTCTCTCTCCAATCAGAAGCTGACACGTGGCGCTCCGGAGCAAAGTGGTGTATTTTTTTGATAGTTGAGGGAGCTATGGGGTAACTTTGAAAGTTCAGCAACACAACAGGATTTTGGAGACAAGTTAAGGTAGCTAATGATGCATAAAGCCTTTTGTAAAAGATGTTGCATATTTACCTGATCTGTAACAGGCGAGTTCATGTAACACTGTAAGTCCATTGGGACCCATATGAGAAAATGAAGAAGGAGAACTGCGAATGATTAGGTTCGTAAGGCTTAAGAAGAAGTAGTTATGTGAAGCAGCAAGATAAAGTGGAGATTCATCAGCATAATTGCAAAAACTAGACAAAACCGGATCAGTGTTCAACAAACACTCAGCAACATAGTACTGACCATTTCTAACAGCACAGTGCAAAGCAGTGTCTCCAACGTTGTTCTTCTTCCGAATCACATTGTGTTGCCTGCCTTGTTCATCTACAAAAGGCGAAACCGATGCCTCCACGATCAGGAACTCAACGATTTCGACACAACCCACTCTTGCAGCGACATGTAAAACAGTTTCACATTTTGAATTTGGCTGCCAAATCAGTGAAGGACTGCATTTAAGGCAGGCTTTTTCAAAGAAGTCAGCTTGCTTAAAATCAGCAGCAACATGAAGAAAAGTGTTGCTCTTTGGTGTCAACTGAGAGAAATACATTGTTTCCTCGTCTGCTGTCAATGTTTCTAAGAAACTGATTTCTCCAGATCTTGCAGCTCTGTATAATAAACGATCCATGTACAGGCTTATAGGACAATAACAGAAAGCTTTTTTTATTTTGGTTTAAGTGAAGTGAACATTAATGCTATTTCTTATATATATATATATATACATATATATATGTATATATATATACATATATATATGTATATATATATACATATATATATGTATATATATATACATGTATGTATATATATATACATGTATGTATGTATATATATACATGTATGTATGTATATATATACATGTATGTATATATATATATATATACATACATGTATGTATATATATATACATACATGTATGTATATATATATATACATGTATGTATATATATATATATACATGTATATATATATATATACATGTATATACATACATATATATACATGTATATACATACATATATATATATACATATATATACATATATATACATACATATATATACATATATATACATACATATATATACATATATATATATATACATATATATATATACATATATATACACGTATATATATATACCAAAAGTTTTGGTCTTTTCTGCTGACAAATCGATAGTACTTTCCTTAGGGTCAAAAAGTAGGAAATTCCCGAGAAAAAAATTGACAACAAAAAAGGAGTATGAAACAATGACTTTGGTGACAATTTTCTTAAAATGAAGACAAGTTTCCTTAAAACAACGAGGCCTCAAATTTCCTTAATTTCCCCAAATCATGCTGCTTTGTACAAGACATGATATATTGTAGCGGGTGTTAGGAAATTTCTTCAACTGCTGCTTTATACCTTTTCGACATTTAAGAAGAGTTCTGACAACAGCATATGGAGAATAGCTAACCCAAAAAATCCCATAATAATACTAATGGTTTAGATTTCCTTTTGGTTAAAGTGAAGTGATTGGTTAGTTTTTCTGTTTTATACAAGCAAAAATCCTAGTGCGATCTACTTTGGTCACTTCTTTTGACTTAATTTCAGGCGCCTACCAGAATCTTGGACTTTATGACATTAATATAACCTCCTTTTGCTACACCAAGTATTTTCTAATGACATGTTGGGGGTTACTGTCTTCCTACTATCTGCCTCTCTGAATATACTTTAAGTTGACTCGTGGATTCTTCTTTTAAATCTTAAATTATAGTATCATGTACACCTGGCAACAAATGAGAATTGATAAATATGTTTACAGGGGTATATTACAATATTTAGAACTTAAGGCCGAGTTCATAAAGCATGCATTTTAAGTTTCCCAACATGGTTTACTTCCTATATTTATATGAAAGTACCCATGTTTTCTTAAGTAAGGTATTGTTGGGTTCGCGAAATGGAATGAAATATAACAAAATAAAATGTCTATAATATTCTGCGTTATTTGATTCCATTCATGGAACAAACAGGGTATCCTACAAAAATACATGTATATTCTAAAAAGATACTTGGGATCAGGATATACTCACATTTTCTGGATTGTTTTAGATATCACGGACAACAAGCATTCTACCACCTCTGCAAAACATCCAGCGGAAACACAGTGATTGACCTTGATAATTCTTATGCATAAAACTATCTCTATTTTATTAATTTCATACACGAACTTTCAATTATCTCATATAAACGTTTGAAAACCGTCAACATAAAATATTGTATCTCATTATATGGAACGAATTTAAAATATTTCTACTCCTTTTTTCATTTATGTTGACACTTGACACTGATTTTGTTGAATTTAGAGTGTCAAAGTCTAGAAAAACTATGTATCTTCCAAGAATCAAACTCGTTTTTTTAACATATCAGTTCAAAGGGTCCTTGAAATACAAGGACTGAGAGTGTAGTTTGTCTCAATTTCTTTTTAAGAAGCAATGAGATGAAATCACCTTTTTCCAGGGTTCACAAATGAATCTTTACACATGAACTTTAACTATACTAGAAATCAAAACATTGATTCACAAGCAGCAATCATAATATCTTTCACAAAATATATAGGTCACCTCCATAATCAAATTAGCTACATTCGATAGTTCACATTGCACTCGGACTCAATTCATGCCGGTCTCTTTACTTCCTTACAAAAGCTAAAAACAATGCCAATCTTAGATTTCAATTCATGAGCTACAAGTGCCGTCACGGGGAAATCATAAAATGGCCCGGGATCAATAAACTCTTCTTCCTGCATGGATGACATGTGTCCCTAAAACTACTTTATGCGATTACTTTTTATTATTTTATTCATTTCCGGGACACATGTCATTCATCCAGGGAGAAGGGTCCTTTGGTCCCGGACCATTGTATAATTTCCCGCTATGGAATGTTTCATCACGCCCAATTACCCATGCCAACATATTTTATGAACTCAAAACTTAGCAGATTTGATCCAGCTTTTTCATATTAATTTCTCATGCTAACCCACTGTCCTGCTAAACATTGATGCCAACCGCCTAACCAAATTTGACTTCCAACGTTCTCACCAAGTATTGTTACATCTAATTGTGAATATTAATTGGATGCGGTGTTACTCAATGGACAATCAGCCAGAGTTGTGCGAAAAATCCACTGCAACAACTGTATTATGGAACCTATATAACAACTCCGAATAGTATTTCCATTAACTAACACAGGGGAGATCCTTCACGGTTTTAACGGGATGTGATGAGTGGTCTGATCTCGCTAATTGTAATGTGAGATGGGTGTCTGCCCCCCATTTATTACGACAACTGGGCACCCACATTTCTACCAATCTGATCCCTAAAAAAAAAAAAAAACATTAACTAACACACGGATTTTATACCAAGAATGCAACAGATGCCATCCATCCATGTACAGAATTTCTGATTTCTTACCCATATAACTAATCGACAATGCCCTGTATTTCAAGAAACAAATAAAGTAATGCAACAAATAAGAGGGCTGTCATGATGCAATTTCTGAGAGGCATTCATTCAACTACCTATATAGACAATTTTTACTTCACTTAAGGGAACCTATACGAAATTAAATCATTCAAAAAGCTTAACTCTAAGCTAAGCCAATTCACGTACCTGCAATCTATAGCCACAACCTTCATCAATATTGATACTCAGCCTTCAATATCCACACCCAGAAGTCCAAGTCTAAAGTATTCCAAGAGGAATCTTTTCTGCATTACGAAAAGATACAACGGCAATGCAAACACATTATAACTTTCAAGACCCCAATGGATTTTCTTCATAAGCAATTATAAGTAGCCAAGGAGTGAGAGACGTACCCGTGTATAGTTTAAATGTTGATGACAATAAATATGTTCTTAGTCTAATATTCTGGAAGTGTCGGATAATCACCCAGAATGATCAGTCACAGGCAGCTCAATGTGCAGCACGAAATGCTTCTCCACCCTGAAAAATAAGGAGGATCAAAAGGAAGGATAATTATGGTAAGTTATTCTTCACAGATCCTGAGAATAGTGATAGTGAAATCTCACCTTTCTGTGAACCCCAACGGGCTACCAAACTTGATCGCTCAACAGTACCTCTACCCATTAATTGTCATGTGTTCAACATGATGGTAGCAACCATCAGTAAAGTAGGGGAGTCCCTCCAAAACAGGAACTACTCAAGTAGCGAAATATTTAAATTTCCACCATAATTTTCTCCGAAAGCTGACTGAAGATTTAATTTACAATGAAAAATGTCAAACATAGAAGCAACACTTCAAAAGAGACCCGTAAGGAAAACTACCTGAAGATATGGAAGGACTCTGTTGTATACTTGCAAAAAGAATACAGACCTTTTTGTAAACCTGAATGAAATGAATCTCCAATCAATGTAGTTAAGGACATTCAAGTAAAGAACGATAATGCATCAGCAAATTTTCTTGGGCGTGTGTTATGAATATGATAAACAATCTCAATAAGTAGATCTCACCTTCTAAGGAGCTGGAAACAAACATAAATCTCTTCGATATCAGATTCGATCTTTAGTTTAATATACTGCTTCAGAAGTTCACACAAGTAATCAGTAGCTTCATCATCCCCACCATCATCATTTTCATCCACGTAAGGAAAACATTGAGATATTGTTCGCTGCAGAATAGAGGATAAAGTTCCTGCTGAACCAAATTTGTAATAAGTTTCAGCCAGAGTGTTTAGAATCCAATAATTGCTGGCTGTAAACTTATCAACCCAGAGTGGCGGGTTTCCTTTCAAAAGATCTTTGTCCAGAGCAGAATCGGCTGAAACAGATTGATGCTCAGCAACCATTGGAGATTCCTGAACATGATCTGCAAGTGGGGCCAAGGGTGCAATTGATTCTTGTCTCCTGTGTGCAGGAAGCAAACCAAGAATGTCGCTTCTCAATTCATCAGGCAATTGTTGTAACACTGAGGTATCAACCTGACTTAGAGATGAAGGCATCACATCATTGTTTCCGGATACCACAGTTTGATCAGGCGCATGGGATGATACATTATCATGAATAGGTTCTACAGATGGCGCTTCCTCATCCATTCGCCAGTTTACCTGACAAATTTAAAGCTCATCTTACAATGCCAAAAGTCATAGCGCATATAGCATTGAAAATCCAAAGAGCCCAAACTTTTCTCCAGACCACAGAAAATGAAACAAGAACTTATTTGTGGTATAGCGTCTTATTTTGAGGTAGCTAGCATTACATATTATAGAAAGATATATAATTGTTTATCATGAGCTAAAGTGTTATTAAAAGCGCTAGGCGCCCTTGAGGCGCCATAACATAACTCTAAATTGCCCAAGGCACGAGGCGCCACCATAGGCGCTCGCCCGAAGAATCGAGGCGCCACTTAATAAAAAATAATAAGAAGCAATATAAATAATTAAATTACTATATTGTACTTCAATTAGTTTTTTTAAACTTTACATAATAAATATACACATGTTAAAAAACTATATAACTCCATCATTGAGTAAAAAATAATTCAGTTATTCTTTAATTTTTTCATTTATAATAGTAAATTTTATGAAAGATAAATAACTATAAATTAATAAAAATGACTAATAAAATAAATAATTCAAATATTTCCCGAAAAGATAATTTTTTACAAAAATAAAATTGATTTAGAAATTAATCTACATGTTTGATAAAAAAATTTGAGTTAATAAATAAAATGTTCAATGGTTATGGGACTATCAGATTATGTTGGTGTTTGTGCCATTAATCAATTTCAAATATACAGACCTTGGAGCTTTACCAACAAACCTACCACTTAATATTTAAAAATATAAAATAGTAACTCTAGAATGTAGGTACGTGAGCCTCTACCATTTAATAATAATTAGAATCTAAAAAGGAACTCTGAACATGTTGGTAAGTGGGTCATGTTGGTGCTTGTACCAATAAACTTACTTTTAATAATATTAAAAATATAAAAAAAAGTAGAGGAGAAGTCGTCTTTTCGCCAAGAATGGACAGTGGTCGGTTTCCCTGGCTTCCCCTGCCTATTTCTTCTTCATCTCTGCGATTCTCTCTCTTCCTAATGCACTGAGGCGTCGACTTATGGCGCTTCTAGAGTCGCCGGAAGCGCTCGCCTAAGCGGCGCCTGTTGGAAGCCACGGCGCCCAGACGCCGGCGAGGCTCTCCGGTATCGCATGGCTAGCGCTCCGGCGCCTATTAATAACACTAAAATCTTAGAGTCAAGCCCTTTTCCAGCCATTTATTGATTACCACCTGTGATCTTAACAGAAGGGAAACGTGGCAGCAATATCTCTAGTGCTATGATAAATGTTCAACTCAAACTGTTCTCCTTGATTTATGGGAAAAGTTTCCCATCTCTCTCTACCTATGTCACTGCACTGTCGTTCACTTTATTTGTTTTCCAGGGTTACTTTCAACTCGTGTTCTGAGCAATTATATAGCAGCCAAAACCAAACTACCTCTTTTTTCACAAATTAAATGACTTTAGAAGTCTATCAAAATATTTAGTGCTATTTGGTCGGCTTTAAGAAAAATTTTCCAAACATAAAAATTTCTTACTGATGTCTTTAAGTAAGACGCAAGAAAGAAAATTGATCACCCCATGACAACAGTAATTTATAAACAAAAACTACCAATTCAGAAATCATAGTTCACATCAGTCTGAAACATAACCTCTAGTTTCATATTTTAATGATGGGCTATTAACTACTATAATAATTACTTCTCAATAATACATTAGATAGCACGTGATTTAAAATATATTAGTGATATCCTCATTTTAATGAATGACGGTTCCTACATAAAAGCCAACACAACTCAGAAACAATATAAAAGGAAGTATTTTTTTACCTTGTTTTCCACCCGTTCTGAGCTTGAAAGATCCAATGTTGATGCAGAAGGTTCCTCGCCATGAGCGGCAGCACCTGAAAAGGCAAGTCCATGAGAAACTAGTAACAGAGTTATATACTAGCTAAATAATAAGAGTTACCTTCTCGTTCACGAGAAGAGACATGTTGAGAACTATCACCATTTTCACTTTCCATTTTACTATGAAAAAGGAAACCTACTAACTTCCCTCCATATATTTCATTTAATTCTGAAAAGAGTTCTGGAGGAAGACTCTGAATAACTCCAATATCAAGATCTTGAAGAAGAGGTGGAGCTGAAAAGAAATTTGAGAAAACATGCCATCAGAAGATACATTGTTCGAGAAAAAATTATATAAGATGATCACATAATTAATATGGTTTGAAGGGTGAAATTATAACAAAACAAACGTAATTCAGTTCAGACTTATTTCATAGAAATCAAGGGAGCAAAATAACAACACATTTTGGCAGTCCCATGACCCAATTCTCCTAATGGCTTAGAATGCATAATGTTTGATTAGGTTCAGCAAACAAGCATGCATACACAAAAAAAGTCAATCATGAATCATTACTGACTTACTTAGGCACTACAAACCAAGTAAATTCCCAGTGGCAAATCCAACCTTTTTTACAATGACCACGTTTAGTAAATAAATTTACCCCAAATAATAGTAATATAGTTAAACATAGACGAGAGTCATTACCCATAGTATCTCTGTCATGGGATACACTATTGACCCTACGATGTACTTCTGTCGTCCCAATCGCTGAGGCAGAGGCGAGCCATGATTTTAAAGAATTTCTTTCAGTTCCTTGAGACAAGAAAAACCATAATAGTAAATTTAAGAATATTCAAGATAAAAAAACTGCAGCCTGAGGAATGAAATTGCTACCCGCTTCAATAACCACAGGGAAAACAATGGGAAAATAAGTGTCTCAACTTTATGCAAAAAAGGCATAGAACTTCAGACACACTACTACTCGACTTTTTGAAACTACAAAGTAAGCACCTTGCTTAGAGATGTTAGCATTTTCAAGCTTCGAAACTTGAAGGCCTACACCACGAATGTCCTTGACATCTATTCAGAACGCCAAAAGATCCACATCAATTCAACCATTTCCAATACAAAAAAAAATCTCGGAATTGCTACTATATAAATTACAACAGAAAGAATATCAAAATATAAACCTGTTAAATAAAATCTGATAAAATGAAAAAAATGTTACAATTCATGGATCAATCATTATAAGGATTGCCATCAAGAAATTAATTCAAGACAATTTATACTTGACCGACTTACCAAGACAAAAATGACCAAAGAGTTGCTTTGCTATCCTTTGAAGCACTTCAACATCATCAGTAGCAACTGGAACCTATCAAGTAATCAACATCTCAAATAGTTGAGAACCAAAAAAAAAGGCATATTCCTATTGGAAACAGGATGGACGTTATATTTTGATGTGCTTTTCTGTGCACACAGAAATACTTGAAATCACATAGCTGGCACATATATACCGTCATTGAGTGGCTTAGGTTCTCACAGTCCCCACAACCCATAAACTTTGTAGGCTCCCCAGCATCTTTTCTTCTCTTTTTAATCTGAAATATATCAGACAAAAGCATTTCAGGTATTCCATCCAGGAACAGATCAAAAAAATCAACAAACATCTTGTCAAAATACAAAACTGAGACCATCTCAGGAATGAAAAATACCTTGAGAGTGAAGGTCCGCCCTTGCATTTCACATCCTTGCAAGCGTAATGAAACTTCATTGCAAAGGTTTAGTAAGAAATGCCGACTCTGAAGTTATCATTTAATCACTCTTTAAGCCATTTAGTGTCAAATTAAATAAATCAAAGCACTACAATACCCACATCTTGCAAATCCTTGAACCTCACACCCCAGTTCACTTCAGCACCTATAGACTTGCTTTCCTGCAGATCCGCGTCAGAATGATATAAAGCATGGCAAAGTAATTAATAGAAACTGATCCAAGAATATATCTTTTTTGCCATACCTGAATCACTCCAACTGACCGATTATCAATTCCTCTACTATAATTCCAGAGCATTTCTCCAGTTTTAGTGCCAAAATCTTTCTGTAGAGATTCCTAAAGATTCCAGGAATACATACAAAGTAAGGTACTTGGAACATCTCTTGTTCATGTTCTCTAATGCCAATTTGTATTGTAAGAAAAAACAACACGCTTTCTGAAGCATATAACAGCACACCTCATATTCGGTTTCTAGTTTCTGGATGGATAAGGAGATGGTCCAAAGCAAAAAAAAACATGATTATATAAATCTTTGAAAAACATAGTACAGTTACAAATTGAAAAATTGAACACAAAATAGACAAAGAGGACCATAAAATGCTGATACAAAAGATACATTCAGCACTACTTCTATCCCAAATGAAAGGATGCAATGGTTTTTGAGTCTAGAGATCAATTTTAAACAACAGAAAAGACAGATCCACAGTGCCCCTGTATAGCCTTACGTCTAACCATTACTATCTAAAACTAGGTTATTTTATATCAAAACCTACAAGGGAAGAACTCAAGAACAATTATGGCTAAAAGGAAGAAATGAAGTTGGCTTACAAAATAAATTCAAAAAGTAATTATATATACAAAAAATAATTCAAGTGATAAAACACTCCTTTCAACTGCTTCTCTCCTAAAATGTACTGCAAAGTGATAATTCAAAAACTTCAGTTGTTTTTTAAATCTTCCAATTATACTTTCACAGCAACCATGTTGTTTCTGAATTCCTTAGATCATCTCAAGCAAGTAAATACCAGAAGTCCATACATTTCGTCAACTACAGTTAGATTTAGCTACATTGCTCATGTTATTCACGTTCAGAGATGGGGACAAATGTGGTACAAGTACTGGTGTTATTTAAAAATCATTTATCTCATAATAATCTCCAGAAAATAATTCACCATTAATAGACCAAATATAGCTGTTTATGACAGCTAAGCTAATAGAGAAAATCAAGATATAGACAGAGAAAGGGCAGCACAAAAATGAATATAACTACAATTAGTAAAACAATATGAATAATAAAAAAAAATGAATAAGGATTCCTAATCAATTACTATTAACAAAAAGAATCCCCAAACTAATTCAACACATAAAGTAGAAAATATGCTTCTACAGATTCAAACCTTAGAAATCAAGCGCAATTGTCCACAAGTCAGAATATTATGCTTCTTCAACTTCTCCTCTAACACATGTCCTATTCCTGGAAGTGCCTTAATAGGCAACTCATGTAGATATTCATCCACCTACAACAATCCAACTATTTCAGTTAGCTAAACAGGGGCAGAAAATGTAAGCAATTACAAGTGTATTTGCATACGAAGCCCAAAAAACTGATTGAATTTTATGCAGATGTACATGTGCAGAACATTCTGAAATTAAGTTCATACTCAAGTAGAACTGTTTAAAACAGATTCTTGAGTTTCTTAAAATTCCAATCGCATAAATAACCCAATAATGATATTAAAGAGCGTGAATGGCATAAATGCCAAACAAGACAGAGAGACACACGTTCAAACACACAAATTTTAAAGGCAACCTTGCTTTGGAAGAGAGGAAACTAGGATCTGTATACAAAAAAGTCATCTTGCATTTCTAGCTTAACAAATTTTGAACATTTAATAACTAAATATCAACTAAAACATATAATCAGCCAAATATATACTCATTACAAGTAATGTGACCAGCATACCTGCTCCGGAGGGATGTAGAACTGACCATCAGGTTTAGCAGTTCGAGTGGCAAGACGAGCCATGAGCATATTACCTGCTATACCTGCACTTGCAGTGCAGCCTGTAGTCTCAAAAATTTCTTTCCTTATTTTTGAAGCTAGGATTTCAGGATCTTCTACTCCCAATTCTGTGATATCTAAGAAGGCCTCATCACAGCTTACTGCCTATGATAATATCAGTAGCAATATAACAAAAGCAGCTAAAATAACTAAATGAATGCAAAGATAATGATGCAACATATAAATCTAACCTGAACTTTGTTGCAGTGCTTGTGCAAGATATCATAAAATTGATCTGCAACCTGCATCAAGTGGCATTATGTTTCTAAATGCGAAATGATAAGCATGTTAATTAGCATCGAGTTATCAACTACCTCTTCATAGCCATGAAAGTTGTATGGAACAACAATGAGGTGCGGACAAAGAGCTTTAGCATCTCTAACAAAACTTCCAGCCCTGATTCCTGAATAACGAGCGGGTGCTTGAGTAAAACCAAGACAATTCAAATGAAAAGCATGCTGAGTTGCAGCAGCGAGGAAAAACACAGACCATACTTTCGGGCAGGATAATTTGCAGAAGAAATTTCGGCAGTTCCTTTCGGATTGTCCGAATGGCATACAGCTACAGGCTTATCTTGAAACTCAGGTTGGTTCCTGATAACTACTGAGACAAAAAAGCAGTCCTGTGCATCATATTAGCATCATTACATGTTTGAAAATGCTAATATTTCTGGTAGAATACTGCTTAAGAAAAAAGGAAACAGAAAACCAAGAAAAAAGGAAAAAGATAACCATATAAAATAAAAACAGACCCTAAAAGATAACCATATAAAATAAAAAGCAGACCCTACTGTGAAATATTCATACCATGTCTAAAGACTAAAATTGATCAAACACAACTACAAGTATCTATATAATAAAAGTGAGGAAGTTGAATTTTTCTGATTTATGTATATATAAACAGTGAGCTTAAGATTTGTACCTCCATTGTTCACAGCATATAAGATTAAACTAGCAACAGACAAATATTACATAATTAAGGATGTTCAGTGAAAATACCATGTCGATATGGATGATAGTATTCTTCTGGGTATTGTCAGAAGAATTAACATGTGAATTTTTGCACTTAAACTCACTGGACATGCAGGCAAAACGCTTACGATATCGATTCCTCCAGGTTCCTATGAAGTGCAGTCTTGAACTCTGCAAAAAAGAAAAGAGTGAAGCTCAGTTCACGAATTTCCAGATAGTGAACCACAAATCACACTTGATAATATATGACATGATATCATATCATTATATTGCATTATGCACAACTCACTGTGATGAAATAAACAAATTAAACACATCACGGTTTGTTTGCCTTAGTTCCAAAGCAGAGTTCTAGGCATGCATGTTAATTTAGTACATTAGTTGGGGAGCAAAAACTGCAGGAACATATGAGCTCTGATATCAATTAAACACGTTTTACTAGGGTCCATGTTATGGATACCACATAAAACAACATACTAATAGTTGCGGTAATGAAGAGAAAGATAACATTGGTTGTGACCATATGATATGAGCAAGACAGCATTGTATTTAACACAGTCAAATTCAGTGAGATGTTAGTTGTGAAGAAACAACAAAACAGTCAGTTGTCCTAAATCTGGATGTACTGGTCATCTACACCTCATTTCCGTAGAAATACAATAAAGAAATTATGCCTAATATTCCATTATTATATATCCAACAGGCATCTAGTTTTAAATATGTGAACAGATATGGAGAGTGAATACAAAAGAACTACAGGATAATATAGTAAAAAAGTAACACCAATAGTTAATTAGTGAAGAGTATTTTCCCTGAGAGTACCTTGAAATAATTCTCCACAAAATTGGGATCCTCGAGCGTAGAATGACCTGAATAAGAAGGTTCTAATGTTGATCGAGTTGGTGACCTTTTCATGTTTGCATTATCTGAGTTGGGCCTATTCACTGATGCACACAACTGACAGGAGCCAGAACCTAGTTCAGTGTTCATACTGTTCTCATCTTCTGTATAACTACATTCTGTCATCTTTATTTCTGAAGTTTTTGCATTGCTGCTGTCTGGTTCCGGTTCCTCAAAGTGATTATCAGCATCATCAAATAGTCCAGACATTTGCTCTCCATCTTTCACAAGATCTAGTTCTTCAGATTTCGCATTTTGAGATGTGCCACCCTTCAAAGATGGGTCCATATTTACATGAACTTCAACTAAATTCGAACCATCCTTAGAAACTGATCTGCTTTTTGTACCAAAGAAGTCAGATAGCTTCGGCTGGTTGTTAGCAAGCTGCTCAAGTTGATAAGGAACCCCTGTAGACAGTGTATGAACCAAACCATTGTAATCGAGAATATAAACATCTTTCCAAACACAAGACACCGAAAGCAATAAAAGCATTACAAAATCTGGTCACAAATTCCAAACATTATTGTTTTCTTAAAAGTTAAATCATTAGTTCATTATAGAATTCATTCATCAACAATTCTTCTACTAACTTCACGATTTTTTTTATTCTGCATCTACGTCATCTCCCAATAAAAAGTACACATAAGCAAAGGCATAATCTTACAACTCAAAAGTTTGTTTGCAAGAACAGAATCCAAAATCCATGCAGGTTTGACAACTGGCAACCCTCTACTGAAAGATCTGTGTAAGAAATTAACAGGAAATAAAAAATATAATTAGACACCAGTCAAATACAGGAAAACGACCGACTAATATATAACTGTTAACCTTAGGTTCTTGACTTTGCTATCAGGAAGATTGCTGCAGATAATATGTGTAACACGGTGCCTGGAAAAATAATTCTGAAATCTCCCACCATACTTCAGCATGTAAGCTCGCAGTTCCTATAAACAAACTTAAAATTGTCAAACAGTAATTAACCACCAGTATCTCCCAACAGAAATAAATCCAGATAAAAAATATGCACCCCACCTCCTCCACTCCTATACCAAACAATTTTAATCAAGCAAATCTCAGTATCAAAATTTTTATTCATATGGCGCATCAATAACTCGACCTTAACATTCCTATTTCATTTTACAACTGGATAGTAGAAGTTAAAATATACAAATAAGGACCTTAACAGGTAAGTAATAATCCACCTGGCTAGAAGGATTAGTGAAACCATCAACAAAGATGGAAACGCCATCAAAAATCAGATTCCCATTCCCTGAAGTGGAACCACCATGAGATGAATTAGAAGCCTCAGAAACGAACTGGTTTTGAAGTTTCCTATTCTTCTCCGCCATGTAACTACATCCAAAACACCAAAAACACAAAAATCCAAAACCGCTATAATCCAATTCAAAAATTCAACCACAACACAGAAAGAACCAATCCGAATACTCCACAAATCAAGATCCGGACATGAATTACCATCTAATCGCAACTTAACAGGTCATGATGTAAGCTCTTTTAAATGAAAGGAAACACAGCAAGGACTAAAAGGAAGAGAAAGGACCTGCCGAAATCAGAGAAAGGAGCGCTGCGGAATGAGGAGCGAGAGGATGAGTGAGAATTAGCGCCCCAGGCCATGCCTAGGGTTTTCTGCTTGCTATTTTTGCTGTTCTTGTTGCTGTGATTAGAAGAACCTGAATTGGCGAGGCTTCGCTTTGATTTTTGGCCGGAATTAGCCGATCTGGTGGAATCGTGACTCATTGTTGAGAGAAGGAGATAGCCAGGGATGAAGAACAAGAGTGCTGAGGAAGAAAGATTGCGTCTCTGTTCTTTCAAAATGGAAGCGGCAAAATTGAAAGGCTTTTTTATACCATCTCGATTGCTGTTTTGCTTTCTGTCGCTTCCCTCAATACGCTGTCGTTTAGATGCAATGTTAGTGCTCCTTTTGTTGGGAAAATGACGTTCAGTCCCTCGAAATTTTCAATTGTTATTGATTAGCCTCTTGGTTAAAAATTTGAAATTTTGGATTGAATTGATTATAATCGGTGTTTTAAAAATTGGGCTACGGGCGGTGTTAAGCGTTTGACCAATTTAGGTGAGGTTAGGCGGTCTAAAGCAGGGCTAAGTGGGGTTTTTTATTTTAAAAATTGGCCTAGGCAGGGCTGTTCAGGTGGTGCCCAGCCGAGATTTTTTAAAACACTATCTTTAAAACATGATTTAAATTATTTTTTTATATTTTATATTATTATAATTTATTTTTTAGTTAAATTTATATATTATAAAATAAAAATATAAATTCATCTAGCTCCCGTTTGGACTTTTTTAAGCCTCTACCGCCCAACTAATGATTTTTAAAATATTGACTATAATATAGTATATATGAATAATGATTATTTTATTATTCAAATATTTTCCTCATGTTTTTGTGTTCTTTTTAAATTTTAGGGTTAACTAGTAATTTTACTCATTTTTAAAAAGGTCGTTGTATTTTTTTTAAAAGGACACTTGTGGTATGAAAAATTAGCAAAAAAAATAAATTCTCTCAACAAATTTAGTTGTATTGAGTTGATAAAGGGTATTTTTGTCAAAACCCAATTTTTTCAAATTTTAAAGAAAAAAATATGATAATTCGCATTGCCAGCTCAACATAACTAACTTTGTTATAAAAAGACCCTTAATTGTTAACAGTTGATAGCACAAGAGCTCTTTTGAAAAAAAAATAACACCATAGCCTTTTTGAAAATGAGTGAAACCACAGGGTTTTTTAAAATTAACCCTAAATTTTAATATACACTGCCAAAATTAATAAGAGATGCAAGGTTTACATCTCAATCATTCATGTAAAAACAATTGTTAAATTTGATTATACAAGGGGTAAGTTTTATATAATAATAGAAGTACAAAAAGTATCCTTTCACTTCATCTAAAAAATGCCAACAAATGAACAATGTTACCATTTGCTCAACTTCTGATACATAGAAGCTCAAGTACTGAACAAAAATTCAATGGAGAAAAGTCGTCACACGATATAAATTCTAAGAGAAATCATGCCGAAGATTTTTATAACATGTAGGTTGCTGCAGTTAACATCTCTCTACAATAGAAACACAAAACTAAAGCGCTACCAGAACAGTGCTTTGGGACAAAACCGAGCCTCCAGGATCATGTCGCAACCAAAATACGCCCAGCAACCTGGTCGAGATCCCTTTGACCGCTCGAAGTGATTCGCCTTCCACTGTCCAACATAAAAAATGCACATCAGCATACAAAAAACAATGGCAGATGCATACTAAAAGACCGTAAAATCGAGGTTTCGAGTAGGGATTTGGATTCTCTAAAGCTGTGAAGTTTATAAAGTTGTACAATTCAGTCAATCTCAACTATCCATTGAGTTTTAATGATCCAGTTTTAGTTTTAGTGGTTTGTAGGGTCCACAATGCAATGAAATCTGGACATTCAAATGACTGAAATTTACAACTTTATGAAGTCTAAACCCTAAAGAATCCAAATCGAGTATAGTATAGTGCTTACCCTTTCGGGTCAATGTCAACAATGTTTGTGTTTTGCAGTTGTTGAAGAATGTGGCGAGCAATGGCGCCACTACCTTTGCCGAAATGAGGTGGGCGACTACCGTTTCTCTTGCTACCACCATAAATTCTACGGAAAGCACCCACTCCAAGGCCTCCCCTCAAGTAGATCTTTCTTGCCATTGAGGCTACAGCAAATGATGTAATAATGTCAAGATAACCAAAAGAAATGTCCACATTGGATGCCAATCTTACAAAATGTCTTTAATTACTATTCTACCCTCTACTCTAAACCCATCTCTAACAGGATATCGAGAGAATGCACAAGGGATGAGAGACATACCAGCTCTAACATAATACCAATCGGGATCATAAGGTGCAAGCTCCTTGAGTGTCCCGGTCTTCACAATGTCGGTCCATGGGGGCAACTCGATCTGATACAAAAATGGAAAAAGAGGCATGATTCAAATACGCATTATGTCTTGTCATCTCAAGAGTCGCCAAAAGAAAAATATTGGTAACTTTTAGCATTATACTATAAAGTAGTTCACACAAAATTACAATTTACAAGTAACCACAAAAAGAATACATTTTTTAATTTCAAAAGAGCACTTCCACGAGGATAAACTCCTGCTTCTAGGTATCATACGCTAGCAATCTATCATCATTTAACAATAAAACTATAAAGTAATTAAACAGAAAAAAAGGAGAAATCCTCAATCGCAGACTAAATTAACAAGCAAAAAACCAAATTGATAAGAATAGCAGAGCAAAGAAATGAAAAATGTTAATAACCAACCATCAGTGAACCGATAAGAAAAGATAGTTGCATCGGATACAGTCACATCGTAATTCTCAGCAACATCCCCAATCCCCATACAAAAATTTAGGGTAAATAATTTCAACTATCTTAAACACGAGAGTACGTGTCAACTTATTCTTCACAATATTAATATCGATTAGTCATCCTCTTTATTTAAATTTTCCTTCGACACTTCTCTTTAGCTTATCGCAATATAGATTTACATAGCAATACCTTACACAACTACAAAACGGAAAGAGGTGACACGTAAGGGAGAAGTAACACGACCATCTACTACTTGGTCTTGTGATATTGTACCTCATCCTATATCTTATCATTCACAGGATTCTTATGGAGCTAGCTCACTGCGGGCTGCTGGTTCATTGGCACCTAGTACATCACAATACGGGTTTCATACTTCTCAAAACCCCTCCTATATGGGTTTTTCACAATGGTGTGCACAAAGCCAATCACCTTGGAACATGGGTAGCATGGTTACTCCATCTACACCAAACATGTTTCCGTCTTTTGCAAGACAATCTTCAGTAGAGCAATGTTTTGGCATGTCTAGTGTGCCAGATTATCCACAACCCACATTCATGCACCACAATTATGGGACAATGCCAACAATTCAATTTGATCCATCACCGTCCACTGAAGCAACACAACCTCCACAACCTCCACGTAGAAATGCAATTCGAAATGTTCGTGATGCTTGAACTCTATGCAACTATATTTTTATTTGTGACTATTTATTGTTTTTAAGAGCACTTTGTGTAATGTTTGAACTATATTTGATTTTTTAACTATGTAATTTTGGAGTAGAGGGTTGTATTAAAGTAACAAGAAAAACACAAATAAAAAGAACAGATAAAATAATAATAAAGTTAGAAAAATGAAAAAAAAATCAAATAATATAAATAAGGTAATTGAATTTTTATTAGGTCCAAAAATTAAATAATTACATAATTTAGTAAAGGATTGAACTAAATTGATTATAATTATCTATCGGAAAGGAAGATGGGTTGAGATGAACACTAAGATTTTCTAGATACGATTGACACTAAGATTAGTGTTAACAAAGTCATAAATATGTACAACAAATTATAAATATTAGTAAAATATTAATGAAAACATAAAATTAATATAGAATATTGAATTGCAACACTAAAGTTCCAACAATTGCAAAAATGAAAATATTAATATAAAAGACTTAAAGTTCATATTGGTAGTAACCTATAATTACAACATTAAAGTGCAAACTGAAAAGTACATAGACAAAGTTATTGTCCTAATATCAACCCTTACTGCATGTCCTAGTATTGTGGCAGGATAAAACACATTTACTACAGAAACTTGTGGTGTTAGCTCCAGCATCATTCCAATCCATCTCATTGCGAATACGTTTCACCTTTGGCCGACCCTTTTCTCTAATCAAATCTGGATTTGGAATAATTATAGGTCCATCTATTGTAGGCCAATAGGCACGATCTCCAATTGGGACAAAACATGTGGACCAATAGTTTATGTTGTTTTCCAATTTGTATATAGGGTGAACAAAGTTTTCATAATCAAGGTTCCCAATGAGACACCCGGCAATTGCATGAGAACATGATATTCTCAGTTGTTGAAATTTACCACATGTACAACTCATTTCTTTGAAGTTCATAACCTGTTTGTGTCCCCCTTTCTTCTGTGAATTTTGGCGTCATGATGTTATTTCATAAACACCATTTCTTTTGTCATACTTCTGAACATGATGTCCATTAGCCCTCATTCTCCTTTTTTTCAAAATTTCAATAGCAAATGAAGTATAAACACACCCATCATTTAGTTGCCTCATGCATCGATCCTTCTCTTTTCCATAATGATCTACCAACTTGAAATAAATCATTTCAATCATTGTTGTGATAGGCATTCCCCGAACATCTTTCAATATTCCGTTCACACTTTCAGCAACGTTCATTGTCATGCTACCCCAATGAGCTCCACCATCGTATGCAAGGGCCCATTTTTTCTTTGGAATTTCCTTTATCCATTCATACGAATCGGGTTGGTTTTTCGCAAGTGAGTCCAACATCTCATCGAACTTTCGTCGTTGACTTTGATATGCTAAAAATTCAAATGACCTCTTTGTAACGAACCGAAATTTCCAAAATTTACTTATAATAAATTACTATGGTATTAAAAATATCATAGAAATTATTTTTATTGTTATTGTTGTTATTGGATATAAGGCATGAGGAAATAAGAGCTAATTATAGTAAGAAGGATGAAATGGACATTTAATTATTTGTCCAAGGGCAATATTGGAAATTTGAAAAAAAAAAAAAAAAAGACAATATATACAAAACTTACAGCTTATCTTCTTCTCTTCCTTATCTTCATCATTTCCTTCCTCCCTTTCATTTACCAAAAAAAAAAAAAAATTTTCTATAATCCAAAAACTTCCGATTTCTTCGATTCAACTTCGAATTATTGCTAGAAATCGATCCTTAAGCCCTCTATCATCATCAATTTCAGTCAATCAAGACTAGAAGAGGAGGTTTTCAGAAATTAAGATTCGGATGAATAGTAACCCGAGTTTGAGGTGAGTGATTTTTGGTGAAATTAAAGCTTAATTAGTAGAATTCATGGTAGATTAAGCATATTTATGGTATTAGGAAGTTTATTTATGCAATATCTTGATAGAATTATATATGGCTGTTGTAGAGGAAGCTATTGGAAGTAAATCAAAGGCAAAAGGGGTAGAAGAGAGCTAGAAAGAGCATAGAAAAAGGTTTGTGTCCCGAATTTCGATTTCTCGGTTTTTCGGGAAATTTTCCAGATTATATACCTATTTTGTTTTAATGTTTTCTCTCGTTATATGAATCCGATTTGAACGATTCTTGATTCTATTGATATCTACAGAAAGTAAGGAACATATGTTCAGAAGAAACCTTATTGAAATTCGTTCGTTTTCAATGTGAAATTTTCGTTTGAAGTTGAGTCACGAAATCTGTTTTCTGAAAATCTCAGCTTTGTACACTGTTTAGTATTTTGATCATAACTTTGGTTATAAAATTTGGATTTTTGTGATTCTGGTGGTTTTGGAAAGCTGAGACATGTGGCTAATTATGTTTAGAAGAAAGTTCTTCATTTGGGTGATGTTTTCCTAGTGAAAAATGCAGGGGAAGTCAGGTTACGAAACCTGGAAAAATTCTGGAAAGTATGATATTGATTTTTATTGAGTTTTAATTGAAGTTTGATGCTTAAAAATTTGGGATTTGGATTCTTAATTACTGAAGTTATGTTGAATTATGATTGATGGTTTATACTAGAATTTTTAAGATGCTATTTTGATTTATTGCCCTTATTAAACGAGTAGAATACGGGTCAGGGTAGATTGGCGCCAATAAAGGGGGGTACAGTACTGTACAAACAATTGAAGCTTTGGCTTCGGGCTTTGGCCGATATTATGATATATATATATTGAAGCTTCGGCTTCGGGCTTTGGCCGATATTATGATATATATATATTGAAGCTTCGGCTTCGGGCTTGACCGATATATTGATTTTTGAAGCTTCGGCTTCGGGCTTGACCGATATATTGATTTTTGAAGCTTCGGCTTCGGGCTTGACCGATATATTGATTTTGAAGCTTTGGCTTCGGGCTTGTCCGCTCCCGTATCCATTTTACCGTTATTCAGGACTTGTTTACTTTGGGCAATATGTGGTTAAAGTGTTTGGAAAAATTGGGTACAAATTTGATTGTACTTTGAAAGGATTACTATATAAGTTTTGTGATTTGGTTCCATAAAGTTGGTTTATTTATTTTTGACTTATAAATATACTTTGTTTCTATTTTAAAAATATTCAAAGTTTTTATATATATATTTTTTATGGACACCACTAAGCAAATTGCTTAGCGTGTAGTTGATTTTCTACGCGTAGGTGGAGAACTTGTAGATAGCTTGGACCAAAGTGGTACAGGTGGATCGGCTTAAAGAGCAAATAAGGAAAGACTCGAGGTGGATTTACATTTTAATGTAATATTATGGTTTGTAGAATAATGGCATGTACTAGAGAGTGAGAAATGTAAAGTGACATTGAGAAATATTTGGAGAATAATTTGGAGTTAAAACATTATATTGGTATTTATACATATTGAAATCTATAAGTATTGAACTCTATATAGTGGAGTAGAGTTATTTATTGGGTGATTATTGTTACCGTGGCGCTCCCTAGAGGGGGGGTGTTACACCTCTTAGTATAAAATATTCAACAAATAACTATAAAATATTTATAACTAATTTAAGATACCTGCGTTGATGATGAATTTTTTTATCGCAACATATTTGAAATGATTGTTGTAATTACTTGATAGGTGGCGAATGCAGAACCGATGATGTAACGCCCCCGCCCTCAAGGGAGCGCTACGGTAACTATATCACCCAATGAATAACTCTACTCCATTATATAGAGTTCAATACTTATAGATTACAATATGTACAAATGCCAATATAATGTTTGAGACTCCAAATTATTCTCCAAATATCACTTTATATTTCTCACACTATCTAGTACATGTCATTATTCTACAAACCATAATATTATATTAAAATACATATCCACCTCGAGTCTTTCCTTATTTGCTCTTTAAGCTGATCCTCCTGTACCACTTTGGTCCAAGCTATCTACAAGTTCTCCACCTACGCATAGAAAATCAACTACACGCTAAGCAATTTGCTTAGTGGTGTCCATAAAAAAAATATAACAACTTTGAACATTTTTAAAATAGAAACAAAGTATAATCAAATTTATATCCAATTTTTTTTCAAACACTTTAACCATATATTGCCCAGAGTAAACAAGTCGTGAATAACGGTAAAATGGATACGGGAGCGGACAAGCCCGAAGCCAAAGCTTCAAAATCAATATATCGGTCAAGCCCGAACCCGAAGCTTCAAAATCAATATATCGGTCAAGCCCGAAGCCAAAGCTTCAATATCAATACATATATATCATAATATCGGCCAAAGCCCAAAGCCAAAGCTTCAATTGTTTGTACAGTACTGTACCCCCCTTTATTGGCGCCAATCTACCCTGACCCGTATTCTACTCGTTTAATAAGGGCAACAAATCAAAATAACATCTTAAAAATTCCAGTATAAACCATCAATCATAATTCAACATAACTTCCGTAATTAAGAATCCAAATCCCAAAATTTTAAGCATCAAACTTTAATTAAAACTCATTAAAATCAATATCATACTTTCCAGAATTTTTCCAGGTTTCGTAACCTGACTTCCCCTGCATTTTTCACTATAAAAAAATCACCCAATCGAAGAACTTTCTTCTAAACATAATTAGCCACATGTCTCAGCTTTCAAAAACCACCAGAATCACAGAAATCCAATTTGTATAACCAAAGTTATGATCAAAATACAAAACAGTGTACAAAGCTGAGATTTTCCGAAAACAGATTTCATGACTCAACTTCAAACAAAAATTTCACATTGAAAACCAACGAAATTCAATAAGGTTTCTTCTGAACATATGTTCCTTACTTTCTGTAGATATTAATAAAATCAAGAATCGTTCAAATCGGATTTATATAACGAGAGAAAATATTAAAACAAAACAGGTATACAATCTGGAAAAATTTCCCGAAAAACCGAGAAATCGAAATTCAGGACACAAACCTTTTTCTATGCTCTTTCTAGCTCTCTTCTACCCCTTTTGCCTTTGATTTACTTCCAATAGCTTCCTCTACAACAGCCATATATAATTCTATCAAGATATTGCATAAATAAACTTCCTAATACCATAAATATGCTTAATCTACCATGAATTCTACTAATTAAGCTTTAATTTCACCAAAAATCACTCACCTCAAACTCGGGTTACTATTCATACGAATCTTAATTTCTGAAATCCTCCTCTTCTAGTCTTGATTGACTGAAATTGATGATGATAGAGGGCTTAAGGATCGATTTCTAGCAATAATTCGAAGTTGAATCGAAGAAATCGGAAGTTTTTGGATTATAGAAAATTTTTTGGTAAAGGAAAGGAAGGAGGAAGGAAATGATGAAGATAAGGAAGAGAAGAAGATAAGCTGTAAGTTTTGTATATATTGTCTTTTTTTTTTTTTTTTTTTCAAATTTCCAATATTGCCCTTGGACAAATAATTAAATGTCCATTTCATCCTTCTTACTATAATTAGCTCTTATTTCCTCATGCCTTATATCCAATAACAACAATAACAATAAAAATAATTTCTATGATATTTTTAATACCATAGTAATTTATTATAAGTAAATTTTGGAAATTTCGGTTCGTTACAATTCTCCCCCTCTTATGAATTTTCGTCCCGAAAATTTCCTGAAAACAATTGCGGATATTGAGTTTTCATTGTATCCTCCGGTTCCCAAGTTGCTTCTTCAACCTTATGATTCCTCCAAAGTACTTTTACCAAAGGAATAGACTTGTTTCTCAATTGTTTAACCTCTCTCGCCAAGATTTGTACCGGTTCCTCTTCATACGTCAGGTCGGGTTCGATTTCTACGACATCAGGAGATAAGATATGTGATGGATCTGATCTGTATCTCCTTAACATTGACACATGGAACACATTATGAATTTTGTCGAATGTTGGGGGTAGTGCCAACCGATAAGCTACCGGTCCAACCTTCTCTATAACCTCATATGGGCCAATGAATCTCGGACTGAGCTTGCCTTTCTTGCCAAATCGCAGGACTTTCTTCCAAGGAGATACTTTGAGAAACACTTTATCTCCCACTTCATAAGTAATGTCTTTTCTTTTTAGATCAGCATAAGATTTTTGTCTATCCGATGCAGCCTTCAATCTTTCTTGAATAAGTTTTACCTTCTCTTTTGTCTCCTGAATCAAATCCACTCCCACAATCTTGTTTTCACTAAGTTCGGTCCAATATAATGGAGTTCGACATTTCCTTCCATACAATGCTTCATATGGCGCCATTTGTATGCTTGACTGATAGCTGTTATTATAGGCAAACTCCATGCGGGACAAATACTTATCCCAACTTCCTTCAAATTCAATGATACAACTTCTCATCATGTCTTCCAACACCTGAATTACTCTTTCAGATTGACCATCTGTTTGAGGGTGAAATGAAGTACTGAAATGAAGTTTGCTACCTAAGGCCTCTTGCAACTTCTTCCAAAATCTCGAAGTAAATCTTGGATCTCGGTCAGAAATGATTGAAATAGGCACTCCGTGTAGCCTTACTATCTCATCTACATATAACTGAGCCAACCTATCAAGTGAATAATCCATCCTAACTGGAAGAAAGTGGGCAGACTTTGTCAATCTATCCACAACAACCCACACTGCATCATGTTTCTTCTGTGTTAGTGGTAAAGATGTCACGAAGTCCATTGTGATTCTTTCCCATTTCCATTCTGGAATTTTTATTGGTTGCAATAATCCAGAAGGAACTTGATGTTCTGCTTTCACCTGTTGACAAGTTAGACATTGAGCAACATAGTTAGTAATGTCTTTCTTCATTCCATTCCACTATTATTGGTTCTTCAAATTTTGGTACATCTTGTTTGCTCCTGGATGCATCGCATAAGGACTACTATGCCCCTCTTGTAAGATATTCTTCTTTAATTCTCCATTGTTTGGCACACATAGTCTATCTTTAAAATATAGACACCCATCTTCTCGAACCATATGGTCGTCTACGATACCCACTTTTGTCCATGCTCGAATAATCTTTAAGTCATCATCTTCGTTTTGTGCTTGCTTAACCTGTTGTAGTAGTACAGGTTGAATCTTCAATTCTGCAATTAAGGCTCCACTACTGGTAAGAGCTAACCCCGTATTCATAGCCCTTAGTGCTATCATTGTCTTTCTACTGAGAGCATCTGCCACTACATTAGCCTTTCCTGGATGGTAATCAATAAGACAATCGTAATCTTTAATGAATTCCATCCACCTTCTTTGCCTTAAATTCAACTCTTTCTGTGTTGGCAAATATTTCAAGCTTTTGTGATCTGTGTAAATATAACATTTTTCTCCATAAAGATAATTTCGCCAAATTTTCAAGGCAAAGACTATTGCAGCCATTTCCAAATCATGAGTAGGATAATTCCTTTCATGATTCTTCAATTGCCTGGAAGCATAGGCAATCACTTTGCCTTCTTGCATCAAAACACACCCAAGACCACTATGTGAAGCATCGCTATAGATTACAAAATCTTTTCCAGGTTCTGGTTGGGTAAGGATGGGTGCTTCTGTTAACATCGCTTTCAACTTCTCAAAACTTTCTTGACACTTAAGATTCCACTCAAATTTTGCATTCTTTTGAAGTAGTTTCGTCAGTGGGGCAGCAATGACTGAAAATCCCTTCACAAATCTTCTATAATACCCCGCTAAGCCAAGGAAACTTCTGACTTCCGTAGGGTTCTTTGGTGGTTTCCATTCAACAACTGCTTCTATCTTCTTAGGTTCCACTTTAATTCCTTCGGCAGAAACAACATGGCCTAAGAAAGAAACTTCTTCAAGCCAAAACTCACATTTGCTAAGTTTGGCATATAATTTATTTTCCTTCAAAGTTTGGAAGACTGTCCACAAATGTTGATCATGCTCTTCCCGTGACTTAGAATACACCAAAATGTCATCAATGAAGACCACTACAAACCTGTCTAAATATAAATAAAAGACACGGTTCATAAGGTCCATAAATGCTGCTGGTGCATTAGTTAGACCAAATGGCATCACCAAAAATTCATAGTGCCCATATCTAGTTCGGAAAGCCGTCTTTGCAATATCATCATCTTTCACTCTCATCTGATAGTAGCCTGATCCCAAATCAATCTTGGAGAAGTATTTGGCAACCTTGAGTTGATCAAATAAGTCTTCAATCCTCGGTAATGGATACTTGTTTTTCACTGTCAATTTATTCAACTCTCGGTAATCAATACATAATCGGAGTGACCCATCTTTCTTCTTAACAAACAACACTGGTGCACCCCACGGGGATATACTCGGGCGTATGAATCCTTTATCTAACAATTCTTGCAACTGGATCTTCAACTCTTTCAGTTCAGCAGGCGCCATTCTGTATGGTGCTTTGGATACTGGTGCGGTACCCGGCAATACATCAATTGCGAATTCTACCTCTCTTTTTGGTGGCAAACCCGGTAGTTCTTCTGGAAATACATCTAAAAAATCACACACCGTGGGAATGTTCTGCAATTCTAACTCACCTTCCTTTAATTCTAGAGTGAAGATTAGGTAGGCCTGACATCCCTTCCTAACCAGCCTTTTAGTCTTCATAAAAGAAATTATGTTACAGAGATAATCTGATCTTTCACCCACGATAACTATTTCTTCTCCATCAGAAACTTGAAGTGACATTCTTTTATTTTTGCAATCCACCACAGCTCGATGTTTCGATAACCAATCCATTCCCAAGATAACATCATAATCTTGGAAAGGTAACTCAATTAAATTTGCATGGAAAAGTTGATGTTGAATCGTAATAGGGCAATTCATATACACTTTGCTTACTATCACACTATGTCCTAAAGGATTAGTCACTTCAATATTTTCTCCTAATTCTTCTACATGCAACCCTTTCTCTTGTGCTAATGCAGTACATATATATGAATGAGATGAACCAGGATCTATCAAAGCATAAACATCATGATTAAAGAATGAAAATTTATCGATAATAACTTCGGTAGATTCTCTAGTCTCAGGCCCTCGGATTGTATAACTTCGCGCCATTCCTCCCGGTCTACCACTCTACGGTGCTTGTTGAGCCACATCATGTCCACTTGAACCACTAGCATTCCCTCTTCCCCTTCCTCTTCCACCTTGCATTGTAGGAGTAGGAACTACTGTAGGTACAGATGTACTTATATGTCTTTGAGGATAATTTGCAATCATATGTTCCCTTGAACCACATTTAAAGCAGACTCTACCTTTTCCCCAACATTCCCCTGTACGCATCCTTCCACAATTAGCACATTGTGGAATATTTCCTCTGCCTCTACCTGAAGGTACACTAGCCGCTGACCCCGTACTTATGGTTTATCTCAGTGAAAACCCTCTGAAATGAGATTGTGTTTGTTCTGATGTTCCCTTCTGTTTCTTACTTGGAGATTTTGAACTAGCTGGACCCTGTGATCCCTTTTGAAATCCAGATCTTTTTGCCATTCTTTGTTGTCTATCTGAATTAATCTTCTCAATGCCCGTAGCAGCATCAACCAAGTCATTGAACACCCTAATCCTTTGTGCAAATAAATGTACTCTAATTTCATCATTCAGCCCATCCTCGAATCTCTTACATCGCCTCACTTCACTGTCAACGATAACACGAGCATACCTCTCGAGTTTGAGGAATTGAACTTCATATTCTGATACAGTCATTCGTCCCTGTCTCAAAGACAAGAACAATTTCCTCTGCTCATCCTTAAAGCTTTCGCTAACGTATTTCTTGTCAAATTGTTCCAAGAAAAGGCCCCAAGTGATTTCTCCGGGTCGCCTTTCTCTCACAATATTATCCCACCACCTCCTAGCTTGTTCTTTGAGTAGACCTTGCACACAGTCTAATCTCTCTTTATCTGTAAAATGAAGCCTAGTCATACATCATTTAGTATGATCAAGCCAATCTTCTGCAATTGCAGGATTCACTGTATCCCCTTTGAAATCATCAGCCGGAAGCTTCTTGATTCTTTCAAGAGGAGTCCTCTCCTCTCTTCTTTCAACATGAGGTACTACAGGAACTTGAGGGATTTGTATGTTTCGTAGTCCTTGTGTGATTACTTCAGTAGTCATATGCTGAAGTAAAGCAGCTTGTGCCGGAGTAGGTTGTTCAGGAAAGCCATGAACTGGTGGTGGTTCATGTCTTTGTTCATCCCCTTGTCTAATACGGACCGTACTCTCAGCATCCTCTTCCTCACTCTGGTTGTGACTACTACTAGCCATTCTTATTCCTGAAAATTGGACCAAAGTGGATCAACAACTAACATAACAAATTTATATCCTAAATGGCATGTACATACTAGTCCTAGAATCGCCTAAACCTCAGCTCTGATACCATTAAATGTAACGCCCCCGCCCTCAAGGGAGCACCACGGTAACTATATCACCCAATGAATAACTCTACTCCATTATATAGAGTTCAATACTTATAGATTACAATATGTACAAATGCCAATATAATGTTTGAGACTCCAAATTATTCTCCAAATATCACTTTATATTTCTCACACTATCTAGTACATGCCATTATTCTACAAACCATAATATTACATTAAAATACATATCCACCTCGAGTCTTTCCTTATTTACTCTTTAAGCTGATCCTCCTGTACCACTTTGGTCCAAGCTATCTACAAGTTCTCCACCTACGCGTAGAAAATCAACTACACGCTAAGCAATTTGCTTAGTGGTGTCCATAAAAAAAATATAACAACTTTGAACATTTTTAAAATAGAAACAAAGTATAATCAAATTCATATCCAATTTTTTTTTCAAACACTTTAACCATATATTGCCCAGAGTAAACAAGTCCTGAATAACGGTAAAATGGATACGGGAGCGGACAAGCCCGAAGCCAAAGCTTCAAAATCAATATATCGGTCAAGCCCGAAGCCGAAGCTTCAAAATCAATATATCGGTCAAGCCCGAAGCCGAAGCTTCAATATCAATACATATATATCATAATATCGGCCAAAGCCCAAAGCCAAAGCTTCAATTGTTTGTACAGTACTGTACCCCCCTTTATTGGCGCCAATCTACCCTGACCCGTATTCTACTCGTTTAATAAGGGCAACAAATCAAAATAACATCTTAAAAATTCTAGTATAAACCATCAATCAGAATTCAACATAACTTCAGTAATTAAGAATCCAAATCCCAAAATTTTAAGCATCAAACTTTAATTAAAACTCATTAAAATCAATATCATACTTTCCAGAATTTTTCCAGGTTTCATAACCTGACTTCCCCTGCATTTTTCACTATGAAAACAACGCCCAATCGAAGAACTTTCTTCTAAACATAATTAGCCACATGTCTCAGCTTTCAAAAACCACCAGAATCACAGAAATCCAATTTGTATAACCAAAGTTATGATCAAAATACTAAACAGTGTACAAAACTGAGATTTTCCGAAAACAGATTTCATGACTCAACTTCAAACAAAAATTTCACATTGAAAACCAACGAAATTCAATAAGATTTCTTCTGAACATATGTTCCTTACTTTCTGTAAATATTAATAAAATCAAGAATTGTTCAAATCGGATTTATATATTGAGAGAAAACATTAAAACAAAACAGGTATATAATCTGGAAAAATTTCCCGAAAAACCGAGAAATCGAAATTCGGGACACAAACCTTTTTCTATGCTCTTTCTACCTCTCTTCTACCCCTTTTGCCTTTGATTTACTTCCAATAGCTTCCTCTACAACAGCCATGTATAATTCTATCAAGATATTGCATAAATAAACTTCCTAATGCCATAAATATGCTTAATCTACCATGAATTCTACTAATTAAGCTTTTCACCAAAAATCACTCACCTCAAACTCGGGTTACTATTCATACGAATCTTAATATCTGAAATCCTCCTCTTCTAGTCTTGATTGACTTAAATTGATGATGATAGAGGGCTTAAGGATCGATTTCTAATAAGAATTCGAAGTTGAATCGAAGAAATCGGAAGTTTTTGGATTATAGAAAATTTTTTGGTAAAGGAAAGGAAGGAGGAAGGAAATGATGAAGATAAGGAAGAGAAGAAGATAAGCTGTAAGTTATGTATATATTTTTTTTTCCAATATTGCCCTTGGACAAATAATTAAATGCTCATTTCATCCCTCTTACTTAATTAGCTCTTATTTCCTCATGCCTTATATCCAATAACAATAATAACAATAAAAATAAATTTCCATGATATTTTAATACCATAGTAATTTATTATAAGCAAATTTTGGAAATTTCGGTTCGTTACAGATGAGGTGCCATTTCCCAATATTCAGATCGCATAGCTGTTAAAATTCCACCATGCCTATCAAAGACAATGCAAATATCTGATCTATCTGGACACACTACCTCGCGTACTCTATACATGAAGTAACCCCAATTCTCATTATTTTCAACTTCTACCACAAAAAATCCAATAGGCAAAATTGTATTGTTGCTGTCAAGTGCTGATGCCATTAAAAATACACCTTTATACCTTCCAGTGAGAAAAGTACCGTCAATGTACAACACTGGCTGACAATACTTAAAACCATCGATGAAAGGTTCCAAAACCACACGATGCTATATCAAAGCACCTGACATTTGGAACCAACTGTTCATTCCCATAATATGGAAAATGAGACATATAATAACAAGATCCAGGGTTCTTTACACATACAACATGCATCCAAGGGCGCAAATGGTTATAAGACTCTACCCAATCTCCATATATCTTTAAAATTGCTTTCATTTTTTCCACCCAAGCCATCTTGTAGCTGATTTTTATCTCATACCTTTCCTTAATATTAGATTGGAACACTCGTATCTTCAGTGATGCATCGACCTTCACCATTGCCTCAATTATTGGATATAAGTAATCCATATCGAGATTTCTATTGTCTTGGGATGAAAGGAAATCACAAGTGTGATCTCCGTTATATTTCGTGATCTCCCATAAAAACCCATTTTTCTTCTTGCATGTAGCATGCAATCTCCACTGGCATCCATCAGCATATTCATTGCATACTAATGTGATTGTATTTGCCTTTGTCTCTTTACTTCGAAACTCTTTCTGGTGTCTAATGGAGTATTTTTTAGCTGTAATTTTAACAGCTTCCCTTGACTGAAAAAGCATCCCGACCTTGAGATCCGTTGATGAGTTCCAAAATGAAGCATTAGTATTTGCATTGTATGGATGAATTTCCATGACTGAATCATCACATTGAGTGTATGAAGGGATGTTTGGAAAAAATGTAGGGGTAAAATTATTACAATGCACCCCATCTCCGACCGCCTCTCTATTCCCCTCCTCTTCCTCCTCCTCCTCCTCCTCCTCAGCATCATCACCATCACCATCACCATCACTATAAGACTGAAAATTTGATGGACCAACATCATCACCCTTACAACATTCAATATATAATTCAATATAATACATGTCCATAGTACTGTTGACTATCCCCATCATCATATTCACATCATCATTATCACAAAGCTAAAGACAAGTGTAATGTAATTTGTCACCATGCATTGCATGCAGATAGCGAAACTCAATCTTAACTTCATTCAATGGCAATTTTACAACAGCTCTAATCTTATCGTATAAAATACTTATATCCAATTGTGTAGGCACCGTTATTGTTTTGTAAAATCCATTCTCATAATCAACTCCGCATTCATTCCTAACTTTATTACCACCCCAACGTACCGCTACTAGCAAAGAATTCGACATTTCTGTTACCTGAAAAATAAATGTAATAATACTATTAAAGAAACATATTAAATTTTGCATCATATTTCTACATAGATTAATACGAATTATCATTAACATTTTGTGATAAACATCTAATCTAAATTTAGACTAAATTAATACTTCTGATAATAATTCACATTAGCCTTTATATTACTAAACATTATAACATTAATAAATATCTAATCTAAATATTATTAATACTATTTTCAACTTCAGTCATTTCAACTTCATATCTAATCTAAGTTATTTACTTTTTTTTAACATATAATCTCTTTAATTATCTAACCTAAAGTACTATAAAAAACTAATTCTACAAATTAAACAACGAAATTTCTTTGCTACCATTAACAAACTTAATGTTGTTATTTTTTTTAACTATGAAAAATAGAATACACAAAATTATGTCTTTATACAAATAAAAATAGAATAAACAAAATCATATAAAATGAAAATACAAATTAAAAGTGAAGTGAATGAAGATCAAAGGAAAAGGCATACCTGGATTTGAGCTTGTTGGATATGAAAATGAAGAAGAGAAATGGGAATTGAGCGTTCTGTATATGAAAATGAAGAGGAGAAATTCAAAAATCAATTTTTTTGAGAGTTGGAAAATAAAGTGGGGCGGGTCAGAAATAAAGTGAGGCTGGTGGGGTAATAAAGATGTGTTTGATTTTTTTACTTTAATGACCTGTCCGACTTTGTAAAAGTCGGATAGCTTCTATCCGACTTTTACATATTCAGACAAGTGAGGAATAGTTTGACCGAAAGTGTATGATTTTTTAAAAGTCGGACAGACTAAAAAATTGGCTTATGCGACCTTTTGAAGTCGGACAGAAAAAAATACCCCAAAGTTATGAATAGTCTGTAAAATATCCTAAATCTGTTAATAGTTTTGAAAATAACAATAAAAAATTCTTTAATACAAAATTTTCACCATCGAAGGGCGGAAACTGGCGGGTTTGCCATCATTCCGAGTCCCCGTGCCATTCGAGCTTCCTTCAATGTTTGAGCCATCCGAAACATTGGCCTTAGTTAATGAATCTGTTGGCTTACTAGGAAGTTCCTCGGATACTTTTCTTCAATTCAGTATCTCACCATCCCCGTTCATCTTCTTCATCAGAGATGCTCCGAACGACCTGTTTTGGCCTCCGTTCAAATACGGATTTCATAAGTGCTTCATCTTCTTCTTCCAACTTATTTTCGTCGTATGCAGACTTGCGCTGCAAGGCATCCAACATAGCATCTACACTAACAGTTGCTTGTCTAGACTTCATTGATTTCATCTCATCAAGTGCAGCCATAACATCCTTCTCTCTCTTCGATTCCAAATCTCGATTTTCCAAGGATTTCATTGCATCACCTGTCTCGTCCGCTTCTTGTTTTCGTTTCTCTTTATCACCCGCTTCGTCCTCAGCACGCCAGGGTTTAAAGTTGTGCGTGGCACCAGCCTCAATGATGTAATCAGAATTCCGAGGATCTGTCTTCATGGCAAGCTCTACGGAGCACTTGGTGCAGTTTAAGTGAAGCCTGAATATTTGAATTACCAAATACGTCTCCCCGACAACATCTTCCTTGCGCAAGATGAATTTGGTGCCTTTGTAGATTTAATTGCCGCAAGTATTGCAATGAATACTCATAGGAAGCATCATACGAACCTTGATCTGTTGGTTGTTCGGCCTCCGAAGACTGGGCAACTTGGCCGGTTCGAAATCGGGTGGATAATACTAGTTCAAAACCTTTCCCTCTCCCATCTTTCTTCTTCTTTTTCCTTTGTCTACCCTCTTCTTCTTTTTCTAGCTATATAATATAGGTGTATATATATATAAAGGAAATAGAGTGTGAATAGGACTCTAATTATCCTTAGGGTTAACTTCAAAAAAGTATCTCATGGTTTCTCTCATTTGCAAAAGGGGGTCTGAGGAATATTTTTTTGCAAAACTGGGTTCGTGGTTTCAAAAAATTTATAAATAAAGGATCTTCAATATTAAATTATGTCACAAAAATGGATAATCTTATTCGTTTTTATCTGAAGTTTTGTGGGATGGTTATTAATATACTATACAATTGAGTGAAAATTTTTGAAATTTTTTGAATAGTGTAAATATTTTTTTAATTAAATTATGATAACAAACTTTAAAAAATTATTAAAAAATAAAAAAAATCTCTAAAAATTACTCAAATCATGACATATATTTTTTAAATAATAAGGTTAAATTATTAGAATATTGAATTGTTAAAAATATTTAATGTAACACCACTATTTCGAATTCATAGACCCCTTTTTACAAATTTTTTGAAACCACAAACCCTATTTTGCAAAAAAAAAATCCTCAGACCCCCTTTCACAAATGAGTGAAACCACAAGATACCTTTTTGAAGTTAACCCTTATCCTTATTTTGTTCCTCGAGTTCTTTCGAAACGAATAGAATGATAATCTGAATTGGAATTTAAATTCCGAAGACAAAAAGATATAGATATTTTTTTACAGGTACATATTTCTGCTAGACTAAGGCCCTGTTCTCTTGTACTAAAATTTAGTTTAGTTCAGTTCAGATCGCTTCAGTTCAGTTCAGATATGCGTAGTTATAAATTTACAATGAAATAAGTTCACTTCAGTTCAACCAACTTCAATTCAGTTCATAAAATTGCAGTCCAAAAGAATAGGGCTTAAAGATGGATTGTCGTATATTAAGCAGTTATTACGGATATTTAATACCCGGCTCCAATCCAACGGGTGAGTATTTATGAGAGTGCATTTATATATTCTTTTGTCTTAATTAAATGGTCCCTCACAAATACTCACCCGTTGGATTGGAGCCGGGTATTAAATATCGGGTACCATATATAACTTTTTATATATGGTACCGGGTATTTTATACCCTTCTCCAATCCAACGGGTGAGTATTTATGAGAGTGTATTTATATATTCTTTTGTCTTAATTAAATGATCCTCATAAATACTCAATCACTGGATTGAAGCCGAATTTTATATACCCGGTATCATATATAAAAACCCTCAAATTACACGGTGAAATTGTAAGTATTGTTTCCAAACCTCTGAAATTCTATGTTTCGTTTTTTGCATTTTTGTTAGCGTCTACCTTTTTTTTTGTATCTTTCCTTATTTTGTTTACGAAGTTATTTTCTTGGAACATATTAAATTCATAAGGACTCCGACTTTGTATTATTTTCCTAATCAGTATTTTCCTTTTTTACGTATCTATATAGAAGTCTAGTTATATAGGAATTTCAATTGCATTAGGAGTACTAATTTGTGTTTATCTAAAATTCATTGAATCTACGATCTTACGGTTTTTAGCATCAATCAACGATCTATATATTATGTACTTGTATTTGATCCCTTTAAATTGAAGATACAAGTGTAATCTTCAACTCTAAACTATTTTATTGTGGTCTTTAACAGTAGTCATGGCAGAGCAAAGCAAAAGGGCCATGTTGCAGCTTGGAAAATAAATCTCCATTCATCATGCAGAATTGTACGACCTGTTTCCTCAGCGTATTTCTATCTGAGTCCGTTGCTTCTGTTGAATATTGAGTTTGTCATTAATAAATGATAAAATAAAATAAAAGAGAAGAGAAGATGAACGGACACAGTTGAAAGAAATTAAAGAAATTAACTGAAGATATAAGTATTTTTTCATCAGGTTGCAAGCAAGTGAAAGTTACATATGAATTTTGCAACTTCAGTTTGTGGACAGAATTAAAGTTTCGTAAGTTATATATTTAATGTTTTTCATATGTTATGAGTTGTAAACTCTATATATAGAGTTTGAAATCACATTTTATATCATCAGGTAAAAAAAACAAAGTGAATACAATACAAAAGAAAGTTAACTCTCTTGCATTTTATCTTTAGTACTCTTTCCAATTTTCTTCTTTATATATTTTTCTTTCAAGAGAAACAATTGAGATCGACATAGTTTAACTGAGTAAAAAATTAACAATGATATCAGAGCGGTTTGTTAAATGCATTTTATGCATTATTTTTTGTCATATCCTATGCTTAAATGATTCATTATTTTTGGAATATTAGTTCATTTGTGACATTATTTTTGTTTTGATAGGAATAAATCAAAAAGTTGAGAAAGATCAAACAAATGGAGAGATTTGAGCATAACAAACTGTGGAACCATTTTCTTGATATGTGGGCATGAGTTTTTCCAAAAAAAAATCAGCAATTAAGAGTGACTTGGATAATGCATAACAAATTTGGCTTCCCACTACTTCAACTCCTTGAAAGTGGGCATGGACAAAATCCAATGGGCTATGAAACGTGCATACTTGGCAGAGAAAGTGCGGACAATTATTTTGGCCAACCAACTAGTTATCTTTTGTTATTTATGTAGCATATATGTTGTTATTTGGGGATACTTAAGCATTTTTCAGACTTCTACGCACAGAATTACTTTTTGAATACATTAATTTAGCTTTTTTTCATTTCATTATGTCTTGCTAAATTTTCAATCCAATTAAATGTTAATTCTACTCTTGTTTATTTTTACTTGTGAGGCCTAAATGCTCTTTATCTTTTTCTTATCAATTTTACTATTTGTTTATTTCGGTACATAAAGTTTACTTTGGTTCTTTCAATTGTTGCAAAAAGTCGACGTTGTTTCAATCGAAAGAATTTACTGTTGGCATATAAAGCGATTTGATCCATAATTGTCATATCGATTTATATAGTGTCAAATTAAGATTTTTCAATCTTAAGGAAAAAACAATTTTACTTAAACGAGTCAAGCGTCTTGATAAATTAGTTTGAATCGGGTTCTCCTATTTCTTAAAGCAATTACCAAGTTAAAACTGAGGAACGTTTCCAAAGTACTATGGTTTAGTTAGGGTCAATCATAGAGCGTCTCGTGGTTGATTTAAAATTAAGGGAGACTTAGTTGCTAGGGGCGTCTCTCGGTAACTATAACTGGTTTAGTAAAATATGATTTGAAATTATCTTTAAGCCAGGGATCAAGTAAAATAATAAGAGTACGAATTACACCTTTGGTTGGATGCTTTTATTCATTTGTTCTTCCAAATAACATTTTAATTTATTTTTTTTATTAATTGTTTATCAAACCACAACTTTCAAACCCCCCTTATTTATTTTTTTAGCATTTTATTCAACAAAACGAAATTTATGAAGTTTATTCACTCCTTGTGGGATCGACCCTGCTTCCACTATCACAAATTTTAGCAGGTTAATTTAATTTGGCGAACTCGACACTCGCCACGGTTTCTTAAGGGCTGTGTTTAAAAATGGCAACGAATATGAACTTGCCTCCACCACCGGTGTTTGCAGGAGAAAATTACGATTATTGGGCTATAAAAATGGAATCGTATCTTGTTGGTTATAGTCTTTGGAGTGCTGTGGAAGATGATTATGTGCAAAATTTGTAGGAGAATCATTCCGTATAGCAGATTAAGCAAGACTGAGAGGCATCGATGAAGAATTTCAAGGCGCTTTCGATTATAGACATCTTTCCTAGGCTGGTGGCATTCAAAACAGCTAAAAAGGCTTGGGATCACTTGAAAGAAGAATATGTTGGAAGTGCTAAGGTGAGAGGAGTATAGTTATTGACTCTCAAATGAGGGTTCGAGCTGATGAAAATGCAAGATGATGAAAGTGTTAAAGACTACTCTTCTAGAGTTATGAATCTGGTTAATCAAATCACATTACTTAGAGGGTACTTCAAGGTTCAGAGAGTAGTAGAGAAGATAATGATATGTCGAGTTAAAACTCTCAGTGATATAGGAGACTTGTGACTTGGAGACACTTTCAGTGGTTGAGTTAATCAATAAATTGCAAACTCAGGAGCAGAGGGTTTCCATGAGAAGTGAAGGCATTGTTGAGAATGCTTTTCAAGCGAAACAAAGAGGGAAGAAAATAGCAACAAGTTCAATAGAAGGTCCTTTTACTGAAGTTAAAGGAAAAGAGCAACAAGGGCATAAAGATTTCTCTAAGAAGGGAACATTTCCACCTTGTCCCACTTGTGGAAAAACAAATCACCTTGAAAGTAAATGTTGGAAAAGTTTGCAGTGAAGAATTTGCAAGAAGAACGGCCACATTGCAAAGTATTGCTCAAAGAAGAAGAACCATCCAACTCAGCAAGACGGACAGAATCCACCAGCTCAACAACAACAAGCAAACTTCATTGAGAATCATGAAAAAAAAGAAAGCCATTTGTTTATGGTTTCTCAAGATCTCCATATACTTGATAGTGACATATGGTACATTGATAGTGGTTGTACTAGTCACATGGCCAAGGATCAGAGGATGTTTTCTTGCTTGGATTACAGTTGCAGAACGAAGGTAAAGCTTGGAAATGGAGTGATTGTTGAGGCTCAAGGTATAGGTTTCGTGCCGATTCATACTAAACAAGGTATAAAACTAATTACAGATGTGTTGTTAATACCTGGTTTGGATCAAAATCTGTTGAGTGTGACACAAATGCAAAATAATGGCTATTCCATTTTGTTTAAAAATGACTATTGCCATATTTATGATGCTGCAAATGCTGAGGTTGTCAAGGAGAAGAAGGTCGATAATAGTTATATTTGTGCTTGGGACATGTAAACCATATGGCTTTGGTTGTAAAGAGTGATGAGACCTGGATGTCGCACAAACGTTTCGGTCATTATCATAATGACTCTTTGAAGTTTATGCAAAAGAATGCCACGGTGAATGAAATGCCCGATCTTGCTACTGGAGAAGAAGTTTGTGTAGTGTGTCAGTTTGGAAAAATGCACAGGACTAGCTTTCCGAATGAAGGTGTCAAAAGGGCAAAAAGAAATGTAATGACCTAAAATTTTAAAATTTACTTATAATAAATTATTATAGTATTAAAATATCAGGGAAATTATTTTTATAATTATTATTAAGTTAATTAAGTTAGTAGGATGATTTAAGCATTTAATTATTCGTTCAAGGGCATTATTGGAAAAAAAATTCATATAATCCTAATCCTATACTTATAATCCTCTCTTCTTTCTCCCCTTCATCTTCATTTTTCTTCATTCTCACTTATACCAAAATCCAAAAATTTCTCTAATCTAAAAACTTCCGATTTCATCGATTCAACTTCAAATTCTTATTAAAAATCGATCCTTAAGCCCTCTATCATCATCAATTTCAGTGAATCAAGAATAGAAGAAGTGGATTTCAGTTTTTAAGGTTCGGATGAATAGTAACCCAAATTTGAGGTGAGTGATTTTTGATGAAATTAAAGCTTAATTAGTAGAATTCATAGTAGATTAAGCATATTTATGGTATTAGGAAGTTTATTTATACAATATCTTGATAGAATCATTACATGGCTATTGTAGATGAAGCTAATACTAGTAAAGGATAAGGGAAAGAGGTGGAAGAGAACTAGAATGAGTTTAAAAAAAAAGGTTTGTGTCTCTAATTTAAATTTCTCAGTTTTTCTAAAAATTTTCAGATTTGTATCCCTGCTTTGTTTTGATGTTTTCTCTTGTATATAAATCCGATTTGAATGATTCTTGATTTTATTGATATCTACATAAACTAATGAATATATGTTCAGAAGAAACCTTATTGAGTTTCATTCATTTTCAATGTGAAATTTTCGTTTGAAGTTGAGTCATGAAATCTTTTTTGGAAAATCTCAGCTTTGTATACTGTTTAATATTTTGACATAACTTTTGTTATACAATTTGAATTTCTGTGATTCTGGTGGATTTAGAAAGCTGAGACACGTGGCTAATTATGTTTAGAAGAAACTTCTTTGATTGGATGATGTTTTAATAGTGAAAAATGCAGGGGAAGTCAGGTCACAAAATCTGGAAATTGATGGAAAATATGAATGTTGATTTTATTGTGTTTTAATTGAAGTTTGATGCTTAAAAATTTAGGATTTGAATTTATTAATTACTGAAGTTATGTTGAATTATGTTTGATGGTTTATACTGGAATTTTTAAGATGTTACTTTGATTTATTGCCCTTATTAAACGAGTAGAATACGGGGTCAGGGTAGATTGGCGCCAATAAAGGGGGGTACAGTACTGTACAAACAATGGAAGCTTCGGCTTTGGGCTTCGGCCGGTATTCTAATAAACATATATTGATATTGAAGCTTCGGCTTCGAGCTTGACCGATATATTAATTTTGAAGCTTCAGCTTTGGGCCTGACCGATATATATATTGATTTTGAAGCTTCGGCTTCGGGCTTGACCGATACATTGATATTGAAGCTTCGGCTTCGGGCTTGTCCGCTCCCGTATCCATTTTACCGTTATTCATGACTTATTTACTTTGGGCAATATTGTTGTATTTCTTTTATGTACACCACTAAGCAAATTGCTTAGCGTGTAGTTGTTTTTCTACACGTAGGTGGAGAATTTGTAGATAGCTTGGACCAAAGTGGTATAAGTGGATCAGCTTGAAGAGCATATAAGGAAAGACTCGAGGTGGATTTGTATTTTAATGTAATATTATGGTTTGTAGAATAATGGAATGTACTAGATAGTGTGAGAAGTGTAAAGTGATATTGAGAAATATTTGGAGAATAATTTGGAGTTGAAAACATTATATTTGTATTTGAACATATTAAATCTGTAAGTATTGAACTTTATATAGTGGAGTAGAGTTGTTTATTAGGTGATTATAGTTACTGTGGTACTCCCTATAAAGGGGGTGTTACATTTATTGCTATCAGAGTGAGGTTTAGGCGATTCTAGGACTAGCATGTATATGCCATGTAGGATATAAATATGTTATGTTAGTTGTTTGATCCACTTTGGTCCAATTTTCAGGAATAAGTAATGGCTAGTAGTATGTTGAGAGTATAGTCCATATTGGGTATGGGGATGAACAAAGACATGTACCTCTACCAGTTCATGGCTTTCCCGAACAACCTACTCCAGCACAAGCTGCTTTACTTCAGCATATGACTACTGAAGTAATCACACAAGTACTTCGAAACATAGCAATCCCTTAAGTTCCTATAGTACCTTAAATTGAAAGAAGAGAGGAGAGAACTTCTCTTAAAAGAATCACGAAGCTTCCGACTATTGACTTCAAAGGGGACACAGTGAATCCTGCATTTACTAAAGATTGGCTTGATCATACTAAATGGTGTATGACTAGGCTTCATTTTATAGATGAAGAGAGATTAGACTATGTGTAAGGTTTACTCAAAGAACAAGCAAGGAGGTGGTGGGATAACATTATGAGAGAAAGGCGTCCCGAAGAAATCACTTGGGGTCTTTTCTTGGAACAATTTGACCAGAAGTACGTTAGCGAACGATTCAAAGATGAGCAGAGGAAATTGTTCTTGTCTTTGAGACAGGGAGGAGTGACTGTATCAAAATATGAAATTCAATTCCTCAAACTCGAGAGGTATGCTCTTGTTATTGTTGACAGTGAAGTAAAGCGATGAAAGAGATTCGAGGATGGGCTGAATGATGAAATTAGAGTGCATTTACTATGAATTTTTGGTGATACCATTTGGTCTAACTAATGCACCAGCAGCATTTATGGACCTTATGAACCGTGTCTTTTACTTATATTTAGACAGGTTTGTAGGGGTTTTCATTGATGATATTTTGGTGTATTCTAAGTCACGGGTAGAGCATGATCAACATTTGTGGATAGTCTTCCAAACTTTGAGGGAAAATAAATTATATGCCAAGCTTAGCAAATGTGAGTTTTGGATTGAAGAAGTTTCTTTCTTAGGCCATGTTGTTTCTGCAGAAGGCTTTAAAGTGGATCCTGAAAGATAGAAGCAGTTGCAGAATGGAAACCACCAAAGAACCCTATGGAAGTCAGAAGTTTCCTTGGCTTAGCAGGGTATTATAGAAGATTTATGAAGGGATTTTCAGTCATTGCTACCGCGCTGATGGAACTACTTCAAAAGAATGCAAAATTTGAGTGGAATGACAAGTGCCATGAAAGTTTTGAGAAGTTGAAGGTGATGTTAATAGAAGCACCGATCTTTACTGTGAGCAGATGACATTTTGCGCGACGGCTGGGAGTCAGGCCGATGGACCGACCTCTTGAAGTGATGGGGATGCGAGTGATGTGATTGGAAAATGGTTTTGCATATTTTAATGCTCAAAAGATATGAGATCAAAATCCTGTACTTAAAACAGAGTCGCCACCCGGTTCAGCTCAACTTAGAAATTTTTGGTACGATTTTCCCACCGGGTGGTTGGACCATACCTTAAGTAGAGATTCCGAGTTCGAATGATGTTATCTATTTTTCATTAGGCCAAGTTAAGATACTTCGTTCTTTCTTAATTGGTTTAATCCATCCTATTTATTTGTGTTTTCAGTGGTTGTGTTGTTTCCGCATTTACCAGACAGTTAAGGCGATGAATAAGTTATTACAGTTATCCAAAAATAAGTGCGGAAAATAAAGTTATTATAAGGCTCCCAAGGCCTGTACATATTTTTATGCGATAAATAAAACACCCGAAGGCCTAATATACATCTACCTGTAGAAAATTGTTAGCACAAATACGGTGCAATGTATAAGATATCTCACAAATTATGTATAGTTAGCAAACCGAACAAGACCCGAGTTGGTATGGACATGGCATATTTCATTTATAATATTATGAAGCCCGGTTGGATGGCTAAAATGAGATTTGAATGGCGTTTACGGGGAAATTCCATTTTTAACCAAATTTTAGATTCGATCATTGTTTTAACCGGATTATTAGTGAAAATGACACAAGTTATGGGGTAGGGTCTGTTTTCAGGAGGTTTTGGACCTCCATCATTGCACTATATATCCCAGCTTTGGAAAATAAGGGAAACGTCACACATATGCTCATACGAATGCGTGGATCAAATGGTAAAGACATGACGTAAGTAAGAAAAATGGGAGTTGCTAATGGTGCTCAAAGTTTGGTACCTAAAAAGTCTAAACCCTAAGAATTGCGAATCAAGACTTTTCGTCCCTGCTGTCGGAGCGAGACTTTCCCTTACCGTTGGAGTAGATGGCCTTAATGAGATCTTGCGGTGCATTCCTTTATTTAGGAAAGCTGGGATTAATCATCCATGTCAGGTTGCTAAGCTCTAGGAAGGGGCTGGATGCTCTTTCAGGGTAGATAATCTTCTTATCCTTCACCAGACATTGGATGGTGCGAACCAAAGCTTTATATTGATTGGTGTGGTGACCTGATAGCATGTGGTATCTACAAAAGCCCTTTCCATCTTCTCTTGTAGGAGGATTGTATTCGCAAAGGGGTTTGAGAAGGCCAGCTTCCCTCGATTCGGCGAAGTTTACATCAAGCGGCAGTTTCCATGGGTTTGTACTACACTTAAGACCATTATTTGGCTGAATAGTGGCAACTGGTGCCAGTTTCTAAGAAGTCTTTTGGTCCACCAGGATTTGAGGAGGGGTATGGGTGAGTCATTATTTTAAAAGACCTAGTTCCCCTCTAGTTGGACCCTTCCCTCTTTCTGATTGCAACCTGTCGTCACCAATTAAAGCTAGAGGGCTTTAACTTTATGTTGCATGACCTAGTCATACTGAGGAGGCATCGAGGTAGAGGGGATCTTAAACTGTGATAGGTGACCAACGTTGGAGCCGAGATGTTAAAGAATGATGAAAGAATTGGACTCTGGGCTCCTTCCCTTTGTCCGGGGTAAGCGGCTAGCAGCGATTGCCAGAGTTTATTATTATCGGATGTCATGCCCGGAGATTGCATGACCTGGTCAAAGTTCTGACTTCCTAGGGCTTTCTTGATGGATACGCGTACTAGTTCCTGAATGATGTTTCGGAACTGATCTGAGTTAAGAAACTGGATGATAGTGATGATCTCTATCCCAAGAGATGGAGGGTGAACTGCTGATCCTAAGGTGGGGGGAAGACTAGTCTATTGTCTGGTGAGGCAGAGTTATCATTGCAAGGAAGAGACATGGCTGGTTGTGAAGGTCTAGGCTCAAGAGGAAGACTGTTTGGGATCATGAACCGTGGGTCAGACCATGAATGGGTTGTAAATGGTATGGATGGTATGTTTTTTTTTTGAAGTGGTGCGTGATATGTATGGTTGCACGTAGGTATGGTTAGAGATGACGTGATGGCTTATCCCTCTAACATATGTGGGACATTTGTATCTCATGCCACCATAGTGATATGTAGTGATGCGACAGAGGCACAAGAGAAGTCCTACGTATGTTGTTAAACTTCTTCCACGAGCGGAATTAGTAAGGGTAAGTTGATTCATTTTTGGCTCTTGAAGCCAATGCCTGGGGGTGCATGATTACGGAGTATATAGCATGCAAATCATCCCTCTTCCAACCTTATGACTCCCGCGTGATGCCTCTTTAGAAGGATGGAGTTTGGCTTCTTCACCGGTAATGCCGAAAGAAGAACGTCCCAATTATTTTATTTGTTCTGGTGATCCTAAAGGAATGATGTGCTAAGACTTTTTCTAGCGCGGCTTTGGTATAGGGTTGTTGATGTAGAAGGTTCTCGTTTACCTTAATTCTACGTTACTCAACAACTTCCCAAATAGAGGTGATCGCAGGAGTTTACGTGTTGGTTAAAATGAGTGATCCACCCACTAGGCATCCTTAATTCCTACAGGGCATGAGTGATACTTTCGTGAGCTTCCCAGGTAAAATGGGGCACCTAAAAATTACCGAACTATCTACACGCATAAGGATAAAACGTTATAAAGAAAGAATGAAGTTTTAATCTGGCCAATGATTTCAATGCATCATCAAAATCTTTTAAACTTTATGAAAAGATAAGTTCAAGAGATTAGTCCCCAGTATAGTCGCCATTGTGAGTGGACGACATTTTGCGCGTCGGCTGCAGAGACGGGCCGGTGGACCGGCCTCTTAAAGTGACGGGGGATGCGAGTGATGTGATTGAAAAATGGTTTTGCATATTTTAATGCTCAAAAGATACGAGATCGAAATCCCGTACTTAAAACAGAGTCGCCACCCGGTTCAGCTCAACCGGGAAATTTTTGGTACGATTTTCCCACCTGGTGGTTGTACCATTCCTCAAGTAGAGATTCCGAGTTCAAATATTGTTATCTATTTTTCATTAGGCCAAGTTAAGATACTTCATTCTTTCTTAAGTGGTTTAATCCATCTTACTTATTTGTGTTTTCAGTTATTGTGTTTTTTTCGCATTTATTAGACAGTTAAGGCGATGAATAAGTTGTTACAGTTTCCCAAAAATAAGTGCGGAAAATAAAATTATTACAAGGCTTCCAAGTCCTGTACATTTTTTATGCGATAAATAAAACACCCAAAGGCCTAATATACATCTACCTGCAGAAAATTGTTAGCACAGATACGGTGTGTTGTATGAGATATCTCACAAATTATGTGCAGTTAGCAAACCGAACAAGACCCGAGTTGGTGTGGATATGGCATAATTCATTTATAATATTATGAAGCCCGGTTGGATGGCTGAAATGAGATTTGAACGGCATTTATGCGGAAATTCCATTTTTAACCAAATTTTAGATTCGATCGTTGTTTTAACCAGATTATTAGTGAAAATGCCACACGTTATGGGGTAGGGTCTGTTTTGAGGAGGTTTTGGACCTCCATCATTGTACTATATGTCCTAGCTTTGGAAAATAAGCTAGTCCGGGAACAAACAAAAATAAAACTGTTGTCCAGAAAGTCATGTTGTCGATGATACTACTGATGCTGCCGGTGACATGGTTGATGTCGCTAGTGATATGGCTGATATCGCCGGCGACATGGCTGATGATGCCACTGCTGATATAGCTGATGCCGCCGGTGACATAGCTGATGCCGCCGGAGACATCATTGATGTCACTGGTGACATAGATGATGCAGCCGGTGACATAGATGATGCAGCCGGCGACATCATTGATGTCGCTGGTGATATGGATGATGCCACTGGCAACATCATTGATGTCGCTGGTGACATCAATATGTAGGCAGGCCACATGGCTTTCTGGGCACCATAAAGAAAGGGTCCCACAAGAAAGTAAGGTCTCTAGGGAATGTGATGCCACCAGCGGTATCAGCGATGTCTCTAGTGACATGGGTGATATTGACGGTGACATCATATGTCCCTGGAGACCTCAGTTTCTTGCAGCAGTAGCAGGCAGTAGTAAAAAACAATCGAAAACCCAAAAATGAACACAAATAAAAAAGAATCAGCACAAACCAGTAATTTAAATGCCAAAGAGCTATGAGACTCATAATTTTCACCTCGGGGTCGTGAATCTACCTCTTCATGAACTGAAAAGAAACACCTCCAGGGAGCTTGTAACGATGATTTAGTAGTCAATTTAAGAGTTTTAGGTCTCTAAATCCTATCAAGTTGATTTTAACTTAAGGACCCACTGATTTTAAGCTCACAATCAGAGAATTCAAAGAAGAAAAACCAGGAAAAATGGATTAGAATCCTTTTTCCTACCTTTTCTAATTCTTATCTCACTAAAATCTATTCTCTCTCAATTTCAGCCTTCTTTCTTCTAATTGCAGCCTCCTAATTTCCCAATTTCAGCTCCCTCCTCTAATTTCAGCCTAAGGTGTGTTTTTATAGGCAAATTGGGGTGGTTTTCGAGACCTTTTTGACCAATTCCACTGAAAGTGGCTGAAAGGTTGTCTGTGCAGGGACCCGCTTCAGGTCATGCCCCAGGCGATATGGCTGATGCCGCTGGTGGCATCAGCCTCTAGCAAACTGACAGCTTATGGGCCCAGGAGCCTAAAAACTCGCAAAAGGTGGTAAAAAATGGTTAAAAGTGGGTCAAAAGGCATCTATTTAAATTTTAATTATATTTTAATGGGTATATTTTAATTTGGTGTAAATCATCGGTTCAAGCTCCTACCGAACGCGTTATTTGGCCACGCCGAACTGGATTCGATCAAGTATAAAATTCACAGGGAATATTATATTGGTAATAAAAATTCTAAAGAGAACTTTTATCTTGAGGTATTAAAATCGGGTACACGTCATCATCATCTCGCGAGAGGGACTGCAAAATCCCGTGCTCACACTTACCCAACCAGAGCCTGGAAAATACTTTGTAATCTATAGTGATGCTTCACATAGTGGTCTTTGGTGTGTTTTGATGCAAGAAGGGAAAGTGATTAGGCAATTGAAGAATCATGAAAGGAATTATCCTACTCATAATTTGGAAATGGCTGCAATAGTCTTTGCCTTGAAAATTTGGCGACACTATCTTGATGGAGAAAAATGTTATATTTATACAGATAATAGAAGCTTGAAATATTTACCAACACAGTAGGAGTTGAATTTAAGGCAGAGAAGGTGGATGGAATTCATTAAAGATTACGATTGTCTTATTGATTACCATCCAGGAAAGGCTAATGTAGTGGCAGATGCTCTCAGTAGAAAGACAATGATGGCACTAAGGGCTATGAATACAGGGTTAACTCTTACCAGTGGTGGAGCCTTAATTGCAGAATTGAAGATTCAACCTGTACTACTACAACAGGTTAAGTAAGCACAAATGAAGATGATGGCTTGAAGGTCATTCGAGCAAGGATACAAGTGAGTATCGTAGACAACTATATGGTTTGAGAAGATGGGTGTCTATATTTTAAAGATAGACTATATGTTCCAAACATTGAAGAAGTAAAGAAGAATATCTTACATGAGGTGCATAGTAGCCCTTATGCAATGCATCCAGGAGAAAATAAGATGTACCGAAATTTGAAGAGCCATTATTGGTGGAGTGGGATGAAGAAAGACATTACTAACTATGTTGCTCAATGTCTAACATTCCTTCTTGATTGTTGCAACAAATAACAATTCCAAAATGGAAATGGGAAAGAATCACAATGGACTTTGTGACGTCTTTACCACTTACACAGAAGAAACATGATGCAGTGTGGGTTGTTGTAGATAGATTGACAAAGTCTGCCCACTTTCTTCCAGTTAGGATGGATTATTCACTTGATAGGTTAGCTCAGTTATATGTAGATGAGATAGTGCGGCTACACAGAGTGCCTGTTTTAATAATTTCTGATCGAGATCCAAGATTTACTTCGAGATTTTGGAAGAAGTTGCAAGAAGCCTTAGGTAGTAAACTTAATTTTAGTACTTCATGTCATCCTTAAATAGATGGTCAATCTGAAAGAGTAATTCAGGTGTTGGAAGACATGATGAGAAGTTGTATCATTGAATTTGAGGGGAGTTGGGATAAGTATTTGTCCCTCATGAAGTTTTCCTACAATAACAGCCATCAGTCAAGCATACAAATGGTGCCATATAAAGCATTGTACGGAAGAAAATGTCGAACTCCATTATATTGGACCGAGCTTAGTGAAAACAAGATTGTGGGAGTGGATTTGATTCAGGAGACAAAGGAGAAGGTAAAACTTATTCAAGAGAGATTGAAGGCTGCATCGGATAGACAAAAATCTTATGTTGATCTAAAAAGAAAATACATTACTTATAAAGTGGGGGATAAAGTATTTCTCAAAGTATCTCCTTGGAAGAAAGTCCTGCGATTTGGCAAGAAAGGCAAGCTCAGTCTGAGATTCATTGGCCCATATAAGGTTATAGAGAAGGTTAGACCGATAGCTTATCGGTTGGCACTACCCCCGACACTTGACAAAATTCATAATGTGTTCCATGTATCGATATTAAGGAGATACAGATCAGATCCAACACATATCTTATCTCCTGATGTCATAGAAATCGAACCCGACCTAACGTACGAAGAGGAACCGGTACAAATCTTGGCGAGAGAAGTTAAACAATTGAGAAATAAGTCTATTTCATTGGTAAAAGTAATTTGGAGGAATCATAAGGTTGAAGAAGCAACTTGGAAACCTGAGGATACAATGAAAACTCAATATCCGCAACTATTTTCAGATAATTTTCGAGGACGAAAATTCATAAGAGGGGAAGAATTGTAACAACCTGAAATTTCAAATTTTACTTATAATAAATTATTATAGTATTAAAATATCATGAAAATGATTTTTGTAATTATTATTATTATTATTTTCATTTTTATTATTATTATTGGATATAAGACATGAGGAAGTAAGTTAATTAAGTTAGAAGTATGATTTATCTTAATTATTTGTTCAAGGGCATTATTGAAAAAAAATTCATATAATCCTAATCCTATACGTATAATCCTCTCTTCTTTCTCCCCTTCATCTTCATTTTTCTTCATTCTCCCTTATATCAAAATCCAAAAATTTCTCTAATCTAAAAACTTCCGATTTCTTCGATTCAACTTCAAATTCTTGTTAGAAATCGATCCTTAAGCCCTCTATCATCATCAATTTCAGTGAATCAAGACTAGAAGAAGAGGATTTCAGTTTTTAAGGTTCGAATGAATAGTAATCCGAATTTGAGGTGAGTATTTTTGATGAAATTAAAGCTTAATTAGTAGAATTCATGGTAGATTAAGCATATTTATACAATATCTTCATAGAATTATTACGTGGCTATTGTAGAGGAAGCTAATACTAGTAAAGGACAAGGAAAAGAGGTGGAAGAGAACTAGAACGAGTTTAGAAAAAAGGTTTGTGTCTCTAATTTCAATTTCTCGGTTTTTCTAAAAATTTCCAGATTTGTATCCCTATTTATTTTGATGTTTTCTCTTATTATATAAATCCGATTTGAATGATTCTTGATTCTATTGATATCTGCAGAAACAAAGGAATATATGTTCAGAAGAAACCTTATTGAGTTTCGTTCGTTTTCAATGTGAAATTTTTGTTTGAAGTTGAGTCATGAAATCTATTTTTGGAAAATCTCAGCTCTGTATACTGTTTAGTATTTTGATCATAACTTTAGTTATACAATTTCGAATTACTGTGATTCTGGTGGATTTGGAAAGCTGAGACATATGGGTAATTATGTTTAGAAGAAACTTCTCCAATTGGATGATTTTTTAATAGTGAAAAATACAGGGGAAGTCAGGTCACGAAATCTGAAATTTTTTGGAAAATATGAATGTTGATTTTATTGTGTTTTAATTGAAGTTTGATGCTTTAAAATTTAGGATTTGAATTTCTTAATTACTGAAGTTATGTTGAATTATGTTTGATGGTTTATACTGGAATTTTTAAGATGTTACTTTGATTTATTGCCCTTGTTAAACGAGTAGAATACGGGTCAGGGTAGATTGACGCCAATAAAGGGGGGTACAGTATTGTACAAACAATTGAAGCTTTGGCTTCAGCCTTCAACCGGTATTCTGATAAAAATATATTGATATTGAAGCTTCGGCTTCGGGCTTGTCTGCCCCCATATCCATTTTACCGTTAATAATGACTTGTTTACTTTAGGCAATATATGGTTAATGTGTTTGGAAAAATTGGATATAAATTTGATTGTACTTTGAAATGTTTATAATATAAGTTTTGTGTTTTAGTTTTATAAAGTTGTTTAATTTATTTTTGACTTATGAACATACTTTATTTCTATTTTAAAGTGTTAAAAATGTTAAAAAATTGTTGTATTTCTTTTATGTACACCACTAAGCAAATTGCTTAGCATGTAGTTGTTTTTCTACACGTAGATGGAGAATTTGTAGATAGCTTGGACCAAAGTAGTTTAAGTGGATTAGCTTGAAGAGCATATAAGGACAGACTCGAGGTGGATTTTTATTTTAATATAATATTATGGTTTGTAGAATAATGGCATCTACTAGATAGTGTGAGAAGTGTAAAGTGGCATTGAGAAATATTTGGAGAATAATTTGGAGTTGAAAACATTATATTTGTATTTGTACATATTAAATCTGTAAGTATTAAACTTTATATAGTGGAGTAGAGTTGTTTATTGGGTGATTATAGTTACCGTGACACTTCCTATAAAGGGGGTGTTACAAGAAAGTTGGAATTGATCCAATCAGACATATGTGGACCGATGAGCATTGCTTCCTAGAGCAACAATAGATATTTCATCCTATTCATTGATGACTTTACAAGAATGACTTAGGTGTACTTTTTGTCAAACAAAACACAAGTACATTCTGTTTTCAAGAAGTTTAAAGCACGTGGAGAAGCAAAGTGGATGTCAAATTGCAACCTTGCGGACAGACAACGGCGATGAGTATACTTTGACGTCTTTCAAAGAATTCTGTGATCATCATGGAATTATGTACCAGTTCGCTGTCAGTTATTCACCTGAACAAAATGGTGTTTCTAAGAGGAAGAATAGGACAGTAATGAAGATGGCCAGGTGCATGCTTTCAGAGAAAGAAATGCCAAAGATTATTTTGGTTGTAGCTGTGTACACGTCAGTATATTTGCTTAACAGACTTCCCACCAAATCCGTGAAAGGCAAAACTCCAATTGAGGCTTGGAGTGGCTTAGAACCATCGGCAAAGCATTTAAGAATTTTGGCTCAATTTGTTATACTCTCATTCCCTCAGCAAAGAGAAGCAAGTTAGATGACAAAGCAGAGATTGGCATCTTTCAAGGATATGCAGCATAAGCTAAGGGCTACAGATTCTATAATGTACAATTCGGGAAGGTGTACATAAGCATGGATGTGAGGTTCGATGAGCAAGCTTGTTGGGATTGGGAGAAAAAGCAGGTTAAAGTAAAGAAAATGGATGAAAGTCCACCTATTGCAACCTTTGAAGCTGGAGCAAGCAATGTTGTTCAAGATGAGCACCTTGATCATGAAGTAGATGTTGATTGTACTACTGACAGTCCATATAGAAAAACAAAGTCACTTGCTGAAATTTAAGAAAGATGCAACATGGCTGTAATTGAACCGTCAAACTATGATGAAGCCTCAAAGTTCCATGAATGGAAAGTAGCTATGCAGGAGGAGTTTGATGTGATTTATAAGAATGATACTTGGGACCTTACTCAAAGACCCGTGGACAGAAATGTACTTGGTGTAAAATGGGTTTACATAACTAAATTCAACTCAGATGGTTCTGTTTTCAAGTATAAGGCCAGGTTGGTAGTGAAGGGTTATGCCCAACTTGCAGGTGTAGATTTTGGCGACACATTTGCACCGGTCGCTCGGCATGAAACCATAAGATTTCTTGTAACTCTTGCAGCAAAGAAGAGCTGGAAATTGGGCCCAATCTTAGATATTCTCTAAGATAATTAGGCCTTCTAAAAACCTAGATACTCTCGAAGACATTTAGAAATTTTTAATAAGAGTATTCTTCTTATTGATGAATAATTAAGAAAATAAGAGCTTAAACTGAATAATTCATTACATCATAGCCCTTTATATAGGCTATTTATTCTGATCCTAAAAGAACAAGAAATCAAGAAACTCTAAATTCTACAAGAACAAGAAATGAAGAAACTCTAATCCTAACAAAACTATGAATCCTAATAAAACTAGACTTCCTAAATAAAATAAAAAATAAGACAAATAATAATAAATTCGGAATTCACAACAAATCTTAATTTCGAGTCTCTTAGAGTTCGAATTTGACCAAAATAGCATCGGGCTCATGGTATAACCATGAGTTCTTCTTAGTAACATGTTCTACCCGAAATAGACACCTGAATCGTCCAAATCGAGTATCCAGCCGAACAACACAACATAACATCATCCATATTTGTTTTATTTCTTCATTCTGCATCAGTGTTGGTCCTAGTAGTAAAAAATGGCTAATTAAACCCCAAAGGTCGAAAGATCGATCCTTGGAAAAAGCACTATTTGGGAGACCTTTGGCCTTAACCATACCCGAGTCAAAATTGTGAGAACAATTATCCAACAAATTTATTTACCAAAAAAAAATATTACACCCACAAAAGAAATTAGAACATTCAATAAATAGTTATAATAAAAACTTATCTTTTTTTTTTGAAAAATACGGGGTAGGAATAAAAGAGCGAGGGTAGAAATTAGAACATTCAACACATAGTTATAATAAAAACTTATCTTTACATTTCTACGTTAAAAATAAAAAAAAACCTGAGTCCCTTCTAGCTATCGGTCTTAGATGGTCGCACCGAATGTCTACCCGACAGCCAACACTTCCTATATTGTCTCTGTTTCTGTATATATAGTATTATTCCTATTCTGTAATCTTTTCAATATCGCATTCCTACTTAGAAAGCTTTGTATTCCACTAAGACATTTCTTTTATATATATATATATAATTTTCATATCAATAGTAATTCAAGTGTTCAACAAGAGTTGAAAAGGTGCAAGGAGGATAATTTGAATCGTGTTGATGAGATTCCAGCATATAGGAAATTAGTGAAGCTCTGTTGCACCCACTTGAATGATAATCATGTTCGGGGGAATTTTCTATTTTTTTCTTAAACTTGTATAATTACGCTAACATTAAATACAATGGAAAATCCCAATCTCTTCTCAATTCATATATATAAATAAAAACTACATATACAGAATGATAGTGTATGAGTACAATTTATCTGTATTTCATCTGTCCAACGATATGGTAAGTGAAAGTTGGCAATATCCTTCCAGCTGGACCTCCACATTTAATTCGAAAACGATATTTTCCAATCGCCCAAGCTTTTTCGATACGAAGATTATTACCGAATGGATCAAATACTCTGCATACGCAGTATATGAGAAACAAGAAGAGAAGTAGTACATAAGGTGTTGCGGCTAATCCACGACAAGAATTGGCTAGCGTTACATATATCCCCGAAGCAAATGCCAAAGCTAGCGCCAAAATGGCTATTACGAGTGACATTAGTTGAAACATTTGATATCTTGCACGAACCCTGTCACCGAATGCTGCACAACTCTGAAAGAAAACAGCACACAAAGAAGACAGAAACGATACAATGTCGAATAACACAAATGCTTTAAAAGCGAATTTTTCTGCAAGAATCGGTTTTCCTTTATCAGCACCATCAGTCTTATATCCCCCGGGTATGGTAAAGGCTGCGGAAAAGCTGATGGTGGTTACTAGCGCTGCCACTACGAGAAATACTTCGGGGTATTTCAAATAATTCTTTTCGAATCGCTCGATATAATCCCTGAATCCTGAAGAATATGGTATAATCTGGGATGTTTCATTCATCCGCCCTTCTGAGACGTCTTTTACCCAATGCTGTATATATCGGGTATAGCTGCTTGTTCCACTCAACATCGATCCAATCTTTGCATTCGAAAAACCAAGCTGAACAAGTAATGGTGAAATCAAATACAGTATTACTATTCAATTGACTGATAATAAGTTGTCAAATACTAATACTAAATTGACTGATAATAAGTTGTCAAAATATTAATATTCAATCAAAAAGTTCAAGAATATGTTTGGTTGAAGAGTTTCCGAAGAGGGGGCTGGTGAGTGCACTTTTGCCAAGTTGAGGGGAATACTAGTATTGACTAACAAGTGAAAGTTAATATGTGCACCCATTTTCCCTCTGTTTGCATCTTAACCAAATGATGCACAACACACGGGTGCACAAGCACGAAGTGTCCAATGTTGAAAAGTTAAACCAATTACACGTTGATATGTGACACAAGTTGAAAAGTCAAACTAATAACAGGTTAACACGTGGCGCACGTAAAAAATTTGTCAAAGTTCACTTGCACGTTTTTTCTCCTTTTACCACGTCATCAATGAGCGGCAAACTCGTACACTTTTTGCAAGTTGAGGGGACAACGAGTACTATCTGAAAGTTTAAGGGCGAGAAGGTTATTTCGGCCAAATAGATGGGGCTACTAATGCATTATGCCTATTTTTTTATTATATCACAGTATCCCAAAACAACAACCATTTTTATGCATTTAAGAAGTATCTAAACTTTCGATTATATTCTAGCATGTCGAAATTGAGACGGCCCAAAAACCCGGCCAATATACATTTGTGAATGTTAAGACAATGATACATACCTCTCTAAAGGACAGGAAATAAATGTCAGATGGTGATTTAAATTCCTTGTTAGTGAGTTTCAAGTCCGCCCTTAAATCCTTAGCGAGCAATTCAATGATCGGTTTTTTATCGAAAAGGACAGCCAAATGCAAAGGGGTGTTGCCATCTTCATCTGGTTCATTCAAAAGCCCGCCAAGTTGTGGATGCCCTAAAATGTACTCCACAATTTTAACCTGGCCATTTAAGACCGCAACATGAAGAGCTGTTTGCCCTTTGTTATTTGTCAATTCAAAAAGGTCAGGACAACTTTCAGTTAACTCTTTTAATACATTGATTTTCGCCCAGTAAGCTGCAAAATGAAGAGCTGAATTGCCGTTGTGATCTAAGAGGTATGCTGCTGATGAATTAACATCATATTTCAACAGAATTTTAACCGCGTTAGCCATGTCGTAGTAAGAAGCATAGTGATAAGGAGTCCAACCAAGAACATCGTCGGCTTCTTTTATCATTTCGGGTCTTTCCTCTACAAGTTTTCTAAGCAAAAATGAACCTTGCAATAATAACACAAAAGTTTTTATACATGATCAGAATCAACCAGAAAATTCAAATATTGACATTCAATTCTCAGCAAGTACTACATGCTCGTGTTATATATCCGAAAGAGCCCCACCCAAAGTGAACTTAACAATAAGCATATTTCCTCGTATCCCGTTACGGTCTAAAAGTTGTTGTAAAATATAGAGCATAAGAGTATAATAAAACCAAATGAAAGCAAAACCGATATACTAAATTTATTAAAAAAACCATACATGATAGGATAACTCAATTCAAATTCAAAAGAAACAAAATAATACTAAATGAAATTATAACATGAAAATCATAGAATAAAAAAAATCCTAACTTCACACCCAAACTAATCATTAACTTCAAAGTCAATTTTCAACAAAAATGTCGCCAAAAGCTTTTCCCAAAAATGAAATTCATGTTATAATCAATCTATATTCTCATATATGCTGTTATATCAACAAATAAATGTTCGTGCGAAACGAGTTAAGAACTGGCACTTGTAAATTCAGTAAAGTACCTGATCTGTGATGATTGACCGCGTCATGTAAAGGATTGAGTCCCTTGGGGCCTTGATGGGAATATGAATTAGGAGAAAGACGAATGATTTCGAAAGCAATGCTTGTGAAGTAGTTGGCAACTGCGAGATAAAGAGGAGATTCATCTGAATAATTGCAGAAACTAGACAACTCGGGATCTATTCTCAGCAAACACTGAACAACAAAGCATTGGCCATTTCGAACAGCACAGTGTAAAGCAGTATCTCCAGCCTTGTTCTTCTTCCGAATCACATTGTGTCGTCTTCCTTGTTCATCTACATATGGCGAAACAACTGCCTGATCAAGCAAGAATCGAACGATTCCAACAGAACCCACTCTTGCAGCAACATGTAAAACAGTTTCGCCTTTTGAATTTGGCTGCCAAATCAGTGAAGGATTGCATTTAAGGCAGGCTTTTTTAAAGAAGTTAAGATTCTTGAATTCAGCAGCAACATGAAGAAGAGTGTTGTTGTTCGGTGTTAACTGCGAGAAATACAGTGTTTCCTCGTCTGCTGTCAATGTTTCTAAGAAACTGATTTCTCCTGATCTTGCAGCTCTGTATAATAAAGGATCCATTTAATAGGGACAGTATTGACAGCAAGCTTTTTGTTTTTGGATCAAGCTAGTGAAGTGAACATTAATGCTGTTTCTGTTATATATCTATGAATTGATAGTTTCATTATGGTCAAAATCAAAAACTAGGAAATTTCCTAGAAAGAAATTAGGATATTTCCTGACAACACAAAAGGAGTTTGAAACAAACGACTTTTGGCGACAATTTTCTGACAATGAAGACAAATTTTGGTTGGGGCAAGTGTGGAGTTGATTATCCCACGTGGAAAGTTAATGAGTTGATTGAATGATATATAATTGGGAAGGGCCCATTAACCCAGCACCTTAGGATTTTGGGTTAGAATGTGGTGTCAAGCCCATGAAGTATATTATTCACTTGGGTGGGTGCTCATTGTTCCCTCAGACCGAAAGCTTCCAGATCCTGACAAGTGGTATCAGAGCCGGTGTGACTTTGTTGAGCGGTGTTGTGCTCAAGGAGGAGCACGATTTTAGCCCGGATGTGGCGATAAACTAACACACTTGAGGGCGAGATTATTGGGGCAAGTGTGGAGTAATATATAATTGGGTGGGTGCTCATTGTCATTTCCATGAAGTATATCATGCATTTGAATGCTCATTATTTTTCGGACCAAAAGCTCCTGTCAATTTCTTTAAAAAATGAGGTTTACTTTCTTTAGTTTCCCCAGAGCTTCCAGCTTTGTATGGCACATGATTCATCCAAGTGGCTGTTTCTGAGTATTTTTTTATTACTTTTGACAACCCCATAAGCTAACAACTGAGACAATATATTATTATGGATTAGGTTTCATTTTGGTTGAAGTGAAGCGATTGGTTACTTTTTCTGTTTTATATAAGCATAAACTTTGGTATTCTTTTAATTAATTTTGTGTGCCTAGTAAAGTCTTGACTCTATGACAGTAACATATAACCCTTTTCTCTCTTCACACCAATTGTTTGGGCAGTGAAGACGAGTTTTTTTTTTAAAATATTTACGTGTATCTTCTTTGAGATAATTTTGTTCGAAGCTTAGTAACAGTTAAAGCTCATCACCCCTCCCAACAAATGTATTTAGTAGGATTTGAATCTTGTTATCTTCCAACCTGCTCAGCCTGCGATGCCAACTGATCTACTCCTTGTCGGTTACGGAAGACTTTGCTTTCTATGCTTTTTCAAAATTTACACGAGCATACCTTTGTGAAAGAGCTGTTAAGCAAATCTTAAATTGTAAAGCAATGTGTCTAAAATAGATAAAAAGTCTACTTTAATATATGAGTATGAGTTTTTAAAACATGCAATTTAAGTTTTTGTACGTGGTTTATTTTCTATATTTATATCAACGTTTTAAGATTTTGGGTATTGTTTGATTAGCAGAACAGAATGAAATAACAGAATAAACATTTTTTTAAGGAATATCAATCATATAGTCGCTGAAAATAGTGACATGTTTCTCCCCCAACATATACAACAAATCTCTCAAATCGACAGACTCCCAGATTGAACATCTATTATGCACCCGCCATTGAATCTCTATTATTGACAGTGAGTGCGATAAATTGATACGCAATCAGTAAGAGTAAAATCTATCCGTGTTTCTCTTGTACAGGAATATAGAAGTGAATGTCATATTTGAACTCGAAAACATTTTTTCCTAATCGTCCAATTCTTTCACCGTTCACATTCCCACCCAACGGACCAAGCATTTCGCATGTAATGTAAATGAAAACCAAGCAGCCGAAGATTACAAAAGGTGTAGCGGGGAATGCATAATTTGAATTGGTCAGTGTTGCATATATGCCAGAAGCAAATGCCAGTGCTAGTGCAATCATGGCTATTGCGAGCATTTCTGCTTGAATTGTAAAAAAAGTTTAAAGAATAATAGTGTCCATTCTTGAGTACAATTTATCTGTGTTTCATTTGTCCATAGATATAGTAGGTGAAACTTGGCAATATCCTTCCAGCTGGACCTCCACATTTAATTCCAAAATGATATTTTCCGATCGCCCAAGTTTCATCGACACGAAAGTTTCCGCCAAACGGGTCAAGTAATATGCATACAAAGTATATGAAAAGCAAGAAAATTAGCACATAGGGTGCTATAGCTAACCCATGACAAGAATTGGCTAGTGTTACATACATCCCCGAACCAAATGCCAATGCTAGCGCTGCGATGGCTATTACAAGTGACGTTTGTTGAAACATTTGATATCTTGCACGAAACTTATCACCTATAGCTGCAACACTCTGAAAGTAAACAGTACTCATAGAAAGTATGAATGATATAATATCGAATAAAACAAATGCTTTGAAAGCCAATTTGTCTGAAAGAATCGGCTACCCTTTTTCAACTCTGTCAGTGTAATATCCCCCAGGTATTGTAAAGGCTGCCCCCAGGTATTGTAAAGGCTGCTGAAAAGCTTACGGTGGTTACAAGTGTTGCCACTACGAGAAAAACTTCGGGAAATTTTGAATAGTTCCTTTCGAATCGATCACTGTGTTCCTTCGTTCCTGAAAGACATGATTTAAGCTTAGATGATCCGTTTAGCAGCCCCTTTGATACATCTCTAACCCAATGTTGGGCATATCCGGTATAGTTGCTAGTTCCATTCAACAATGATTCAATCTTGGCATTCTTAAAACCACGCTGAACAAGTAGTGGCGAAATCAAATTAAATACTACCTTTTAAATTAGACATAATACATGTTTACCCCTCCAACTTGGCAAGTTTTGCCAAGTGCCATTCTCAACTAACCCTCTCAACATGGAAAAACTGCAATCGCGAGCTCCTCAATGCCACGTGTCAGCTTTTGGTTGGTTTTGACTTTTTAAATATATAATTTCTCTCTCCAACCAAAAACTTACATGTGGTACTGAGAGGCTTCACAAGTGCGATTTTGCCAAGTTGAATGGCCTCAACGCCAAAGTTCGGGGCGACACTTGGCAAAAGTTGTCGAGTTCATGTATTATGCCTTTATAATAGGCCAAATGCATATGTTTCCCCCTGAACTTGGCTCAAATCATCCTTGGCCAACTCGAAAACTTTCAAGTGTGACACTTTACCCCCTAAAGTTGGCAAAACTGATACACGTGTCAGCTTCCGATTGGAGATTAAAAAAATTAGAAAAAATGGCATCTTTGAAAAGTCGAACCAACCAGAAGTTGACACGTGGCATTGAGGGGGGAAAATGTATCAGTTTTGCCAACTTTAGGGGGGTATAGTGTCACATTTGAAAGTTCGTGGTGACCAAGGGTGGTTAGAGCCAAGTTGGGGGCAATGTATGTATTTGGTCTTTACAATAAAATACACTTTTGCTTGAGGGTTGTGAAAACCAAACCGATATGACTAATATATTTGTGAATGCAAAGATACATACCTCTCTAAAGGACAGGAAAAATATGGAAGCTGGTGTTTTAAATTCCTTGTTAGCGACTTTCATGTCTACCCTTAAATCCATAGCCAGCAATTCGATGATCGGTTGTTGATAAAAAAGGACCGACAAATGCAAAGGGGTATTTCCATCTTCATCCTGTTCATTAAGCAGCCAACCAAGCTGAGAATTCCCCAAAATATATTCCAGAACTGTAACTTTGCCACTTAAGACTGCAACATGAAGAGCTGTTTGCCCCTTTTTATTAGTCAATTCGAAAATGTGGGGGAAATATTCCGCTAGCTCCTCTATTACATTGATTCTCCCCCTAAAAGCTGCATAATGAAGAGCTGAATTGCCGTTGTGATCCAAGAGGTATGCTGCTGATGAATTAGCATCACATTTCATCAAAATTTCAACTGCTTTGACCGAACCATAATCGGCAGCATAGTGAAGAGGTGTCCAACCAAGAATAACATCGGTTTGTTTCATCATTTCTGGTCTTTCCTTTACAAGTTCTTCAAGCAAGTTTAAACCTTACATCAACAGTAACACTTATAGGAATCATGATGATCATGCAAAAAGGGCAATAGAGAAGAAAAGGAAAATTTTAAAAAAATGTCCTGATAATGATGTTACAAAAATAAAAAAACTCAGCCAGAAGACTTCTCTGCTGCATGTGCTCTATGGTCAGGCTTGGTTTGCAGAATGGACTAACTATTCAGTTTCCAACTCTATTCCAATGTTTGGTTCAATAACCAGAATAGTATGAATCAAATTATATTGATTTTACCACAAGTATATCATAGACACTTGCAATGAAAATCGAAGACACACGGAAACAAGTTGGTGTGGTATAACTGAATTATATATGCCATAATATTATTAAAAGCAGTAAGCTTAATATATCAGGACCCTTGAACTTGGCATTAAACGCCAACTTTTCCTCCTGAACTTTGAAAAGTTCCATTTACCCCTTCGAACTTGGAAAAAATGCACCAATTTTCCCCATGAACATCACATGTCACCTTTTAGTTGGTGTGACTTTTCAATTATGTCATTTTTGTTTTGTTCTCCCTCAATCCAGAAGCTGACACGTGACATTCAGGACTAGGAGGTGCACTTTAAACAAGTTCAGGGGGTTATTTGGAACAATTGAAAGTTCATATAGGCAAAAGCAATATTTGTGTGAAACAAGTCATTCTAGTAAGACTATCTCTATGACCGATAAGTGTAAATTGAATTAATAACCTGATCTGTAGTTGACGGCTTCATGTAATGGAGTGAGTCCCTTGGGGCCCCTATGGGAATACGAATGTGGAGATAGGCAAATGATTAAAAAAGCAATGCCAATGAAGTTATTGGCAGAAGCGAATAAAGTGGAGATTCATCGTTATAATTGCAGATACTAGACAACTCTGGATCTGTTTTCAACAAACATTCTACCACATCTTCAATACCATTTCGAACAGCAGTGTAAAGCAGTGTCTCCAGCTTTATTCTGCTTTTGAAGTTGATTGACTTCTATACGCTTTGTACTCTTCTTAAGGGCAAGTCCAGCCCCACACCCCATTTTTCACACCAAATCTCATTTTCCTCTATAATTTGGTGTTGCTACAGTGTCCCCACCTCCAACCATTTACTCCAAATTTTCCCACACAAAACTACAATATTATTATTTTACTACTTTCTACCTAACTTTTATTATTATTATATTCTCAAACACAAAACAAATAATACTAAAAACAAAACCAAAAAAAGAAAAAAATAATAAAAAAAGTATGGAGGTGTTACGGTACCCCCAAATATGGAGGAATACTGTAGCACCCCTAAATTACGGCGTGGAGTTTTGGTGCTCCAAACTCACTCCAACCCCACATTTGGCGTGGGGTTGGAAACACCCTTAAGGGTTAATTAATTCTAACACTTTTGCTGTTGTAAGTTTTAGTCTTTTTAAAAAGTTCTACAAATAATGCATCGTGACATGTTAGGGTTCTATGTTAGATAATACTGGTAAAGAAGTTTTATTAGCCTAATTAATGATTTATTGATTTTGATGAACAAATTGAATATCGAAGAGTATTGGACTATTGGTAATGCCTATTTATACCAAAGGTAGAAGTAGCCTAATTATTTCTCTTCAGTGTTTATACCAAAGATAGTCCCTATCAATACCAAAGATAGAATAGAAGTAGCCTAATTCATTCTCTTCAGAAGTTATTTTGGAGTGTTTGATAATACCTATTAATACCAAACCTCAGTCCTAGCAAAAATAAGGGTAAAATGGAATCATTTGAAAACGCTAAAAAGACACTTACTTAGGAATGAAGTAATATTTTACATTTAATCTGCATGTATTTATACATAAATAGCCATTTTAACACAATGTTGTATTCTAAAATTACGCGTGTTAGGAATTCAATTAAGATTTAAGGATCATATATTAATTGCTGACACTAAGGGATTTCATACCAAGAATGTAAAAGATGCCATACATGCACAGCATCAGCTACGCATTTCAGATTTCTAACCCATATAACTACTAAGAGAATGCCCCATATTCCAATAAAAAAATGAAGTAAATAAAATGAGCAGGGCTATCATGATGCGATGTCTGAGTGGCATTCAGCTACCTATCAAGAGAATTTTGATTTCAGTAAAACTATATGAATTATAATCATTCAAAGAAAACTTTAAACTCTAAGCCAAGTTGATTCTCATACCTGTGTTCTGTAGCCACAACCTTCATCAATATCGATGTTCAAGCTTCAATACCCACACCCACAGGTCCAAGTCCAAAGTTCTGCAAGAGAAATCTTTTCTGCCATTAGGAAAAGATACAACGCAAGTACATTATAACTTACAGAACCCCAGTGGATTTATCTTCATAAGGAATTAGAAGTCGAGAAGGAGAAACACACCCATGGAGTTTATAATGTCGATAAAATTCAAAATATTTTTTGGTCCAACATTCTGAAAGTGCAATTACTCAAATCACCCAAAATGATCAGTCACAGTGCAAATACTTCACCACCCTGAAAATAAGGAGGATGAAAAGGAAGGACAATCATGATAAGAAATTCATCATGGATCCTGAGAAAAATTAGTAATTATTTGTTTGAAGCTTGAACCATAATGAAAACTCACTTTTTGAATAGGTAACTATTGTGTACCCCAAATTGGGCTACCAAACTGTTGGATTATAAACTTGATCCTTATCAATGGAAACCCAAAATCCAAATCCAATCAATTGGAGTCCAAGCCCACAAATCCAAAATGTAGTAAATTTATTTAGGTATTTTAAGTATGTAGATTTTTGTGTGTGATAACCAAATTGGAGGCTATTAACTACAACCAATTTGGAGGCCATTAAATTAACTAAATAAGTTGGCTATTAATTGTATTAGTTGGAGGTGGTGGTAAGTAATTGTGTTAGTTAATAATTGTGAGAGTTGGGAGTTGGGAGTTGGGAGTTGTATAATTCACCTATAAATAGGGGAGTTCTTTAGTTGTTTTTCATCAACAAAACTAAGAACTTCTTTAGAGAGAAAAGAAGTAAAGAGTGAATTGTAGTATTGTATTTTGAGTGAGAGTGTTCTTGTAATATTTTTGAGTTTAATAAAAGTTGTTTGTTTGAGTGCTTTAATTTCCAACAAAGTGGTACCAGAGCTAGGTTGAAAGCTCGAGTCCTCCTCCAGAAAAGAATTTTTTTTTCCGAGTGCGGAAAAATCGAGTTGAAACTGCCCAGGCGTTGCAGTAGCTAAAAAGCCCAGAAAGTGTCGCAATAGATTGCCAAAAGCGTTGCAATACGTCCAGCGTGTTGCAAAAGACTCCAGAAGTGTCGCAGTAGAATCCAGAAGTGTGGCAGCAGACTCTAGAAAGTGTCGCAATAGCTCCTGTACGTCTAGAAAAGCTATTTGAGTAAGATGGCGAATAACATGGCATCCTTTCAAGTTCCAACACTCAACAACAACAACTACGACAATTGGAGTATCAAGATGAAGGCTCTTCTCGGTGCTCATGATGTTTGGGATATCGTAGAGAAAGGATTCAAGGAGCCCGAAAATGAAGCCTCTCTCACGCCAGATCAAGCTACAACTTTGAAGGATTCCCGAAAGAGAGACAAGAAAGCTCTCTTCCTCATCTATCAAGCATTAGATGATGACGGTTTTGAAAAGATTTCAAGTGCAACTTCCTCCAAGCAAGCATGGGAGAAGCTACAAATCTCTTACAAAGGAGCCGAAAAGGTGAAGAAGGTACGTCTCCAAACACTAAGAGGTGAGTTTGAATCCTTGCACATGAAACCATCCGAGTCTATCTCCAACTACTTTTCAAGAGTAGCAGTCGTTTCTAATCAATTGAAAAGAAACGGTGAGAAGTTAGAAGATGTAAGAATAATAGAGAAGATACTCCGCTCGTTGGATCACAAATTTGAGCACATCGTGGTGACGATTGAAGAAACCAAAGACTTGGAGGAGATGACGATTGAAGAACTCCAAGGATCACTACAAGCCTATGAAGAAAAGCATAAGAAGAAACAAGGTATCTCTGAGCAACTCCTCAAGCTACAACTAAAGGATACGAGTGAAGGCCAAGGCAATGGTAGAAATAACCATGGCAGAGGCAGAGGCAGAGGAAGAGGCTGCGGACGAGGAGGAAGCCGTGGTTGTGGACGGAGTTGGAATTACAATAACAATTCCAACAACAACTATGAGAAAGGAGAAAGCTCCACGCAAGGTCGTGGAAAAGGAAATTCGAACTCGAGGTATGACAAATCTCAAGTCCGATGCTATAATTGTCAAAAGTTTGGGCATTACACTTCAGAATGTAGAGCTCGAAATGATCAAGTTGTAGAGAAGGCAAATTTTGTGGAGGAGAAGATTGAGGAGAAAGAAACGCTATTATTAGCATACAACAACAATAGTGATCATCAAGACAACACATGGTATCTTGACACCGGTGCAAGCAACCACATGTGCGGAAAAAGAAGCTTATTCGTGGAGCTGACTGAAGGAGTAAGTGGCGATGTCTCATTTGGAGATGACAGCAAGATATCGGTGAAGGGGAAAGGTAACATCCTCTTTCGTGCTAAAGATGGTAGCCACCAATTAATTTCAAATGTCTACTATGTGCCTAATATGAAGTGCAACATTCTAAGTTTGGGCCAACTCTTAGAAAAAGGCTATGATATTCACATGAAAGATTGTAGTCTTTTAATAAGAGATGGCAAAGGAGATCTGATTGCTAAAGTACAAATGTCAAAGAATCGAATGTTTCCTTTGAACATTCAACATGATGTTGCGAAGTGTTTGAAGGCGTGTTACAAAGACGCATCGTGGCTATGGCATCTTCGATTTGGTCATCTCAACTTCGGAGGATTAGAGCTACTATCGAAGAAAGGAATGGTTAGAGGCTTACCATGTATCAACAATCCTGATCAATTGTGCGAAGGATGTTTACAAGGGAAGCAATTCAGAAGAAGCTTTCCAAAGGAGTCAGACTATAGAGCCAAGAAACTGCTCGAACTCATCCATACCGACGTGTGTGGTCCTATCAAGCCAAGTTCTCTCGCTAATAGTAACTACTTCCTTCTTTTCATTGATGATTACTCAAGAAAAACATGGGTATATTTCTTGAAGCAGAAATCAGAAGTCTTTGGAGTGTTTCAGAAGTTCAAAGCAGCTGTGGAAAAGGAGAGTGGTCATAAGATCAAAGCCATGAGATCTGATCGAGGAGGAGAATTCACATCCAATGAATTCAACGAGTTTTGTGCAGCACATGGAATCCGTCGACCCTTAACGGTTCCTAGATCCCCCCAACAAAATGGTGTGGCAGAAAGGAAGAATAGAACAATTCTTGACATGGCACGGAGTATGCTCAAAAGCAAGAAACTACCCAAGGAGTTTTGGGCCGAAGCAGTGGCATGTGCAGTCTACCTATTAAATCGTTCTCCTACAAGAAGCGTGTGGGGAAAGACACCACAAGAAGCATGGAGTGGAAGAAAGCCCGGAATTTCCCATCTTCGAGTCTTCGGGAGTGTAGCTCATGTTCATGTACCAGATGAGAATCGAACCAAGCTTGATGATAAAAGCAAAAGTTTTATTTTCATCGGTTATGACTCAAGCTCAAAAGGCTATAAGCTATACAATCCGAATGAGAAGAAATTTATGATCAGCCGAGATGTAATATTTGATGAAGAAGGAGAATGGAACTTTGATTCTCAAACGGAAGACTTCACCTTTTCTCCATTTGAGGAATATGAGCCGACAACGCCTGAGCAACCAAGACAACTTCAGCAAGGCCTCACAACTCCACCAACTTCTCCTACTCATAGAGATAGGTCATCATCATCCCCATCCTCAAGTGAGACTGAAGATGAAAGAGAAGTGCATCGTACGAGAAGTCTTCGAGAACTCTATGAGGTGACTGAACAACTAGACAATCTTACATTATTTTGTCTATTTGTTGACTGCGAGCCAGTGACATTTCAAGAAGCTGCAAAAGAGAAAAAGTGGAGAGATGCTATGGACGAAGAAATCAAGGCCATTGAGAAGAATGATACATGGGAACTCACTTCACTTCCTAAAGGACACAAGGCGATAGGTGTCAAATGGGTGTACAAAACAAAGCGGAATGCCAAGGGAGAGATCGAAAGACACAAGGCAAGGCTTGTTGCAAAAGGCTATTGTCAAAAGGCTGGAATTGACTACGATGAGGTATTCGCTCCAGTTGCTCGATTGGAAACTATCAGAATAATAATTTCTTTAGCGGCTCAAAACAAGTGGAGTATTCATCAAATGGATGTAAAATCGGCGTTCCTAAATGGAGTTCTTGAAGAAGAAGTTTACATCCAGCAACCACCAGGTTATGAAGTCAAAGGCCATGACGACAAGGTGTTGAAATTGAAGAAGGCCCTTTATGGGCTAAAACAAGCACCAAGGGCATGGAATAGCAGAATTGACAAGTACTTCCGAGAAAATGGCTTCAACAAATGCCCCTTTGAGCACGCTTTGTACATCAAGATCAAAGATGGAGATATTTTGATCGTGTGCCTCTACGTGGACGATTTGATATTCACTGGAAGCAACCAAAGAATGTTCGATGAATTCAAGAAAGTGATGACGAAGGAGTTTGAGATGACAGACATGGGGCTCATGGCGCACTACCTCGGCATAGAAGTAAAGCAACAAAAGGATGGAATATTCATTTCACAAGAAAGCTATGCGAAGGAGATCTTGAAAAAGTTCAAGATGGATAACTGCAAGCCGATAAGCACACCGATGGAGTACGGGATTAAGATGTCCAAACATGAAGAAGGGGAAAGTGTAGATCCAACATTTTTCAAAAGTTTGGTTGGAAGTCTACGCTATCTTACATGCACGAGGCCAGATATCCTTCATTCAGTCGGATTAGTAAGCCGCTATATGGAGTCACCAACAACCACCCATTTCAAAGCCGCTAAGAGAATTCTTCGCTATTTGAAAGGTACAACAGACTTTGGCTTGTTTTATTCGGTATCTAATGATTACAAGCTTGTTGGATATAGCGATAGCGATTGGGGTGGAGACGTAGATAACCGAAGAAGCACTAGTGGATTCGTGTTTTTCATGGGAGACACTGCTTTCACATGGATGTCAAAGAAACAACCGATTGTAACTTTGTCTACATGTGAAGCAGAATATGTTGCAGCAACCTCGTGCGTATGTCATGCAATTTGGCTTAGAAATTTATTGAAGGAGATTGGGTTAATGCAAGAAGAGCCGACTGAGATCCGTGTTGACAACAAGTCAGCCATTGCCTTGACAAAGAATCCTGTATTCCATGATCGAAGCAAACACATCGACATCCGCTACCATTACATAAGAGAGTGTGTTGCAAGAAAGGAAGTACAAGTTGAATACGTGAAGACACAAGATCAAATTGCGGATATATTCACTAAGCCGCTCTCAAGCGAAAACTACGTCAGATTGAGAAGCTCACTCGGAATGACAAGATCAAGTTTAAGGGGGGGTGTTGGATTATAAACTTGATCCTTATCAATGGAAACCCAAAATCCAAATCCAATCAATTGGAGTCCAAGCCCACAAATCCAAAATGTAGTAAATTTATTTAGGTATTTTAAGTATGTAGATTTTTGTGTGTGATAACCAAATTGGAGGCTATTAACTACAACCAATTTGGAGGCCATTAAATTAACTAAATAAGTTGGCTATTAATTGTATTAGTTGGAGGTGGTGGTAAGTAATTGTGTTAGTTAATAATTGTGAGAGTTGGGAGTTGGGAGTTGGGAGTTGTATAATTCACCTATAAATAGGGGAGTTCTTTAGTTGTTTTTCATCAACAAAAATAAGAACTTCTTTAGAGAGAAAAGAAGTAAAGAGTGAATTGTAGTATTGTATTTTGAGTGAGAGTGTTCTTGTAATATTTTTGAGTTTAATAAAAGTTGTTTGTTTGAGTGCTTTAATTTCTACCCCATTAATTGTCCAGTGTTTAACTTAATGGTAGCAATCATCGCCAAGTATGAAAGGAGTCTCACCAAAACAGGAACTACTCAAGTAGTGAAATATTCAAATTTCCTCCATAACTTTCTCCAAAAGCTGACTGAAGATTGAGTTTATTAGGAAAAAAGGTCAGACACGAGCAAAACTTCAAAAAGGACCAGTGCATATAATTAAGAGGAAATGGAAACACTACCTGAAGATATGGAAGGACGGTGTTGTATACTTGCAAAAAGAATATAGACCTATTTGTAAACCTGAATAAATTGAATATCCAATCATGTAATTTGGAACACTTAAGTAAAGAAGTCTACCCAAATAATGCTGTTATTCGATGAAACTACCCCATTTCATGAGTTGAACCATAGACGTAAAAAAGGAAAACTATAATGCATCAGCACATTTTCTAGCTTGTTATGAGTATGATAGTTAATCTCAATAAGTAGATCTCACCTTCTGAGGAGCCGGAAACAAACATAAATCTCTTCAATATCAGATTCAATCTTTAGTTTAATCTACTGCTTGAGAAGTTGATGCAAGTTATTAGTAGCTTCATCATCCCCACCATCATCGTTTTCTCCCAAGTAAGGAAAACATTGAGAAATTGTTCGCTGCAGAATAGAAGATAAAGTTCCTGCTGAACCCAATTTGTAGTATGTTTCAGCCAGAGTGTTTAGAATCCAACAATTGCTAACTGTAAACTTATCAACCCAAAGTGGTGGATTTCCTTTCATAAGATCTTTGTCTAGAGCAGAATCAACTGAAACGGATTGATTCTCAGCAGCCTTCGATGATTCCTGAACATTTTCTGCGATGGGGGCCGAGGGTGCAATTGATTCTTGTCTCCTGTGTGCAGGAAGCAAACCAAGAATGTCGCTTTTCAGTTCATCAGGCAACTGTTGTAACACTGAGCCATGATAGAACGGTCAAAAATAGTTCATATTTAACAAAGTAAATGACTTTAGATGTCTGTCAATAGATTTACTCCTATTTGGTCAAATTGAGGAAAAAATTTTAAAAATATTACTAATGTCTTTAGATAAGCTAGAAGGCAACAAATTTATTATCCCATGACAACAATAATTTAGAAACAAATACTATCATTTCAGATATCATACTTCAAATCAGTCAAAAATACAAACTCAAGTTTCATTTACTAATATCATTATTAACTATGTACCATTATGTGTTTAATGCAAGAGCATAAATAACTTGTCAAGACTACATTAGTTAGCTCTTGATTTTATTTCATTAGTGAGATTCTAATGATGCATAAATGCCAACACAAATCAGAAACTATACAAGGAAACTTTTTTTTACCTTTTCTTCCACCATTTCTGGAATTGAAGGATCCATTGTTGATGTAGAAGGTTCCTCGCCACAAACGGCAGCACCTGAAAAGGTAAGTACATGAGAAACTAGTAAACCATAGTATCATACAAGCTAAATTACAAGAGTTACCTTCTCGTACATGAGAAGAGATTTGTGGAGAACTATCACCATTTTCACTTTTCATTTTACTTTGAGAAATGAAACCTGCTAACTCCCCTCCATAAATTTCATTTAATTCTGAAAGGAGTTCAGGAGGAAGACTCTGAATTACTCCAATATCAAGATCTTGAAGAAGAGGTGGAGCTAAAATGAAATATGAGAATAAAATACCATCAGAAGATATATTGTTTGAGAAAACATTAAATCTGATGAGAAAATTATTATGATGGTTTTTACCCTAGAAACTGAAGGATGAAATAATTAATAAAAGAATTATTTCAGAGAAATCAAGGGAGTAATATAACACACACTTTTGGCATGACCCAATTCTCCTGATAGCGTCGAATGCATAATGTTCTCTTAGTTTTCAGCAAACAAGCATGCAGATAAAAAATTAACTCAACTGTGAATCATTATTATTACTTAGGCACAACAAACCAAGTAAATTTCTTTTGACAAATCCAACCGTTTTTTACAATGATCGTGTTAGTCTAAATAATAGTAATATAGTTAAATATAAACTAGTGTCATTACCTATATTATATCTGTGATGGGATATGCTATTGACACTACGCTGTACTTCTTTTGTCCCAGTTGGTGAGGCAGAGGTGAGCCATGATTTTAGAGAATTTCTTTCAGTCCCTTGAGACAAAAACAAACCATAATTAGTAAATCATAAAATATCCAAGAGAACAAAAAACTGCTGCTTGAGAAACGAATTTGCTACCCATTTCAACAACCAAAGGGAAAACACTGGGACAACAAGTGTCTCAACTTTATGTAAAAGGAATAGAACTTCAGGAACACTACTACTTGACTTTTCAAGACTACGAAGTACCTTGCTTAGAATTGTTAGCATGTTCAAGCCTCGAAACTTGCAGGCCTACACCACGAATGTCCTTGACATCTATTCAAAATGCCAAAAGATCCACATCAATACCATTTTCAATACAAAAAGATCTTGGAATTGCTACTATATGAATCACATCAGAAGGAAAACAAAAACATTAACCTGTTTAATGAAATCTGATAAAATGGAAAAAGGATGTTATTATTCATAATCATTGATCAATCATTATAACATCAAGAACAAAATACAAGAAAATTTATACTTAACCAACTGACTTACCTAGACAAAAATGACCAAAGAGTTGCTTTGCTATCCTTGAAGCACTTCAACATCATCAGTAGCAAACGGAACCTTTCATGTAATAAACATCTCAAATAATTGAGAACCAAACAAAAGGGCATATTCATATTGGATATAGGATGGAAATTATATTTTTACGTGTTTTGCTGTGTACACAAATATTTTAGAAATCACGTATTTGGCACATATATACCGTCATAGAGTGGCTTAGGTTTTCACAGTCCCCAAAACCCAAAAACTTTCTAGGCTCCCCAGCATTTTTTCTTCTCTTTTTAATCTGAAATATATCAGACAGAAGCATTTCAGTTATTTCATTCCAAAACAGATTAAGAAAATAAAAAAACAACATCTTGTCAAAATACAAAAAGAAGACCGACTTAGAAATGAAATACCTTAAGGGTAAAGGTCCACCCTCGCATTTCACATCCCTGCAAGCGTAATGAGACTTCCTTGCAAAGGTTTTGTAGGAAATGCCGACTCTGCAGTTATCAATAAACTTCTTTGTAAAACATATAGTTTCAAAATAAATAAATAAAAGCACTATAATACCCACATCGTGCAAATCCTTAAACCTCACACCCCAGTTCACTTCAGCACCTATAGACTTAGATTCCTGCAGATCAGCATCCAACAAAAACTTCAGATAATATAAAGCATGGAAAAGTACATAATAGAGGTTGATCCAAGAATGCATCTTCTTTGCCAAACCTGAATCACTCCAACCGGCCGATTATCTATTCCTCTACAATAACTCCAAAGCATTTCTCCAGTTTTAGTGCCAAAATCCTTCTGCAGAGTTTCCTAAAGATTCCAGGAATACATATAAAGTAAGGTACTTGGAACATCTCCATTTGTTTATATTCTCTACTGCCAATTTATATTGCAAGTAAAAACAACATACAATTTCTGAAGCATATAACAGCCCATCCCAAAAACTGTTTCTAGTTTTCGGATGAATAAGGAGATGGTTCAAAGCCAAAAAATATGATTATATAAACCTTCGAAAAACATTGTCCAGTTTCAAAATGAAAAATTGAGCACAAAATAGAAACAGAGGACCATAAAATGCAGATACAAAAGATACATTCAACACTACCTCTAGCCCAATGAAAGGATGCAATGGGTTGTTGAGTTTATAGATCAATTTTAAATATTTTAGAACACAAAACCACAGTGCCCCTGTGAACCCTCATTTCTAACCATTACCATCTAAAAGTAGGTTGTTTTATATCAAAACCTACAAGGAAAGAACTGAAGAACAATTATGTCTAAAAGGAAGAGATAAAGTTGGCTTAAAAATAAATTCAAAAAAGTAATTATATATACCAATTATAACTCAAGTGATAAAACACTCCTTTCAACTGCTTCTCTCCTAAAATGTACTCCGCAAAGTAATAATTTCGAAGGAAACTTCCAAGCACATAACAATTATACTTTCACAGCCACCTTGTTGTTTCTGAATTCCTTAGACAATCTCATGAAAGTAAATACCAGCAGTCCATACATTTCCTCTACTACAGTAAGCTTTAGCTACAAGTCTGGAGAGAGAGGTGGGGACAAATGTGAAGTACTGGTATTATTCAAACATCATTTATCTCATAACAGTCTCCACGGTAAATATTCACCATTATTTGACTAAATATAGCTGCTTGTAACAGCTAATAGAGCAAATCAAGATCAAAAACTTTTTTTCCCTCGGTAATAGATAGAAAAAGGGCGCAACAAAAAAATGAATAGAATTACAATAAGTACACAAAATAATGTATCAAGCATTTCCTAATCAATCACTATTCACAAAAAGAATCCCTAAACTATTTCCACACATAAGAGTAGAAAATAGGCTTCCACTGATTCAAACCTTAGAAATCAAACACAATTGTCCACAGGTCGAAATATTCTGCTTCTTCAACTTCTCCTCTAACACATGTCCAATTCCTGGAAGTGCCTTAATACGCAACTCATGTAAATATTCATCCACCTACATAAATCCAACTACTTCAGTTCGCAAAACAGGGACAGAAAATGTAAACAATTAAAAGTGTATTTGCATATCAAGACAAAAAAACCTGATTGAATTTTATGCACAAGTAAATGTGCAGAAAATTCTAAAATTAACTTGGTTAATACTCATGTAAAACTGTTTTAAAAAAATTCTCAAGTTCCTTAAAATTCCCAATTGTACAAATAACCAAATAATGATATTAAAGAGCTTGAATGGAATAAAAACCAAACACGACAACAAAGAGACACACGTTCAAGCACACAAATTTCAAAGACGACCTTGCTTTGGAAGAGAGGAAACTAGGATAAGTATACAGAAAAGTCATCTTGCATTTCTAGCTTAACAAAGAAAACTTGAACATTTAATAACTACGTATAACATATAATCATCAAAATATACACTCATACATGTAATGTGACCACATACCTGCTCTGGAGAGATGTAGAACTGACCATCAGGTTTAGCAGTTTGAGTGGCAAGACGAGCCATGAGCATATTCCCAGCTATACCAGCACTTGCAGTGCAGCCTGTAGTCTCAAAAATTTCTTTCCTTATTTTTGAAGCTAAAAATTCAGGATCTTCCCCTCCCAATTCTGTGATATCTAAGAAGGCCTCATCACAGCTTACTGCCTATGATAATATCAGTAGCAATATCACAAAAGCAGCTAAAATAATTAAATGAATGCAAAGATAATGATGCAACACATAGATCTAACCTGAACTTTGTTGCAGTGCTTGTGCAAGATATCATATAATTGATCTGCTACCTGTGTCAAGTGGCATTATGTCTCTAAATGCAGAATGATAAGAAAGCTAATTAATAAAGAAAATAAATAAATATATCAAGTTATCAACAACCTCTTCATAGGCATGAAAGTTGTATGGAACAACAATGAGGTGAGGACAAAGAGCTTTAGCATCTCTAACAAAAATTCCAGCCCTGATTCCTGAATAACGAGTGTGTGCTTGAGTAAAACCAAGATAATTCAAATGAATAGCATGCTAAGTTGCATTCAGCACGGAAAAACACAGACCATATTTTCGGGCAGGATAGTTTGCAGAAGAAATTTCAGCAGTTCCTTTCGGATTGTCCGAATGGCACACAGCTACAGGCTTATCTTGAAACTCGGGTTGGTTCCTGATAACTACTGAGACAAAAAAGCAGTCCTGCGCATCATATTAGCATCATTACATGCTTAAGAATGATAAAAGTTCTTGTAAAAAACTGCTTAAGAAAAAAGGAAACAGAAAACCAAGAAAAAAGGAAAAGATAACCATAAAAAGCAGACCCTAATGTGAAATATTCGTACCACGTCTATAGACTCAAATTGATCACACACAACTACAAGTATGAAGTATCTATATAAATAAAAGTGAGGAAGTTAAATTTTTGTGCTTTATGTATATGTCAATAGTGGGCTTAAGACTAGTACCTCCAATGAGCACAGTGGATAAAGATTGAACTAGCAAAAAGCAAATATTACATTATAAAGGATGTTCAGTGAAAATACCATGTCGATATGGATAATAGTATTCTTCTGGGAATTGTCAGAAGCATTAGCATGTGAATTTTTGCACTTCAACACACTGGACAGGCAGGGAAAACGCTTACGGTATCGATTCCTCCAGGTTCCTATGAAGTGCAGTCTTGAATTCTGCAAAAAAAAAAGAGTGAAGTTCAGGTTACAAATTGCCAGGTAGTGAACCACAAATCATACCTGATAATATCATATCATTATATTGCATGACGCACAACTAACTGTGATGAAATAAAAAAATTAAACAACACATCAAGGTTTGTTTGCCTTAGTTCCACAGCAGAGTTCCAGGCATGCATGTTAATTTAGTACATTAGTTGGGGAACAAAAAACTGTAGGAATTCATGAACTCCGGTATCAATTAAACACGTAGGGTCCATATTTTGGAAACACATAAAACAGCATACTAGTAGTTGTGGTAATTAAAAAAAGACATAATTGGTTTTGACCATACGAGCAAGACAGCATTTCATTTAACACAGTCAAATTTAGTGAGAAGTTAGTTGTGAAGAAAAAACAAAAAAGTCAGCTGTCCTAAAACTGGATGTACTAGTCATCCACACCTCATTTCCATATATTTAGCAATGAAGAAATTATGCCGAATATTCCACTATGTATCTAATATAAATATAGTTTAAAATATGTAACAGCTAAATTGAACAGATATTGTTGAGAGAGGAAACAAGAAAATAAATAAAATTTAGAAATTAAATTCTAGTGCCTAAAAAATGCCACAAAATAAACTACAAGATAATAGAGTAAAAAAAGTAACATCTAAAGATAATTAGTGAAGAGTATTTTCCCTTAATGTACCTTGAAATAATTCTCCACAAAATTGGGATCCTCGAGTGTAGAATGACCTGAAAAAGAAGGTTCTAATGTTGATCGAGTTGGTGAAGTTTTCATGTCCGCGTTATCTAAGCTGGACCTATTCACTGAATCAAGCAACTGACAGGAGCGAGAACCAAGTTCAGAGTTTATACTGTTCTCATTTTCTGTATAACTACATTCTGTCATCTTTATTTCTGAAGTTTTTGAATTGCTGCTGTCCAGTTCCGGTTCCTCAATGTGATTATCAGCATCATCAAATAGTCCAGACATTTGCTCTCCATCTTTCACAAGGTCTAGTTCTTCAGATTTCGCATTTTGAAATGTGCCACCCTTTAAAGATGGATCCATATTTACATAACCTTCAACTAAACTCGAACCATCCTTAGAAACTGGTCTACTTTTTTTACTAAAGAAGTCAGATAGCTTTGGCTGGCTATTAGCAAGCTGCTCAAGTTGATAAGGAAACCCTGTAGACAATGTATGAATCAAACCAATGCAATCGAGAATATAACCATCTTTCCAAACACGAGATCAAAAGCAATAAAAAAAACAGCAATACAAAAATCTGGTCACGAATTCCAAACATTATTGTTTTCTTAAAAGTTAAAACATTAGACAATACATTCACCAACATTTCATCTACCAACTATCACGATTTGTTTTATTTCTGCATCTATGTCATCTCTCAATAAAAAGTACACATCAGGAAAAGCATAATCTTACAACTCAAAAGTTTGTTTGCAAGAACAGAATCCAATATCCATGCAGGTTTGACAACTGGCAACCCTCTACTGAATGAACTGCATAAGAAATGAACAGGAAATAAAAATATATTACAACATCAGTCATATTCAGAAAAAAACAACAACTAATATATAACTACTTACCTTAGGTTCTTGACTTTGCTGTCCGGAAGATTGCTGCAGATAATATGTGTAACCCGATGCCTGTAAAAATAGTTCTGAAATCTCCCACCATACTTCAACATGTAATCTCGCAGTTCCTAAAACAAACTCAAAATGTCAAACAATAATTAACCAACAGTATCTTCCAGCAGAAACAAATCCAGATAATCTATAACAAACAATTTTACTCAAGGAAACCTCAGTATCAATGTTCTATTAAGACAACGCATCAATAACTTCAACTTTTCATTTCTATTTCATTATACAACTCGATGGTAGATGTTAAAATAAATAAGGACCTAATCAGGTAAGGTAAGTAATAAACTACCTGGCTAGAGGGATTAGTGAAACCATCAACAAAGATGGAAACGCCATCAAAAATCAGATTCCCGTTCCCTGAAGTGGAACCACCATGAGATGAATTAGAAGCCTCAGATCTGAACTGGTTTTGAAGTTTCCTATTCTTCTCCGCCATGTAACTACATCCAAAACACCAAAAACTCACAAATCCAAAACCGCTATAATCCAATTCAAAAATTCAACTACAACACATAGAGAACCAAACCAAATCCTCCACGAATCAAGTTCCATACAAGAAACCAATCGCATCTTAACACGTCATGGTGTAAGCTTATTAAATGAAAAGAAACGCAGCAAGGAGTAAAAGGTAGAGAAAGTACCTGCCGAAATCAGAGAAAGGAGCGCTGCGGAAGGAGGAGCGAGAGGAAGAGTGAGAATTGGCACCCCAGGCCATGCCTAGGGTTTTCTGCTTGCTGTTTTTGCTGTTCTTGTTGCTGTGAGTAGAAGAAGTCGAATTGGCGAGGCTTCGCTTTGATTTTTGGCCGGAATTAGCCGATCTGGTGGAATCGTGACTCATTGTTGAGAGAAGGAGATAGCCAGGGATGAAGAACAAGAGTGCTGAGGAAGAAAGATTGCGTCTCTGTTCATTCAAAATGGAAGCGGCAAAATTGAAAGGCATTTTTATACCATCTCGATTGCTGTTTTGCTCTCTGTCGCTTTCCTCAATACGCTGTCGTTTTGATGCAATGTTAGTGCTGTTTTGTTGAAAAAATGACGTTCAGTCCCTTGAAATTTTCAATTGTTATTTATTAGCCTCTTGGTTAGAAATTTGAAATTTTGGATCGTAACCGATTATAATTAGTGTTTTAAAAATCGGGCTACGCGGCCGTTTAGACAGGATTTTTTTAATACCGTCGTAATTTTTGGTAGTTGGGCGATTTTAGGCGTTTGACCGATTTAGGCGGAGCTAGGCAGTCCAAGGCGGAATTTTTCAAAACACTATCTTTAAAACATGATTTAAATTATGTTTTTTTATATTTTATATTATTATAATTTATTTTTTAGTTAAATTTATATATTTATATATTAAAAAATAAAAATACAAATCCGTCTAGCTCCCGCCTTGACTTTTTGAAGCCCCGACTGCCCAACTAACGCTTTTTAAAACATTGATTATAATATAGTATATATGAATAATGATGATTTTACTATTCAAATATTTTCCTCATGTTTTTGTGTTCTTTTTAAATTTTCGGTTAACAAGTGATTTTACTCATTTTTAAAAAGGTCTTATGTTATTTTTTTTCAAAAGGGCCCTTGTAATATCAAAAGTTAAGCAAAAAACGAATTTTCTCTCAACAAAGTTAGTTATGTTGAGTTGATAAAAGATATTTTTATCAAATCCCAAATTTTTCAAATTTTAAAACAAAAAAATACGATAATTCGCATTGCCAACTCAACATAACTAACTTTGTTATAAAAAAAAATCCTTAATTGTTAACAGTTGATACCACAAAGGCCCTTTTGAAAAAAAAATAACACAAGGACCTTTTTAAAAATAAGTGAAACTACATAAATTTTTAAAGTTAACCCTAAATTTTAATATACACGGCCAAAATTAATAAGAGATGCAAGGTTTACATCTCAATCATTCATGTAAAAACAATTGTTAAATTTGGTTATATAAGGGGTAAGTTTTATATAATAATAGAAGTACAAAAAGTATCCTTCCACTTCATCTAAAAAATGCCAAACAAATGAACAATGTTACCATTTGCTCAACTTCTGATGCATAGAAGCTCAAGTACTGAAACAAAATTCAATGGAGAAAAGTTGTCACACGATATAAATTCTAAGAGAAATCATGCCGAAAATTTTTACATGTAGGTTGCTGCAGTTAACATCTCTCTACAATAGAAACACAAAACTAAAGCGCTACCAGAACAGTGCTTTGGGACAAAACCGAGCCTCCAGGATCATGTCGCAACCAAAATACGCCCAGCAACCTGGTCGAGATCCCTTTGACCGCTCGAAGTGATTCGCCTTGCACTGTCCAACATAAAAAATGCACATCAGCATACAAAAAACAATGGCAGATGCATACTAAAAGACCGTAAAATCGAGGTTTCGAATAGGGATTTGGATTCTCTAAAATTTGAAGTTTATAAAGTTGTACAATTCAGTCAATCTCAACTGTCCATTGAGTTTTAATGATCCAGTTTTAGATTTTGGTTTGTAGGGTCCACAATGCAATGAAATCTGGACATTCAGATGACTGAAATTTACAACTTTATGAAGTCTAAACCCTAAAGAATCCAAATCGAGTATAGTATAGTGCTCACCCTTTCGGGTCAATGTCAACAATGTTTGTGTTCTGCAATTGTTGAAGAATGTGGCGAGCAATGGCTCCACTGCTTTTGCCGAAATGAGGTGGGCGACTGCCGTTTCTCTTGCTACCACCATAAATTCTACGGAAAGCACCCACTCCAAGGCCTCCCCTCAAGTAGATCTTTCTTGCCATTGAGGCTACAGCAAATGATGTAATAATGTCAAGATAACCAAAAGAAATGTCCACATTGGATGCCAATCTTGCAAAATGTCTACTTATTTAATTACTATTCTACCCTCTACTCTAAACCCATCTCTAACAGGATATCGAGAGAATGCACAAGGGATGAGAGACATACCAGCTCTAACATAATACCAGTCGGGATCATAAGGTGCAAGCTCCTTGAGTGTCCCGGTCTTCACAATGTCGGTCCATGGGGGCAACTCGATCTGATACCAAAATGGAAAAAGAGGCATGATTCAAATACGCATTATGTCTTCTCATCTCAAGAGTCGCCAAAAGGAAAATATTGGTAACTTTTAGCATTATACTATAAAGTAGTTCACACAAAATTACAATTTACAAGTAACCACCATAACAAGATTACATTCTTTAATTTCAAAAGAGCACTTCCACGAGAATAAACTCCTGCTTCTAGATATCATAGGCTAGCAATCTATCATCATTTAACAATAAAACTATAAAGTAATTAAACAGAAAAAAGGGGAAATCCTCAATCGCAGACTAAATTAACAAGCAGAAAACCAAATTGATAAGAATAGCAGAGCAAAGAAATGAAAAATGTTAATAACCAACTATCAATGAACCGAAAAGAAAAGATAGTTGCATTGGATACAGTCACATTGTAATTCTCAGCAACATCCCCATACAAAAATTTAGCGTAAATAATTTCAACTATCTTAAACACGAGAGTACATCTCAACTTATTCTTCACAATATTAATATCGATTAGTCATCCTCTTTACTTAAATTTTCCTTCGACACTTCTCTTTAGCTTACATCGCAAAATAGCGATACCTTACTCAACTACAGTACTTTATAGCACAACATAGGACATAAAAGCAATAGAACAATCATTCAATCAACAACAGTAAAACCAAGTAGAGTTTGGCCATTATGTTTGATTATAACCTGTAGACTAAACAATGCAAATATTCAATCAAATGGATATCTCAATGAGCAATACAAAAAGGCCAAAAGACCAAGAAACTGAACAATTCAAGCATTATAAATGAGGAATTTCAATATACAAAAGAGAAATCATGTGCCACAAACAGAAAAGATACCTAAATAAGAACAATAAGAAACCATACACAGAACAAGAAACAGAGCGTGATCATCATTCATCACAATTGTATACCAAAGTACATCAAAGCCTTTAAACTTTCATCATAAAACAGAAAAGAAACAACGATCGATAACACAAACACAAGAAAATCACACTGAACTCGGACTGAAAATACCTTGCCGGATCGTTTAAGGTGCTCAGCATAAGCCTTGACAAACTCGTGAGGCGACACGTCCTTAACAGTCCTAGCGGTAGCCATATTTGCAGAAAAGCGAAGAACCAGTAAGCTGCAGTGTGTCAGCTCAAATTAGTTTTGAATAAATAATCGATTACTCTAATAAAGGAGATATATGGACAGGAGCTAATCAGAACTGATAGGAATCAAATTATGCAGCAAAAACGAAATCTTACTTGAAAGGAAGACGACTGGAACGGCGGGAATGGTTCGGAAGAGTGGTGGTGGGAGTGGCGGCCGGCTGCTTCTACTTGAAAGGAGCAGATAGGGTTTTTGTTACCCGATTTCAAACCGAATTAATCGGGCGGGTCCAGCCCGATTTTCTTTTGTGGGCTTTATAGTCTGGCCCAATGTCAAAGGGCGGGAAATGCTTAAAAGTTTTATTTTTAAGTTTTTTTAAATAATAAATTTTATTTGTAAAAAATAATTTAGACAGTTTTAAAATATATCGTTTTATTCAAAATTTATGAGGATAATTTATTTTGAAAGCAGCATAAAAAAGTAATATTATTAATAATAAATAAAAATGAACGAAATAAAAATGTCAATGAAAAGGAACCAAATCATATCTTTCACATGAAATTTAGTCACCCGAAACATAACTATTGACAAAAGGGGATGAGTGCCACCGATGATCTCTATTTATAACACCAAACTGAGCAAGAGTATTCGTAGCCTTATTACCTTCGCGAAAGATACGAAAAACAATAATTTAATATTTGAGCTTTTTTCATTGAGTAAAATGGAGGGCAATATTCTCTAAAGGGCGAACATTTATTTTCTTGAAAAAAAGGATATTGTTGTAATTTATATGGCGGTATTAAGTAAAAATGGCCCACAAAGAGAAATCTATTATTTTATGTTCTCTAAGATTTAATGTCAGTTTAGTTCATATCAATTCAATTTAGCTTACATAGTTGTTGAGAACACTACCTTAATTTTCACCATGAGCAACGACAACTAGGATACACGACCTATGGTGATCTCTTATCTTAAAAATTTTTGTTTTGCTGCTTTTATGCATACTTTTTGTTGCCAAAATACATATCTGTTAACCTCAAGAGTGTGGTCTAGTGGTAGGGACTAATCCATTCTTAAGCATCCATCAGGGATCAAACCCTGGGATGTGCATGGAGCAACCTTAAATCTTGGGGCCAGCCATCCTGCCCTTTGAGGCACCCACAAATTGGTAATCGGGGATTAGTCTGAATGTGGACATGGCTTAAAGGTGCCGCGCCCACAATTGGGACCCATTCAGGACCACCTCGTGGTGAAAACAAAAAAAAATATGTATCAGTTCACTTAGAATTTACTTCTATTACTTTGTAACTATTATCAGGTTCGGTTTTGTGCTTTTCAGGGGTGCCAACCTACTTGAGATGTTGGGTCTGAAATGCTTTCTGGCCAAAGTTTTATGGAAAGAAAAAAATTTCAACTAGTAATTTTAAACATTGAGCCTAATTAATACTCAGCAATTAAATATAAAAGTCAACAAGGACTCTTGCACGTTATCAATTAGTTAAACAATATTTGGTTTAATTAATATGAAATGTTTGATTAAGTTGCATGCACGTTCATCATGAAATACTTGTTAATGATAATTCTGAAGTCTTCATTCAATTTTGTCTAAACAAGCCATTCCATTATAAAGATCCAATGTGTTGAATCTTGTTATCATCGGCAAATCAATTTCAACCCGTTTTAATTTTCACAATGGCAGTGGCTGATGCTCTTGTTTCGAAAGTGCTGGAAATGCTGGTTTCAACCATTTCGAAGGAATTCAGACTTCTTTCTGGGGTTGAGCAGGAAGTTGAAAAACTCACTTTTAGTATCCAATCCATCCAAGTTGTGCTCGTCGATGCAGAGAGAAGGCAATTGAAGGAGGCAACTGTTCAACTCTGGCTCGATAGGTTAAAAAGCGTGGCATATGACATTGATGATGTCATGGATCAATGGAGTTACGAAATTCTCAGATCACAAATCGAGAGAGAAGAAAATACTCATAAGCCTACAAGCAAGGTACGGTCTTTTAGTCTCCTATCTGCCTTCTATTGCTTTCCTAAGGCTGTTTCACGCCATCATATGGCTGTTAAAATCAGCCATCTCAATGCTAGGCTCGATCTTATTGCCATTGAGAAAGATAGGTATGGCTTTCATTCGTCGGGGAACAATATTGAGCATGTTGAACGCTCTATAACTACCTCTCATATTTCAATATCAGAGGTAAAAGGCAGAGATATCGATAAAGAAAAAATTGTAAGCATGTTGTTAGCTGCCACTAGTGAGATGTCTAATCTTCGTCTCATCCCTCTGGTAGGGATGGGAGGGATTGGTAAGACAACTCTTGCTAGATTAGTCTATAATGATGAAAGAGTGAAGTCTCATTTTCATAAAAGAATTTGGCTTTGCGTCTCTGATCCTTTTGATGAGATAAGGATTGCCAAAGAAATCCTTGAATCTCTTCAAGGTGCTAACTCAAACCTAGATGCTTTCCCCAATATAATGAAAAAAATTCAAGAGTCTTTTGTTGAGGGAGAGGAATATTTATTTGTTTTGGACGATGTCTGGAATGAAGATCCTAGGAAGTGGAAGCAATTGGAAGATTGCTTAAGGGGAAGTTTGTCTAAAAGTAGAATTTTAGTAGCCACACGTAACGAGAATGTGGGGAGAATTATGGGTTGTTTAGAGTCAGATGTATTTCGAGTTAGATTATTGTCTGATAAGAAATCTTGGGAATTGTTTTGTATGGTTGCATTCTTTAGGAGGTCTGACGAAGAAAGGAAAAGTTTAGAAGAAATGGGCAAAGAAATTGTGCGAAGGTGCAAAGGATTGCCTCTTGCTGTAAGGACGATAGCAGGTGTTTTACAGTTTAAAAAACGTAGAATAGAGTGGCAGAGTGTGTTAGACAGTGAGTTGTGGGATTCAGATGATGTTCAAAGAGACATTGCGGCCCCATTATGGTTAAGTTATTATGACTTACCCCCACCTTTGAAACAATGCTTCTTATATTATGCCGTCTTTCCCAAGAACTATGAGATAGAAAAAGTTGAATTGATTAGGCATTGGATGGCTCAAGGTTACATACGAGGAACAAAGTCCAAGGATGTGGAAACGATCGGTGATGAATATTTCCAAAATTTATTAATGCGGTCTCTTTTTCAAAAGGCTAATGTTGATAGGACTAGATGTAAGATGCATGATATGGTGCACGATTTCGCTCAATTACTAGTGAAAAATGAATGTCTTAGTGTTAGGGTTAATAATGATACTGAGACAATTTGTTTGGATGATTCATTAGGTAATTCTCTGCGCCATTTGAGTATTAGTTTCATATCTAAAGTTCCGTGTCTTGATTTAGTTTACAATCTAAAGAAGTTGCGTAGTCTTATTTTTTCACCATCAGAGTCGTGGTATAGGTCAATGATACGTGGGCCAAGTTTACATGAAATATTCAACGAGTTCACTTTTTTGAGATCATTGATATTAAGTAAATGTGATATAGCACATGTCCCATCTAATATAAATAGATTGATTCATCTGAGAGAACTTGACTTGTCAGATAATCATTTTTTGAAAGAGCTACCCGGTACGATATGGGAACTGTATAATTTGCAAATCTTGAATTTGAGAGGAAATTATAGAATCCAATCTGTAAAAGGAATAGGAAGACTAACCAACTTGGGACATCTAGGAAATCCTCATAAATCCTTACTATTGCCAAATGAGATGATGAGACTTAGTGGATTAAGGAGATTAAATTGGGTAAACATTAATGTTGATAACGATGAGGCATTTTCCCTTAAACACCTAAAGAACTTCAATCAACTTGGTGAATCATTTGAAATAAGGTGGTTAAAACGAGGTGATGGGGATGTCGAAGATGCTAAGCAAGCACACTTGAAAGACAAGAAACGCATTACTCGGTTGGTACTATATTTTACTGTGGAAGAAACGGAGATGAGGAAAAAGCAAGATGAAGAGTTAATTGAAGCTTTAAATGTGCCTCCGAATTTGGAAACCCTACAAATAGAAGACTATATGGGCTCAAGAAATCCAAATTGGTTGAATTCACTAACCTTTGTGAAAATTTTACACCTTCATAGTTGGAAGAACTGCGAGCATTTGCCTTCTTTGGGAATATTGCCTTGCCTCGGAGATTTGCGATTTCAAAAATGTTGCAATGTTGTGAAGGTTGGTACTGAGTTTTTGGGGTCGACGTCATCAACAATTGTACCATTGTTCCCTAAATTGACATATTTAAGTTTCTACGAATTTGTCGACTGGGAAGAGTGGAATGATGTAGATGAAGATAAAGAAATGTCGATAATGCCATCTTTGACTTCTTTGTATCTTACTTCGTGTCCAAAGTTGAAGGCATTGCCAAATTTCGTTCTCAAAAAGACTTCTCTCAAACTGGAAATCCAATATTGTCGTTCTCTAAAACAATCGAAAAGCTGACAGTTTTATGTAGGGGACAACAAATAACAACATTCGGTCTATGGCTGAATTTTCAGGTAATTTTATATTTTATATTTGCTTATTGTTAATGACGTTTTTTCGACACGTAATATTCGTCTCGTTTAATTTTTTTTAAGGATCGGGAGGATATCTGGAAACTCCATTTGTTGCTTCCGAAGATAAGCAAGGTATGAAGCTGAAGTTCACATGAAATGCGAGGAAGCATATATAGTTAAAATACAATCTAGCTGGCATTTGATGGGAAATTCAGAGACTTGTAATTGTTTTGATTCGGGAAACTATTGCTATAAAAAGCACGTCAATGTAATATTTTTTTTTGTTAGGCCCAATAATAAATTACGAGAAAAATAATAGTAGTAGAATAAAAGACACATGACAAATTCCGAATAATTCTTCCACTATGAAAATAATAGTAGGTACACCAAGAGATAACAAACTAGTGGTACTCAAATGTTTCCCAAAATCTCACTATTTTTCTCTCTTACCCAACTCTTAGGAACCCTTTTCCTAAGTCTATCTGCACAGATTACATTTTTATATGTGTTTCCTCTCTCTTGCTCTTCTCTTAAAATGAACAAAACATCCTCTATTTATAGGAGATTTAAAATGCGTATGGCGAATTATGCATAGTAATTTTACTGTACACTTTTTGAAAAAATACTCTGCCGACATTCCTCTTTTTCTTTTTCTATTTTTAATTAATTCAGTGGATCCCACGATAAGGAGGGACAACACTCAACATTTGCATCATCTATTGAATAAGGAAAGTTTCATTGTTATACATTTTGACAGCAACTTAAAAAGCAATACCAAACTGACCCTTAGTGTTATACATTTCTTCAAGTATAGGTTGAGCTCGGCAAAAAATCAGCTCCATTTATTAAAAAGAAAATAAAATGCAACAATTAAAAAAGAAAAGAAAAATAAAAACATCTAGGATGTAACAAAGCTATTTGCGACCTAGTGCAATAATAATGGATTGAAAATCTCAATCACAACAGAGTGTGTTCCTAATGATCTAAAGATCTCTAGCAAAAATGAACGGCGGGAAGAAGTTTCCCGTGATGCACCATAGTCAATCCCGGCGAGAAGGCTGAGATGATAAGTCCTAACGGATCCAAATTCGAGGTCGTGGCAAGACAGGCACAACGTCAAAATGTCTAACCGTCGACTCAGATCAAAACTGAGATCCAAGCCGATAAACAAATTCACATTCCAAGGAGAACTGCAGTTGACCAAGGAAGAAACCACTCTGAAGATCCAAGCCGATAAACGAGAACTTGCAATCACTACTGCCTGAAAAGGTACCACCTGAGCAACAATGAACTGCCATAGGACAACTCGCACCTTAACACTTTGGAGGAGGAGATGCGAGTGCGATCCCCTTGTTGATAACTGTCGGCCAAACCACCGATGCGAGTGCCTATAAGGGAGGGGCGCCTGGACCCTCCAAAGAATTGCCAGAACGACGTCGGTTAGAACAAATCCGAAGAAGGAGAAACAAACCATCGATAGTCGGAATGCCGACCAAACTGACATAGCCGCCTAATCACCATCCTGTCAAAAGTTTGCTGCTGTGTGACACCGAAAAGCCATCTAGACGCCGGTGGAAAAAATATGGGCTACTAGGCCTAGCCGCCTAATCGCCATCCTATCGAATTGCAGAGCGAGATCGAAAATTCGGCCAAACTCCGGTGGAAAAAATCTGGATAGCTAGGCCTAGCCGCCTAATCGCCGTCCTGTTGAACTTTAGTTTGAAATTGAAAAGCCGGCCAAACGCCGGTGGGGAATGTCAGGGCAGCTAGGGTTCAGGAGAGAACCCTAGCCGCCTAAGCTCCTGCAACCCTTAGTGTTATACATGTATTAGTGCACGTGATACTTTTGGTTTCTCAGATAATTTGTCCTATTCGGATTCATGTTGTTTCAGTACTAGAATAAAAAAATAAATAGTGCATTCCTCCAAAATTTCATTCAGAGTTGCATAAACATTTCAGGCATGTCTGAAAGGATGTGGTGCCAGAATTCAAATCATCGACCTCTACATCTAATAAGTTCTGATACCATATAATGGAACCAACACCTTCATCTAACAAGTAGGTCAAATCGTAACTCTTATATTATTCCTGACATTGGCTCCTAAGGTTCAACAGGATGTGGTGGAGATTTTTCTATTAACAAGGTATTGTCTTAGGTTGTTTCTATGAAGAATTTTGATGTTTATATTGTAGTTATGCCAAATTGAAAACTGGTTGTGCATATAATATATTACATATTAGTTTTTAATCAATTGACAATGTGAACTATTGAATTCATATAAAACTCGCTAAGGAATCTTGCACTTCATTGATTAGTGAAAATCTTTTTTTTTTATCCATCTAGTTCACCAGATCTTTGCTCTGACTATATTTATATCCGACCCAAATCACGTACCTGGCTGTGGTGGTGTGTCTTCCTATAATTATTTTAGTGAAAATCTTATCTCTATCGAAAATAAAATTATTTTATGGATATAAAATCAACACAATTTGGCATTTAAAATGATATTAACAAACGATGCAAGAAAACCCTAACAAACAATTTTACAGTTTTTTAATCCTAAGCCAATACAATTTGCATTAGGTAGATGAAAGCTCAGTTTTTTATTAATTAACTTGAATTAGTAGGTTTCAGCATGTGAACATGGTAACGAAAATTCAAAAGATTTCATTTAATATCATATCAAACCAAAAACACTCCCTAATAATTCCATTATAAAGATCAATATGCAGAATCATGTTATTATCAATCCGAAAACACCCCTTACCATTGCATTTTAACCTCGAATTTCCAAAATGGCAGTGGCTGATGCTCTTATTTCGAAAGTAGTGGATATGCTGGTTTCGAACATTGAGGAAGAGTTTAGACTTATTGCTGGTGTTGAAGAAGAAGTCCAAAAGCTCACTTCGAGCCTCCAATCGATCCAAGCTGTGCTCGTCGATGCAGAGAGAAGGCAATGGAAGGAAGTGACAACTGTTCAGCTTTGGCTTGATAGGCTCAAACATGTCACCTATGACATTGATGATGTTGTCGATGAATGGAGTTACGAAATTCTCAGATCGAAAACTGATCAGAGAGAAGAAAAAGCTCGGAAGCCTACAAGCAAGGTATGGTCTTCCAAACTCGTATCTGCTTGCTATATCTTTCCTAAGGTTGTTTCACGCCATCATATGGCTGTTAAAATCAGCGATCTCAATGCTAGGCTCAATGTTATTGCTATTGAGAAAGATAGGTACAGCTTCCAATTGTTGAGGAGCAACATTGAACAAGTTGAACGCTCTATAACTACCTCTGGTATTTCGATAGCAGAGGTGAAAGGCAGAGATGTTGATAAAGAAAAACTTGTAAGCATGTTTCTAGCTAGTAGTAGTGAGATGTCAAAGCTCCGTCTCATCCCCGTGGTAGGGATGGGAGGGATTGGTAAAACGACTCTTGCTAAATTGGTTTTTAATGATGAAAGGGTGAAGTCTCATTTTCATGAAAGAATTTGGGTTTGTGTATCTGATCCCTTTGATGAGAGTAGGATTGCTAAAGAAATTCTTGAGTCTCTTCAAGGTTCTAACTCAAACCTAGCTTCTTTGCCCAATATAATAAAGAACATTCAAGAGACCTTTGTTGAGGGGAAGGAATATTTATTTGTTTTTGATGATGTATGGAATGAGGATCCTAATAAGTGGAAGCAATTGGAAGATTGCTTAAAGGGTAGTTTGTCTAAAAGTAAAATTTTAGTCACCACACGTAACGAGAATGTGGGTAGAATCATGGGTTGTTTAGAGTCGGATATAATCAAAGTCGGATTGCTGTCTGAGGAGGAATGTTGGGAATTATTTTGTATGATTGCATTCTCTAGCAGGTCTAGCGAAGAAAGGGAAAGTCTAGAAAAATTGGGCAAAGAAATTGTGGCAAGATGCAAGGGCTTGCCTCTTGCCGTAAAGGCGATAGCAGGTCTTTTGCGGTTTAAGGAGCGCAGAATAGAGTGGCAGAGTGTGTTAGATAGTCATTTGTGGGGTTTGGAGGACGTTAACAGAGACATTGTAGGCCCATTATGGTTAAGTTATTATGACTTGCCTTCACCTTTGAAACGATGCTTTTCATATTGCGCCATCTTTCCCAAGGACTATTTGATGGAAAAATATGAATTGATTAATCTGTGGATAGCTCAGGGTTACCTAAAAGAAACACAGTCAAAAGATATGGAGACAATTGGTGAGGAATATTTCCAAAATTTAGTGATGCGGTCTTTCTTTCAAGACATTGAAGTACACAATGATGTACACAGTATCGCTAGGACATACTCTAAGATGCATGACATAGTGCATGATTTTGCTCAATTGCTAGTTAAAAGGGAATGTCTTAGTATAGAGGTCAACAATGACAATGATGCAATTAACTTGGATGACTCAAATTGTAATCTATTGCGTCATTTAAGTATTAGTTTCAAAGATGGAGTCGGGTTTCGTGATTCATTTTACAATCTAAAAAAATTGCATAGTCTCATTATATCATCGTCCACAACGCTAGACTTAAAGAAAATTTTCAGTGATTTCGTTTTTTTGAGATCATTGACATTAAGTAAGTGTGGTATAGTAGAAGTCCCATCCAACATAAATAGATTGATTCATTTAAGAGAACTTAACTTGTCTCATAATATTTTTCTCATAGAGCTACCAGATACAGTATGGGAATTGTATAATTTGCAAATTTTGAATTTGACTGAAAATAACAAAATGCAATATGTTAAAGGGTTAGGAAGATTAACCAATTTGAGGCATCTAGTCAACAATGGTACAAAATTTTTGCTGCCAAAAGACATAGTGAAATTAGGTGGTTTAAGGAGACTAAACGAGGTGAAGATTGATACTGATAATGAGGAGGCATTTTCCCTTAAACACCTAAAGAACTTCAATCAGCTCAGTGGAGTATTGCATATAAGTTGGGTAAATCGAGGTGATGGGGATGTGGAAGACGCTAAGCAAGCACACTTGAAGGACAAGAAATATATTACACATTTGAAGTTAAATTTTGGCGACCACGATACACATTGGACGGAAAAGCAAGATGATGAGTTAATTGAAGCTTTGAATGTGCCTCCAAATTTGGAATTTCTAGGTATAAACTTCTATATGGGCTTAGGAACTCTAAACTGGTTGGATTCATTAACTGCTTTGAAAATGGTTCAGTTGCATTTTTGGCCGAAATGTCAGAATTTGCCTACTTTGGGAAAATTGCCTTGCCTCGAGTATTTGACTTTATCGAACTTTCACAGCGTTAGAAAGGTAGGTGCTGAGTTTTTGGGGATGGAATCGTCATCAAGAATTATTCCATTCTTCCCTAAATTGAAAACTCTAAGATTCTACCACTTTGACAACTGGGAAGAATGGAGCGATGTCGATGAAGAAGTGTTGATAATGCCATCTCTGACTTACTTGGTAATTTGGAAATGTTCGAAGATGAATGCATCGCCGAACTTCATTACCAAAAAGACTTCCCTCAAAGTGCATAGGAGATATTAATTTTGGAGTAATTCAGGTAAAACTTTATGCCTAAATAATTTTCTTCTTCCTAGTCATTGTTTTTTCTTCATTATTTCTCTCTTTCATTTGATATATATTCACACTTCACTTATATATCAGACCTACAGCCAAGAGATTTGAGATGCTAGATGAATGGACTTGTTTGAAGTTGTTTCGATTAATTAAGAGTTGTCAAGCTTTCTTTGAAGACTTCTTCATCAATGGGCTAAAGCTATGCAGTGTAATTTTCAAATTCTTTAATTTTTAAGAGTGCATTTCATAGAAGGCTTGAAGGTTGCTGATGATCAGTGTGAGGTTGATAAAGCACGACTCGTGTAATTGAGCCTATTCCAAAAACGAGAGGATTATATGTTCGATTTGTGGCAGTCATATGTCAGGCATGTGGCTAACCACTTGGAGTTCGTATGCTTTTCTTTTTGTATTTTATACCTTGGACCATGTCAAGTCAATAAATGCCTTGTTTTTCACATTAATATAATTTCACTCGAGAAAATGATTTAACGTGAAGGCAATCAAATAGCGGGGGCACTTGCTAATAACGGATGTTGATCCTCTTCTCGGTTTTGGTGGGAAACTTTGCCAACCTTTTGTTATAGTTTGTTATTTCATGATTTTGCTTCTAGAGAACATTTTCGTTTTGAGGAATACATAGTTCTTAAATCCTCCCTGTAGAGTCGTGCATCCTCTACTGTATTAAAAGATATAAGAAATCCATCGAAACATTGCTAACAGCTGGTCAGATGGTTATTACTCATTTGAAGAGGGGCTCGATCCATAGGGCTAATGTCTTTTAGCATAGTCGACGTCGGTCAGAAGGAATGTCCTCATCAGTTTACTTAATAATTTTTAAGCAAACAACTATGTGAAATATTGTTTAAGTTGCAAGTTACTGATTTGTCAAACAATACTTGAGAAATAGAAATCACCTAATATGTTATTAATTAGTAGAACAATTTGTGAAAAGACAACAGTTTCTCTTCCGGCCTTATCAGGAAATATAACATCATCAATTCATAATCAAAACAAATATAACAACTTACAATTAAAACTTCAACACACAATTTCAATCATTTTAATTTTTTTTGGTATGTGATTGTGACTTGGTTTCAGATTATTACTTTATTATATTGATTAATCTATGGATGGCTCAAAGATACATTAGGGACACAAAAAGTAAAGACATGGAAATGATCATTTATAATTTAGTTCTTCACTCTCTCGCAAGATGCTCGAATAAACTCCGCAATAGGTCTCTCCATTTAAATCGATGTCGAAGCATCGACATCGATTTAAATGGAGAGACATACTGCAGAGTGCCAACCTAGTTGGAATGCCTGTTGAAATGATTAATCTTAATTCAAGAAAGGCAAGGAATAAATTGGAGTAAATGAGATCAAGTTGGAAAGGCAAGAAATAAATTGAACTTAATGGAATAAGTTGGAAAGACAAGAAATAAATTGGAGTTAATGGAATCAAGTTGGAAAGGAAAGAAATAAATTTGAATAAATGAGATCATGCTAAGGAAGGAAAATAATATTTAGAATTAATGGAAAAGAATCATCATTACTTCCCATACAAACAAAACAGGAACTATATGAGGCAATTAGAATAATAGAATTAATTCAGAATTAAATTGTATTTATTTTGTAGGCAGATCTTGTATGCACTATAAATATGACTTTGATTTGTCATTTGTATTCATACCAAAAAATCACAAAATAAAATCAATTCCTTCTATTGAACAAAAAGTGAGTTCTATTTCAAAGTGAGAGTGAAAGCAATTGTTATGAATTAAGAGTGTTATTTATTCTATCGAGATTGCATAATTCCTATACATTTCCCTATCAAAGTGGTATCAGAGCTAGTTTTGATCCTGATTCTCTTCCCGAGAAAGAAATTTCAAAGTCCATTTAAAGAAGTTTCAGGTATTGCAATGGTCCAGAAGTGTTGCAAGCAGTCTATCCATAGCATTGCGAAAGATATTTGTAAGTGTTGCTTTAAGTCGAAAGTGTTATAAAAGACATACAAAAGTGTTGCAGTAGCCCCTGTACGCCTAGAAACAAATCTTTTCTTAAAAATCCTCCTTAAAATGAATACCAACAGTATTTCGTTCAACTTCCCTCAACTTACCAAAACCAATTATAAAATTTGGTGAATTAAAATGAAAGCGATTCTTGGAGCTCAAGATGCTTGGGACATGTTGAAAAAGGTTACATAGCCCCAGCTGAAGATGCACAGTTGTCACAAGCAGAAAAAGACAGTTTGTATAAAAGTCGCAGGAATGATCAGAAGGCGCTTAGTCTGATCCATCAAGGGTTGGATGATGTAATGTTTGAGAAGGTGGCCGAAGCAACCACCTCCAAGAAAGCTTGGGATATACTACGATTTTCTCTTCAAGGAGAGGAGAAAGCACAGGTTCAACTGCAAATGTTGAGAGGAGAGTTTGAGATGATGAAAATGAAGGAAACATAAGTTGTTGTTGATTATTACTCACGAGTAAAATCTGTTGTCAGTAAAATGCGACAGTATGGAGAAAAACTCGATGAAACAAGAATCGTAGAAAAAATTCTATGGTCGCTACTACCGAAGTTCAATTACATAGTAGTGGCCTTAGAAGAGTCACGAGACACAAGTGCAATGACCGTTGATGAACTTGTTGGCTCGTTGCAAGCAAGTGAGGAAAGGCTGAATAGACAAAAAGAGGAGTATATTGAACAAGTCTCAGCAGCAAAGTCTTCATTCAAAGGAGAAAGCAGTCAAAATCCTAATCATTATGGATGAGGATGTGGTAGAGGCCGTGGGAAATGGTAAAGGAAGAGGACGTGACATAAATCATCAATTTGGAAGAAATGACGAAAGTAATCAGTCCACAAGAGGCAGAGGTCATGGACGAGGAAGGGGAAGAGGAAATTGGAGGCAAAATGATGGATGTAACAAGTCCAATATCCAATGCTACATTTGCTCTAGATTTGGCCACTATGCAGCAGAATGTCGGTGCCCTTCGAACTAAGCAGAGGAGACAGCCAACGACATCCAAGACAAGGAGGTAATCGACACGGTTTTACTAACCCGTGAAGGTGACCAAATTTAAGAAAATGACATTTGGTATCTTGATAATAGAGTGAGCAATCACATGTGCAGTGATGAGAAGATGTTAGTAGAACTGAACAAATCGTTCAGTGGAAATGTCGCCTTTGGAGATTCATCAAAAGTTCCTATTTGAGGAAAAGGAACCATTTTGATTCACTTAAAGAATGGAGAGCACCAGTTTATCAGTAATGTGTATTATGTTCCAAACATGAAAAATAACATTTTAACTTTGGGATAACTGCTGGAGAAAAACTACCAAGTTCATTTGATGAACCGAAAGTTGGTGTTGTTAAACGAGTAGAAGGATCTGCTTGTAAGTGTGCCTATATCGAAAAACCGAATGTTCACTCTCAACATCAAGACGGACGTTGCAAAGTGTTTGAAAGCTTGCATGAAGGATTCTTATTGGCTTTGGCATTTAAGATTTGGGTATCTCAATTTTGGAGGTTTAAATTGCTAAGCCAAAAGAAGATGGTGCATGGTCTTCCCCCGATTGATGAACCTCATCAGCTTTGTGAAGGATTTCTTGTTGGAAAATAATCTAGAACTAGTTTTCCAAAAGAGTCCATGTCGAGAGGAAAGGCGCTGCTTGAACTCATTCATACCGATGTTTGTGGACCAATGACACCGACATCATTGGAAGGCAACAAATATTTCTTGCTATTCATTGATGATTACAGCAGGAAGACATGAGTTTACTTTCTGAAGGAGAAGTCAGAAGTTTTTGGAGCTTTCAAGAAGTTCAAGGTTTTAGAAGAGAAAGAAAGCAACTATTACATCAAAGCCGTAAGATCCGATAGAGGGGGAGAATTCACATCAAATGAATTCAAAAGATTCTATGAGCATCATAGAATCCATCATTTCCTGTCAGTCCCGAGATCATCACAACAAAACGGTGTTGTTGAAAGAAAGAATAGAATGGTGATGCATATGGTGAGAAGCATGCTAAAGAGCAAGAATATGCCCAAGGAGCTATGGGTAGAAGCAGTTGATTGTGCGGTCTACATCTTGAACCGGTCCCCGACAACAAATGTCTCAAATATGACACCTCAAGAAGCATGGAGTGGGAGAAAGCCCAATATCTCTCATTTTCGTGTTTTTGGGAGTGTTGCACATGTTCATATTGCTGATGAAGAAAGGAGAAAGCTAGACGAGAAAAGTAAAAAATACTTGTTCGTGGGATACTCAGAATTTTCAAAAGGTTACAAGATGTTCGATCCTGACACAAGAAAGACGATCATCAGTAGGGACGTGACTATTGATGAGGAGGCAGTTTGGGAATGGAACGATGATAAGAAGAACTATAGTTTTTATCCTTTTCCTATGGATGAAAGCAAAGATAGTGATGCGGAGGTACTAGCCACAATGTCAACAAGCAATCCTATTTCAGTTGCATCTCCCAGATAAGAAGATGATGAAAGTGAAAGTCCTAGACAAAGACCGCGAAATTTTCGGTAAATTGATGATCTTTATGATACCACTAGAGAGCTTGGTGAAGAATTAACTCTCTACTATCATCACATTGATAGTGAGCCCATTGATGCTGAAGATGCTTTGAAAGATGAAAATTGGAGAAAAACCATGAAAGAGGAGATTAATGCAATTGAGAAGAATGAGACATGGGAGTTGACCAAACTTCCAGCTGACAAAAAAGCCCATTGGAGTTAAATGGATGTTCAAGGCAAAGAAGGATGGAAATGGAAAAATCGTTCGACATAAAGCAAGGCTCATTGCAAAGGGCTATAGTCAAAAACCCAGTATTGACTACGATGAAGTGCTTGCACCTATCGCAAGAATGGAGACCATCAGACTGGTGATCTCAGTTGCTGCACAAAATGGATGGAAGATCCACAAAATGGATGTCAAGTCAGCATTTTTAAATGGCTACTTGGAGGAAGAGATCTATACTCAACAACTGCCTGGTTACATTATCAAAGGTCATGAAGAAAACGTGTTAAGCTGAAGAAGACATTGTATGATCTCAAGTAAGCACCTAGAGCTTGGAATAGTCGTATCGACACCGAGAATCAAACTTAGGGGGGGAGTATTGAAATGATTAATCTTAATTCAAGAAAGGCAAGGAATAAATTGGAGTAAATGAGATCACGTTGGAAAGACAAGAAATAAATTGAACTTAATGGAATCAAGTTGGAAAGACAAGAAATAAATTGGAGTTCATGGAATCAAGTTAGGAAGGAAAAAAATAAATTTGAATAAATGAGATCACGCTACGGAAGGAAAACAATACTTAGAATTAATGGAAAAGAATCATCATGACTTTCCATACAAACAAAACATGATCTATATGAAGCAATTAGGATAATAGAATTAATTCAGAATTAAATTGTATTTATTTTGTTGCCTTGTAGGTAGATCTTGTATGCACTATAAATAAGACTTTGATTTGTCATTTGTATTCATACCAAAAAATCACAAAATAAATTCAATTCCTTCTATCAAACAAAATGATAGAATGAGAGTGAGAGCAATTGTTATGGATTAAGAGTATTATTTGTTCTATTGATATTCCATAAACCCTCTACATTTCCCCAACAATGCCACCCTCATTACAATCCTCGTCCTGAACTTTCATTTAAAAATAAAAAACTTTGTGAGTTGTTTATTTTTTGTCCAAGAAAGTTTTAGGTTTCATTAATTTTTATTCTGCATTTTTCTTTTTCTTTTTTCTTTTCATTCTTTTTGTAGGACTCTTTTATTTTTTTAATAATATTTGAGCCCGACGAATTTCGTCCTCCGGTACATTTAAAAACAAATAGGCTCTTCTTGTTGAAAACGTGCTCCAAACCTCCAATTTAATTAAAATTGTTATATTGTTATTTGATATATATTTTAAATTAGATTTAGTAATTGGTTTGAGATAATGGCAAATGTTTAGGATTAGTTGCATATTCAATCTTAACCACTTTGTCTAGTGGCACAAAAATAGGAAATCGGTTATTCCTAGTAAGTATAAATTAAGCTCTTCAACAATGGAATTATTATTGGAATTTCATAAAGAAGTAGACATAATGTCAATTATGTTTCTCTTTAATTTCAGCTTCGGTGTTTCTTTTCTTTTTTATTTCAACACTTCTCCATCGACCTAAGGATTACCTGCCTAAAATTTGAAATGTTTGAGATTGTCCAAATTAATTATAACAGAATCTGCAATAGTTACCTACTGGTCAATTTAAACTTTTGAGTCAAATGGTTTCGTAACGGGTTTTAGAACCTCTTTGACTTGGATGTTGCGAGTTCAAATCTGACAGCTCGATTTGTTGGATTAAATTTAACACATGGTAGAGTGCATTTATATTATACTGATATAAATAACAACAAGCTCTGCTAAGTTTCTTTAATTTTTTTTTCTTTTTGGTAAAACTTTCAATATTATAAGAACATTATAAGCCATTAGCACTTAATTTCAATTTTTAATCCAAATGGGAAGGGCTTTCAACAAGCAATTGTTAATAAACACCGAATCATACAAAATATTAACAAGAAATCTTGCACGTTATCATATAATTAAACAATATTTTGTTTGACACTCAGCAATTTGTTACCAATGTGACATATTTGATTAGGTTGCATTAGGTAGGTGAAAGCTCGGTTTTGGATTAATAAACATTCAAAAGTCTTAGTTCAATTGTTTTGTCAGCCAACATTTAATATTGTCTGAACCAAAAACACCTTCTCACCATTCCCTTATAAAGATCCAATGAGTTGAATAATGTTATCATTACAACCAATTAATACCAAGTCCAAAAACCCTAGCTTAATTTCCATAATGGCAGTGGCTGATGCTTTTGTTTCGAAAGTAGTGGATATGCTTGTTACAAACATTCAGCAGGAATTCAAACGTGTTGCTGGTATCGAACAGGAAGTCCAAAAGCTCACTTTCACTCTCCAATCCATCCAAGCGGTGCTCGTTGATGCAGAGAGAAGGCAATTGAAGGAGGCAACTGTTCAGCTCTGGCTCGATAGGCTGAAAAGCGTGGCCTATGACGTGGATGATGTAGTGGGCGAATGGATTTATCGTATTCTCAAATCACAAACTGAGAGAGAAGAAAATGCTCATAAGCCTACAAGCAAGGTATGGTGTTTGAATCTCCTATCTGCTTGCTATTTCTTTCCTAACGTTTTTTCACGCCGTCATATGGCTGTTAAAATCAGAGATCTCAATGCTAGGCTCGACCTAATTGCCATTGAAAAAGATAGGTATGGCTTCCAATTGACGGGGAGAAATATTGAACAAATTGAACAAAACATAACTACCGCTGATATTGATACATCAGAGGTGAAAGGGAGAGAGGTCGATGTAGAAAAACTTGTGAGCATGTTGCTAGGTGAGAGTAGTGAGATGTCAAAGCTACGTCTCATCCCCATGGTAGGTATGGGAGGGATAGGTAAAACGACACTTGCTAGATTAGTCTACAATGATGAAAGAGTGAAGTCTCATTTTCATAAAAGAATTTGGGTTTGCGTATCTGATCCCTTTGATGAGATTAGAATTGCTAAAGAAATTCTCGAATCTCTTCAAGGTGCTAACTCAAATTTAGCTGCTCTACCCAATATAATGGCAAAAATTCAAGAGTCTTTTGTTGAGGGAAAGGAATATTTATTTGTTTTAGACGATGTATGGAATGAGGATCCTAGGAAGTGGAAGCAATTGGAAAGCTGCTTAAAGGGTAGTTTGTCGAAAAGTAGAATTTTAGTCACCACTCGTAACGAGAATGTGGGTACAATCATGGGTTGTTTAGAGTCAGATATGTTCCAAGTTGGTTTGTTATCCGAGGATCAATGTTGGGAATTATTTTGTATGATTGCATTCTCTAGGAGGTCTAGCGCAGAAAGGGCAAGTCTAGAAAAAATGGGAAAAGAAGTTGTGAGAAGATGCAAAGGCTTGCCTCTTGCTGTGAAGACAACATCAGGTTTTTTACAGTTTAAAAAACATATAACAGGGTGGCAGAGTCTGTTAGACAGTGAATTGTGGAATTCAGAGGAAGTTCAAAGAGATATTGTAGGCCCGTTATGGTTAAGTTATTATGATTTACCATCACCTTTGAAACAATGCTTCTCATATTGTGCTATCTTTCCCAAAGACAATAAGATGGAAAAAGGTGAATTGATTAGGCATTGGATGGCTCAAGATTACATAAAAGAAACGCGGTCGAAAGATATGGAAATGCTTGGCGGTGAATATTTCCAAAATTTAGTGATGCGGTCTCTTTTTCAAGATGTTGAAGTAGTAGAAGATACATATGGAGTTACTACTTGGTGTAAGATGCATGATATAGTGCATGATTTTGCTCAATTGCTAGTGAAAAAAGAATGCCTTTGTTTAGAGGTTCGTAATTATAGTGAGGCAGATAGTTTGAAGGACTTGGATGGAAATTTTTTACGTCATTTATGTATTAGTTTCAAACATGGAGTCAAATGTCCCAGTTCATTTTACAATCTAAAAAAGTTGCATAGTCTCAGTTTTTCATCATTAAGGTGGTTTGATTTAGAGAAAATATTCAACGAGTTCACGTCGTTGAGGTCACTCCGATTACAAGATTGTGGTTTAGTAGAAGTCCCATCGAATATAAATAAACTGATTCATTTGAGAAAACTTGACTTGTCTTGTAATTTTGGCATAATAAAGCTACCAAATACAATATGGGAACTATATAATTTGCAAATCTTGAATTTGAGAAGTACAGGAATACAATCTGTTAAAGGGATAAGAAGTCTAACCAAGTTGAGGCATCTAGAAAATCCGATTACAAATATGTTGTTGCCGAAGGAGATGGCGAGATTAAGTGGATTAAGGAGATTAAATAAAGTCAACATTGATGTTGATAACGAGGAGGCGTTTTCCCTTAAACACCTAAAGAACTTCAATCAGCTTGGTGGAACATTGACAATAGATTGGTTAGACCGATGCGATGGGGATGTGGAAGATGCTAAGCAAGCACACTTGAAGGATAAGAAACACATTACTCAATTGCTGTTACGGTTTCATGAACAAGAAACTGAGACAAGGAAAAAACAAGACGAGGAGTTAATTGAATCTTTAGATGTGCCTTCGAACTTGGAATTCCTAGAAATAAGCCACTACATGGGGTTAAGAACTCCAAATTGGTTAGATTCACTAGCCTTTTTGACAACGCTGTGCCTAAATAGTTGGTGGAACTGTGAGCATTTACCTAATAAATTGGGGAAAATGCCTTGCCTCGAAAATCTAAAATTAGATTTATTTTTAGGTGTTAAAAAAGTCGGGGCAGAGTTTTTGGGGATGGATGAGATGATGTCGTCTTCGTCATCAACAACTTTTCCGTTAATGTTCCCTAAGTTGAAATCTCTACATTTCTACTTCTTTGTGAATTGGGAAGAATGGAACAATGTTGATGTAGACGAGGATGAAGAAATGTCGATAATGCCATCTCTGACTTATTTGGAAATTCGACAATGTCCAAAGTTAAAGGCATTGCCAAACTTTATTGTAAAAAAGACTTCCCTCAAACTTGACATTTTCAGGTAATCTTGTACATAAATTTTTGTGCACTTAATTATGTACATCTCTTCTTAATTATTTAATACACTCTTCATAATACTTGCAGTGATTGATGAGATCTTGTACAAAAAGCGAGTCAGGATCAGTCCAAATGCTCGATCAAATGATAATATCCGACCTATAGATAGTGATTGAGGTGATGCTGCTGGCACTTACATAAAAGACCTATAAGAAGAGCTACAATCAAGGAATGGATTTGTTTGGAAGCTTATTTGATGTTATTTTCGAATTCTTTAAAGTTCATGAGTGCATTGTTTAGAAGGCATGGCAATTGTTGATGTGCATTTTGGAACGATTTCTCTGAGTATGAGGTCGATAAAGCACGACTCACATAGTTGATCTATTTCCAAGAAGGAGAGGAGTATATGTTCGATTTGTGACAGTCCTATGTTCATATGCTTATCTTGTAACTTATTGTATTGAGCTTTGTGCTGGGTCAAATCAATAAAAGCCTTGTTTTGTATATTGTTGCAAGTTTATTTATATCCATGTCATTTTTTATTATATCCATCTCATTTTTGTTACGTGATAATAAGACATGGATTTAGTTATACTGATGTTCCACTTACACAGTAACACCAGCAGTTTTTCTTTACTTCGTACAGAGACTGGACCCACATTGATGACGATGATGATGGAAATATCGACTCATCTATTCCCAAAAGCTCAGCACCCGCATTTACAACTCCGTCAAATCTTCATAATTGCAGTTCTTCTAGGCAAGGCAGTTTTGCCAAAATATTAGGCAAATGCTCATAGTTCTCCCAACCATACAGGTCAACCTGTCTCATAACGGTTAGTGAATCAAACCAATTTGGTTGTTTTAAGTTGAGTTAGTAATATAATACTCTCTCCATCTAGAAATTATTGTCTCTTTAGCCATTTTATTAGTTCTCTTTTTAGTTGTCAATTTAGGTTATCAATGCATTTTGTACAATTTTTTCTCTAATTTGCCCTTGTATTCACTATGAGAGAGATTATGTATTGTTAAAATTATAAGTGAGTAATTAAGAAGAAAGAGAATTTAGTAAAGGATAAATTAATCATTTTGGATGTGTAATAAATTTTTCATTGATTTTGATGATTCTGTTAAATGGACAATATTTTATAGATGGAGGGAGTAGTAGGAATTCCAAATTTGGAGGCACATTTAAAGCTTCACTAACTCTTCGTCTTGATTTTGCCATTTCGGTTTCTTCCACTTCATTAAACAATAACTAGAATCAAGTAATGTGTTTCTTGTCCTACAAGTGTGCTTGCTTAGCATCTTCCACATTCCCATCGACTCGTTTTAACCATTTAAAATTTCCACCAAGATGATTGAAGTTTATTAGGTGTTTAAGGGAGAACGCCTCCTCGTTATCAACATCAATGTTTACTATATTACTTAACTCATACTTAAAAGACGTAACGAGTTACTAACGTAGTCATCAAAACTAATTGCCTCAATATCATTATCGACCTCTATACTAAGACATTCTTTTTTCACTAGTAATTGAGCAAAATCATGCACTATACCATGCATCTTACAACAAGTCTTACTAATACGAGCTACATAAATCTCTAACTTAATCTCTTGAAAGAGAGACCGCATTATTAAATTTTGGAAATATTCCTCATTAGTCGTTTCAACATCTTTGAACTTTGTTCTTTGTATGTAACCTTGAGCCATCCAACGCCTAATCAAAATAGAAGAAATTTATTAGCAAGGAATCTAGTAGGTTATTAATTAGTTAAAACTTGAAATCGCAGCTGCAGAGAGAAAGAAAAGGACCATCAGCTGATCTGATAAGCTCAGTAGTGACTCGGTGACTCGGAACAGGGAAGTGTTGGGAGAGAATATGGAGAGAGCGTATTTTACAAAAGAGATAAGTGGCTGAATATTATTCTGGTATATCATTAACCTTGAAAATGATTACATATTTATACGAAAGACAAACGACTCTTCGGTTACTAAAGTAAATACAAACATAAAGACGAAACTTATTATAAAACTAAATGACTCTTAAAAACAATCAAAACTCTTGTAGCTGTTGTGACTCTTGGGACTCCGTAACTGCTGATTCATCGAATCTGGACAATAAGTTTATTTTCAACACCCCTTCTTAAACATATGTCTTCATAAATCCCAAGAGCGATCTCAATTGACTAAAATCAACAAACTTCAACGCCTTTGTGTAAATGTCCGCAACCTGATCTTTTGATGACACATGCTTTAACTCAACTTCTTTGTTACTGACACACTCCTGGATGTAATGATACTTTGTGTCAATATGCTAGCTTCTTTCATGAAAAATTGGAATCTTTGTCAATGCAATTGCGGATTTGTTGTCAACAAACGCTTTTGCAGCTTCCTCTTGAGCAAAATTGAGACTCTTTAATAATCTCCTCGACCATATAGCATGACAAACATAAGATGCTGCTGCAACATACTCAGCTTCACATGTAAACAATGTGATAATTGCTTGTTTCTTTGAACTCCAAGCAAAAACAGAATTTCCAATAAAGAACACAAAACTAGTTGTGCTTTTTCGATCATCAATGTCTCCTCCCGAATCACTGTCTCTGAATCCATACAGTTTGCTATTGTTTTGAGACGAATAGAACAAACCATAAGAAATAGTACCTTTAACATAACGGAAAATTCTTTTTGCAGCATTCATGTGACTTAATGTTGGAGTCTCCGTGTAACAACTCACAAGTTCAACCACATACAAGACATCGAGGTCTTGTACATCTAAAAAAACGCAACCTTCCAACCAATCTTTGAAATATAGTTGGATCTAATTCACTTTATTGTAATGCCTCGAAAGCTTAATTTCGCATTCAACAAGAGTAGAGGCTGAATTGTATTTATCCATTTTGAACTCCTTCAAAATAGCTTCTACATATGTTCTTTGAGAAAGAAATATACCTTCATCACTTTGTTGCGCTTTAATGTCCAAATAATAAGATTTCAGGCCCAAATCAATCATCTAGAAGTTCTTTGCCATCAACGCCTTGAACTTCTCAATCATCTTCTCATCAACTCTTGTAAATATTAAATCATCGACATACAAACACACAAATACGATTTTTCCATTTGTGCTTTCCTTTACATACAAAGCATGCTCATAAGGACATCTTGTAAAGCCATTCTTCTGAAAATACTTATGAATACATGAGTACCTCAGTGCTTGTTTGAGGCTATGCAAAGCCTTCTTCAACTTCAGCACTTGTCTTCTTCACCTTTGACAACATAGCCCAAAGGTTGTTCCACATAAACCTCTTCTTCAAGAGTTTCATTCAAGAAAGCTGATTTCACATGCATTTGGTGAATTTTCCATCCTTGTTGTGCCGCCAAGGATATAATTAATCAGATTGTTTCTATCTAAGCCACCAGTGCAAACACCTCTTCATTATCAATACTGGCCTTTTAAGAATAGCCTTTTGCAACAAGGCAAGCTTTGTACTTCTCCATCTCGCCTTTTGAATTCTTCTTCGCCTTATAAATCCACTTCATAGCTACTGCTTGCTTTCTCTTTGGCAATGAGGTCAACTCCCATGTGTCATTCTCTTGAATGGAATTAATCTCTTCATCTAGTGCAAATCGTAACTTTCCATCTTCCACAGCCTCTTCAAATTTGACAGGTTCTATATCAGCAAACAAATAGAATAATGTGGTGTTATCTACTTCTGTTGTTTCTACATAAATATCATCCAAACTCCTCATACGATGTTGCCTTTTAGATGAGCTTGGCGAAGCCACATCTGTAGCATTCTATTCGCCATAAGTCACATTATAGGAGTTCTTGCCCGTCATAAGTCAAATTTTGTCTGTTAAGATATGTCGCATTCACTTGCAAATACATCATCTTTAAAGAAAGGAAGAAAATCATAACTTTCATTTTCTGAAACATTCCAGTTCCAACAACTTCCTTCATCAAATTCCGCATCTCGGCTTGTGACACTTCTTCCAGTCTGAGGATTATAAAACTTATAACCCTTTGAAGTTAGAGAATAGCCAATAAACACCAATTTTCACTCTTATCATCTAGCTTTTTTCTCAACTCATCAACTACATGCACATAAGCAAGACAACCAAATACTTTTAAATGAGAAATATCTGGTTTCATACCACTTCTTGCTTCTTGAGAGGTCATATTCATCAACCTCTTTGCAGGACTTCTATTATTCAAGTACACCGTATAAGCCATGGCTTTTGCCCAAAACTCCTTTGGCAAGGCTTTGCTCTTCAACATGCTATGAGACATATTAAGAATGATTCTATATTTCCGCTCCACTGTACCATTCTACTGAGGTGATCTAAGGACTATAAGGAAATGCCGAATGCTAGAATACTCACAAAATTGATTAAACTTTCGTGAAGTAAACTCTCCTCCACGATCAGTTCTAAATGATGAAATCTTCAAGCCAATCTCATTCTCAACTTCAGCCTTAAATTTCTTGAAGATTTCAAACTACTCACTTTTCTCCTTCAGAAAATAACCCAAGTTTTACGAGTATAATCATCAATAAACAACAACATATACCTGCTCCCAGCAAAAGAACTTGGATTTATGGGACCATAAATATCAGCATACACTAGCTCTAATGGCTGCGATGTTCTAGAAAAGGATTCTTTGGGGAAACTTCTTCTCGATTTCTTCCCACACATACAACCTTCACAAATCTATTTAGGATGATTTATGAAAGATAATCCGCTCACCATCCTCTTTCTAGACATATGCTCCAAGCCTCCAAAATTTATGTGACCCATTATAAGATGCCAAAACCATGCTGACTCCGAAAAAGAAGCTTTCAAGCATTTTGTTTTGTCGCTATCGATCTTTAGCTTAAACATCTTATTTAGTGACATTGGAACTCTAGCAATCATTCTCCTTCCATTACGGATAACCAGCCCACTTCGCTTGTTCATCTCCACATGATACCATTTCTTAACAAGTTGTGTAATGCTTAAAATGTTGGACTTCAAAGTGGGAGCATAATAAACATTAGAAATAAACTTATGATCTCTATTCTTCAGCTTGATAAGAATTTTTCCACTACCCATGATTGGAACTTTTAATTTATCACCGAAAGTAATATTCTCTTTTGGGATTTCATCAAGATTGCAAAATAAATTTTTATTACCAGTCATGTGATTGCTAGCTTCTGAATCAAGATACGATGATTCTGTGGTTTTCTTTGAATCTCCATCACAAGACAGCAATAAAGGTGCATTCTTACCTTCTTCAACATCCACAAAATTTGCTTCATCATCATGGTTTGCATTAAAAGTGCATTGCTCTTCATAGTGCCCATATCCTTCGCAATTGTAACATTGAAGATTGGTTTGTCATGACCACCAAATCTACCTCCTCTGCCTCAACCTCAAGAATTCCATTGAGGGTTTCTACCTCCTCAACCTCTGGTTAAGTTTTGTTGTACCCAACTAGAACCTCTAACTCTTCCTTATGACCAACCTCGACCACCATGACCACAGCCTCTTCCACGACCGCATCCTCTACTACTTTCCGCATGTGCAACTTGTGGCTTCTTCTCTTCTCTATCAGACAATTTCAACTTTGTCTGTAACATCTGAGTGATTGGCTCTTGTCTCTTATTTAACCTTTCCTCATGGGCTTGTAGAGAACCAAAGAGTTGATCTAACGTTATAACATCCAAGTCTTTCAAATATTCGATTGTAGCCACCACATAATCAAATTTTGTCGTTAATGAAAGCAAAATTTTCTCAATCACTTGAACATCTTCCAACATCTCTCTATATCTCTTCATTTGATTGACAATCAATTGAACTCTATTAAAGAATTCCTCAATTGATTTGGAATCTTTCATCTTCAGATTCTCATAATCACTTCTCAGAGTCTACAAACGAACTTTGATCACCTTATCTTCCCCTTTGAACGTATTCTCCATGATCTCCCATGCTTCTTTGGCTTTAGAAGCAGTAATAACTTTCACAAGCATATTCTCATCCAAACACATAGGAATGAGAGAGAGTGCTAGCTGGTCTTTCTTCTTCGTCTTCTTCAAAGGCTCCATCTATTGAGCATTCAATTGCTTTTCATTCTCAGGCTGTTCATAGCCTGTCTTGACCATGTCCCAAACATCTTGGTAACCAAGCATAGTCTTCACTCTAATGCACCAAGCATCATAATTATCTTTGGTAAGTTGGGGAAATTTAATCATGTTGCTCATCATGATTCTGAATTTTTTCGTTTATCGCTCTAAGTCGCTCTCCATCACTCACTAGTTTTTTTAAGTCGCTCACCAGCTCTCTTAGTCGCTCCTTGAGGCTCTGGTACCACTTTATTGGGGGAGAATATAAAGATAGCGTATTTTATAATAGAGATAAGTGGCTGAATATTATTCTGATATATAATTAACCTTGAAAATGATTACATATTTATACTAAAGACAAACGACTCTTCGGTTACTAAAGTAAATACACACATAGAGACGAAACTTATTACAAAATTAAATGACTCTTAAAAACAATCATAACTCTTGTAACCGTTGTGACTCTTGGGACTCCATAACTGCTGATTGATCGAATCTGGACAATAAGTTTATTTTCAACAGGAAGATGATCGTGTGCATCGCGGTCGTCATTCATCTGGACAATCCACTCTACATACAAAGCTTCACGGAGGTAGATGATGCTCTTAAGCTCTACCACATCATTCATTGCTCTTTGGATGTTGTCGATGAATGAGTCAATAATCCAAAAAAATAAGGGCCTACTTTGAACAAGACTTTCCTTGGATTCCTCTATCCAACAGAGAATTATAAAGTGTATGGGTATTTGACTACCATAAAGGTGAAATTCATCTTGGTTACAACATATTTAGATGTCAGAGATGCAGATGTTCGAAATTGTTCGGAGATTCCACACATCATATGTGGATGCAGTATCAAATCCATTTCATGTGTCGGGTAAAAAGATCATATCCAAAACATTTGCGGAAAGGGTAAGCAACATTGTCAAGTCATTTGGCCTGAGTTCAGCTCTGAATGTCACCATTTTAATTAAAACTCTTTTAAGATTTATTTATCGAACTAGCGAATGGTTTTTCTTCCCATTGCTTCAACCTTAGAGACCCTTTCTTTTGCTTAGGACTTGAATGGAAATTGTATCATTTTTAAAACCTGGGATGTCGGTTGTACCTTGGTAGAACAAGGGATATAATATTCCGAAATAGATATGGTTTTGTTTATTTTGCTCATGGAAATCATATTGATTCTTTTTCGGGCAAAAAAATAAATAAATAAAAAATCAGTTAAAACTTGTTGGCCGAAATTGGTGGCTTTAGCAGCTTGAAGGTCGTTTATATTATGAGCCCATTTTTGACCCTTTGTATTGTGAAGCCCATTTTGTTTTAATTAGCCCATATCTCTACCTGACTTAATAACCCTATCTATTTAAGTGCTCTCATCTCTATCAGCCGCTCATTACTTAATTTTTCTCTCCTTTGAGCTCTTTTTCTTTTCTATCCGGAGATACCCTAAGAATCAGTCCGTATGATAAATCCGATCGCTGTGTTCTTTATCTTTCTGCATTTTTCTTTGTTTAATGAATGTTTTGATTCTGTTTTGTTAAAGAAAAGTCCAACATTTGGTATCAGAGCCATGCTCCGATGTTAGCCGTGTAGATGGATCCTCGGAGAATCGAACAAAAGTGGCAGCGCCAGTTTAATCACCAGTGATCCGTGAAACCGCTTGTGCTCTATGTAAGGCGTGTATCCTCCATTGCATTAGAACGGGAAAAAGATGTGTTGTAGACGGATGGCTGATTGGTCGAGTGGAGGCTTGATGGATCTTTGTTCAAGGGGAGGAATGTTGGGTCAAATAAATATCCCACATTGGCTAGAAGGGATGAGATTCTATGAGTTATAAGTGTGGACAATATCCCCAATGATACGAGGCCTTTTAGGGTAAAGACCAAGAGCAAAACCATGAGGGTTTAGACCCAAAATGGACAATATCATACCATGTATAGGAATATGTGCTGCCCAAATGACCAACAAAACTTGTATCAAGTCAACTAATAGTCTCAATCAATTTCATCAACTATGCATCACATCATCAAACTCTTATCAAAACAAAATGACAATTTAAAAGAACTTCAACAAACAATTTCAATCTTTTTATAGTAAAAGCTAATGCAATTTACAAATGGCGATGGCCAGCGTAGGTATGTGATAGTGACTCAGTTTTGAATATTAAAATTTGTTAGTTGAAAAATATAATATAGGTCCTTAAAAAAATGTGTAATATGAAAATTAATAATTACTATACGGCCATATCAAGACAAAAATAAATTCAAAAAATTTCATCAACTTCACGAGTCAAATCATCAAACTATTATCAAATCAAATATAAAAATTTAAGGAAACATCAGCAAACAATTTCAATCTTTTTTAAATGATTAAGAGCCAATGCAATTTGCATCTTGTTCATGTTATGTTAGGTACGTGACAGTGATTATATAAAAGTCAACGAGGAATCTTTAACGTTATCAATTACTCTTATCAGTTAATAATACTATCAGTTAACTTCAAAAACCCTCTTGCGGTTTCACTCGTTTTTAAAAAGGCCATTGTATTATTTTTTTTTTCAAAAGAGAAGGTTAGCAAAAAAACAGATTTTCTCTTAATAAAGTTAGTTGTGTTGAGTTGACAAAGGGCATTTTTTGAAAACCCCAAATTTTACGAATTTTAAAGCAAAAAAATATGATAATTCACCTTGCTAACTCAACAACACTAACTTAGTTATGAAAAAATCATTAATTGTTAACATTTGATACCAGAAGGGCCCTTTTGAAAACAAAAAATACAAAGACCTTTTTTAAAATGAATAAAACGACGTGGAGTTTTTTTGAAGTTAACCCTAATACTATTTGATACTCAGCTTTTACCCAAAATATACTATTTCATACTCAGCAATTTTTATACATCTAACCAGCATCAATTTATTATTAAAAAAACAATGTAAGAAAACTTCAGCAAACAAATTAGGTTGGTGACAATTCAGTTTTGGATTAATGAACGTCAATTAATTAACTTTTAGCATACGTGAATATGTTAAGGAAAATAAAACTGCATTACTGGATAATTAAAATTAAATATTATCAAACCAAAAACACCCCTCACTAATCCATTATAAAGCTCCAATGCGCTGAATCATGTTATCATCAATATCAAGTCCAAAAACACACATTAAAATTTCATTTTAACTTCAAATTTCCAAAATGGCTGTGGCTGATGCTCTTGTTTCGAAAGTACTGGATATGCTGGTTTCAACCAATACAGAGGAATTCAGACTACTTGCTGGTGTTGATGAAGAAGTCCAAAAGCTCACTTCGAGTCTCCAATCGATCCAAAATGTGCTTGTCGATGCTGAGAGAAGGCAATGGAAGGAGGCGGAAACTGTTCAACTCTGGCTCAGTAGGCTGAAACACGTCGCCTATGACATCGATGATGTTGTGGATGAATGGAGTTATGAAATTCTCAGACCAAAAACTGACAAAGATGAAAAAGCTCGTAAGCCTACAAGGAAGGTATGGTCTTTCAATATCCTATCTGCTTGCTATTGCTTTCCTAGGGTTGTTACACGCCATCATATAGCTGTTAAAATCAGCGATCTCAATGCAAGGCTTGATGTTATTGCCATTGAGAAAGATAGGTATGGGTTCCAATCATTGAGAAGCAGTGATGAACAAGTTGAACGCAATATGACTACCTCTGATATTGATGTATCAGAGGTAAAAGGTAGAGAGGTCGATAAAGAAAAGCTTGTGAGTATGTTGTTGGTTGAGAGTAGTCAAAGGTCAAAGCTTCGTCTTATCTCAATAGTAGGTCTAGGAGGGATTGGTAAAACAACTCTTGCTAGATTAGTCTACAATGATGAAAGAGTAATGTCTCATTTTGATAAAAGAATTTGGGTCTGTGTATCTAATTCCTTTGATGAGACTAAAATAGCTAAAGAAATTCTGGAATATCTTCAAGGTGCTACAAACCTAGTTTCTTTGGACAATATTGTGGAGAACATTAGAGAGTCTATCAAGGGAGAAAAAATCCTATTGGTATTAGATGATGTGTGGAATGAGGATCCCAAGAAGTGGAAACAACTAGAGGATTGTCTGAAAGGTAGTTTGCGTGGAAGTAGTATCTTGGTGAGCACACGTAATGAGAGTTTAGGGGGAATCATGGGTTGTTCAGAGTCAGATGTATTTAGAATTGAGTTGTTGTCTGAGGAAGAATCTTGGGAGTTATTTAGTATGATTGCATTCTCTAGGAAGTCTAGCGAAGAAAGGGCAAGTCTAGAAAAAATGGGTAGGGAAGTTGTAGGGAAATGCAAGGGCTTGCCTCTTGCCGTAAAAGCGATAGCAAGTCTTTTACAGTTTAAAGACCGTAGAATGGAGTGGCAAAGTGTGCTAGATAGTGAGTTGTGGTTTTTGGAAAAAGTTCACAGAGACATTGTGGGTCCATTATGGTTAAGTTATGATGACTTACCGTCACCTTTGAAACAATGCCTCTCATATTGTGCTATTTTTCCAAAGGACTCAGAGATGGAAAAATATGAATTGATTAATCATTGGATAGCTCAAGGTTACATAAAAGAAATACAAGAAAAAGATATGGAGACTGTCGGTGAGGAATATTTCCAAAATTTAGTGATGCGGTCTTTCTTTCAGGATGTTGAAGTGAAGAAAGACATATTTGGTTTGATTACGACTCAATGCAAGATGCATGACATAGTGCATGATTTTGCTCAAGTACTAGTGAATAAGGAGTGTCTTAGTAAAGAGGTTAGTGATTTTAATGACGCAATTTGTTTAGATGATTCGTCTTCGGATTCGTTACGTCATTTAAGTATCCGTTTTACATCGGAACTTGGTGCACTTGATTCATTTTGCAGTGTAAAAAAGTTATATAGCCTCCTTATTTTGACGCCATTGATGAATAATAATCCCTCGGTTGAGTTAGATTTACAAAAGATATTCAACGAATTCACTTCTTTGAGATCACTAAAATTACATCATTGTGGTATCGAAGAAATTCCATGCAATGTAAATAAATTGATTCATTTGAGGGAGCTTGACTTGTCTTGGAACTATAAGTTGACAGAGCTGCCAGAGGCATTTTGGGAATTATATAATTTGCAAATCTTGGTTTTGGATGGATGTGACAGTTTATTATCTCTCAATGGAGTAGAAAGATTGACCAACTTAAGGCATTTATATTATTCTAGAAAAGAAATTTTGTTGCCAAAGGAGATTGTGAGATTGAGCGGTTTAAGGAGATTAAAAAGGGTCAACATTGATATTGATAATGAGGAAGCGTTTTCCCTCAAACACCTGAAGAACTTTAATCAACTCGGTGGATCGTTGGAAATAACATGGTTAAAACGAGGCGACAGGGATGTGGAAGATGCTAAGCAAGCTTACCTGCCGGACAAGAAACGCATTAATGATTTGCATCTCAATTTCGGCGAGGAAGAAACACAGAGAAGGAGAAAGCAAGATGAAGAGTTAGTTGAAGCATTAAATGTTCCTCCAAATTTGGAATTCCTAACAATAGAAAACTATTTGGGCTTAACAACTTCAAATTTGTTGGATTCACTAACTAATGTGAAAATGGTTGATTTGGTATGCTGGCAAAACATTGGGCATTTGGCTAATAACTTGGGAACGTTGCCTTTCCTCGAAAATCTGAATTTATACGGATTTTCCCGAGTTAGAAAGGTGGGCACTGAGTTTTTGGGGATGGGCGATATGACGTCATCAACAATTGTTCCATTGTTCCCTAAATTGAAATCTATTAAGTTTGGCGATTTTCGAGTATGGGAAGAGTGGAAAGGTTTGGATGGAGATGAAGAAATGTCAATAATGCCATCTCTGAGTTATTTGGAAATCGAGTCATGTCCAAAGTTGAAGGCATTGCCGAATTTCATTCTCAAAAAGACTGCCCTCAAACTGCACATCGAATTTTGTGATGCTCTCGAACAATCCGAGTCTTCTAAAGGGGACAGCGAATGACATGGTGGCGGTATTAAATAATTCAGGTAATTTCATACTTGTAGTTGATCATTGTTTTTCATGCACTGAATATTATCATCTGTGTTCTGAAATTTTTTCTTGATTAGGTTTTCTAAAGAGTGTGGCATATCTCTGTGTGAAAGGGCTGAAAGAAGATAAATGCTGGATAGAAGATGTTAAGTTGTGCAAAGGCTTGCTCTCTATAAATAAGATGTTTTCTATTCAAAGTTATGGGAAAATTTCATTAGTTTGAAGCTGCAATCTATTTTCAAGAGCACATAATATAATGATTTTGTTTTATAAAATTTTTTATGTGTATCTCTTTATATTTAATATATTATTTGGCATTTAATAGGAATTTGCCAAACAAAATGCTATGATACAAATAAAGAAATATCCTGAAAACAAAGAAAAAAAGCCTAATACATACATAGCCTTCAAACTCGACACTTTATATCATGTGGCGACTCCAACTATCAAAAGTCTTTAACATCTCCCCAAACTTGGCAAAAGTGCACCCGCGAGCCCCCCTAGTGCCACGTGTGACCTTCTGATTGAAGAGAGAATAAAAAAAATTGACATCTTTGAAAGGTGAAACCAAGCGCAAGGTGACACGTGGCACTGAGGGGGCTGGCGAGTGCACTTTTGCCAGGTTTAGGGGGCTGGTAGAGACTTTGGAAACTTGAAGGTGCACATGATATAAAGTGCCAAGTTTAGGACACTGAGTATACATTAGTTGCTATCTAAACTTACCTTTTTTTTGTCGATGTTCTAATGATAAACACATTTTTACAAGTGAAAAGCCCAGAATTCGATTCTAAGAGTCAATGCTGAAAGAACCATCTTCATTATGTTAACATGTAACAAATATCTATTTTTGAATGAAGTTGCTAACAAATTGCCACAAATTTTTTCTATTATTATGTATATTGAAGAGTATATGGAAAGACAATACCGAATTAGAAAAATCAAGAATTGAACATAAAGGATAAACTTGATCTTTGAAGAAAAGATAAGGGTAAGGAGAATGATGATTATAAAGAAAACGAATCGTGTTAATACATTAATAAATATTTAAGATATAAAAAAATATGGGTGTCATAATAAATAAGTTTATAAATGAAAATTAATTTCAACATAATTATGGAAATTGTACCAAATGGTCAAAGGGGTAAGCAGCTTAGTATCGCTTAAGTAAGGTCTCGTGTATGATTCCTAGTGAATGCAGAAAATCCTTATTGGGAGACTCTTGCACCACAACCAAGTGCGCAACCCGGGTCGGATCTTGATGTAGTCGGAGCAAAGCTCCGGTGAACCAGATGGACAACAAAAAAAATTTGTTTATAATTAGAACATCTAACCAACATTAATATATTATTAAAAATAACAGTTTAAGAGAACTTCAAGTAACAATTTTAGTGTTTTCATAATCGTTAGCCCATACAATTTGCATTAGGTAGGTGATAGTTCAGTTTTTGATTAATAAACTTCAGTTAATTGTTAGGTAGTAACTCTCAGCATCAGGTAATGAAAATCAAATTGCATTATTTTTCTTTTGTGAGATAATATATTATATTATAAAACCATAAACACCCCTCGACATTCCATTATAAAGATCCAATGTGCTGAATCATGTTACCATCAAAGTCAAGTAAAAAGAAAACATCTTTTGTCAACACAGTTTCCGAAATGTCTGGCTGATGCTCCTGTTAAGAATGCAGTGGATAGATTAGTTTCATATATGGAGGACGAAATCAGACTTGTTGTTGGTGTTGAAGAAGAAGTCCAAAAGCTCACTTTCAGCCTCTGATCCATTCAAGCTGTGCTCGTTGATGCAGAGATTAGGCAATGGAAGGAGGCAACAACTGTTCAGCTGTGGCTCGATAGGCTAAAAAGCGTGGCTTATGACGTTGACGATGTTTTGGATGAATGGAGTTTTGAAATTCTCAGGTCACAAACTGAGAGGGATGAAAATGATGATATGGCTGCAAGCAAGGTATGGTGTTTCAATCCCCTATCTGCTTGTTATTGCTTTCCTAAGGCTGTGTCACGCCATCGTATTGCTGTTAAAATCAGCGATCTCAATGCAAGACTTGATGTTATTGCCATTGAGAAAGATAGGTACGGCTTCCAATTAATTAGGAGCAACAATGAACAAGTTGAACACAATATAACAACCGCTGATATTGATAAATCGGCGGTAGTAGGGAGAGAGGCTGATAAGGAAAAACTTGTGCATATGTTGTTGTGTACAAGTAGTCAAAAACCAAAGCTCCATCTTATCCCAATAGTAGGTATGGGAGGGATTGGTAAAACAACTCTTGCTAGATTAGTCTATAATGATGAAAGGGTTGAGTCACATTTTGATAAAAGAATTTGGGTATGTTGTTGGAAATCTGGGATTGCTTGGATATTTCTGAAGTCGCGAAAAACACTGTCAGATTGAAATTTATTTGGCCGGTTTACCAAATTTTTCAATCGGATAAAATCAGAAAGAGAATCAAGAACAAGAATTTGTTTGCAATGAAATTTCAACCGAGTTTTTCTGTGTTAGGCCAACATCGTTTTGGTGAATTAAATAGCCAAAAACGTCAACAGACATGCTGTTTGGGGAGCAACCATGTCCAAAAGACATGTTTCTTCTGAGATTCAGTTGTGTCCAACAGACACACTGTTTCGGACAAAATTCATTTTCTGATGAATTTTTCCAAAGGATGCGTGAACAGTACCCAAACAAGTGTGCACTCCGCACTCTCCATACTTGTTCGGTGAAATGTCACGATCGCATTGGTCACCCTAGTTGATCCAATTACACTAAAATATTAACATATGTGTCTCTACTCCCTTTGATGAGATTAGAATTGCTAAAGAAACCTTGTTTCTTTGCCAAATATTACGGATAAGATTAAAGAGTCTATCAAGGGGAAAAGAATCCTTTTGGTTTTAGATGATGTATGGAATGAGGATCCTAAGAAGTGGAAACAATTGGAAGATTGTCTGAAAGGTGGTTCGCCCGGAATTAGCGTTTTGGTGAGCACACGTCATGAGAATGTGGGGAGAATCATGGGTTGTTTAGTGTCAGATATATTTCGAATCAGGTTATTGTCCCAGGATGAATCTTGGGAGTTATTTTCTATGGTAGCAATCTCTAGGAAGTCTAGCGAAGAGAGGGCTAGTCTAGAAAAAATGGTAGAGAAGTTGTAGGAAGATGCAAGGGCTTGCCTCTTGCTGTAAAGGCTTTAGCAGGCCTTTTGTGTTTTAAAGATCATGGAATGGAGTGGCAAATTGTGTTAGATAGTGAGTTGTGGGATTTGGAGGAAGTTCATAGTGACATTGCAGCTCCATTATGGTTAAGTTATTATGACTTACCCTCACCTTTGAAACAATGCTTCTCCTATTGTTCCATCTTTCCCAAGGACTATAAGATGAAAAAGCATGAATTGATTCATCATTGGATAGCTCTTGGATACATAAAAGAAACACAATCAAAAGATAAAGAGACGATTGGTGAGGAATATTTTCAAAATTTAGTGATGCGATCTTTCTTTCAAGATGTTGAAATACTGCAATTTACTTATAGTGTCCCTACGACTGTGTGTAAGATGCATGGCATAGTGCACGATTTTGCTCAATTACTCGTGAAAAAGGAGTGTCTTAGTATAGAGGTCAATGACATCGGTGACACAATCAGTTTAGATGATTCATCGTCTAGTTTACGTCATTGAAGTATCAATTTTGCATGGGGACTTCGTGTTCTTGATTCATTTTACAATGCAAAAACTTACATAGCCTCTTAATTTCAAAAACATATATAGATCGTAATCCGCCAGTAGTGTTAGATTTACAAAAGATATTCAATAAGTTCACTTCTTTGAGATCACTAATATTAAGTTGTTGCGGTATCGAAGAAATTCCGTGCAGTTTGAATAAGTTGATTCATTTGAGGGAACTTGACTTGTCTTGGAACGATCAATTGACTGAGCTACCAGATGAAATATGGGAATTATATAATTTGGAAATCCTTATTCTCGATAGATGTCATAGATTATCATCTCTCAAAGGGTTAGAGAGATTGGCCCACTTAATGCATCTAGGAAATTACGGTACACATGTTATTCTACCGAAGGAGATGGTGAGATTAAGTGGCCGTTTAAGGAGAATATCAGAGGTCAATATTGATGTTAATAATGAAGAGGCTTTTTCCCTTAAACACCTAAGGAACTTCAATAAGCTTGGTGGATCATTGGGAATAAATTGGTCAAAACGAGGCAATGGGGATGTCGAAGATGCGAAGCAAGCTCACTTGAAAGGCAAGAAACACATTATTGGCTTGAAGTTATATTTTGGTTTGGAAGAAGCAGAGAGGAGGAAAGTGTTAATATTTTAGTGTAATTGGATCAACTAGGTTGACCAATGCGATCGTGGCATTTCACCGAACAAGTATGGAGAGTGCGGAGTGCAACTTGTTCGGGTACTGTGTACGATTTGGGGGGTCCGGGGGCAGCGCCCTCGGGTGCGGGGTCCAAGGGGCGGCAGCCCCTGGCGGGGTGTAGGGGCAGCGCCCCTAGGCAGGGTCCGAGGGACGGCAGCCCCTGGCAGGGTCCTGGGGCAGCGCCCCGGGCTGGGGTCGATCTGTGTGTCCTAAAAAATTTTTTATTCCTGAACCCACGCATCCTTTGTAACGAACCGAAATTTCTAAAAAAAATTGCTTATAATAAATTACTATGGTATTAAAATATCATGAAAATTATTTTTATTGTTAATATTGTTATTGGATATAAAGTATGAGGAAATAAGAGCTAATTAAGTAAGAGGGATGAAATGGACATTTAATTATTTGATCAGGGGCATTATTGGAAATTGAAAAAAAAGAAGAGAATCAATACATACACCATCCAACATCTTCTCTTCTTCACTTTCATTCTTCTTCTTCTTCTTCTACACATTACATTTATCCCTTACCAAAAATTTTCTATAATCCAAAAACTTCCAATTTCTTCGATTCAACTTCGAATTCTTGTTAGAAATCGATCCTTAAGCCCTCTATCATCATCAATTTCAGTCAATCAAGACTAAAAGAGGAGGATTTTAGATATTAAGATTCGTATGAATAGTAACCCGAGTTTGAGGTGAGTGATTTTTGGTGAAATTAAAGCTTAATTAGTAGAATTCATGGTAGATTAAGCATATTTATGGTATTAGAAAGTTTATTTATGCAATATCTTGATAGAATTATATATGGATGTTGTAGAGGAAGCTATTGCAAGTAAATCAAAGGCAAAAGGGGTAGAAGAGAGCTAGAAAGAGCATAGAAAAAGGTTTGTGTCTCGAATTTCGATTTCTCGGTTTTTCGGGAAATTTTCCAGATTATATACCTATTTTGTTTTAATGTTTTCTCTCATTACATAAATCCGATTTGAACAATTCTTGATTCTATTGATATCTACAGAAAGTAAGGAACATATGTTCAGAAGAAACCTTGTTGAATTTCGTTCGTTTTCAATATGAAATTTTCGTTTGAAGTTGAGTCATGAAATCTGTTTTTGGAAAATCTCAGCTTTGTAAACTATTTAGTATTTTGATCATAACGTTGGTTATAAAAATTGGATTTCTGTGAATCTGGTGGCTTTGGAAAGCTGAGACATGTGTCTAATTATGTTTAGAAGAAAGTTCTTCGATTGGATGATTTTTTGATAGTGAAAAGTGCAGGGGAAGTCAGGTTATGAAACCTGGAAAAATTCTGGAAAGTATGAATATTGATTTTATTGAGTTTAAATTGAAGTTTGATGCTTAAAAATTTGGGATTTGGATTCTTAATTACTGAAGTTATGTTGAATTATAATTGATGGTTTATACTGGAATTTTTAAGATGTTACTTTGATTTATTGCCCTTATTAAACGAGTAGAACACGAGTCAGGGTAGATTGGCGCCAATAAAGTGGGGTACAGTACTGTACAAACAATTGAAGCTTTGGCTTCGGGCTTTGGCCGATATTATGATATATATATTGATATTGAACCTTTGGCTTTGGGCTTGACCGATATATTGATTTTGAAGCTTCGGCTTCGGGCTTGACCGATATATTGATTTTGAAGCTTCGGCTTCGGGCTTGACCGATATATTGATTTTGAAGCTTCGGCTTCGGGCTTGTCCGCTCCCGTATCCATTTTACCGTTATTCAGGACTTGTTTACTTTGGGCAATATGTGGTTAAAGTGTTTGGAAAAATTGGATATAAATTTGATTGCAATTGAAAGGATTATTATATAAGTTTTGTGATTTGGTTTTATAAAGTTGTTTAAATTTGTTTTTGACTTATGGACAAACTTGGTTTCTATTAAAAAAAATGTTCAAACTTATTATATTTCTTTTATAGACACCACTAAGCAATTGCTTAGCGTGTAGTTTTTTTTTCTACACGTAGGTGGAGAACTCGTAGATAGCTTGGACCAAAGGGGAAAAAGTGGATCAACTTGAAGAACAAATAAAGAAAAACTCGAGGTGGATTTGTAATTTGCTGTAACATTATGGTCTGTATAATAATGGCATGTACTAGATAGTGTGAGAAATATAAAGTGACATTGAGAAATATTTGGAGAATAATTAGCATTTGGAGAATAATTTGGAGTTTGGAACGCTATATTTGTATTTGTACATATTAAATCAATAAGTATTGAACTCTTATATAGTGAAGTGGAGTTGTTTATTGGGTGAGTATTGTTATCGAGGCGCTCCCTATATAGGGGGGGCGTTACATTTGTTGGTATCAGAGCTGAGGTTTAGGCGATTGTAGGACTAGTATGTACATGCCTTTTAGGATATAAATATGTTATTTTAGTTGATTGATCCACTTTGGTCTAATTTTCAGGAATAAGTTATGGCTAGTAGTAGTCACAACCAGAGTAAGGACGAGGATGCTGAGAGTACGATCCGTATTAGACAAGGGGATGAACAAAGACATGAACCTCCACCAGTTCATGGCTTTCCCGAACAACCTACTCCAGCACAAGCTGCTTTACTTCAACACATGACTACTGAAGTAATCACACAGGTACTACGAAACATACAAATCCCTCAAGTTCCTGTAGTACCTCATGTTGAAAGAAGAGAGGAGAGAACTCCTCTTAAAAGAATCAAGAAGCTTCCAGCTGATGATTTTAAAGGGGATACAGTGAATCCTGTAATTGCAGAAGATTGGCTTGATCATACTAAATGGTGTATGACTAGGCTTCATTTTACAGATAAAGAGAGATTAGACTGTGTACAAGGTCTACTCAAAGAACAAGCTAGGAGGTGGTGGGATAATATTGTGAGAGAAAGGCGACCCGGAGAAATCACCTGGGGTCTTTTCTTGGAACAATTTGACAAGAAGTACGTTAGTGAAAGATTCAAAGATGAGCAGAGGAAATTGTTCTTGTCTTTGAGACAGGGACGAATGACTGTATCAGAATATGAAGTTCAATTCCTCAAACTCGAGAGGTATGCTCGTGATATCATTGACAGTGAAGTAAGGCGATGTAAGAGATTCGAGGATGGGCTGAATGATGAAATTAGAGTGCATTTACTTGTACAAAAGATTAGAGTGTTCAATGACTTGATTGATGCTGCTACGGCCATTGAGAAGATTAATTCAGATAGACAACAAAGAATGGCTAAAAGGCCTGGATTTCAAAAGGGATCACAGGGTCCAGCTAGTTCAGAATCTCCAAGTAAGAGACAGAAGGGAACATCAGAACAAACACAATCTTATTTTAGAGGGTTTTCACCGAGACAAACCATAAGTACGGGATCAGCGACTAGCGTACCTTCAGGTAGAGGCAGAGGAAATATTCCACAATATTCTAATTGTGGAAGGATGCATACAGGGGAATGTTGGGGAAAAGGTAGAGTCTGCTTTAAATGTGGCTCAAGGGAACATTTGATTGCAAATTGTCCTCAAAGACGGATAAGTACATCTGCACCTACAGTAGTTCCTACTCCTACAATGCAAGGTGGAAGAGGAAGGGTAAGAGGAAATGCTAGTGGTTTAAGTCGACATGATGTGCCTCAACAAGCACCGCAGAGTGGTAGACCGGGAGGAATGGCGCGAAGTTATACAATCCGAGGGCCTGAGACTAGAGAATCTACCGAAGTTATTGTCGGTAAATTTTCATTCTTTAATCATGATGTTTATGCTTTGATAGATCCTGGTTCATCTCATTCATATATATGTACTGCATTAGCACAAGAGAAAGGGTTGCATATAGAAGAATTAGGAGAAAATATTGAAGTGACTAATCCTTTAGGACTCAGTGTGATAGTAAACAAAGTGTATATGAATTGCCCTATTATGATTCATCATCAACTTTTCCTTGCAAATTTAATTGAGTTACCTTTCCGAGATTATGATGTTATCTTGGGAATGGATTGGTTATGGAACATCGAGCTATGGTGGATTGCAAAAACAAAAGAATGTCACTTCAAGCTTCTGATGGAGAAGAAATAGTTATCGTGGGGGAAATATCAGATTATCTCTGTAACATAATTTCTTTTATGAAGACTAAAAGATTAGTCAGGAAGGGATGTCAGGCCTACCTAATCTTCGCTCTAGAATTGAAGAAAGGTGAGTTAGAATTGCAGAATATTCCTACCGTATGTGATTTTCCCGGTGTATTTCCAGAAGAACTACCGGGGTTGCCACCAAAAAGAGAGGTAGAATTCGCAATTGATGTATTGCCGGGTACCGCACCAGTATCCAAAGCACCATACAGAATGGCCCCTGTTGAACTGAAAGAGTTGAAGATACAGTTGCAAGAATTGTTAGACAAAGGATTTATACGCCCGAGTATATCCCCGTAGGGTGCACCAGTGTTGTTTGTTAAGAAGAAAGATGGGTCGCTCCGATTATGTATTGATTATCGGGAGTTGAATAAATTGACAGTGAAGAACAAGTATCCATTGCCAAGGATTAAAGACTTATTTGATCAACTCAAGGGTGCCAAATACTTCTCCAAGATTGATTTGAGATCGGGTTACTATCAGATGAGAGTGAAAGATGATGATATTGCAAAGACGGCTTTCCGAACCAGATATGGGCACTATGAATTTTTAGTGATGCCATTTGGTCTAACTAATGCACCAGCAGCATTTATGGACCTTATGAACCGTGTCTTTTATTTATATTTAGACAGGTTTGTAGTGGTTTTCATTGATGATATTTTGGTGTATTCTAAGTCACGGGAAGAGCATGATCAACATTTGCGGATAGTCTTCCAAATTTTGAGGGAAAATCTGTTGTATGCCAAACTTAGCAAATGTGAGTTTTGGCTTGAAGAAGTTTCTTTCTTAGGCCATGTTGTTTCTGTGGAAGGAATTAAAGTGGATCCTAAAAAGATAGAAGTAGTTGTACAATGGAAACCACTAAAGAACCCTACGGAAGTCAGAAGTTTCCTTGGCTTAGCAGGGTATAGAAGATTTATGAAGGGATTTTCAGTCATTGCTGCCCCACTGGCGAAACTGCTTCAAAAGAATGCAAAATTTGAGTGGAATCACAAGTGTCAAGAAAGTTTTGAAAGGCTGAAAGCAATGTTGACAAAAGCACCCATCCTTACCCAACCAGAGCCTGGAAAAGATTTTGTAATCTATAGTGATGCTTCTCATAGTGGTCTTGGGTGTGTTTTGATGCAAGAAGGAAAAGTGATTGCCTATGCTTCCAGGCAATTGAAGCTTCATGAAAGGAATTATCCTACTTATGATTTGGAAATGGCTGCAATTGTCTTTGCCTTAAAAATTTGGTGACATTATCTATATTGGAGAAAAATGTTATATTTACACAGATCACAAGAGCTTGAAATATTTACCAACACAGAAGGAGTTGTATTTACGGCAAAGAAGGTGGATGGAATTCATTAAAGATTACGATTGTCTTATTGATTACCGTCCAGGAAAGGCTAATGTAGTGGCAGATGCTCTCAGTAGAAAGATAATGATGGCACTAAGGGCTATGAATATGGGGTTAGCTCTTACTAGTAGTGGAGCCTTAATTGCAGAATTAAAGATTCAATCTGTACTATTACAACAGGTTAAGCAAGCACAAAATGAAGATGGTGACTTAAAGACCATTCGAGCAAGGACACAAGTGGGTATCATAGACAACTATATGGTTCGAGAAGATGGATGTCTATATTTAAAAGATAGACTGTGTGGGCCAAACAATGAAGAATTAAAGAAGAATATTTTACATGAGGCGCATAGTAGTCCTTATGCGATGCATCCAGGAGCAAACAAGATGTACCAAAATTTGAAGAGCCATTATTGGTGGAATGGAATGAAGAAAGACATTACTAACTATGTTGCTCAGTGTCTAACTTGTCAATAGGTGAAAGCCGAACATCAAGTTCCTTTTGGATTGTTGCAACCTATAACAATTCCAGAATGGAAATGGGAAAGAATCACAATGGACTTCGTGACATCTTTACCACTTACACAAAAGAAACATGATGCAATATGGGTTGTTGTAGATAGATTGACAAAGTCTGCCCACTTTCTTCCAGTTAGGATGGATTATTCACTTGATAGGTTGGCTCAGTTATATATAGATGAGATAGTAAGGCTACACGGAGTGCCTATTTCAATCATTTCTGACCGAGATCCAAGATTTACTTCGAGATTTTGGAAGAAGTTGCAAGAAGCCTTAGGTAGTAAACTTCATTTCAGTACTTCATTTCATCCTCAAATAGATGGTCAGTCTGAAAGAGTAATTCATGTGTTAGAAGACATGATGAGAAGTTGTATCATTGAATTTGAGGGAAGTTGGGATAAGTATTTGTCCCTCATGGAGTTTGGCTATAATAACAGCTTTCAGTCAAGCACACAAATGGCGCCATATGAAGTATTGTGTGGAAGAAAATGTCGAACTCCGTTATATTGGACCGAGCTTAGTGAAAACAAGATTGAGGGAGTGGATTTGATTCAGGAGACAAAGGAGAAGGTAAAACTTGTTCAAGGGAGATTGAAGGCTGCATCGGATAGACAAAAATCTTATGCTGATCTAAAAAGAAAAGACATTACTTATGAAGTGGGAGATAAAGTATTTCTCAAAGTATCTCCTTGGAAGAAAGTCCTACGATTTGGCAAAAAAGGCAAGCTCAGTCCTAGATTCATTGGCCCATATGAGGTTATAGAGAAGGTTGGACCGGTAGCTTATCGGTTGGCACTACCCCCAACACTCGACAAAATTCATAATGTGTTCCATGTATCAATGTTAAGGAGATACAGATCAGATCCATCACATATCTTATCTCCTAATGTCGTAGAAATCGAACCCGACCTGACGTATGAAGAGGAACCGGTATAAATCTTGGTGAGAGAGGTTAAACAATTGAGAAACAAGTCTATTCCTTTGGTAAAAGTACTTTGGAGGAATCATAAGGTTGAAGAAGCAACTTGGGAACCGGAGGATACAATGAAAACTCAATATCCGCAACTGTTTTCAAGAAATTTTTGGGACAAAAATTCATAAGAGGGGGAGAATTGTAACGAACCAAAATTTCTAAAAAAAATTGCTTATAATAAATTACAATGGTATTAAAATATCATGAAAATTATTTTTATTGTTATTATTGTTATTCGATATAAGGCATGAGGAAATAAGAGCTGATTAAGTAAGAGGGATGAAATGGACATTTAATTATTTGATCAGGGGCATTATTGGAAATTGAAAAAAAAAGAAAATCAATACATACACCATCCAGCATCTTCTCTTCTTCACTTTCATTCCTCTTCTTCTTCTACACATTACATTTATCCCTTACCAAAAATTTTCTATAATCCAAAAATTTCCGATTTCTTCGATTCAACTTCGAATTCTTGTTAGAAATCGATCCTTAAGCCCTCTATCATCATCAATTTCAGTCAATCAAGACTAGAAGAGGAGGATTTCAGACATTAAGATTCGGATGAATAGTAACCCGAGTTTGAGGTGAGTGATTTTTGGTGAAATTAAAGCTTAATTAGTAGAATTCATGGTAGATTAAGCATATTTATGGTATTAGGAAGTTTATTTATGCAATATCTTGATAGAATTATATATGGCTGTTTTAGAGGAAGCTATTGCAAGTAAATCAAAGGCAAAAGGGGTAGAAGAGAGCTAGAAAGAGCATAGAAAAAGGTTTGTGTCTCGAATTTCGATTTCTCGATTTTTCAGGAAATTTTCCAGATTATATACCTGTTTTGTTTTAATGTTTTCTCTCGTTATATAAATCCGATTTGAACGATTCTTAATTCCATTGATATTTACAGAAAGCAAAAAACATATGTTCAGAAGAAACCTTATTGAATTTCGTTCGTTTTCAATGTGAAATTTTCGTTTGAAGTTGAGTCATGAAATCTGTTTTCGGAAAATCTCAGCTTTGTACATTGTTTAGTATTTTGATCATAACTTTGGTTATGAAAATTGGATTTCTGTGATTCTGGTGGCTTTGGAAAGCTGAGACATGTATCTAATTATGTTTAGAAGAAAGTTCTTCGATTGGATGATGTTTTGATAGTGAAAAATGCAGGGAAAGTCAGGTTATGAAACCTGGAAAAATTCTGGAAAGTATGAATATTGATTTTATTGAGTTTAAATTGAAGTTTGATGCTTAAAAATTTGGGATTTGGATTCTTAATTACTGAAGTTATGTTGAATTATAATTGATGGTTTATACTGGAATTTTTAAGATGTTACTTTGATTTATTACCCTTATTAAACGAGTAGAATACGGGTCAGGGTAGATTGACGCCAATAAAGGGGGGTACAGTACTGTACAAACAATTGAAGCTTTGGCTTCGGGCTTTGGCCGATATTATGATATATATATTGATATTGAAGCTTCGACTTCGGGCTTGACCGATATATTGATTTTGAAGCTTCGGCTTCGGGCTTGACCGATGTATTGATTTTGAAGCTTCGGCTTCGGGCTTGTCCGCTCCCATATCCATTTTACCGTTATTCAGGACTTGTTTACTTTGGGCAATATGTGGTTAAAGTGTTTGGAAAAATTGGATATAAATTTGATTGTACTTGAAAGGATTATTTTATAAGTTTTGTGATTTGGTTTTATAAAGTTGTTTAAATTTGTTTTTGACTTACGGACAAACTTGGTTTCTATTAAAAAAAAATATTCAAAGTTGTTATATTTCTTTTATAGACACAACTAAGCAATTGCTTAGCGTGTATTTTTTTTTCTACACGTAGGTGGAGAACTCGTAGATAGCTTGGACCAAAGGGGAATAAGTGGATCAACTTGAAGAACAAATAAAGAAAAACTCGAGGTGGATTTGTAATTTACTGTAACATTATGGTTTGTAGAATAATTGCATGTACTAGATAGTGTGAGAAATATAAAGTGACATTGAGAAATATTTGGAGAATAATTAGCATTTGGAGAATAATTTGGAGTTTGGAATGCTATATTTGTATTTGTACATATTAAATCAATAAGTATTGAACTCTTATATAGTGAAGTAGAGTTGTTTATTGGGTGAGTATTGTTACCGTGGCGCTCCCTATATAGGGGGGTCGTTACATCCTTTGGAAAAATTCATCAGAAAATGAATTTTGTCCGAAACAGTGTGTCTGTTGGACACAACTGAATCTCGGAAGAAACATGTCTTTTGGACATGGCTGCTACCCCAAACAGCATGTCTGTTGACGTTTTTGGCTATTTAATTCACCAAAACGATGTTGGCCTAATAGAGAAAAATTCGGTTGAAATTTCATTGCAAACAAATTCTTGTTCTTGATTCTCTTTCTGATTTTATCCGATTGAAAAATTTGGTAAACCGGCCAAATAAATTTCAATCTGACAGTGTTTTTCGCGACTTCAGAAATATCCAAGTAATCCCAGATTTCCAACAGAAAGAGCTAGATGAAGAGTTAGTTGAAGCCTTAGATGTGCCTTTAAATCTGGAATTCCTAAGCATATATTACTATCGCAGCTTAAGAACTCCGAATTGGTTGGATTCTTTAACCTTTCTGAAAAAGGTTCACCTTAATGATTGGATGAACTGTGAGCACTTGCCTCCTTTAGGAAATTTACCTTGCCTCGAGTCTGCGGGATTTAATAGATTTCCCGGAGTTGTAAAGGTCGGTTCTGAGTTTCTGGCATCGTCATCAACAGTTTCTTCATTGTTCCCAAAATTGAAATGTCTCGAGCTCTACTTATTTGACAATTGGGAAGAATGGAACGATGTAGATGGAGCAGAAGAGATGTTGATAATGCCATCTCTGACCACTTTGAATCTTTTTTCATGTCCAAAGTTGAAGGCATTGCCTAATTTCATTGCCCAAAAGACTTCCCTCAAAAAGGACTTCAAACTTTGTCATGCTCTCGAACAGATTGAAGGACAACAAACACAGTACTATACTGCTTATATTTATCATTGATGAAAAATCAGAGAGGCGGGAAAAGCAGGATGAAGAATTAGTTGAAGCTTTACATGATTTAGGGAATTTCCTTGCCTCGAAGATCTACGATTTTGGAGGTTTTGGCAGAGTTAACTGATTATTATTTGGTATGTACTAGAACTTTTAATTCTTGATATAAAGGTTTTTGAAATGCTCTAATGTATTGTTCTGCTGACAACAAAATAGGTCCGAAAGTAGCTCCAATATGAAGTTACTGCTCAAGAAGCCATACAGATACTTTCAGAGGTATTGACATGTGTCTACCAGTTGAATTTCTTTCTGAACTGAAAGATAATGGGAATTTTTGAAGGTACCGTTTGGTCTATCTTATATCGTTATATACTTCCTTACAGTTTAGTAATTGATCTCTTCATTTTACTTTCATTATACAAGGCCGTTCGTCCCGATAATATGCAGCGTCCAGTCTCATCAAGTCGTAGATTATTCATGGATAATGCTGCATTTTGGAAGTGAAACCAAAGAGTAAGAGAAGGTAGGCCTTGTTCTAGGTCTTTATCTATTTTGAAAGAATCTTTTGATAGTACACTTAACACTTAGCGATCGGGGCTTTACTTTAGCTTTTGTTTCTAGGGAGTCAGTTTGGAATACTTCATATCGAAGTTGCCATAAGTTTCGACAACTTCAGTTTTTTGTTTACCTCTTTTGACAGAAAGTCATTGATGCAATGAAGCTGCCAATGGAAGAGATGTTACTCCTTGAAGAGATGTTCGTCATTGGAGCCAAAGCTATACAACGTAATTAACAAATTCCTTAAAGTTCAATGTGTTAGGCATGTGGCTAATTAACCACTTGCAGTTCATATGCTCTTCTTATGACTTAGATCACTCTTTAACGAGAGATTGAATCGACAAACTGCATTTCGTTTGCAATCTTATGTTATCTACTGGCTGGCTGGCTATATTTTGTTACAACATTCTATCCCTCTTTGCTTGTGGGGAAAAGTTATAAATGAGGGATTATGTAATTCTCTTTTAATGGCATTCTATGGAGAACAATGAGTACCTATTATGAAAATTTCGAAATTCATTCAGTTTGGTTTTTCAGTGTCCATTATTTCGCTGGGCCAAAGATATAGCATTATTTGGCTTTAGATTATAATAGACTAAAGCAAAATGACTCATTAATTTGTCTAAACTTCTTTTATTTTGAAGTCACGAATAGTTGTTACAACTCCACTTCATGGTCAATTGGAAACAGCCTCTCTGTAATTAGAGGGGTAAGGCTGCATAGACACGACCTCCCCCCCTATCTCGTTGCTGTTGTTGTTGTATTTAGTTTGGTTTTTCAGCTCTAACTACTGAACTACAAACAAACATCAGAAACTCGAGAAGAAGGGAACAATCTTTTGTTCTTGCAATTTTAGTACACGGAACTGATCGAGCATCTATTATTCTTTTCATTTCAACCTTTAGATTTCTAGGGTTCAAATTCAAAGAAGCTTGAACTAAGCTGATTGAATCTGTGTATATACTTAACTTGAATGAGATTGTTAATTCAATGAGATTCTTGCTTTGAACTCAATGCTTTTGTCATATTTAATTAATCAAGAATTATAATCATTTAAGATAGGCATAATTTGAACCCATTGCTTTACCTTTCCTATAATTGTTGTTAATTTAATGAAAATCTTGCTTTGGAATATACACTTTTGTCATATACTACCAAAGCAATTGATCTGTTTCTTTAACACTAAGCAAACATTGTCCTTACCTTTTCACGCACTATAAATGCAGAATGTTGAGTTACATAATTATAACCAACCCTTCACATAACATTCTCACTAACCTCTTCGAAATGGCTGTAGCGGATGCTCTTGTGTCCAAATTGTTGGATACGCTGTTTTCCACCATTGGTAAGGAGGTTGAACAAGAGGTTCGACTTGTTTTTGGAATCAAGAAACAGGTTAAAATACTCACTACCAATCTCCAATCCATCCAAGCTGTCCTCGATGATGCCGAAAGAAGGCAATGGAAGGACGCAGCCGTTCAACTTTGGGTTGATAGGCTGAAAGACGTCTCTTATGAAATTGATGATGTCTTGGATAAATGGCGTTTCGCAATCATAAAATCACAAAGAGAAAGAGATGATTATGCTTCGAGCCCTATAAGGATGGTATGGTCTTTCATTCTATCACCTTGCTTTTTCTTTGGTGAAGTTGGCTTTCATCATGATATTGCTGTCAAAATTACAGAACTCAATGAAATATTAGATGTTATTGCTAGCGAAAAAGATAAGTATGGCTTCTTATCTTTAGAAGGCAATAATGAGCCTGTAGAAAGACTTGTCACCACCTCTGTTATCGATACATCAGAGGTTAAAGGCAGAGAGGTTGACAAAGAAAAACTTATAGAGTTGTTGTTGGCTGAGGATAGTGAAAAGCCAAAGCTCCATCCGATCTCTATTGTAGGGATGGGAGGGATCGGTAAAACAACCCTTGCAAAACTAGTCTATAATGATGAACGAGTAAAGACCCATTTTGATAAAAGAATTTGGGTCTGTGTGTCCGATCCCTTTGATGAGAATAGGATCGCTAAAGAAATCCTTGAATTTCTTGGATGTACCACCCAAAACCTAGTTTCTCTACCAAATATAATGGAGAATATTCAACTGTATATTCAGGGAAAAAGAGTTCTAGTTGTTTTAGATGATGTGTGGAATGAAGATCCTAAAAAATGGAAACAATTGGAAAATTGTCTAAAAAGTGGTCTCATTGGGAGTCGAGTTTTAGTAACCACACGTAACGAGAATGTCGGGAGAATCATGGGTTGTTTAGAATCAAATATATTATGAGTTGGATTGTTATCAGAGGTGGAGTCTTGGGAGTTATTTTGTCTAGTTGCAATGTCTAGGAGGTCTAGTGAACAAAGGGCAAGTTTAGAAGAAATTGGTAGAAAAGTTGCAAGAAGGTGTAAGGGCTTGCCGCTTGCTATAAGGGCAATAGCAGGTCTCTTGCAGTTCAAAAATTCTAGAAAAGAGTGGAAAAGTGTGCTAGATAGTGAGTTATGGGATTTGGAGGATGTTCAGAGAGACATTGGAGCCGCATTATGGTTAAGTTATTATGACTTGCCCGCACATTTGAAACAATGCTTCTCATATTGTGCCATCTTTCCCAAGGACTATAAGATGGAAAAAGGTGATTTGATTGAGCTATGGATAGCTCAAGGTTACATCAGAGGAACACAATCAAAAGATGTTGAAATGATTGGTAGCGAATATTTCCAGAATTTAGTGACGCGGTCTCTATTTCAAGATGTTGAAGTAGAAGAACATCTACATCGTCTAGATGGAGTCACTAAGACTTGGTGTAAGATGCATGATATTTTGCATGATTTTGCTCAGTTACTAGTGAAAAAGGAATGTCTTAGTATAGAGGCTAATAATGATAGCGAGGCAATTAGTCTGGACGATTCTATAGGTAATTTATTACGTCATTTAAGTATCAGTTTCAGAAATAAAGCATGGTGTCTTGATTCATTTTATAACCTAAAAAAATTGCACAGTCTTAGTGTTTCATCCTCATCGTTGTGGTATTATTCAAACACATATGGGTGGTATGATTCAAAAACATTTGGGTTAGATTTACACAAAATATTCGACAAATTCACTTCTTTGAGATCGCTGAGATTACGTAAGTGTGATATTGTAGAACTCCCATCCAATATAAACAGACTAATTCATTTGAGAGAGCTTGACTTATCTGGTAATAACCGTTTAAAAGATCTACCAAAAATAGTATGGGAAATGTATAATTTACAAATCTTGAATTTGGAATATACAAGTGTGCTATATGATGATGCATTTTTTTTTCTAACAAAGGAGATGGCGAGATTAAGTGGTTTAAGGAGATTGGAACGGGTCAACGTTGATGTTGATAATAAGAATGCATTTTCGCTTAAACACCTAAAGAACTTCAATCAGCTCGGAGGATTGTTGGAAATAAGTTGGATAAAACAAGGTGAGGGGGATGTTGAAGATGCGAAGCAAGCTCACTTGAAAGAGAAAAGACACATTACTCAATTGCGTTTATGGCTAAAAGAAACACGAACAGAGAGGAGGAAAAAACAAGATGAAGAGTTAGTTGAAGCTTTGAATGTGCCTCCAAATTTGGAAACTTTAAAAGTAAACGACTATGTGGGCTTAAGAACTCCAAATTGGTTGGATTCGCTAACCTTTTTGAAAATGTTAGACTTGTACAATTGGAATAACTGCGGGTATTTGCCTAATAATTTGGGAAAATTGCCTTGCCTCGAAAATCTGCGTTTATCCAAATTTTCCAGTGTTAGAAAGGTGGGTGCTGAGTTCTTGGGGTCATTGTCGTCAACAACGGTTCCAATGTTCCCTAAGTTGGCTTCTCTACGGTTTTCCAGCTTTGACAATTGGGAAGAATGGAACGATGTAGATGTAGATGAAGAAATGTTGGTAATGCCATCTCTGACTTATTTGTATCTTCATTCATGTCCAAAGTTAAAGGCATTGCCGAATTTCATTGTCAAAAAGACTTCCCTGAAACTCGAAATCGTGCTTTGTTATTATCTGAACAAGGGCGATGCTATGGGGCAACCACTCCGCCAGGATTTTCCCCTGAATTGGAAAATTCATGACACTGCCCCGAAACTCTGAAGATTCTAGAAGTTGGAGTTTTATGGAGGGCACAGCAAATAACATCATTTAGTCTGTGGAATTCAAGTAATTTCATACTCTTTATTTCATCTCATTAATCATTGTTTTTGTGCACTTAATATTCATTGCTTCAAATTTCTTAATGTTTTATGAATTGACAGGTGTACACATCAAAGATTGATGAAGTGCAGCTCACATAGTTAAGCCTACACCAAGTATGAGAGGATCATATGTTCGATTCGTGACAGTCATGTGTTAGGCATCTGGCTAACCACTTGGAGTTCATATGCTTTTTCTTATGACTTTGATCACTCGTTAACTAGAGGTCGAATCGACACACTGCATTGGTTTTTAATCCTTAAATCGTCTAATGCCAGGGTTATATTCTGTTATATTACAACATTAATGTTTCGTATTCTGTCATTGTTACTTGTTGGATTAGTAATTTGATTATTTGTTGTGTATTCTATGATAACATTGATTTCGACAAACTTAGCATTGCTTTGTTCTTTTGCTTGTTGTTTTTCCTTTTTTTTCGTTAGAGGTTTGCTTCATGACTATGCTACTTGTTTTCATTCTCATGTTGCTTGACGAACGTTAAAATCGCCAAAAATAAAATTAAAACCGTTTTTCACCAAACAAATAAATTTGCAGTAGTAACAAGCGGGATCGTCTCCATATGGTTTGAGTAAATAATCTTACTCAAATCGATGACAAAGAAAATAGTGCAATTAAAGTAAATAAAAGGGGTTTGAGAGGTTGGTTGATTGAAACAAAAATTTTAAAAACTAAAATTTAAAGATTAAATATATATGATTAAAATATCTTCTGGTTAAGGGTGCTCTCAAGATAGATTTTGGAAAATTAAATTTGTTCGTCATAACCACGATGAGTATAGTTAAATTCTTTTTCTAAATATGAGACTGATTTTAGATGAGCTAAACCAAAAACCCTCGATCATCGGAAGCACTTGAGGAAATAGCCGATAAGATTTAATCGTCAAAAAGCTTTAAGTTTTGAAGAACCAACTTTAAACTAACAATTGCGATGAGCACAAAATATTAATTTAAACCAAAAATAAACCACGAAAATTTTGTAAAACAAATCGCTTGTTACAATTTTCCATTAACTATGATGAGCATAAATTTAATGAAAACAACAATTCACTATAAATTCAAGAACAAAAATTGGCCAAATCGAAGAAGTAAAAAATATAATGAGAGAGATGTTATCGATTAATTTGAAAGCTAGAATTCGAAAAAAGATTAATAACAAGCCTTACAATATGCAACTAGCTTCAAGTTCTTAACCGAAAGAAAAAAGAAATTAGTTAAACATAACTAAAGAAATCAAAACTTAAATTGTCATAAATAAATAAACTGCAAATACATAGAAAGAAGAGGACGTTGGTCCAAAAAACCAGCTCCCAAATCATATGTTCTCCTAGAAATTTTCAGCTCTAAATAAGCTAAAAACAAATCCTATCCTAATAAGGAAAAGATCTCCTAATAAAAATGAAAGACTAAAATAAAAGTAGAGTTTATTCCAAATGGCTAAATGGGAAAAAGATAAACTAGGAAAGAGATAAATGTTTGTATTTTAGTGTAATTGGATCAACTAGTTGATCAATGCAGTCATAATATGTCATCGAACAAGTTAGGAGAGTGCGAAGTGCACGCTTGTTCGAGTTCTATTACGATACTTAGCTTACGAGGTCCGGGAGCTACCTTTCGCAACACTTCTGTTATGAACTGTTGCAATTGCTCGAATGGACACGTCTTTTCGCAACACTTCTGTTCTGAAGAGTCGCGACTGTTCGTATCAGGTCTATAAATATCTGGCATTGGCAACATTTTTAGCAATGTGGTTGCAATCAGGTTCACTTTTTCACAACAAGAAATTCATTCTAAGTTCTTGTCAATTCTGATTTTATCCAATTGATCTGTTTGGTAGAACCGCCAAATAAGATTCAATGTGAAAGTGTTCGTCACGACTTTAGAATTATCCAGGCTTCATTCTACCGGAATTCCCCAACAAAGATTGAATCTTATTTGGCGCTTGAAGCCTGAGTTTTTCACCGAAAAGGTACGAATTCGATCCATACTCTTGCGATGATTGTTTGTGTCTCTTACTTCGGTTTCTCGATTTTTCGAAAAACTTCCAGATTTTGCCCCTGTTTTGTTTTGATGTTTTCTCTTGTTATGTAATTCCGATTTGAATGATTCTTGATTCTATTGATATCTACAGAATCTAAGGAATATATGTTCAAAAGAAACCTTGTTTAATTTCATTCTTTTTCAATGTGAAATTTTCGTTTGAAGTTGAGTCGTGAAATCTGTTTTTGGAAAATCTCAGCTTTGTACACTGTTTAGTGTTTTGATCATAACTTTGGTTATACAATTTCGACCTCTGTGATTCTGGTGGATTTGAAAAGCTGAGACATGTGGCTAATTATGTTTAGAAGAAAATGTTTCGCTTCGACGATGTTTTGATGGAGAAAAATGTAGGGGAAGTCAGGTCATGAAATCTGGAAAATTCTGAAAAATATGAATGTTGATTTTATTGTGTTTTAATTGAAGTTTGATACTTTAAAATTTAGGATTTAAATTTCTTAATTATTGAAGTTATGTTGAATAATGTTTGATGGCCATTTTCGTTTTTGGTTGTTTATGGCGGTATAAACGTTCTTTTTCTCGGAAAAAATCTTGATTCTCAAGTCGTTTTGTATAAACGACGTGTTTAGGTTCAATTTTTGTAAAAAGAACAGCGCCATTGGACTCGGGACATCGAAAAACCTTAGGAGGGATTTTGCCGGTGGTCGGAATCGATTTTGAAATGATTCAAAATCTGAATTCGTTTTTCTGCAATTTGCAAGGGATTCTGAATCCGTTGCAAAATTCATTGCAGAATGAAAAGTTGCGATGGTTCATTTGCGACAACTGTTTTTTGCGGCAGGTCTTAGTTTCTTATAACCGTTTGTGAGGGATTCTGATTCCGTCAGAAAGTCCGTCTCAAAATGAAAAGTCAGGATGGTTATTTTTGTGACAACCGTTTGTGACGGTTTATGATCTGTGGTGATGCTTCATGTAGCAGTTTTGGCAACGCTTTTGTAATCTATTGCGACGCTTTTAGAAGTGTTGCCAGAAACAAGGCTACTGGTTGATATGGTAACAATTTTCAGAGTGTTGCCGGAATTTTTTTTGTCGCAAGAAAGAATGTAAGTGAAGCAGTTTTGGCAACACTTTAGTGAAATTAAGCGTTGCCAAAAACTTGTCCTTATCCAAATTTAACCGTTATCTAATGTGGCATGGGTTTAACTTTTAGGGTTGACATGTCAATGGTTGACTGACACGTGTCAGTCAAAAGTCAAAGTCAAAGTTGACCGGTCAACATAATGCCACATGGCGCGTTTCTAATGGCTTCCTTTGGTTTTGGAAGGTTAGTCGGATACATGTTATTTTTCTTATGAGTATAGTTTTTCTACAAGTGGATGAGTGTTTTTCTTGGGGCAGGTGCTATTTCTTAGGTCTCTAAGAAAAAAACTTGTGTGAGTGATTCGACAATGGAATCTGAGTTTGTAAAAACTGAGCATAATTTAGCCGATCATAAAACCAAAGGGTTAAGGAAAGATCTTCTGCAAAAGTCAGCTATGGGGATGAAATTAAAGTCCATCTAAAATCTCTCATGTTAAGATACCCAATTCCCACCTAATATGACGTTAGGTGCTGAATTCAATGAGGAAAGCTTAACATCTAGAGATTGGAACACACTGATTAAAACATCCCAAGGTGTGTGTTCAGACCTGCAAGAAAAGGAGGTTGAAGTTTAATTTCTTAATAGCCTTTTTGAAAAATTGCATACGCAGGTGCAATAGTAAAAAGGCTACCTAGATAAGCATGAAGTTTAACCGCTTCAACAAGCTTGGACTTGGCTTTGATATGCTTATGAAGGATAGGGACACAAGGCTAGTAAAAGATAGTGTCAAGTAAGAACATGTTAGAATGTTGACTTATGTGTATATTATCTTCGAGTATTCAAGATGGATAGCCAAGGTTCAATCCATAGTGACACCTTTGGTATTCGAATATTTGGAATGTGTAATATACTAAGATGAAATTCAATCATCATGATATTTCATTTATGCATAAGTTTGTTATTTGTTGTGATTTTGTTTAGTTAATCATGGATTACACTAAAATGGGGGAGGATTGTTGGTATTTTAGTGTAATTGTATCAACTAGTTGACCAATGCAGTCATAATATGTCATTGAACAAGTTAGAAGAGTGCGGAGTGCACGCTTGTTCGAGTTCTATTACGATACTTAGCTTACGAGGTCCGGGGAGCTACCTCTCGCAACACTTCTGTTATGAACTGTTGCAGTTGCTCGAATGGACACGTCTTTTCGCAACACTTCTGTTCTGAAGAGTTGCGACTGTTTGTATCAGGTCTATACATATCTGGCATTGGCAACATTTTTAGCAATGTGGTTGCAATCTGGTTCACTTTTTCACAACAAGAAATTCATTCTAAGTTCTTGTCAATTCTGATTTTATCCGATTGATCTATTTGGTAGAACCGTCAAATAAGATTCAATCTGAAAGGGTTCGTCACGACTTCAGAATTACCCAGGCTTCATTCTACCAGAATTCCCCAACAGTAAATCTATTCTAAAATTATTGAATTGCAATGGGACAAAACTTCAAAATAGTCTTCCATGTGAATCAGGAAACAACTCAACAGAATCTGCCAACTTAGACTCCGGGTCAGCAGAGGTAAAGTCAACAAATATGACTCTAAAATCATATATTCTCTCGTGGGTGTAATCTGCTTGGCAGCTCCAATCACATAAGGGTCGAACTACATATCATGGACTCCAAGTTAGACCAACAAATATACCAAAATGCTCAAAATTTGTCAAATCAGCATAAATATTCATTCAAAACCTAAATAAGCACGAAATCATCACAAAATCGGCAACAATCTATTCCAATAATAAAACGAAATTTAGAAAACAAGTCAGATTTACTAGTTATCATTGCTTTGACTCTATCTCTTCTTTTTCCTTGTATGCTTTTTCTTTAATTTTATAATATTTTAGCCCGCTTCTTATTAAAAAAAAAAATCTAATGATAGTAAATGGTAAAGTTTGATTATTTCAAAAACAAAGTCACCATAAAAAAACCGAGATTGACTTTAAGCTAGACGTGTTCGTGGGTCAAAGTACCCACCCAGCACGGCCTGAGCCTAGTCAAATGGGCTGGATTAGTGAATCAATACTTATCTCGGCCACAAAATTGTGAGACATTTTCCACCAATTAATATCAGTAATCACGTACTGCATCAAACCATATAATACAGTGACTGAAAATTTACACATTTGCTTACATTGCGAAACCTCGTACTCCTTTCGGAAAAAAATTTCATCGGTCCTTTTTTTTTATATAAATGAATGAAATCACAAACATGTTTCTGTACTTTACCTTTTTTTTTTCCAATTGAAAAGCCAAACATTTGAGTCTCGACTAAAGTCAATACTAAAAGAACCATCTTCAACATGTTAACATGTAATATAAATTTGAATTACCCATCCAAAATATAGCAGAAATCATCATAATTATAAATTAATACCTGAATGAAGTTAGTACAAAAAATTTAATTATTTATTATGGATATTAAAGAGTATATTGAAAGTCAATAACGAATTAACTAAAAAAAATTAAGAATTGAAGGTAAAGGATAAAGGATAAAGAATAAAAGATAAACTTGATCCTTGGAGAAAGATAAGGGTAAGGAAAATTTTAATTAGAAAGAAAATGAATGAATATCTATTTGAGTACAGTAGATTTAAATCCGTCTCTTTTTTAGTTATAAATTTGACCTTACCTTGATGTCCTTTTAATACAACTCAAGGTTAATAATTTTAAAGAGGTTCTAGAGATGCCAACCTAGTTGAGATGTCTAATCCTCTCTCACTATTAACCTTTTTTCCTATAAAAAAATTTTGAATCCGTCTATTTAGACTAGAATTTTGTTACATTAACATATAATTTAATATAAAAAAAGGATGACTGTCATTATAAATATAAGTAAATAAGTGAAAAATACTTTCAACATAATTATGATCTCTTTTGCTATTATCAGTAATTTTTATTCAATATGTATAAATAAAAGAAATTGTTTAAGACTCTTAACGGATTCATTAACTTTTAATTTGTTTTAATTTTTGGATAATTATCCCATAATAAATAAAACAAACCGTAGCTCCCAACAATTTACTATAACAAAAAGGTCTTACTCCAAAAAATTCAACTAATCGAACGGATGAGATTTTCTGAAAATCAGGAACACGCTACACCTCATCACACCAGAACACTACGAAACTCCTTCTTAAACCCTGAATAAACCTCTGCAGTTCAATTACCCCCTTCTCTACAATTTCTTGTCTTCTTCACTGATACTGAAAATGGCTTCACGCGCCACCGGAACTCTCGTCCGCCGGGCGATTCTCGCCCCCAGTGCTCCGCCTCGCCTCTCCACGTGCTCGCCGCTGGTCCCGCGCTTCCGTACACCGACTGCGTCCTCCCCTCGCCGCTCCTACTTTGCTCCTTCGAGGTGATTCCCTAATTGACTGTACTAATTTACCGAATTTTGTTAGCTGAAGAGTTAATTGTTGGAATTAAGAAAGTAAAGTAGAGAAATAAAATTGGAACACAAAATACTTTCTACTTTCTATTCAATAAATTTAAAGAACATAAGCCATTATATAGGCTTAGAAACACATAAGTAGTGGAATATGAAGATGATCACACTACATAACAACTAACTAAATAATGCTACTTTAAATTAGGAACATACTCACCCACTAAACATTAATTTCAACAAACTAATTTGACTCATTACTAAAATAAATTCTAATAATTAAAATATTAAACTAATTTTGAAGCATAATTCAACACACTCCCTTGCTTCAAAATCTACTAAATACTATGAAGAACTCACCAAAAAAAATATTTATTGATGCTCATTATCACCAACAATCTTTAGAGCACTTCTCTCTATGATGCACATTATCACCCACGTTACTAAAATAAAGTTTCTTCCTTGACCAATTGTGCCATTGGCCCTTTCTCATCACGCATTCCATCATTTTGGTGTTGCGGAAACTATTAGCAAACTAAAACTACTGCTAAAATAAAATAAAGAGGAAACACTAAAATTACACTACCAACTTAATTTTATAACAAAATATTACAAAGAAAAGGAATAAGAAGAACAAATGCCTTAGAGATGAGAAAGGCTTTGTTGGTGTGATTTCAACTAAGGCCATAGGCCTTTTTTTTATACTACAAAATCAGCCCCTATGCCTTACAATTGGCAATGTGGGACAGTTCCCATTTTTCTTTTTTATCCACTTTGCCAATGTGGGACTTGGTAATCCCACATTTGGAACCTGCAACTCCTAGCCATATGCCCAAATCTTTTATATTTGAAGCATCGTGGCTTGCCTTTGTGCCAACAGTCATTTTCCTGATGACCATTTTTGTCACAATGATTGCATTTGACAAGTTTTCCCTTTCCCTTTGGATATGAAGACTTGACTAGTAGCACACCTTTGACTCTTTCGTCATCTCCATCTCTCATTATTCTTCGTTGATCTGCGGCATGAAGCGAGTTGATCAATTCTGCAAATGTTAACTGTGACAGGTTTTTACTTTCTTCAAGTGAGGAAATTTTTTATTCAAACCTTTCCGGAAGAGTGACTAAAAGCTTATCCACCACTCTTTCGCTAGTAAATTCTCTGTTAGGGAATTAGGACCCGCAGCGGAACGAAATATTTATTTTGGGTGAATATGGCAACAACAAAATAGGAGAAAATAATTAGCGAAAGGAGAAAACAAATAATCCACTAATAATACGAAAAGTGATACAAAAGAAATGGAAAAATAAAACACTCGAACCCAAATACACCCAAACCTCACATACAAATATATATACAATAAGTATATATATTACACTAAACTCCCAAATGATTTTTGTTGGAATGAATTTGTAAAATGAACTTGGAAGGGTATATATAGGCCAATAAAGTAATGGGAAATGAAAGACAAAAATAATGTGAACAAAGGAGGCCAAATACATCTTGTATTTTGCCAACCATACAAGTATCTCAAAGTCCAAAATAGTAGGCCAAATACATGTTGTATTTTGCCAACCATACAAATTTTTCAAAGTCCAAAATTGCATATGAAAAATGCAATTTGTAATTGACAACTTCAAATCACATTCACAAATCTCTACCTTGATTTGAATGTTGACTGAATTCAATTGTCGCAAACACCAATCAAGTTTAAGCAATGGTTAAACTTACTGGTTGAAAGAGGCTTCGTCATCATGTCTGCTGGATTGTCCGCTGTACTAATTTTAGTAATACCAATATTTCCCTCAGAAATAATGTCTCAAATAAAATGGTATTTCACGTCAATGTGCTTCGTCCTTTCATGAAACATCTGATCTTTAGTTAGACACAAATCGCGCTTTGACTATCACAATGAACAATAATTTTCTACAAATTTGAACTGAGTTCACCGACTAAACCTCTTAGCTAAATAGCTTCTTTTACAGCTTCGACTACCGCCATATATTCTACTTCAGTAGTGGATAATGCAACTGTGTGCTGTAAAGTAGCTTCCCAACTGATAGCGCTACTACTAAGAGTAAACACATAACCTGTGATTGATCTTCTCTTGTCAATATCACCTGCATAATCTGAATCGACATAGCCAACCACCATGTTCTTACTTTTTCCAAATTCCAAACAAGCATTAGTAGTACCCCTTAAGTATCTCAAAATCCATTTCACAGCATGCCAATGTTCTTTGCCTGGATTAGACATATATCTCCTAACAACACTGACTGCATGAGAAATGTCAGGACGAGTTCAAATCATAGCATACATGATGCTACCAACAGCACTAGAGTAAGGAACATGTGATATGTACTCAATATCCTTTTCAGATTGAGGATATAGAGCAGCAGAAAGTCGAAAATGAGCAGCGAGTGGAGTACTTACAGGTTTAGCATTTTTCATGCCAAAATGCTCCAACATTTTCTCAACAAAACTTCTCTAAGTCAAATAAAGCTTTAGTGCAGCTCTATCCCTTTGGATCTCTATGTCGAGAATCTTTTTAGCAGCTCCCAAATCTTTCATCTCAAATTCACTACTAAGCTCTGCTTTCAATCTATTGATATCAGACATATCCTTGGCAGCAATAAGCATATCATCAACATAAAGCAACAAATATATAAATGAGCCATTTGTAAGTTTTCTAAAATACACACAGCTATCATATTGGGTCCTTGAATAGCCATATCCAATCATAAAGGAATCAAACCGCTTATACCACTGTCGAGGTGACTGCTTTAATCCGTACAGTGATTTTTGCAACAAGCAAACATAGTCCTCTTTGCCTTCAACTTCAAAACCATCTGGTTGTTTTATAAAGATCTGCTCCTTTAATTCTCCATGCAAGAAAGCAATCTTGACATCAAGTTGCTCTAACTCCAAATCATGTATAGCAACCAAGGCAAGCAAAACATGAATAGAACTACGTTTAATAATAGGAGAAAACACATCGTTTAAATCAACTCCTTGTACCTGACTATAGCCCTTAGCAACCAATCGTGCTTTGTATCTGGCATCCTCTAATCCCGGAATGCCATCTTTCCTATTAAAGACCCATTTGCAACTAACAATCTTCTTGTCCTTAGGCGGTTTCACTAACTCCTATGTGCGGTTCTTGTGTAGAGATTCAATCTCTTCTTGCATAGCAATAAGCCATTCTGCTGAATCATTACGAGAAATGGCCTCTGAATATATGGAAGGTTTGCTAACTCCTTCTATTTCTTGTGCAGCTACAAAGGCATAAGTAGCATAATTTACAAACTTTACAGGCATTCTTCTTTCTCTATTTGGCCTACTTTCAACAACAGGCTGCTCCACCTATTCTACGGTAGTAGTTTCTTCAACTTCTATTGGCTCACACAACTGTTCTGAAATTTGCTCCTCTCTAGCTTCAGACGGAGCAAATGATTTCTCCACCTCAAATGGAACCTCCACCTGCTTATCAAAATTCTGTATTTTGGTGTCAACTACAACTGGGGACTCTTTTCTTGGATGAAGTATAGCAGACTCATCGAACACAACATTTCTGCTTATTATAGACTTTGCTGACTTGGGATCAAGAAGACAAACTTTGTATCCCTTTACACCATCTAGATAGTGAAGAAAAATGCCCTTTTTAGCTCTAGGCTCCAATTTTCCATCGTTCACATAGATATAAACAGGACACCCAAAAATCCTCAGATTAGAATAATTAGCAAGTTTCCTAGACCACAACTCTTCAGGTGTCTTGCAGTTATTGGAAGCACAAGGGGAACGATTCACCAAATGGGCAGCAATTACAGCTGCTTCTGCCCAAAATGCTTGAGATAAACCAGAATTTGGCAACATGCATCGAACTTTCTCCAACAGAGTTCTGTTCATCCTCTTAGCTACACCATTCTGTTGTGGTGTACCTAAAACTGTGAGATGTCTCGAGATACCCATATCTTTATAGAATGTGTCAAATTCTACATTACAAAACTCCAAACCATTATCTGTTCGGAGACATTTGATCTTCCTGCCAGTTTGATTTTCCACCAAGGCTTTCCACTGCTTGAAAGTGACAAAGACATCATTCTTATGTTTCAAAAAATAAGTCCAGACCTTGCTTGAGTAGTCGTCAATAAAGGTGAGCATGTAACAAGTGCCACCTTTTGAAGGAATATGAGCAGGGCCCCAAAGGTCAGAATGGATATAATCCAAAGTACCTTTTATTCTGTGAACACCACCACTGAAGCTGACTCTTTTGTGCTTGCCAAAAATGCAGTCCTCACAAAACTCTAACTTGGAAATACTCTAGCCACAGAGTAGACCCCTTTTACTAAGCATGGCCAAGCCTTTTCACTCATGTGGCCAAGCCTCGTATGCCATAATTTTGTAACGTTGGATTTTGACATGGAAGAAGAAACTGCAGCAACACCTGTTGCAGTTGATCCTTGCAACACGTACAATCTCCCAACTTTTATAGCTTTCATCACAATGAGGGCACCTTTCAAAACCTTCAAAACTCCACCTCTACTAGAAAATCTTCAATTGTTGTCGTCTAAAGCAGATAACGAGATCAGGTACTTCTTCATGTCTGGAACATGCCGCACATTGGTCAGTGTTCTGATAATACCATCATACATCTTGATTTTGACAGTACCGATTCTAACAACTTTACAAGGATGATTGTTGCCCATCAATACAACTCCTTTTTCTACTGGTTCATAAGAGGAGAACCAATCTCTGTGGAGATAAATATGGAATGAGCAATCAGAGTCTAAGATCCACCCTTATCATGATCTTGCACCATCGTCGGACACGGCATAAACTTCACAGTCTTCCTCATCTTCTGCAAAACTGGCTTTAATGGGACCATTATCTCTGTGACTCTTTTCTTTATTCTTTCGCTAAAGTTTGTAACATTCAGCTTTAATACGCCCTTTCTTCTTACAGTAATTGCACGTTAAATTACTGTAACGGGATCTTGATTTAGTTCTGGATCGGTTGTTGCTACTGCTACTGGGATCTCTTGTACAGATCTCCCTCGAATGACCAGACCTTCTCCAGGACTATTTCTGTCACCAGAAAGCTCTTTATCAATAAGATCTTTAGAGAACAAAAATTCTTTAACCTCCTCCACAGTTAAAGTGGTTTTACTATAGATCAGGGTCTCGCGGAAATTTTTGAACAAAGGAGGAAGAGACCGCAACAACATAAGAGTTATCTTCTTCTTCGTATTTGATATCCAAATTTTCTAGATCTAAAAGAATGGAACTGAAATCACCAAGGTGAGCCTTAAGGGATGTGCCTTCTACCATATGAAGCATATCGAGACGATGCTTTACCACAAGCTTGCTGGTGAGGTTTTTAGACATATAGAGAGACTCCAATTTCTACCATAAGCCTTTGGCAGTCTTCTCGTGGATGACTTCTTGCAGGACCTCATTTGACAAGCATAACTGAATGGCAGCTAGAGCTTTGTCCTCCAAATCTTGTTTCTTCTCCTTTGTCACCGTTTCAGGTAACTCTTCCATCATCGCCTTGTACAATCCGTTTTGTGTCAAAATCCCTTTCATCTTAACTTGCCATAAGGCAAAGCTCATGTTGCGATCAAATTTCTCAATATCAATTTTTATTATCGCCATAGTAAATTTCAAAATTCTAAAATAAATATTAATTTGCCCTGGTACGAATTTGTTAGGGAATTAGGACCCGCAGCGGAACGAAATATTTATTTTGGGTGAATATGGCAACAATAGAATAGGAGAAAATAATTAGCGAAAGGTGAAAACAAATAATCCACTAATAATACGAAAAGTGATACAAAAGAAATGGAAAAATAAAACACTCAAACCCTTAACCCAAATACACCCAAACCTCGCATACAAATATATATACAATAAGTATATATATTACACTAAACTCCCAAATGATTTTTGTTGGAATGAATTTGTAAAATGAACTTGGAAGGGTATATATAGGCCTATAAAGTAATGAGAAATGAAAGACAAAAATAATGTGAACAAAGGAGGCCAAATACATCTTGTATTTTGCCAACCATACAAGTTTTTAAAAGTCCAAAATAGTAGGCCAAATACATGTTGTATTTTGCCAACCATACAAGTTTTTCAAAGTCCAAAATTGCATATGAAAAATGCAATTTGTAATTGACAACTTCAAATCAAATTCACATTCTCCACCGAGTAGCTTGATTTGGTTGACTATGGATATCAATCGACTTCCATATTCTTTGACACCTTTGCTGCTTTTCATCCCTATTTTCTCAAATTCTCTCTTGTGATTCAAGATTTGCATTAGTTTAGTTTGATCATTGCCTTCAAACTCCTCCTTTAGTTTCTCCCATGCTTCTTTAGGAGAGTCACAACCCATAATAGTTGTGAACATTTCTTCGGACACACCGGAATGTAGACACGAAAGTGCTCTAGGCTCTCTAGTCATTTGTTCATCATAATGTTTCATTTGGGCAATGGTTGAATTTAGTCGAAGGGTAAGATTTTCACCATTTTCAATAATATCCCATAAACTCATGGCTTTTAAGTAAGCTTTCTTCTTGATTGCCCGTGAATGATAATTTTCTCCTTTGAAGAAGGGAATGGAGATTGAAAAATTGTTAGATGCTATGAAAAAAAGTGAGAGATCGGAAAGGCTCACAGGATCGATTGGCTCGGATACCAAATATTGGAATTAAGAAAGTAAAGTAGAGAAATAAAATTGGAACACAAAATACTTGCTACTTTGTATTCAATAAATTTAAAGAACATAAGCCATTATATAGGCTTAGAAACACATAAGTAGTGGAATATGAAGATGGCCACACTACATAACAACTAACTAAATAATGCTACTTTAAATTAGGAAGACACACACTAAACATTAATTTCAACAAACTAATTTGACTCATTACTAAAATAAACTCTAATTAAAATATTAAACTAATTTTGAAGCATAATTCAACATTAATCACAAGCTTTTTTTCTTGTGGTTAGAGATCTGTGTTTTTTAATCGCTTTTTCTCAAGGATATTCATTCAGTTTTATTCGAATCTTAGTTCGAATGAAATTGTAATTCATTGGATTTAAAGTTTGGATCTCTCTTGAATTGAGATATTTTTACGATTGCATGGAACTGTTCTTGAATTTAGATGGTTTTAGGATTCCATAATTGATTGTACATATATACGGGGATTTTGTTAGCTGAAGAGTTAATCACACGTTTTTTTTTTGTGGTTAGAGATCTGTATTATCAGAATGCAATTTCAGTATTGCAAGCATATTCATTCAAATTTTCTGGTGTAGTTTGAATGAAATTGTTATTCCTAGTATTTTCTGTTTGGAGCTCTCTTGAATTGAGATATTTTTGCTGTTCTTGTCCTATCTTCTATTGAGTAATTGATTTTCATGTTGTTAGAGATCTGTTATTTTTATTGCTTGTTCTGTATCAGAATTTAATTATGATATTGAAAGCATATTAATTGAATTTTTTGCCAATGTGGTTTGAATGAAATTGTAATTCTTTGGATTTGCAGTTTGGAGCTCTCTTGAAGATATTTTTACTATTACATGGAAATGTTCTTGTCCTAGGTTCTACTGAGTAATTGATTTTCTTGTGGTTAGAGATCTGTATCTTTTAATTGCTTGTTGTTTATCGAAATGTAATTCAGATATTCGAAGCATATTAATTCAATTTTTTTCCAATGTTGTCTGGATTGAACTGTAATCATTGGATTTGCAGTTTGGAGCTCTCTTGAATTAAGATAATTTTACTATTACAAGGAACTGTTCTTGCCATAGGTTCTATTGAGTAATTGACATCTGTGATTGGCATTTTTTTGCTGTATTTAATGGTAGCTTGTGTACTTTTGTAGGAACTTGGGCGAACTGGGAACTTTGCAGTCATTTTTGCCTCTGTATTCAGCTACTTTCTTGACATCACATCTCAATGCTAACTTGCGAGCTTTTTGCGAGCTCTCTCATGGTATCTTCTTCCGTACTAGTCAGGATCGCTAATAGTTGCTTTGTGAGTCTTACTTTTTATATGACATGAAAAATGAAAACTTAATCTTTTGAATTGTTGTTATTCATGAACTTGTTACTGAATAACTCCAATTGCAAACTTTAGAGTCCATTTTGCTGTTATAAATGGCTGGCGGATCTTGAATGGAACCTACTAGTCCATGTGTTTGTCTTTGTTTTGTGTAATTTTCATTAATGATAAGGGTTGGGATCGGGATTTCTAGGGTTTGGAAATGACGGTTGATGTCTATGGGCTCTCAGTCAGCTAAAGGTGCAGGATTATTGCCCCAATTGTAGGTTCCTATTTGTTTGTTTCTTGTTCTTAAAAAACAAAGACCTACGATATGATGGTAAACATTTATTTCAAACCAAATAAAAAAAAAAACATTGAGGAAATAGGTAAAAAGCTCTCTGCTTTTGAGATTAATGTTCAATAGAATTTGATGATTTTATGTTTCTAGTTCTACTGAGAGGTGCCCTTCTTCAATTTTTTTTGATCGTCTTCCCTGCATTTTCCCTGTCACTTATTTTATATCAATTGTTAAAAAGGAAAACTAAAGGAAAATGAAGTTAATTTTTTTTGTTTACTTGTTTGTTAGGTGGATGAATCATGAGTCTGTGTAAATTTATCAATGACTGATGTTGAGCCTGTGTTGATTAATCTATTGCTCTTTGTTCCTTTCTGTTCTAATGATCAGTGATTTTTTTACTATTTAGAATTTATGTAAGCATGAGAAATATCACTTTTTTAAAAATATTGAGTATGTTTGAGTATGATGGAACACGTGTCAATGTCTGTGATCAATATTATCTCATTTCATATCGTGAGGCATTGATTGACGTCTAGTTTTTTATATTTGGGGTTGAAGGAATGAGCTCTATTTTCGCTGGTTAATTCTGAAATTGAACATAGCAACTCAATTTTTCAAATTATAAGTCAAGTCCAATGGTCAGTAAGAGTATAAGAGATCATGTTTGTACCTTGATGTGTCATTATTCCCTGTAGAAAAGAAGTTGTTTTGAGTTGTATTATGTTTTGTAAACAGCACTACAATTCGGACTGCTACATTTAGCGCGTTTTTTTATATGATTATTAATCTCTCGGCTTTCCAGATTTTGAAACATATGCTCCATTGTGGCAGGTACTTGATTGGCAATGCAATATGCACAAGATATTAGAACAACATATTGGGGAAGTTAGAGTGGGTGTGCCCTGTTCAATCTAGGGTGATTTGGTTTATTTTCTAGGGTCATTTTAGTAGCAAGTTCTTTCTTTTATCAAGTTTTCCTTTTTTTTAGGACAGTTGTTAGTAAGGTTTTAGTACCACCTCGGTTTACTCGTCATTTAGACTGGCATTGTTTTCCAGTAACTATACGACTATTCTAATAATAATTTAGCCGCTACTGCAATTCTGACATTTGATAGGTACCTTCTTTCTCTTATTCGAGCTGTTTTTTTACCGAATGAAGCATAACATGTTATGAGCCTAAAATTCTCTGTCGAATTAGAGTTGATATGTCGAGGGCGCTAAAATTCTCGGCTCTATTTGGGTGTTGACTTGTTAACCTAAAACCGAAATGATTATTTTCAAGAACACATAATTGCAACTATATGTAAAATACAAATGTTTCGTTAAGTGCTTTGGTACATGCTACATCCACTATATGCAACTCGATTTTCCTTCACGAATCAGCCAATGCACACTTCCTAGTTTCACTTCCAAGATAATGCACTCTGAAGGAGCAAATCATCGACATGTTGAGATTTTTTGTTGCAAAATCTTGGAACAAATTAGTGCCCTTATGACTGCATGATGAAAAGTAGAAAAATAGATATCAAATACTAGAATGTAAGAAACCAAATCAAAAATAAAAATAGTTACATAACTATTTGGAGAGATTCCAACTTGCTACCTTTCAAGGAAGGGCATCAAAGATGAACATCGGTATCACTTTGCACGAGATTAATGTAGTAATATGTACACCTGTAAATTCATGAAGTGTTACGAAAATATTATATGAGAAGAGATGGATATTTATATAAGTGGAAAAAAAAACAAGGCTAAAAAGATGAGAAAGTAAAGTACGAAATTACTCGAATATTCGATGTGCCCATAAGAAGATTTCAGCCTCTCAGAGTAGAACATAAGTTGATTTCCAGTTTGAGGGCAGAGTTCTCGAGGATGAAATTGGGCAATGTCTTCAACTTTGTACATGAGAAAATATACAAATAAGTCAAAGATGGCGTTATCAACGTTTCATCGTCTACATCATTCCATTCTTCCCAATCGTAAAAGTGGACGAACTCTAGAGATGTCAATTTCGGGGAAAAATATCTCATCCTTCCCCAAAAACTCCGCACCTAAATTTCTAACTCTCGAAAAGCTCCATAGTTTTAGATCTTCGAGGCAAGGCAAATTTCCCAAAGCAGGCAAATACTAGCAGTTGTTCCATCTATTCAAGTGAACCATTTTCACAAAGGTTAGCGAATTTGACCAATTTGGAGGTCTTAGGCCCATATAGTCGTATTATCTTAGGATTTCCAAATTTGAAGGCGCGTCAAAAGCTTCGACTAACTCTTCATCTTGCTTTTTTCTCGTCTCTCTTTCTCTTTCATTAAGCCATAACCCTAGTTCAGTTATGTGTTTCTTGTCCTTCAAGTAAGCTTGCTTAGCATCTTCAACATCCCCATCACATCGTTTTGACCATTTTATAAACAATGATCCACCAAGCTGATTGAAGTTCTTCAAGTGTTTAAGGGAAAATGCGTACTCATTATCAACATCAATATGAAGCGAATTTAAACTCCTTAGACCACTTAATCTCACCATATCCTTTGGGAAAAACAAATAATAATAATCCGAAACATGATTTTCTAGATGCCTCAAATTGGTTAATCTTTCTATCCCTCTAAAAGTTCGTAATCCCGTAGTTCTCAAAATTAGGATTTGCAAATTATACAATTCCCATTTAAACTCTTTACCAAATTAACATTATTAGACAAGTCAAACTCTACCAACCGAGTCACCCAAATCTATTGCCTCACAATCATCATTGACCTCTACACTAAGACATTCTTTCTCCACTAACAACTGAGCAAAATCATGCACGATATCATGCAACTTACACCCAATCTTAATAAGTCCAAATACATCCGTACCTACTACAACATCTTGAAAGAGAGACATTACTAAATTTTGGAAATATTCATCACCAATAATTTCAACATCTTTGGATTGTGTTCTTTTTTTGTAACTCTTAAGATACATTTTATGTATTATTTTACTTTATTATATGCTTAATTAGTTCATTATTATTTATATATATGTTTATTTGTGCTTATATTTTCCTTTTGTTAGGAAAAATGAAGGAGCTGATTTCAGGCACATAATGTGGGGATTTTAACTGCTACATGGCTGACATGGACAATGTTTCAACTCTTTTTGACGAGGTCAAATACTCAAAAAGCACAATAAATCCCATTACTTTAGCAAGTGGACATGTGATGTTTCAAGGGTTAATTGGTGATATGTGTTGGATCATAATCCAAGTTAAAAAAAATTGAAGAAACCCAAATTAAATAAAAATGAGTCCAAGCCAACAAATCCAAATTGTAGTAAATTATTTAGATATTTTTAAGTATGTAGACTTTATTTTGTGTATGGAAAATGTATGATGTGTTAAAAAGTTGTGTTAGGTTTGATGAATGGTTAGAAAGTGTGAAATGTGGAGAGTTAGTTGGAATTTGTGGTAAGTAAGTGTGATATGTGGAAGGTTAGTTGAAAGTTGTGGTTAGTAATGTGTTAGTTGTAAAATGTGGTTAGTATTTTGTGGTTGTATTATTTAGGTGACTTGGCTAATTTATAAGCCTTGTATTAGGATACATATTCACCTATAAATAGGTGAGTGTTTAGTTGTTTATGCATCAACAAAAATAAGAACATCTTTAGAGAGAAAAGAAGTAAAGAGTGAGTTGTAGTATTGTATTTTGAGCGTGAGTGTTCTTGTAATATTTTTGAGTTCAATAAAAGTTATTCATTTGAGTGTTTTAATTTTCAACGATATGTTGTTGACGTGGACAACACCTGATTAGTGGATTTTGGCAAATTGTGAAGTGATTGGAAGTGCTCAACATCAGCAGACACGTCCCATTTAGTTTTAATTAGTTTAATTTTATTTTGCCTATTTAAAGGGATTGAATCCTTGTTTTATTTTCTAGACTGAGATACTTGCAGACATTATTTCATACAATAGCCTAATTTCATTTATATTTTTGTTCCAAATTATGTCTTGCTAAGTTTTCAATTCAATTAAAAGTTAGTTCAATTCCCAATTTTCTACATTTGTGAGATCTAATTTCTCTTATCTTTCTTATCAATTGCTATTTGTTTATTTCGGTTCCTAAAGGTTATTTTGGTTTATTTAATTGTTTCAAAAAGCGCATTTTGTTTCAATTGGATAAATTCAATATTGACATACAAATTGATTTGATCCGTAATTGTCATATTGGTTTGTATAGTGTCAAATTAAGATTTTTCTATCTTAAGAAATAAACAATCTTACTTAAACGAGTCAAGCGTCTTGACAAATTGGTTTGAATCGGGTTCTCCTATATCTTAAAGCAATTACCAAGTTAAAACTGAGGAACGTTTCCAAAGTACTATGGTTTAGTTAGGTTCAATCATAGAGCGTCTCGTGATTGATTTAAAATTAAGGGACAATTGGTTGCTAGGGGCGTCTCTCGGTAACTATAACCGATTTAGGAAAATTTGGTTTAGAAAATCTTTGAACCGAGGATCGAATGTAGGAACGGGAATATGAATTGAATCTTTGATTGAATGTTTTCCAACAATTATTTTATTAATATTTTTTTTATTAAAACCACCAACCATCAAACCCACCACCCACCCCCCCTTATTTGATTCAACAAAAGAATTTTACAAAATTTTATCGCTCCCTGTAGGATCGAACCTGCTTCCACTATCGCAAATATTTTTACCAGGTTAATTAAACTTGCCGAGTAACCTTGAGCCATCCAATGCCAAATCAAGTCACCTTTCTCTATAACATAGTCCTTGGGAAAGACGGCATAGTATAAAAAGCATTGTTTCAAAGGTGATGGTAAGTCATAATCACTTAACCATAATGGGGTGTAATGTCTCTTTGACTTCCTCCAAATCCTACAACTCACTATCTAATACACTCTTCCACTGCATTCTTGAGTTTTTAAACTGCAAGCCTGCTAACGCCCTTATAGCAAGAGGCAAGCCCTTGCACCATCTTACAACTTCTCTACCGATCCCTTCAAGAACTTCCCTTTCTTTTCTAGACCTCCTAGAGAAAATAACTCCCAAGATTCCTCCATAGACAACAATCCAACTCACAATATATCTGAGTCTAAGCAACCCATGATTCTCCCTACATTTTCATTACGTGTGGTTACTAGAACTCTAGTCCCTAAGAAACCGCTTTTTAGACAATCTTCCAATTGCTTCCATTTTTTTGGATTTTGGTTCCACACGTCATCTAAAACAACTAAAACTTTTCTTCCCTCAATAGTGTTGAGCACAAGGCCCCAAAAAACTCAAAGTTGCAAATGCGGAATAGCAACAATAAGTATCAACAAGAAACTACAAGAATCAACCAAATATGCAAAGAAAATAAACAAGCCACACAACACCAAAGTTTTTACGTGGAAACCTCTCCGATGTGAAGAGTAAAACCACGGGACCAATAACGGAGTCCACCCCTACTTCTCTTATTGATAAGTGGAGGGAAAAGAACTCAACAATGTCTTACAAGAGTTTGCAACCCACCAACAACACCACAATACAAGAAGAAGCCAAATAAAATGAAGAAAATACACAAAACCTCAAGTGAACAAACATTCCTCCATATTCTGCCCGCAACAAAATCTGATCCAACGGTCTGATTACAAAACCCAACGGTCAAAAGAAAGAGTTGGATGTCAGCAATATTGTGACAAAATTTAACGGCGATCTGACGGTCTGATCTCCGGCGATCGGTAACGGAATACAGCTGGTGGGAATAGAAAGAAGCTGGAAATTTTGCTCTCCCTCTCTTCTTTTCTCTCTCCAAAAATGGCTGCACCCTCTCATGAAAAAAACCCTTGCACCAGCTAAAAAGAAACTTAAATATGCCTTCACATCTTGGGCTTTTGGGCCAAGACTTTACCTTGCACTAATTTGGGCTAGAACCCCAACAATCTCCCCCTTGAGCCCAAACTGGGGAAGATAGTGCAACATCAACATCATCGAAATGACATCCCGGAAAGCTTGCAACAAAGCTCCAACTAGCTTCCGGAAATAATCTTTGTCAACATGTCCACTCCATTTTTATCGGTGTGGACTTTCCTCAATACCAACTCTTTCTCCTCGATCACATCCCGCAGCCAATGATATCTAACATCAATGTGCTTCGTTCGAGAATGATACATGGTATTCTTGCTCAGATCCATAGCACTCTGACTATCACATAATACTACATACTCGCTTTGCTTCAAACTCAGCTCCTGAAGGAATCTCTTTAGCCAAAACAGCTCTTTACATGCTTCCACAGCTGCTACATACTCTGCTTCTGTAGTAGATAATGCTACACACTTTTGAAGTTTAGACTGCCAGGAAATAGCTCCCCCTGCAAATGTAAACACAAAACCTGAAGTAGACTTTCTTCCATCCAAATCACCAGCCATGTCAGCATCTGTATACCCTTCAAGAATCGGTTTTCCACCTCCAAAACACAAACTAAGATTTGAGGTACCACGCAAGTATCTGAATATCCACTTCACGGCTTCCTAGTGAACTTTACCCGGATTGGACAAAAATCGACTGACAAATCCAATAGCTTGGGCAATATCTGGCCTAGTACAAACCATAGCATACATCAAAGAACTAACAGCAGAGGAATAAGGAACAGAAAACATCCTTTCTTTCTCCTCCTACGTTTTCGGACAAGTTCTTTTGCTCAACCTGAAATGAGCGGCTAATGGTTGACTAACTGGCTTGGCATCTTTCATATTGAACCTTTCAAGCACCCGTTCAATATACTTTTCTTGTGACAACCACAACTTTCCAGCCTTTCTATCACGAACTATCTCCATGCCCAAAATCTGCTTAGCTAGACCCAAATCTTTCATTGCAAATGATTCTGACAAACTCTTCTTCAAATCACAAATCATATCTGCATCCTGTCCAATAATTAACATATCATCTACATACAATAGAAGAATGATGAATTTATCATTTAGGAACTGTCTGAAATACACACAAGGATCGGCCAATGTCCTCTTATAACCATTGGTTGTCATGAAAGAATCAAACTTTCGATACCACTGCCTTGGTGCCTGCTTCAGCCCATAAAGACTCTTCTTTAGTTTGCAAACAAACTTTTCCTTTCCCTTTTCCTCAAATCCTTCTGGTTGCTCCATGTAGATATCCTCTTGCAAATCACCATTCAAGAAAGCTGTTTTCACATCAAGCTGCTCCAACTCCAAGTCAAGACTCGCAGCTAAACCCAAAACGGTTCTGATAGAAGTCATCTTCATAACTGGGGTGAAAATCTCATCAAAATCAATCCCCTTTTTCTGATTGCATCCCTTGACCACCAATCTAGCTTTCTGCTTCACACTCTAATCGGCATTTTTCTTATTCTTAAAAATCCACCTGTTTTTCAAGACTTTCTTATCTTTTGGACGCTTCACCAACTCATAAGTCTCATTCTTCCTCAAAGAATCCATCTCTTCTTTCATAGCATTCAACCAAGACCCTTTGTTTTCACTGGATAATGCTTCCTGAAAGCTTTCAGGTTCTCCATCTTCTGTGACAAGAATGAATTCTGAGCTTGGATATCTTATAGATGGCCCTCTTTCTCTAGATGATCTTCGAATTTGTGCTTGTTCATCCTGTGGGGCTGACGGCTCCCCCTGCTCATGAACCTCTTCATCTCGAGCATCATAAAATTGAACATTCTCATCATCATGCGTATCAGCATCAACAAGTTCTGGTGTATCATCAACACCAATCGGTTGTTCCTCAACATTATCAGATCTTGCTTCAACATTCTCACCTATTGGCTGCTCAACACAAGAAGGACTAGACACAAGAGGAACATCAGTAGTATCAAAAGAAGATTCTGAGGTAGAATTAAACCTTTTACTCAGAAACTCAGGTCCTCTCTCGTGCTCAAAGAATACTACATCCCTGCTTCTCACTACTTCCTTCTTCTCTAATTCATAGACTCTATAGCCATACTCTTCATTACCATAGCCAACAAAAATGCATGGTTTATTCTTTGAATCAAGCTTTGATCGCTCAACTTTCGGCGCATGCATAAATGCCTTGCATCCAAAGACTCTCAAATGTGCATAAGTGGGATTGCTACCCCTCCATGCCCTTTCTGGAATGTCAAGACCAAGAGGAACAGATGGAGAGTGATTAATTAAATAGGTCACTGTGTTTACTACTTCAGCCCAGAATGTATTAGGAAGATTAGACATTCTTAGCAAACACCTCACCCTCTCCCTCCGTAATGGTTCTATTCATCCTCTCAGGTACACCATTGTGTTGTGGAGTACCTGGAACTGTCCTCACATGTCTAATGCCATGCTGTGAGCAATAAACCTTAAATGCATTAGAGGTATACTCACCACCATTGTCTGATCGGAGAAATTTTAACTTTCCACCAGTCTCTCTTTCCACCATGGCATGAAACTTCTGAAAAGTCTCAAACACTTGATTTTTCTGCTTCAACAAGTAGACCCAAGTCTTTCGAGTTGCATCATCAATAAATGTGACAAAATACCTATTGCCACCAATAGACTCCACATCTAACGGACCACAAACATCAGAGTGAACCAACTCCAATTTACCTTCCTTCTTTGTAGATTTTCCCGCAAATGAAGCCCTGTTTTGTTTTCCTGCCAAACAATGCTCACAAGGGTCAATGGAAATAGATTTATCCACAGGAATGAGGGATTTACTTGCCAGGTGCTTTATCCCTTTATCCGTCATATGTCCCAATCTTTGATGCCACAAGTTGGGAAAATTCTTCTCTTCAGCTGCATATATATCACCATAACATACTCTAAAGTATGTCTTATATAACGAGCAACATAACTTGCCTCGAGCAACTGTCATTGAACCCTTGGACAACTTCCATTTGCCATCACCGAAGGCATGATTGAAACCTTCATGATCAAGAACACTTGCTGCTAATAAATTCAAGCGCAAATCAGGAATATGGCGCACATTCTTCAATGTCATCGTGCACCCAACATCAGTCTTCACACGGATATCACCCATACCAACAATCCTTACTGAGCTCTCATTTCCTATTCTGACACTTCCAAAGTCGCCAGCTCTGTAGTTTAAAAAATATTCCTTCCAAGGAACACAATGATAAGAAGCTCCAGTATCAACAAGCCTCTCTGAAGCTGAATCATCAACCTGATGACACTCACAAACTGCACAAAGCAAACTGGTATCCTCAACAGTCTTTACTATAGTTGCTGCAGTACCACTGTCATCTCCCCCTAATTGGGAATCCAGTTTCTTCTTTTGTTCACGCTTCCATTTGAAATAACTCTTCTTGATATGACAAGGCTTATCATAATAACGGCATGTTCTGGTCTCCTTTCCCTCTCTAGACTTGGACCTGCCCCTTGAGTTACCACGCCCCTTTGGACCTCTACTCTTGTCTCTTCCTCTATTCTCAACAACAAAGGCCTGTGAATTTTCAACTCCTATCTCCTTCCTTCTCAACTCTTCATTAAACATACTTTCTTTAATCACGTTCAATGAAAGAACACCATCCCGAGCCGAGTTACTAATAGTCACCACAAGAGTTTCCCAACTATCGGGCAAAGAACTCAACAAGAACAAAGCCTGTAACTCATCATCAAGAACAATCTTTAAAGTGGTAAGTTTGTTGATAACATCTTGAAAGTCACTCAGATGCTCAGCCACTGACTTCCCACTTTTCAACTTCAAGTTAACAAGCTTCCGAATCAACGAAGCCTTATTGTGAGCGGTCTTCCTCTCATAAAGACCTTCTAGTTTCTTCCACAACTCAAATGGGTCGGACTCTTTAGAAACATGATTGTAGATGCTTATATCAATCCACTGTCTAATAGTCCCCAAAGTCTTCCTCTTCAACTTCTCCCATTCTTTATCTTCCATTTTCTCAGGTTTGGCCAGTTTAGAACTACCAAGCTCTGCCATGCTTATATCTATTGGATCATTTTAATCTTTGCAAAATAACATATCCTCCATCATGGGTCGCCATATGGAATAATTGGTTGACGTCAACTTCACCATGGAACCACTACTAACAGACTCCATATTAACCCCGAAACTGATCTTAACAGCTCTGGTACCACTTGTTGAGCACAAGGCCCCAAAAAACTCAAAGTTGCAAATGCGGAATAGCAACAATAAGTATCAACCAGAAACTACAAGAATCAACCAAATATGCAAAGAAAATAAACAAGCCACACAACACCAAAGTTTTTACGTGGAAACCGCTCCGATGTGAAGAGTAAAACCATGGGACCAATAACGGAGTCCACCCCTACTTCTCTTATTGATAAGTTGAGGGAAAAGAACTCAACAATGTCTTACAAGAGTTTGCAACCCACCAACAACACCACAATACAAGAAGAAGCCAAATAAAATGAGGAAAATACACAAAACCTCAAGTGAACAAACATTCCTCCATATTCTGCCATCAACGAAATCTGATCCAACGGTCTGATTACAAAACCCAACGGTCAAAAGAAAGAGTTGGATGTCAGGAACATTGTGGCAACATTTAACGGCGATCTGACGGTCTGATCTCCAGCGATCGGTAACGGAATACAGCTGGTGGGAATAGAAAGAAGCTGGAAATTTTGCTCTCCCTCTCTTCTTTTCTCTCTCCAAAAATGGCTGCACCCTCTTATGAAAAAAACCCTTGCACTAGCAAAAAAGAAGCTTAAATATGCCTTCACATCTTGGGCTTTTGGGCCAAGACTTTACCTTGCACTAATTTGGGCTAGAACCCCACAATCTCCCCCTTGAGCCCAAATCGGGGAAGATAGTGCAACATCAACATCATCGAAATGACATCCCGGAGAGCTTGCAACAAAGCTCCTACTTGCTTCCGGGACAATCTTTGTCAACATGTCCGCTCCATTTTTATCGGTGTGGACTTCCCTCAATACCAACTCTTTCTCCTCGATCACATCCCGCAGCCAATGATATCTAACATCAATGTGCTTCGTTCGAGAATGATACATGGTATTCTTGCTCAGATCCATAGCACTCTGACTATCACATAATACTACATACTCGCTTTGCTTCAAACTCAGCTCCTGAAGGAATCTCTTTAGCCAAATCAGCTCTTTACATGCTTCCACAGCTGCTACATACTCTGCTTCTGTAGTAGATAATGCTACACACTTTTGAAGTTTAGACTGCCAGGAAATAGCTCCCCCTGCAAATGTAAACATAAAACCTGAGGTAGACTTTCTTCCATCCAAATCACCAGCCATGTCAGCATCTGTATACCCTTCAAGAATCGGTTTTCCACCTCCAAAACACAAACTAAGCTTTGAGGTACCACGCAAGTATCTGAATATCCACTTCACTGCTTCCCAGTGAACTTTACCCGGATTGGACAAAAATTGACTGACAAATCCAATAGCTTGGGCAATATCTGGCCTAGTACAAACTATAGCATACATTAAAGAACCAATAGCAGAGGAATAAGGAACAGACAACATCCTTTCTTTCTCCTCTTGCATTTTCGGACAAGTTCTTTTGCTCAACCTGAAATGAGCGGCTAATGGTTGACTAACTGGCTTGGCATCTTTCATATTGAACCTTTCAAGCACCCATTCAATATACTTTTCTTGTGACAACCACAACTTGCCAGCCTTTCTATCACGAACTATCTCCATGCCCAAAATCTGCTTAGCTAGACCCAAATCTTTCATTGCAAATGATTCTGACAAACTCTTCTTTAAATCACAAATCATATATGCATCCTGTCCAATAATTAACATATCATCTACATACAACAGAAGAATGATGAATTTATCATTTAGGAACTGTCTGAAATACACACAAGGATCGGTCAATGTCCTCTTATAACCATTGGTTGTCATGAAAGAATCAAACTTTCGATACCACTGCCTTGGTGCCTGCTTCAGCCCATAAAGACTCTTCTTTAGTTTGCAAACAAACTTTTCCTTTCCCTTTTCCTCAAATCCTTTTGGTTGCTCCATGTAGATATCCTCTTGCAAATCACCATGCAAGAAAGCTGTTTTCACATCAAGCTGCTCCAACTCCAAGTCAAGACTCGCAGCTAAACCCAAAACGGTTCTGATAGAAGTCATCTTCACAACTGGGGAGAAAATCTCATCAAAATCAATCCCCTTTTTCTGATTGCATCCCTTGACCACCAATCTAGCTTTCCGCTTCACACTCTAATCGGCATTTTTCTTGTTCTTAAAAATCCACCTGTTTTTCAAGACTTTCTTATCTTTTGGACGCTTCACCAACTCATAAGTCTCATTCTTCCTCAAAGAATCCATCTCTTCTTTCATAGCATTCAACCAAGACCCTTTGTTTTCACTGGATAATGCTTCCTGAAAGCTTTCAGGTTCTCCATCTTCTGTGACAAGAATGAATTCTGAGCTTGGATATCTTATAGATGGCCTTCTTTCTCTAGATGATCTTCGAATTTGTGCTTGTTCATCCTGTGGGGCTGACGGCTCCCCCTGCTCATGAACCTCTTCATCTCGAGCATCATAAAATTGAACATTCTCATCATCATGCGTATCAGCATCAACAAGTTCTGGTGTATCATCAACACCAATCGGTTGTTCCTCAACATTATCAGATCTTGCTTCAACATTCTCACCTGTTGGCTGCTCAACACAAGAAGAACTAGACACAAGAGGAACATCAGTAGTATCAAAAGAAGATTCTGAGGTAGAATTAAACCTTTTACTCAGAAACTCAGCACCTCTCACGTGCTCAAAGAATACTACATCCCTGCTTCTCACTACTTCCTTCTTCTCTAATTCATAGACTCTATAGCCATACTCTTCATTACCATAGCCAACAAAAATGCATGGTTTTGTCTTTGAATCAAGCTTTGATCGCTCAACTTTCGGCACATGCATAAATGCCTTGCATCCAAAGACTCTCAAATGTGCATAAGTGGGATTGCTACCCCTCTATGCCCTTTCTGGAATGTCAAGACCAAGAGGAACAGATGGAGAGCGATTAATTAAATAGGTCACTGTGTTTACTGCTTCAGCCCAGAATGTATTAGGAAGATTAGACATTCTTAGCGAACACCTCACCCTCTCCATAATGGTTCTATTCATCCTTTCAGCTACACCATTGTGTTATGGAGTACCTGGAACTATCCTCACATGTCTAATGCCATACTGTGAGCAATAAACCTTAAATGCATTAGAGGTATACTCACCACCATTGTCTGATCGGAGACATTTTAACGTTCCACCAGTCTCTCTTTCCACCATGGCATGAAACTTCTGAAAAGTCTCAAACACTTGATTTTTCTACTTCAACAAGTAGACCCAAGTCTTACGAGTTGCATCATCAATAAATGTGACAAAATACCTATTGCCACCAATAGACTCCACATCTAACGGACCATAAACATCAGAGTGAACCAACTCCAATTTACCTTCCTTCTTTGTAGATTTTCCCGTAAATGAAGCCCTATTTTGTTTTCCTGCCAAACAATGCTCACAAGGGTCAATGGAAATAGATTTATCCACAGGAATGAGGGATTTACTTGCCAGGTGCTTTATCCCTTTATCCGTCATATGTCCCAATCTTTGATGCCACAAGTTAGGAAAATTCTTCTCTTCAGCTGCATATATATCACCATAATATACTCTAAAGTATGTCTTATATAACGAGCAACACAACTTGCCTCGAGCAACTGTCATTGAACCCTTGGACAACTTCCATTTGCCATCACCGAAGGTATAACTGAAACCTTCATGATCAAGAACACTTGCTGCTAATAAATTCAAGCGTAAATCAGGAATATGGCGCACATTCTTCAATGTCATCGTGCACCCAACATCAGTCTTCACACGGATATCACCCATACCAACTATCCTTGCTGAGCTCTCATTTCCCATTCTGACACTTCCAAAGTCGCCAGCTCTGTAGTTTAAAAAATATTCCTTCCGAGGAACACAATGATAAGAAGCTCCAGTATCAACAAGCCACTCTGAAGCTGAATCATCAACCTGACGACACTCACAAACTGCACAAAGCAAACTGGTATCCTCAACAGTCTTCACTATAGTTGCTGCAGTACCACTGTCATCTCCCCCTAATTGGGAATCCGGTTTCTTCTTTTGTTCACGCTTCCATTTGAAATAATTCTTCTTGATATGACCAGGCTTATCACAATAATGGCATGTTCTGGTCTCCTTTCCCTCTCTAGACTTGGACCTGCCCCTTGAGTTACCACGCCCCTTTGGACCTCTACTCTTGTCTCTTCCTCTATTCTCAACAACAAAGGCCTGTGAATTTTCAACTCCTATCTCCTTTCTTCTCAACTCTTCATTAAACATACTTTCTTTAATCACGTTCAATGAAAGAACACCATCCGGAGCCGAGTTACTAATAGTCACCACAAGAGTTTCCCAACTATCGGGCAAAGAACTCAACAAGAACAAATCCTGCAACTCATCATCAAGAACAATCTTCATAGTAGTAAGTTTGTTGATAACATCTTGAAAGTCACTCAGATGCTCAGCCACTGACTTCCCACTTTTCAACTTCAAGTTAACAAGCTTCCGAATCAACGAAGCCTTGTTGTGAGCGGTCTTCCTCTCATAAAGACCTTCTAGTTTCTTCCATAACTCAAACGGGTCGGACTCTTTAGAAACATGATTGTAGATGCTTATATCAATCCACTGTCTAATAGTCCCCAAAGTCTTCCTCTTCAACTTCTCCCATTCTTTATCTTCCATTTTCTCAGGTTTGGCCGGTTTAGAACTACCAAGCTCTGCCATGCTTATATCTATTGGATCATTTTAATCTTTGCAAAATAACATATCCTCCATCATGGGTCACCATATGGAATAATTGGTTGACGTCAACTTCACCATGGAACCACTACTAACAGACTCCATATTAACCCCGAAACTGATCTTAACAGCTCTGGTACCACTTGTTGAGCACAAGGCCCCAAAAAACTCAAAGTTGCAAATGCGGAATAGCAACAATAAGTATCAACAAGAAACTACAAGAATCAACCAAATATGCAAAGAAAATAAACAAGCCACACAACACCAAAGTTTTTACGTGGAAACCTCTCCGATGTGAAGAGTAAAACCACGGGACCAATAACGGAGTCCACCCCTACTTCTCTTATTGATAAGTTGAGGGAAAAGAACTCAACAATGTCTTACAAGAGTTTGCAACCCACCAACAACACCACAATACAAGAAGAAGCCAAATAAAATGAGGAAAATACACAAAACCTCAAGTGAACAAACATTCCTCCATATTCTGCCCGCAACGAAATCTGATCCAACGGTCTGATTACAAAACCCAACTGTCAAAAGAAAGAGTTGGATGTCAGCAACATTGTGGCAAAATTTAATGGCGATCTGACGGTCTGATCTCCGGCGATCGGTAACGGAATACAGCTGGTGGGAATAGAAAGAAGCTGGAAATTTTGCTCTCCCTCTCTTCTTTTCCCTCTCCAAAAATGGCTGCATCCTCTCATGAAAAAAACCCTTGCACCAGCAAAAAATAAGCTTAAATATGCCTTCACAACTTGGGCTTTTGGGCCAAGACTTTACCTTGCACTAATTTGGGCTAGAACCCCAACAAATAGAATATTGAATATTCTCCATTATATTTGGTAGAGAAACAAGGTTGGGGGTGGCACCTCCAAGAAATTCAAGAATTTCTTTAGCAATCCTAATCTCATAAGAGGGATCGGCCACACAGACCCCAAATCCTTTGCTCAAAATGGGTTTTCACTCACTCATCATTATAGACTAATTTTGCAAGAGTTGTTTTTCCAATCCCACCCATCCCTACAATAGGGATGGGATGGAGCTTTGGCCTCTCACTATCCTCACTCAACAATAACTTTACAAGTGTTTCTTTGTCAAACTCTCTACCTTTCACCCCTGATATGTCAATAACAGAGGTAGTGACATGTCTTTCAACTTGTTCAGTATTGCCTTCTAGTAATAAGACGCCATACTTATTTTTTCGCTAGCAATAACATCTAATCTTTCATTGAGTTCAATAATTTTGATAGCAATATCACAACGAAAACCAACTTCACGAAAGCAAAAGCAAGATGAGAAAATGAAGGACCATACCTTCCTTTTATGCTTTGTAGCAAAATCATTACTTTCTCTTTGTGATTTCGCAATTGCAAAACTCCATTCATCCAAGACATCTTCAATATCATAAGAGACGACTTTCATCCTGTCAGCCCAAAGTTGAATAGATGCCTCCTTCCATTGCCTTCTCTCTGCATCAACAAGAACAGCTTGGATGGACTCCAGATTTTTAGTGAGCATATTCTTTTGTTTCTTGACGCCAACAACAAGTCTAACCTCTTGCTCAATCTCCTTACCGATGGTGGAAATTAGCAAATTCACTTTTGGCTCAAGTGCATCAACAACAGCCATTTCAAGGATGTTGTTATGTAAATATCTGAGTTTCGATTGAATAAAAGGGTTGGTTATAATAACGTGGTTCAATATACTTAATTTATGGTGCATGTAAAGGTTAGGACATTCTTTAATTTTTAGCTTGTGAAATTTATTCAATAGAAGTATTCTCATGCAAGTTAAGAATATAGGAAAATTGAAAGTATTCTCTTAGCCAGTGCAAAAGAAAGACAAAGCATGAAGTTAAGAATACCTCGCAAATTTCGATTGATTGCTTTGGTAATGAATTTTCTATATTTTATATATAGGTTAGGAATATATGCATATTCACTTATATAAAAATAATATATATATGCATAGGAGATTGCTTCTTATGGGATATTGGAGTTCAGAAAAAATATTCAGCGCGTCCTTTTGTCATGGCTATTATCAACAACGACTATGGCTGAATCCCTCGAGAGACTTCACACTTATTTTGACTTCCCACATGCTTTCCAAGATAAAAATTTTCGGCTGGTTGGTCTTTCATAATAAGTTACCGACACGTGGGTTCCTTTTCCATCGGGGATATCGTATGCTAACTAGCGCATGTTGCCCGTTCTGTCCACTACCTGAATCATTGGAACACAGCCTTTTTTTATGTCACGAGAATTATCAAATTTAGAGAGATGCATTCCGTTGGCTGGGTATACAGGTTGTGATGCCGAATGATGGTTACAACTTCCTTCTCTTATGGTGCACATTTTTCAAGCCTGGAATTTCCTGCAATTTTGGTAGGTCTCTCTGGTTCATTATATCATGGAATCTATGGAAGCGTCGCAACAAGAAGATTTTCCGGGACGAAACCGATGACGGGGATATTTTAATTGCTAGTATTAATTTTTGTTGGTTTCTTTTTCATTCCTATAAGCGCAATGTTAGCCTTTCGGTTTCTGATCTGTTTACGAATCCGAGGATTCTTATTATATAACTTTTGATGTACTTTTGGTTCTTGTTTCGAGAACCACTATTAATAAAAAGGGGGGGGGGGTGTTTTGTAGGTAAGCAGAGAAACCAACCTAGTTGGGGACTCTGCCCCGAAATTTTCACCCACTCCAATCTTTTAGCCATTGGGGAGATACACTGTCTCTCCAAGGGTTTTTCAAAAAAAAAATATTCAAGTAAAACTTATGCTGCATGAAAGGGTTGAGGAAAGTATTCACTTAGTGCTAAGAAAAGCAAAGTATAAAGAATAAAGTAAAAGCAGGAATCTGATTGAATTAATCTCATTCAAGTTCAGTATATTTACAAGTGGTTGAGCGTTGAAGTTGTGATCCTAGAGGTCACAAGTTCGAGTCCACATACGAGTGAGCTAAGATAAGGTTTTTAGAGAGCGCAAGCCTCCTTTGTAGTACTCTCCTTAGTTGATAATTATTCTTATTGCCCAAATGGTTGTTTGACATTTGTTGTTTTGCGCTTTTCCTTTCTCTGTTCTTTTTATTTTATTTAATAAATCTCGAGCCCGGTTCTCCGGTCTCCACTTTCTGAAAAAAGAAGTATATTTACAAATCCAATCATTGGAAGTTTATTTCAACCTAATTTAAATTTGCGAAGGTCTTACCATGGTGGTTGAGATTATGTGAACTATATCAAAAGTACAATGACAAAATATTCCGATTTTTTACCTGTGAAGATTAACTTAGAAAAGTAAATTTAATTATTATTCGTGTTGTAACTTGTAAGTGTAATGATATCTAGACCTGTTTAGTAAAATAGTACTTGTTTGAATTACTAATACAGCAACATTTCTTCTCTTTCCTTTTGCTTGTTGATACAGTTCAACTGCGTGGCAACATTGACATTGTCGTAACCTATAGATCAATCTCCATGTATCATCTGGAAGAAACTACAGCAAATACAGTATTAGCTACCAGAAATAGTATAAAGACTAAAACTGGGCTTTACCTATAAGATTAGCTTTTGGGTTAAATGGTTAAATGACATGGTATTAGAGCCTCTTGGACCTAAAGATCAAAAGTTTGAATCCTGACAACTTCTATGTTGTACCTGCTTCAAGCCCAAAAGCCATTCACATATGGGTGAGTGTCAGAAATAATTTATAAAAGCTACGATTGAACCTTACCAATGACATTAGCCATGAGCTACATTTTGAACTTTGAGGTTGTGTTTATATCAATCCAAAAAGGTGTTTGATTTGATGACGGAGCTTGATGGCTTTGTCATTATTATCATGAAATATACAGTGTAGCCATTGTTTCATGCTCCACACCATGCGTGAGTGCATCCTTTTTCGTGTATCATCTGCTGCCTTTGTTCAACTCAGATGACTGTAAATTCGTCTGTTTCTATTAATCCAACTATATTGTTCTCGGCATGCATTTATTGTGAATACAATGTTGATATTAATTTTTATTAATCAACTATTGTCTATTCATCCATGTTGTTCCATTCTCAGGTTCAATTGGTTGCTTACTCAGTTTAAACACTGAGGAATGCTTTTCTGAAATCTTTTAGACTGACCTAGGAACTGTAGGTGATGGATGATTGAAGCTCCATCGAGTATTCGCAAATTAATCTGCAAAATAAATTTACTTTTCGATAGAAGGGACACAAAACTAAGCTCCATGAATTGGGAACAAGAAAAAACGATCACATGATAGTGTCAATTCCATTTGCATTGGCAACACTTAAAATACGTTGCCTAAAAGAAAACTTTGCTATAGGAACATAATTGCTACAATGTTTACTCTGTCGCTATAGATGACCTAAAGAGTCGCTATAGAAACCTTTTGCAAGGGCAAAAAACTTCTAAATCACTGTTATGGATAAAAGTGTTGCCTAATCCCCTATGGTAATTGGTAACTTTTTTTTACATGAAATCAAAATTAAACACTACAAATCAAAATAAACAAATATCAAACTAATAAAAAAAATACTAAATTTAGACCTCACAAATAAATAGAACTGAGAAATGAATTAGCCTTTAACCAGACTAACAAATTCTTCAACACCAGTGACAAGTCTGAATTCTTGCTGAATGTTCGAAACCAGCATATCAACTAGTTTTGAAGTAAGAGCATCAGCCACAGCCATTTTGGGATATACTAGTTTACAATGCAATTGTAAAGGGTGTTTTTGGATAGACAACAACATATATTGATCTTTATGATAAAATGATCAGGGTGTTTTTGGTTTGATAATATTATATATTATCTCAGAGAAAAAAATAATAATGCAATTTGAATTTGCATTCACTTGCCTGAAGTTATATATTAATAGTTAATTGAAGTTTATTAATCCTAAATTGAGCTGTCACCTACTTAATGCAAGTTGAATTGCCTTACTATTACCCAAAAATTGAAATTGTTTTCTTAATTTTTGCCAACTTGATGAGTAAATTCTTTCTATTTTTCAATTGCCTACTTGTTCCTGTCTCCAATTTTAAAGTGGATGAAATAATTTGATTTTGCATAGAGATCTAATAGTGTTTCACTAACCAATAAAGTGAAAGATTCCTCACGGACTGTTTATACTCATTCAATGTTTCACATAGTTCATTGTTTAAAACTTGTATGTAATACCAACATCTAGAAATTTTTCATTACTAAAAAAAGGAAAAAACATTCAGACCAAACACATCAAGTTAAGTATACATGCAAATTCAAGTTAAGTATATGCATTCATTGTTTTATTCGAGAATTATATATCAAGTTTGAATAATTTGAAAACATTTCTTTTTGTCATGATTTTTAAGTTTATTATTGTTCTTTTGATTATAAAAATATTTACAAGTAAAAAATGTATCTTGATGTATGTTAAAATCTGATTATCAAATCAGTTAAAAATTTGTTATAGGTAATTCTTTGAATTGTTGGGATAAAGTTGAATTATTTAAATTTGTTTTGTTGAAGCCTATTTATAGGCATCAATATCTCACTAATAACATGTGTCAAAGAGGTGTCAAGGTTACTGTATTTTGCAGTATTCCTTCCCTCATTTTCTCGTTCCCTAAATTCGCTAATAGTGGTATCAGAGCTATAATATTAAGGTGCATATGAATGGTTTTTATGCTTGTAACGAACCAAAATTTCTAAATTTATTAAAGTGTTAAGGTATAAAATAATATGGAAAATAAAATTATTATACTTAAATATTGGACTTTTATGCTATTGGATAAGAAATAAGAAGAGATTAGGATTAAGAAGGATATTAAGGTTATTATTCTAATTGTTGTTTTATAGGATATTAATTTTGAAATTTAGATATATTTACTCTCTTAAAACTCTAGAGATTTCTCATCTCTTTCATTCCATCCATCGTGTTCTCTGCTAGCTTTATCTTTTCCATTCCTCTTCAAGATTTCTATAACTCCAAATCTTAATTTTTTTTTTTCAAATTAACTTCAAAATTTTGCTAGAAATCATTGTCTAAGCCTTCTATACCCATCAATTTTAGTAAAGAAAGGTTAGATGAAGCTATTTCAGATTCTAGGGTTCTTGAGAAGGAGATAATCAAAGGCAAAAGAGGTAGAGGGGAACCAAAAAGAGCTTAGAAAAAGGTTTGTGTCTCTAATTTTGATTTCTCGGTTTTTCTAAAAATTTCCAGACTTGTATCCCTGTTTTGTTTTGATGTTTTCTCTTGGTATATAAATCCGATTTGAATGATTCTTAATTCTATTGATATCTACAGAAACTAAGGAATATATGTTCAGAAGAAACCTTATTGAATTTCATTCGGTTTCAATGTGAAAGTTTCATTTGAAGTTGAGCCATGAAATCTGTTTTCGGAAAATCTCAGCTTTGTACACTGTTTAGTATTTTGATCATAACTTTGGTTATACAATTTCGATTTCTGTGATTCTGGTGGATTTGGAAAGCTGAGACATGTGGTTAATTTTGTTTAGAAGAAAGTTCTTCGATTGGATGATGTTTTAATAGTGAAAAATGCAGGGAAATTCAGGTCATGAAATCTAGAAATTTCTGAAAAATATGAATGTTGATTTTATTATATTTTAATTGAAGTTTGATGCTTTAAAATCTAGGATTTGAATTTCTTAATTGTTGAAGTTATGTTGAATTATGTTTGATGGTTTATACTGGAATTTTTTAACAAGTTACTTTGATTTATTGCCCTTACTAAACGAGTAGAATATGAGTCAGGGTAGATTGACGCCAATAAAGAGGGGTACAGTACTGTACTAGCAATTGAAGCTTTTGCTTCGGGCTTCAGCCGGTATTATATGATATTATATAGGAGCTTCGGCTTCGAGCTTCAATCAGTATTCTGATAAAAATATATTGATATTGAAGCTTCGGCTTCGGGCTTGTCCGCTCTTGTATCCATTACCGTTATTCTTTGCTAGTTTACTTTGGGCAACATATGGTTAATGTGTTTGGAATATTGGATATAAATTTGATTGTACTTTAAAAGATTGAAGGCTGCATCGGATAGACAAAAAATCTTATGCTGATCTAAAAAGAAAAGACATTACTTATGAATTGGAAGCGTTGCATAAAGAAGTGCAAGTTAAGAAAGCATTTTGAGGTGGTTCAAACTTTGATATATTTTTTTGGATTAATATATAATGGCATGTACATAATAGTATAGGAAAAGTGAAATGTATTATGAGAAATTTGAGTATATACTTTGGAGTTTGTAGATATTGTATTGAATTTATATATATTAAGGTTTAAGATAAGTTTATATTTGAATGATGAGATTAATCTTTAAGTGTTGAATTTTATATAGTGTTAAAGAGATGTTTATTGGGTGATTATAATTATTGTGGCACTCCCTATAAAGGAAGTGTTATATTTATTGGTATCAGAGCGAGGTTTAGGTAATTATAGGACTAGGATGTACATGCCATTTAGGATATAATGTGAAGAGTTAGTTATTGATCTACTTTGGTCCAACTTTAAGGAATAGGTTATGGCTATTAATCTAAGGGAAATAAGGAAGATAATTTTGAGGCTATAACGTCTTTAGGTGGACCATGAGGAAAAGTTAAGTAACTGAGAAAAAAAAGTCAATTCATTAGTAAAAGTACTTTGGAGAAATAACAATATTGAAGAGAAAACTTCGGAGTTGTAGGAAGTAATAAGAACTCAATATCTGCAACTATTTTTAGGTACTTTTCGAGGACAAAAATTCATAAGAGGGGAAGAATTGTAACAAACTGAAATTTCTAAATTTTATTAAAGTGATAAGGTATAAAATAATATGAAAAATATAAATTATTATATTTAAACATTGGACTTATGCTATTGGATAAGAAATCAGAAGAGATTAGGATTAAAAAGGATATTAAGGATATTATTCTAATTGTTGTTTTATACGATAGTAATTTTGAAATTTATATATATTTACTCTCTTAAAACTCTAAAGATTTCTCATCTTTTTAATTCCAGCCATCGTGTTCTCTGCTAGCTTATTCCTTTCCATTCCTCTTCAAGATTTCCATAACTCCAAATCTTAATTTTTTTTTCAAATTAACTTCAAAATCTTGGTAGAAATCGTTGTCTAAGCCTTCAAGCTTATGCAACTCCCGAAGTACGCCTTATCTCCCAAAAGAGTTACCTCTAGGGAACTAACTCTTGTAAAAAAAGTGTTGACTTTTCCGCCTTTGCAATTGGTCTCTACAGCAACGCTTTTGGCCATCTATGTCAACGCATGATAACAAAAACTTGCCATAGGAACCTACAGCAACACCTTTTTGACTTTAGTCAACCTTATTTTGTTGTTGCCTGATGAACTGGAAATAAAATCCAAGTGGTTGCAACACAGTTTCATAAATTGCAACTCTTTTTCATTTCTTTCAACCTTTTTTATTTGATAACTACGTACTATAGATAAATCCTTTTTATTTAACATTTGATGTTAACAGTAACCCATTTTCATAGAGCAGGCAACTCTTTTATATATAACATGGTGTTATTAGCAAACAGTTTCTCTATAATAGGCAACGCGTTATAATTAACATATGTTTATCTAGCAACTCTCTTGCCCATATAATTGCAATAGCTTTTAAATCAAGTAATAATAAATAAATTTATTGGTAAAACAATATCGATTTAACCACCATAACATATATATGATAATATAAAATGTCTCATAATTCAACAATAAAACATTGCTAATGACATCCATAAAGTACTAAATAATACGTGTTCTCTCTCTTTAAAAGAGACATTATCATTCTCACTTCAAAACTCACCGCAAACAACCATATATCAAAGGTGAGATCTGGTTTTTTTTCTGCCTACTTCTTGTAAAGCCAAGTCATGTTTTCTTTCATTTTTTGATTCATTTTCTCCTCCATTTCTTCTTCCAATTGTCTCCTTATCATTGTTGTTAGTGTTAGATATATATGTGCTCTCAGAACTGTCTACCTTGTTGATTCAGGACATCGATGGTGTGTCTTCTTCTTGTTTTTGCACGATAAGAAATAAAACTTTTCCCTAGCCAATAACAAGTATTCAATACGTTGAAATTGCTACGTACCAAGAAAATGAATAACAAGAAATGAAATAAAAGTATAAAATTACCTGAATTACTCGGCCTGTTTCAAAACATGACAATATCGGATGTCGAGTTTGAGGGAAGTGTTTTTGATGATGAAATTTGGCAATGACTTCAACTTTGGACATAAAGAAATATCCAAAGTAGCCAGAGAGGGCATTATCAACATTTCTTCCTCTGCATCGTTCCATTCTTCCCAATTGTCAAAGCTCGAGAACTGTAGATATTTCAATTTAGGAAACAACGGAACAATTGTTGAGGATGATGGCAACATCATGTCATCCACTCCCAAGAACCCAACATCGACCTTCCTAACGCTGCAAAATCCCGAGAATCGCAGATCTTCAAGGCAAGGCAGTTTTCCCAAATTATTAGGCAAATGAGGACACTCATACCAATCAAATAGGTAGACCTGTTTCAACACGGTTAGTGAATTAAACCAATTTGGAGACTTTAAGCCCTTATAGTGTTCCATTTGCAGGATTTTCAAATTTGGAGGAGCATTTAAAGCTTCAACTAACTCTTCATCTCGTGTTTCATAACCAAAAGATAACTGCAATTGAGTAATGCGCTTCTTGTCCTGTAAGTTTGCTTGCTTAGAATCTTCAACTTCTCGGCCATCACCTCGCTGTAACCACCTTATTTCTAATGATCCAACAAGCTGATTGAAGTTCTTTAGGTGTTTAAGGGAAAACGCCTCTTCGTTATCGACATCAATGCATACTAAATTTAAACTCCTTAAACAAGTTAACCTCACCATTTCCTTTGGCAACAAAAAATTACTTCGAACCGAATAATATAGATGCCTTAATTTGGTCAATCTTCCTAACCCTTTGAGAGATGATAAACGGTCACAATATTCCAAAATCAAAATTTGCAAATTACATAATTCCCATATTACATCCGGTAGCTCAGCCAAATCGAAGTTACAAGACAAGTCAAGTTCCCTCAAATGAATCAACTTATTTAAATTGCAAGGAATTTCTCGGATACCACAATATTGTAATTTTAGTGATCTCAAAGAAGTGAATTCATTGAATATTTTCGGTAAATCTAACTCCACGGATGGATTATGATCTAACAACGGTGTTGAAATATGGAGGCTATGTAACTTTTTGACATTGTAAAATGAATCAAGAACACGAAGACCCTGTGTAAAATTGATACTTAAATGACGTAATGAATCAAAAGATGAATCATCTAAGCCAATTGTGTCACCCACATCATTAACCTCTATACTAAGACACTCTTTTTTCACGAGTAATTGAGCAAAATCATGCACTATATCATGCATCTTGCATAGAGTCCTAGTGGTACCGTATGGGAATTCATTCTTTACTTCAACATCTTGAAAGAAAGACCGCATTACTAAATTTTTGAAAAATTCGTCACCAGTCCTCTCCATATCTTTTGTCTGTGTTCCTTTTATGTAACCTTGAGCTATCCAGTGATTAATCAAATTGCTCTTTTCCATCACATAGTCCTTGGGAAACATGGCACAATACGAGAAACATTGTTTTAAAGTTGAGGGTAAGTCATAATAACTTAACCATAACGGGCCTACTATGTCTCTTTGAACTTCCTCAAAACCCCACAACTGACTATCTAACACACTTTGCCACTCTATTCTACTTTCTTTAAACTGCAAAAGACCTGCTATCGCCCTTACAGCAAGAGGCAAGCCCTTGCATCTTCCAACAACTTCTCTACCCATTTTTTCTAGACTTGCCCTTTCTTCACTAGACTTCCTAGAGAATGCAATCATACAAAATAACTCCCAAGATTTCTCCTCAGACAATAATCCAATTCGAAATATATCTGACTCTAAACAACCCATGATTCTCCCTACATTTTCATTACGTGTGCTCACCAAAACACTACTTCCAAGCGACCCACCTTTTAGACAATCTTCCAGCTGTTTCCACTTCTTAGGATCCTCGTTCCACACATCATCTAAAACAAGAAGGATTTTTTTCCCCATTATAGACTCTTTAATGTTCTCCATGATATTTGACAGAGAAACAAGGTCTGTAGCACGTTTTTGAATATATTCAAGAATTTCTTTAGCAATTCTAAACTCATCAAAGGGTTCAGACACGCAGACCCAAATTCTTTTGTGAAAATGAGACTTGACCCTTTCATCATTATAGACTAATCTAGCAAGAGTCGTTTTACCAATCCCTCCCATACCTACTAATGCGACAAGACGAAGCTTTGAAATTTGACTACTCTCAGCCAACAACATATTCACAAGTTTTTCATTTTCGACCTCTCTGCCTTTCACCTCTGATATATCAATATCTGAGGTAGTTATACTGCGTTCAAGTTGTTCGTTATTGCTCCTAAATGATTGGAAGCCATACCTATTTTTCTCAATGGCAATAACATCGAGCCTTCCATTGAGATCGCTGATTTTAACAGCAATATGATGGCGCGAAACAACCCTAGGAAAGCAATAGCAAGCAGATAAGAGATTCAGACACCATACCTCCCTCGAAGGCTTATGACCATTTTCGTGATTTTGGGTTTGTGATCTGAGCATTTCATAACTCCATTCATCCACAACATCATCAATGTCATAGGCGACATGTTTCAGCCTACCAAGCCAGAGTTGAACAGTTGTTGCCTCCTTCCATTGCCTTGTCTCTGCATCAACGAGCACAGCTTGGATCGATTGGAGACTCGAAGTGAGCTTGTGGACTTCTTCTTCAACACCAGTAAGAAGTTTGAATTCTTGCTGAATGTTTGAAACCAGCATATCAACTAGTTTTGAAATGAGAGCATCAGCTACTGCCATTTTGGGAATTCTAGTATGAATTGCAATTGTAACGCGTGTTTTTGGATTGATAATAACATATACTGATCTTTATGATAGAATGATTAGGGTGTTTTTGGTTTGATAATATTATATATTATCTTATAAAAAAAAATAATTATATAATTTTTTTTATCAAAAATAATTATGCAATTTGAATTTGCATTCACATGCCGAAAGTTATTTATTAATAGTTAATTGAAGTTTATTAATCCTAAATTGAGCTGTCTGTCACCTACCTAATGCAAGTTGTATTACCTTACTATTACCCAAAAATAAAAATATGAGTATTTTTTTTTAATTCTTGCCGGCTTGATGGGTGAATTCTTTTGTTTTTGTAATTGCCAACTTGGTTCTGGTCCCAATTTTAAAGTGGTTGTAATAATTGCTTTTCCACAGAGATTTAATATTGTTTCACTACCCAATAAAGTGAAACCTCACGGACTTTTTCTAATTACGTTAAAACTTTTATAAATTAATATTTAATAAATTAATAATTTTAATAAAATTAATAATTTTAATAAAATTAATAATTTATTCAATCCTAATTTAGGATCAGTAAAAAATTAAAACTCAATCGATAAAATATTAAGATAATAATTTTTTTGAACTTTCAGTATATATATATTGATCCCAACGAAACTATATATTAATAATTATTAAAAAATTCTAAATTTTAAGATTATCTAGTTAAAATGAATCTATAGTCACTTATTTTTTGTTGAACTTCAAATCTATATTGAGTTCATCTTTAAATCTCCTTATTGCACTTAAGAGTTGGGGCATTGTCTTCTCGTATTGCAACAAAAAGTTGTGAAGAGTTCTCGTATTTACAGTGTCGAAAGCAATTTGCTATGACCTCTTGAATACCTTTTAGTTTAGGAGCCATAGTTGATATGATTTTAAAAAATTTTATAGTGATCAATTTTTAACTATGTTTAATGTACATTGAGAAGAAATGTGCCTTGAAACATATTTTTATAATTTATTTTTTGGTACCATGAACTAACTTTTTACTTATTCAAAAACAATGAACTTGACAAATTCAATTAATTTGTGAATGTATATTGGACTTAGAAATTTAAAGGTCATACGTAAAACCTCTTTAAATTAATAAATTATTAATTTATTGATATAATAATATCTCGCTAAATTAATAAAATATCTCGGTCCGAACATTATTAATTTATAGAGGTTTTACAGTATTCAATGTTTAACATAGTTCATTGTTTAAAAATGGCCAAACACATCAAAAACTTCCTGTACTTGGCTCAAAAAGTCTATTGCTCCCCTCAACTTTCAAAATGTCCTATTACCCGTCTGAACTTGGCAACTATGCACCTAGTTGCCCCTTGTTGCTGACTTGGCATTGTGCGTGTAAATCTAACAAAATAGAGCCCGTACAACCTTAATTTTGATGATCAAATTAGAGCTCCTAGGTTCATGACTCATCGTCGCTACTCCCTCCGCCGAATTGATCATCGCCACCGCTTCTCCGTTGTCCCTTCTCGCCATTGCACCACTCATCTTTTTCTTTCAAAACCCATATGTCTTTATTCCCTCTCAATTTTGTAAATCCCATCACTCATCTTATATTATGAATCTCATTTGAGTCTATTGAATCCAGAATTGAAAGCTAAAGATTTATTTTTTTTGAGCTTCAACCAATATTCCCTTTAATCACTAGCTTCATATTTCTTGTTTTTTTCTGACCCTTTTAATCACCCACTGTTCAACCCTCGATGCTCTAACACCGTCCTTTTTTCTACTATGAGTTCTTCTCTTCAATCTCGTGTTTCCGATGATGGACCCATCCCACTCGTCTCGATTTTGCATTTGGTAGCTTTGCCGATTGTCACCATTTAGCAGTTTGGCGGAGGATTGTTTTTCGTATAAGGAGAAATTCATTGTCAAGAGCTAAAGATTTCATTATGTAAGCTTGATTAGGATTTAGGTGTCTCTTCTAGTTCATTTACGATTTGAGTTTTAGCCTTGCCGGAGAAGAAGAGCTTTGCCAGAAGTGAATAATGGTGGCTGCGTGAGAGGAAGAGATGAAATTTTGTAATTAGGTTATTACGTTGGCCCTTTTGTTTTAATTTTTATTGAATTGGATGGGGTGTTGCTGATGTGGGATATAATTTTTTTTGTCATGTTTGACAAGTCAAAGAGCGTGTTGTTCACTCCCAACCCATTTGAGTGGTTAAGATTATGTAAGGGGTCATTAGACACATTTTAGCCAAGTTCAGGCGGTTGATAGGACATTTTGAAAGTTGAGGGGGACATTAGTCTTTTTAAGCCAAGTACAGGCAGGTTTTGATGTGTCTGGCCTTTAAAAATTGATATGCAATACCAACATCTAGAAATTTGTAACTACGCATAGCTGAACTGAACTGAACTTATTTCAGTGTAAATTCATAACTACATATAGTTGAATTGAACTGAATTGAACTGAACTCAACTAAACTAAACTGAACTAAACTGAACTAGACTGCATTAAATTGTAGTCCAAGAGAAAATGGCCTAAATAAATAGAAACAAAAACATTCAGACCAAACACATCAAGTATACATGCAAATTCAAGTTAAGTATATGAATTCATTGTTTTGAAATTTTTATTTTAGTTAGTGATTTATACGATATTGTTATGTTGCAGCCTATTTATAGGCATCAATATCTCATTAATAACATGTGCCAAGATGTGTCAAGGTTACTGCATTTTGTACCATTCCTTCCATAAATTTCACATGTAAATATGCTAACAATGATATCAGAGCCATATTCTTAAGGGCCATGTGAATGGCTTTTATGCTCCAATTGAAGAGCTATTTTTAAATGATGATAAGTGCACTTAATAAAGCTGATGGAGAGAATGCTCCAATAGTTAAAAGTTGATTAGAATGGCATCAACAATGTTGAATGATGAGAAGAGGTATCATTCAAATTAGAGAGAAGAGCTCCAATAATTAAAAATTGATGAGAATGTCATCAACATGTTGAATGGTGAGAAGTACATCATTCAAATTAGAGAGAAGTGCTCAAAAACTTCAACAAATGGAGAGAAGGGTTCCATCAAATTTTCAATAATTATTTTTTACAGATTTTGAATCAAGAGTGTAACATCCCATTTCATACATTATATGGTTAAATTATATGTATAATTAGTTTGTAATAAAATATTTATGATATTAATAATATCATTATGTTTATTATATAAAAGAACTGACAAGGGTACATTAAGTCTTTTTACTTAATTAACGGATCTTATAATTGATTGATTATTGGATAGTTCTATTATCCATATGTAAATGAAGAAGTTTGATATTATAAATACATAATATGTTAGTATTATTATTAGTTTTGTAAATAAAATTATTTAGATAGGGTAGAATGGTCATTTGGAAATATATATGAGAAAAGAGATGGAGATAAGGATGAGATTTCTTATTTGAAATTGAGAAACGAAAGAAACGACAAAGAGGAGGCATAAGGAAGATAGAGAAGAAGAGAGCTAGAAAGAAGGATTCAAGGTAATTTTTTATTTTGTAATATGATTTAGGAAGCCTTTTGCAAAATTTAGGAATTTTTGATTGACTGGAATGATCTCTATGAATTTTCGAATTTAGACTTGCCAGAATTTCATGATCAATGAAGCAGGGTCAGCTTCGAAAGGTTACTGTGATTGATTTACTAAATGGAAAATTTTGATTTTCGAATATGTTATTCCCTTTTTTTTTATTTAAAGGTTGAGTACCGGAACCGACCTCTATTTATTAAAAGGAAAAAGAAAAAAAACAAATAAGAAAAAGAAAAAAAATAAAACAAAAATAAAACAAAAATAAAAATAAAAATGAAAGATCACCTTTTAAAGGAGATTAGTAGCCAAGCTTATGACCCTGCCGAACTTGCTCCTTAGTAGCAAACACTAGTTCTTTCTTTTTCTTAACTGAAAATGGTTTCCAACTGGAGCCCGTGGTATTGGAGGCACTATCAACAGGAGAGTCATTAGGGGATTGACCAAGCACATTCTGTAGAGCCTTGTCATGTTGTACACATACTTCCAAATTAATCCCGTAAATAATAAGACCATCTTCCAATGGTCTAAAAACATTCGATGTTGTAACTACTGGAGCATTTTTAATCCTCTCCTCCAATTCCCGTTGTCTTGGTTTGCTACATTGGAGGAGTGCTAAATTGGACTAGTTATGTAGAATAAGTGCATCCGCATTAATATTTTCAAAATCGTAGTTGCTTTCTTCACAGTCATCTGCCCAAGAGGTGGCCTTATTCTTTCCCCTTCTTAACTGGCTTTCCTCAACCCCTATTTCTCTATCTTTGGGGCAATCAGATTCTCGTGGAGGTGGGCTCCTTGAAAATCGACTTTTTGAACTCCTCGGAGCAACCTCATCTCCCACCGATTTACGGAGAGAATTCTTTCTGCAAATGGCAGCCATGTGCCCAATCGAAGAACAAACAGAGCATAATGGAGGAATGTTCTCATATTCTAAATCAACTCAAATCTTGTCTTAGTATCAACCCGAATGGAATCTTGTAAAGGTTTTGCAATATCGATATCAATCAACATTCTTGCATAATGACCGAATTCCCCTTCAATAGTGTTCTTGTCAAACCGTAAAGGAATCCTAATACCTCGAGCAACATTAGTAAAAATTCTTTTATCCCCAAAGATCCTTGGCAAATTGTGAAATTTCACCCATACTTATGCCGTTGTTGACTTGTATTTCAAAGGATCAAAATTTGGACTCCAAGGCAGGAGTCGCAAATTTCCAGGCAACAAGTTGAGATTACCCCTACTTCTAACAAGCTTGAAATCATATTCAGTATTAAAAATAATGTGGAAGAAACCCTTACCCAAGGAAACCAATTTCCTGTCCATCTTCAGGCCCCATATTCTGTTAAGTTTAACTTTCAATTCGGAGTGCTTCCAAGGTGTTTCTCCTTTTGATAAATAAATTTTACCAACTATGGAAAACTGGCATGATTTTAGCCTCTCTTCATAAAGATTTTGAGGAATCTAAATTGCTTTATATCCCCCACCTGCGTCAATGATTCATGAGTTTGGGGTTGGAGCAGATATCCCATTAACCGTAGCTGCATAAGAGTCAGGGCTAGCCTTTTCCGTCCTTCGAGAATTAGATGCAGTCTGGTTTATATCGGCAGATTTGCCAAAAAACCTCTCAGCCTAGACGGAATGTACAGCATGAGTGTTGTTAGTAGCCTTGGCATAAGACTTGTTAGGGTTAGCAGAGCCCATGAGAACGTTGACGGAGCCCGGCTTAGGATTTGGTTTCTCAACCACGTCAGAATTCAGTCGAGAGAAAGACGATTTGTCTTTGATGCTGCAATAAAAAAAGCAAGGTAAGAGGCATCCATTATTATGATGAAACTGAGAGGAAAATGAATCAGGTTGATTCATGTTGTGTAGAAAAAGCTATAGGCATTTTACTATGCTATTGTCTAGGTTAAGCAGAACTGAAAAATGTTTTGAAAGAAAAATCCCTATAAATCGTCAGTATTTTAAAACTCCCCACCTAGCTCCGACTAGGCCCCGCCTAGATGCTATTTTGAGGCTCGCCGCCCGACCTTTCATTCCTCAAGCCCTATCAGGCGGTGGAACGACATATTGCCTCCTAGGCACCGCCTGGTCCTATTTTTTCCGCTTAGGCACCGCCTAGTCCAATTTTTTTAAAAAATATTACAGGGCTCTTACAAAAAATACCTCTCTTCCTAAAATAATTTGGACCAAAATCCAAAATATCGACAATTACACGTCCCCCCCTCCCCAAGCTACTGTTCATGTCTTTTTTTAGTTTTCTTTACTTTCTTTTGCATTTGTCTTTCAAACCGTATATTTTTTCGACACGCCGCTTTGAAGTTTTTTGTTCATCAATTTTTTATCTTTGAAATGACATCCACTATGACTTTTCGAACTTTTTCAACTGATAGACTTATGGTAGATGTCTGGTAGACATGTTACAGAAATGTAATGACCCAGTCCTAAGAGGGGTGGTACCGAGGTAGAAGACCTAAGCAAAGAGCGGCTATGAAGGATGCCGTTGGGGACATGAACCGAATCCACACCCGAAAGAGAGGGTTTCGAGATTGTGCTAGTATGGGATGGTACAATTGAGAACGGTTAAGGATTTCGAGATTGTGATGGTATGGGACATTACAATTGAGAGAGACTTAAGATATTTGATTGGTACTACCTATACAAACAAGGTGCACCTTCTTTTCGGGAGCCTACTCGGGAGAACTCCAAAGTTGAGAGTGCTTGATTTGGAATAATCTCGGGATAGGTGATCTCTTGGGAAGTAATTTCTAAGAAGTGAGCGAGTGAGGACAAAGCTCACTGGAAAGACTCGTGTTGCTTTATGAGGGCAGTCAGTCAAACCCAGGGTGTTATAATTTGGTATCAAAGCCTGCTCTCTCCCTGTATGGTGTGGTTTGGGGATGAACCAGGCGGAAGCTAGTGGGCCTATAACGACCCGGTCCTAAGAGGAATGGCGCTGGGGTAGAAGACCTGAGCAAAGAGAGGCCATGAAGGATGTCATTGGGGACAGGAATGAACCGAATCCATACCCGAAATAGAGGGTTTTGAGATTATGCTGGTATAGGACGGTATAATTGAGAACGGTTAAGGATTTCGAGATTGTAATGGTATGTGACATTACAATTGAGAGAGACTTAAGAGATTTGATTGGTACTACCTATACAAACAAGGTGCACCTTCTTTTTGGGAGCCTACTCGGGAAAACTCCAAAGTTGAGCATGCTTGACTTGGAGCAATCTCAGGATGGGTGACCTCATGGGAAGTAATTTTCAGGAAGTGAGCGAGTAAGGAAAAAGCTCACTAGAAAGACTCGTGTTGGTTTATGGGGGCAGTCAGTCAAACCCAGGGTGTTACAGTTTGGTATTAGAGCCAGCTCTCTCCCTGTACGGTGTGGTTTGGGGATAAACTAGGCGAAAGCTGGTAGGCCTGTGACCCGGCCCTAAGAGGGGTGGCACCGGGGTAGAAGACCTGAGCAAAGAGCGGCCATAAAGGATGTCATTAGGGATAGGAATGAACCGAATCCACACCCGAAAGAGAGGGTTTCGAGATTGTGCTACATGGTATAGGACGGTACAATTGAGAACGGTTAAGGATTTCAAGATTGTGATAGTATGGGACATTACAATTGAGAGAGACGTAAGAGATTTGATTGGTACTACCTACACAAACAAGGTGCACCTTCTTTTTTGGAGCCTACTCAGGAGAACTCCAAAGTTGAGCGTGCTTGGCTTGGAGCAATCTCGGGATGGGTGACCTCCTGAGAAGTAATTTCCAAGAAGTGAGCGAGTGAGGACAAAGCTCACTAGAAAGACTCGTGTTGGTTTGTAGGGGCAGTCGGTCAAACCTAGGGTGTTACAAGAAATCTAATAGATATGTGGTAGAAGTCTAGTAAATGTGTGGAATCGTATCTTGATTCTCTTGTCTTCTTATTATTTGTTTGATTTTCACCACTAATTTATCATTGTTTAGCTGGTGGTTTGATTTCAAGATTTGCACGAACTAACATAACGATTCCATAAAAAACCATCAAAACATAATATCTACATATGTCTACCAGATTTCTATCACATGTATATTGGACGTCTATCAGATGTCTACTGGTTCAAAAAATTTGAAAATATCATAGTGGATGTCATTTCGTAGATAAAAATAAGACGAACAAAAAACTCTAAAGCGGTATGTTGAAAAAATAAACGGTTTAAGAGATAAATGAAAATAAGAAAAAAAATCAAAAGAAAAAGGGGAGAAACAAGTGAATGGCATGGTATGTAAATAGAATTGAAGGGAATGTGTATTTGTAAATAGATTGACATGATAATGGACTTGTAAATAATTTACAAAGTATTATTATTCTTCATAGTTTCTCAAATATTATTGTATTATAATTAATTTTTTTGTTGAATTTATACTTTTATCTATTAATAATTATAAAAAATAAAAAATTTACAAATCCGTCTAGGCGCCGCCTAGGCCCTGCCCCGCTCTGCTTAGGCGTTCAAAGCCTTGGCCGCCCTACTAGCGCCTAGCGCTTTTTAAAACCTTGTAAATCGTATAAGGATTTAAAATTTTTGAGGTTGAAGTATGTTAAAGCTTTGTGTATTAGAGATAGAATAAAAGAAGAATCAAATCATTTGGGTAAGTGAGTTGAAAGTTATGAATTTTAAAGTACGACGAGGTCATAAGAATACTAATCTCAAGTGCTAGAAAAAGGGGACAAAACTATGGTCTAAAATAGAAATTTATAAAAATGGAAAAGTGATTAGAAACTTATGGAATTTTGATATGTTATATAATCATCTGTTAGGAGTAAAAAGAAATTGAAATCGGGTTAATTGGTTAAGTACTTTGAGAGATATGATTTTATAACTACAGTAAGGTCATCGAAACCTATCTACAAGTAATAATTGTTTTGCTAAGAAGAACTACGTGGCTTTGATTCCCAAATAAAACTTATTGGGATACGTAGGAAGCTTGATAAATGATCGTAAGTTCATTTCAATTCCAAGCCAATATGAGTATAAACATGATATGAATTTATATGTGAAAAGTGCTGATGTGTTAGTCGAATTTATATGTGCTTTTGTGATATGCTACAGTATTGGAATTGTGTCGATATGTGTTGTTTGATTATATTCTCAATAAAATGTATGTTGCATTGAGATGGTACTGATATATGAATATGGCTTATTTGAATATTGAATTTGGCATGCGTATTTTGTATGATATATTATTATTGAAGCTTAAGCTTCGGGCTTAACCGATATATTATTATTGAAACTTCAGCTTCGGGCTTGACCGATATATTATTATTGAAGCTTAGGCTTCGAGCTTGACCGATATATTGTTATTGAAGCTTCGGCTTCAGGGTTGACCGATATATTGTTATTGAAGCTTTGGCTTCGGCCTTGACCGATATATTGTTATTGAAGCTTTAGATTCGGGCTTGACCGATATATTGATATTGAAGTTTCAGCTTTCAGCTTGACCGCCCCTGTATCCATTTTCCATTATTCATGATCTGGTTTACTTTGGGCGACATTTGATTATTAAGTTTAAGATATTTGAATATATTTTGCTTGTTGTTTGATGAAGTTTCATTAAACAAGTTTTACATTTTAATAATTATAAAGTGGTTAATTTGATTTTTGTATTTGAACGTATATTAAATTTTTATGTGATATAATTCTAAGTATTATATATGCTTGATTAATAGTTTTTCTAAGTTATTATATTTTATCTGAAAATATTGAGCAGGATTTGAATAATAGGGAATTATTTATTATTGTAGCATTTCCCTAAATTCTTATTAAGGGGGGTGTTACATATTTTGGTATTAGAGCCAGGTCATGATCTCATGGGATATACGTGAGTGTTATATGTATATTTTATATATGTGTGTGTTTGTGTAACTTCATGTATTGACGTGACTGTTTGAGAATAAAAATAACTAGAAGAATAATTGAATTAAGAAGAGATTACAAGAATAGAGTTAGATTTTATTTTTCAAGATGTGTTACTTAATTACTTGAATAAGAAATTATACGTGTACATGGCTATATGGATATGCAATTAAGTTACTTAACTTGGCCATCTCTATAGATTTTCTTATAACTGTAGCAAAAAGTTGAACTTTTTTGTGAAATAGTTTTCTGTATTGTTCCTTATTTTTTTGTATTTGTGGTTTGTTGTGAATACTATGCTGAATAAAATGATGAATGATTAGGATTTTGATTTGCAACGTGAAAATGTTATCTATAATGTTGAAGTACCTGCTTAGATTATTGCAAAAAAAAAAACTGTGTACAGATTTTGTAGATGTTGGGTGTAATATACTTCTAATTGATAATTTTAAGGTAGAATTTGATGTTGGATAAAGTTGAGTAGATATGAATTTAGCTTAGTGTGTAGGTGGCCTTTCCTTTTCCAAACACAATTTATTGTGTTGACCATACTGTAAACTCTATTCACCTTCTAGACCGGGTTTTTGTTGACCAATCTTCAAATCTATAAATTCCTTTGTGATGTATTAGAATCACATGTTCCTCTAATTTCAGTAGTCTTGCCTTATATGTTATTCTTATGGGTTTTTGTTGACCAATCTTCAAATCTATAAGTTCCTTTGAGATGTATTAGAATCACATGCACCTCTAAATTTTAGTAGTCTTGCCTTATATGTTATTCTTATATGACTTAAGTATTATTGGTTCACATAATTTGGCGATGCTTCTAGTGATTAGATAAATTATATGTGCTCTGCATGCTATTGAGTTTATGAAGAATTTAATAATTGGTTTTGAATTGTTGCTGTAATGTTTTGAAATTGTTCTAAAATTATAGCTAATGATTGAAAATGTATATGTTAGTTCAAAATTTGAAAAGAGATTTTTATGGTATTTGATATTTGGTATGCTGCTTTGTGAGGAGACTGAAACAATAGATCATACTTTTTTCCATTGTTTGGGTAGCTATCGTATATGGGATCAAGCTTTTCTGCTGCTAAGGATTTCAGTGACAATGCCATTGAAGGGGGCTGATTTTCTATTATTATGGAGTTCGCACTTTACCTCGGGTCTTGGCAACGAGTTTGGTACAGCTTTATGGTTTATGATTGCATGGGCTATTTGGAAAAGGAGGAATAAGTTTGTGTTCGATGGAGTCTTAAGTACAAAAGATCATTTGGGGTCTTGCATTCATCTATGCTGGTTCTTCTTCAAGTATAGGAGGCGGAACCTTAATTTTGTCGTTTCTAATGTCTTTAATTTTCCGAGCTTACTACTTAGTTGTAACTAGATAGCTGGTATATTTTGGTGTATTTCATTGTAATAGGCGTGTCTTGGGATCGGATTTCATAGCCGCATCACCTTTAGGCTGTATTTGTGTCCAATGATGCTCTCATCTTGTGAGCAGAATTTGGATTGCTTTAATAAAGAGAGGTAGGTGTTTTGTAGGTAAGCAGGGGCATTAACCTAGTTGGAACGTCCGCCCCGAAATTTTCACCTGCCTTAATATTTTTCCTTCTAGGGGAACACAATGTTCCTCGGGGGGTTTTCAAAAAAAAATAACAAGAGTTTGTTTCATATATACTTTATTGTCTAGTTTTGTTGAGTGTCAACATTTTATGGATATAGTTGGCGAGCATATTGAAAGGGTTAATTAGATAAGTGGATCTGCCACGACTGAGTTTCATTCAAAGTATATGCTTAAATTCATATATAATATTTGTTTGGATTTATCCAACTTGTTTTCCGGAATTATAAGGCTTGAATTCCAAAAAACAATGATATATTTTATTAGAATTGACATGAAATAGATTAGATCATAATATGTTTCGAATCTGGTGAATTACATGGGTAGATGTGAAGAAGAAAGTTTAAGAAGTATGAAGTGTTTAAGAAGTATGAAGTGAATGGTTGTGTTTTAAATTAGAATAAATTTTATAAATGTATTTGAACACTAAATTTTCAATAATCCTTTATATTCATATAATTTCGAGGACAAATTTTTTTTTAAGAGAGGGAAAATTGTAACATCCCATTTCATACATTATATAGTTAAATTATATGTATAATTAGTTTGTAATAAGATATTTATGATATTAATAATATTATTATGTTTATTATATAAAAGAGTTGAAAAGGGTATATTAAGTCTTTTTACTTAATTAAAGGATCTTATAATTGATTGATTATTGGATAGTTATATTATCCATGTGTAAATGAAGAAGTTTGATATTATAAATACATGTTAATATTATTATTAGTATTGTAAATAAAATTATTTAGAAAGGGTAGAATGGTCATTTGGAAATATATATGAGAAAAGAGGTGGAGATAAGGATGAGATTTCTTATCTGAAATTGAGAAGAGCAAGAAACGAAAAAGATGAGGCATAAGGAAGATAGAGAAGAAGAGAGCTAGAAAGAAGGATTCAAGGTAATTTTTTATTTTTTAATATGATTTTTGTGATTTTAGACACAAAATTAGGAGATATGGTGAACTAGAAATTTGTTTATATATGTTTTAGGAAGCATTCTGCAAAATTTAGGAATTTGTTATTGATTGGAATGATCTCTATGAGTTTTCGAATTTAGACTGGTCAGAATTTCATGATCTCTATGATTGATATATTGATATTGAAATTTCAGCTTTTAGCTTGACCGCCCCTGTATCCATTTTCCATTATTCATGATCTGGTTTACTTTGGGCGACATTTGATTATTGAGTTTAAGATATTTGAATATATTTCAATTGTTGTTTGATGAAGTTTCATTAAACAAGTTTTACGTTTTAATAATTGTAAAGTTGTTAATTCGATTTTGGTATTTGAACGTATATTAAATTTTTATGTGATATAATTCTAAGTATTATATAAACTTGATGAATAGTTTTTCTAAGTTATTATATTTTATCTGAAAATAATAAGCAGGATTTGGATAATAAGGGATTATATATTATTGTAGCATTTCCCTAAATTCTTATTAAGGGAGGTGTTACAAAGAGGGAGTATTAAAATCTAATTATCAAATCAGTAAAAAATATGTTAGACAATTATTTGAATTATTAGGATAAAGTTTGTTTGAAATTGACTATATGCAAGGAAATTATAACAATAATAAAGAAGGTAGAGAGAGAATTTGAGAGGAACTTTTATTTCTTATATCTAAGGTATATATCAAATGAAGAAATTGAATTCCTATTTATAGAAAAATCCAACAGTAAAAACGATAAATAAGTAAGAAATATATTACATCAAATATTAATGGGAGGTAGAAAAGTCGAAAACATATTATATCAAATATTAATGACGTGAACCCTACATTAATTATATAATCGCTGCATAGTAATAGGCGGCTGATACATCAATTATTTAACACTCCCCCTTTGATGTATCATTTGCCGCGAATGAGAAACTGCCTCATTAAAAACCTTACTAAGGAAAAACCCAGTAGGATAAAAACCTCAGTTAAGGGAAAAAAGAGTACAGTGTTTTACTCCCCCTATTCGCGAGTTAATTGGAGATCCTTAAGACGACCCATTTCAATGCTGTAAATTAATTTCTTGAAAGTTGAGGAAGGTAAAGCATTGGTAAACAAATCTGCTAAATTGTTATAAGAGCGGATTTGTTGAATATTGATTTCACAATTCTTTTTCAGATCGTGAGTGAAGAAAAATTTTGGTGAAATATGCTTTGTTCTATCTCCTTTAATATAGCCTTCATTCAATTGAGCAATACAAGAAGCATTATCTTCATATATTGTCGTCGGATCTTCCTTGACCGTAACTTTTTCACATGCTTCTTGGATATGTTTGATTAACGATCTCAACCATACATATTCACGACTTGCCTCGTGAATCACTATTAACTCCGTATGATTTGAGGAAGTAGCTGTAATTATTTGTTTTGTCGATCGCCAAGATATAGTTGTTCCTCCATACATGAATAAATAGCTCGTCTGAGATCGAGCTTTGCGTGGGTCGGATAAATAACCTGCATCCGCATATCCAACTAATTTAATCTTAGACTCATATGAATAAAATAATCCTAAATCAGTAGTTCCTCGAAGGTAGCATATTATATGTTTAATTCCATTCCAATGTCGTCTTGTAGGTGCGTCTTGTAGGTGCAGTGTTTTATATCTTGATAATAAATTAACAGAGAATGCAATGTCCGGTCTTGTGTTATTAGGAAGATACATCAAAGAACCTATTGCGCTTAGATATGGTACTTCAGGACTGAGAACTTTTTCTTATTTTCTCTAGGATGAAAAACATCCTTTTTCACATCGATTGATCGTACAACCATTGGGTTACTCAATGGATGTGCTTTGTCCATATTAAATCATTTTCGGATCTTTTCTGTGTAGTTTGATTGATGCACTAAAATTCCTTTTTCAAGGTGCTCAATTTGCAAACCAAGACACAATTTTGTCTTTCCAAGATCTTTCATCTCAAATTCTTTCTTTAAAGAATCAACTGCTTTTGGAATCTCTTCTGGAGTTTCAATAATATTTAAATCCTCGACATAAATTGAGATGATAACAAAATTAGATCCTAATCTTCTTATAAAAACACATGGACAAATTGGATCATTTTTATATCCTTCTTTCAATAAATATTTACTGAGAAGGTTATACCACATGCGCCTAGATTATTTTAATCCATATAAGGATCTTTGTAACTTTATCGAGTAAAGTTCTTGTTTGCCATATTTTTCTGGCAGCTTTAATCCTTCAGTGATTTTCATATAAATATCATTATCAAGCGAACCATAAAGGTAAGCTGTGACAACATCCATCAAGTACATTTGTAAATTTTCTTGCACTGCAAAACTAATAAGATATCTAAAAGTTATTGCATCCACCACCAGAGAATAAGTCTCCTTATAGTCTATCCCGGGTCTTTGGGAAAAACCTTATGCAACTAATTTGGCTTTATATCTTATTATTTCATTTTTCTCATTTCTCTTTCTAATAAAAACCCATTTATTATTGACAGGTTTTACATCCTGTGGTGTTCGAACTAATGGTCCGAATACTTTGTGTTTTTCAAGAGAATTCACCTCTGCTTGAATTGCTTCTTTCCATTATAGCCAATCATTTCTACTTTGGCATTCTTCAATAGATGTTGGCTCATGATCCATATTTTCATTTTAATATTGATCGCAACATTATATGAAAAAAAATATGGTCTATAACTATTTTCTTGCGATTCCATCTTCTTTCAGTATAGATATAATTTCTTTGAATTTCTTCATTTTCAATAGCTTCAAGTATTTGCACTTCAGGTGCTTGCACTTCTTTCGGAAGTGTATTTATATTTATATCCTCAATGGGAATATCTTCATTATCAATAACTCTCCTCCTTTTAGAATTTTTATTCTTTGAACCAATAGGTTGTCCACGCTTCAGGCATGTTAAGTACTATCCGTAGGTTGTTCTTCAGGATCTCAATATGAATTGGCGCATTTACTGCTGGTACATGTGATTTTGTTAATCTTTTAGGATTACCCAGTGCATCAGGCAATCAATTTGCTAAATGTTGAAGATGGATTATTCTCTGAACTTCTAGTTCAGAATCATTTGATTTAGGATCCATACGAGAAAGTGATGAAGCATTCCATATTATTTTCTTTTCCACAGTTGGGCTCTTATTCTCTCCCCCTAATTTTGGGAAAGTGCTTTCGTCAAAATGATAATCCTGCAAATCGTGTAGTAAACATATTGTTAATTAATGGCTCAAGATATTTAATTATTGAAGGGGATTCGTAGCCAACATAAATTCCTAATCTCCTTTGAGGATCCATTTTAGTTCTTTGTGGTGGAGCAATAGGCACATATACCGCTCAACCAAAAACTCTAAGATGAGAAATACTAGGCTCATGGCCAGAAGCTAATTATAATGGAGAATAATCATGATAACTTAATGGTCTTAAATGTATAAGAGATGTTACATATAATATTGCATAACCCCAAACTATAGTAGGGAGATTTGTTCTCAAAATTAGCAGTCGTGTAATTAATTGCAGACGTTTAATAAATGATTCTGCTAGACCATTTTGTGTATGAACATATGCTACAGGATGTTCAACTTTTATTCCAATTGACATACAATAATCATTAAATGTTTTGGATGTGAATTCCCCAGCATTATCCAGACGAATTGATTTAATAGGATAATCGGAAAACTGTGCCCGTAATCTTATAATTTGAGCAAGTAACCTAACAAATGCCATATTTCCTTAAGATAATAAGTATACATGTGACCACCTAGTTGAAGCATCAATTAGAACCATAAAATATCTAAATGGTCCACATGGTATTGGTCCACATATATCACATTGTATGGCTCTAAAAACACTGGCGATTCTATTTTACCTTACTTCTGGAAGGTTTTATTATTAATTTTCCTTGCGAACAAGCAGCACAAAATAATTCATTATTTTGAAGAAACTTCTGGTTCTTCAAAGGATGCCCATGTGAATTTTCAATAATTTTTCTCATCATTATCGAACCAGGATGACCCAGCCGATCATGCCAAACTTTATAAGTATCTAAATCTATAAACTTCTAGTTTATAGTTAAATTGGCCTCAACCATATTAATATATGTGTAGTATAAGTCACATGAAAGAGTATAAAATTTTTCAAGTATACATTTCTTACTTGAAATTATTTTTGTAACATAAAAACATTCTTTATTGTCTTCTCTTATAGTTTCGATATGATATCCATTTCTGCGAATATCTTTAAAACTTAATAAATTTCTGTGAGAATTCTGGGAAAATAGCATCATTTATAATAAGTTTTGTTCCCCTTTGTAATTTAATACTAGCTCTTCCGGAGCCTTCAACTATTTTTGTTTGTCCCGATATTGTGGTAACAACAGTTTTACCCCTTTTAAGAGTATTAAAATATCTTGCCTCTTTGAGAATAGCATGGGTGGTGGCACTATCTACAATACATAAATTTGCTTCATTTTCCTTGAAGTCATATAATACCGGAAAAGAATTCATTTTCTTCATTGAAGACGAAAGATGCATTATTATTTATTCATAAATAAACATTATAAAAAGTGCATTAATCAACAATAACAAAAGCAAACCAATAATAATATAAAAATTATAATATATTAACTAAGCAACCTATATGAAGTAGTTATTTAAATTTTTCTTTTCCACTGGTGCTGGGTATTAGAAAATCATCTAACTCCATATTGGGGATATCAATAGGTATATTAGTGGGGTTATTATCATCTAATATAAAATTGGTTTCTGGTTCCGCACATTTCTTGAGGGATGCTTGGTATAAGTTTACCAAATGTTTAGCGGTTCTACAAGTTCTTGACCAATGACCAGTCATACTGCATCTATGGCATTTATTTTCATCATCTTGGCTATTATTTCTTTTATCAAATTTTTCAATTTGATTATTCTACTTCTGGTGATTATTTGTATTTTTCCACTTCAGGTGGAAATTATTGTTATTATTATTACCAAATTTCCACATTTGATGGAAATTGTTATTATTATATCCTCTAACACGCCCATTACCACGACATCTACCCCGGTCATGACCATGACCATTTCTGCGGCCGTGTCCATTAAACTTATTATGAATTATCGCATTCACTTCAGGGAATAGATTTGTTCCGGTAGGTCATAATTCATAGTTTTTTAATAGGAGTTGATTTCTCTACTCTGCTAGGCGAAGAGCAGTAATTAGTTCACTATATTTCTTATAATTTTTTGCTCTATATTGTTCTTGTAATACCATATTATTCCAATGAAAAGTAGAATATGTCTTTTCCAGTAAATCCTCATCATTTATTTCCTTTCCACATAATCTTAATGTAGATGTAATTTGAAAAAGTTTAGAATTGAATGCACTAACAGATTCAAAATCTTGAAGCCTTAAGTTTATCCATTCATACTAGGCATTTGATAGAGATATTTTCTTAAGGTGTTCAAACCTCTCCTTGAATTGTTTTCAAAGATCTGCAGGATCTTTGACAGTCAAATATTCTGATTGAAGTGCTTCATCAAGATGACGGCAGAGAAGAACTACAGCCATTGCCTTGTACTGAGGTGTAATATTATTATTTTCAATAATAGTATTATTAAGACCTATTGATTCTAGATGCATTTCTGCATCCAGCACCTAAGTAAGATAATTTTTTTCCGATACATCAAAAGGAATAAAATCTAAACTTTTGATATTAGACATATTAAAAATTATAGGTATAATGTTTATAGGAAATAAATAATTATGCCTTACTTTGGATTTATTTGGTGATATCCTTGATCGATAGAGCAAGCTCGTGCTGATAACGTGTTGGAAATTGACTATATGCAAGGAAATTATAACAATAATAAAGAAGGCGGAGAGAAACTTTTATTTTTCATATCTGAGGTATATATCAAATGAAGAAATTGAATTCCTATTTATAGAGAAATCCAACTGTAAAAACGGTAAATAAGTAAGAAACATATTACATTAAATATTAATGACAGGTAGCAAAGTAGAAAATATATTATACCAAATATTAATGAAGTGGACTTCACATCAGGTATATAACCGCCTGCATAGTAACAGGCGGTTGATACATCAATTATTCAACAAAGTTGAATTATTTGAATTTGAAATTATATATTTTAGTTAGTGATTTATAGGATATTGTTATGCTCTAAGCCTATTTATAGGCATCAATATCTTATTAGTAATAGGTTCCAAGTAGTGCCAAAGTTACTGAATTTTGCAGTATTTCTTCCCTTAACTTCTCGTTCTCTAAATACGCTAACAATGTATTTTATTTTTGTTAACCAACCTATAAAATTTTAGTTAAAAAATGATAAAACTACTCATTGTTGTACAATAATTAAATATTAGTGATATTATTAAAATTAAAGAAAAATAAACAATAATCCTTGTTTGTTAATTCTTTAAATTTCACATGCACCATTAGGCAAAACAGTCAAATTACATGTAATATTTTATTAAATATTATGAATATTTCCAATATCAATCTGAAAATAAAGGAAGATGGCTACAACTTCGATTCAATTGGAGCGTAAAAACTGAACAAAAGATGACTTGGCGTCTATCCAATAAAATCAGAAAATGCCTAAAAGTCCAATTTAACACCCATTCAAAAGTGTAAATAAATTAGGGGCTTTTACATAAGTAGCCTTACTCCATTAAATAATTTGGACCAAGTTGAGCTTGCTTTTCAGTAGCAATCACTAAGGCTTTCTTTTTCTGGACTGAAAATGGCTTCCATTTAGAGGCAGCGGTTTGCGAAACCGTATTCGTGTTGCATGTAGACCCGCTTCCATTAGGGCTAGATCCTGTGCTTTTGGAAGCACAGGCACAGGCAATAATAGAATCTCTAAGAGCTTTCATTCTCGCATTCGGCGATAAACTCCGCCGACTAACTTTCTTTTTCCTCCTGACTATTTCCCAAGTATTATCTTCCTCCGCAGCGTCATCCTTCTCAAAGGGCTGCTCGGAATTTGATTCCCCTTTAATTGGCGTTACTACTTTATCATGATGTAGTTGGTCCAATAAATTGATACCCTCAGGATTTGCGATGCCGACATGGGTGATAGGAGTATGCACTTCATCCTCCATGTGAACAATGGCCATATTCTGATTTCCAATGGATTGCTCCTCATCGAATTCCTCATCCACTGATTCATCCGATGATTCCTGACTCCCTACTAGTGTATCACCCAAAAATTGGCAAGTGTTATTCTGCACCGGCAATGAATGAGACTGTGTGTTCCTGAGGTTGCTCTCAATGTCTCGGAAAACAGTGGTTGTGAGGATGACAGCCGTAGCCTTGTTCCTTTCCCCGTAGCTCTTTTTCCTCGGTTTACTCCTGGAACAGATCCAGGTTTGGTTGGGGATGGGTTACATTCATCCACTTGTCAGTCCGATTAGCTTTAGTGTAGCTCGGTGGTTGCTTAACTTCTGGTTGCTTTAGTCCTAGGCAATCAGATGGAAGGTGACCAACCGAATCACACAATTTACATAAGGAAGGAGGGTTTTCGTATACAACATCAATCCAAAGTTCCTTTCCGTCCCTCTCAATCCCCGATAGTATGCTGCAATTCTGAACTAAAATCGATATCCACCAAGAGCCCTGCATAATGTCCAAAATTTCCTTCCAACATGGTTCTATCACTTCTCATGAGAATGCCGATACATCTAGAAAGTACAGAGAGGATAAGTGGACCCCAATATTCCCAAGGAAGGGATTGTAGTCTAATCCATACCTGAGCATTAGTTGATTTTTCAGAAAATGGATCAAAATCTGGAACCCATGGTTGTAATCGAAAGATTCCTAGTTTTAGGTTAAGGCTGCCCCTACTCCAAACCCCTTGTTTGTTTTCTACAGTTCCTAACATCACATGATAATAACCTCTGCCGAGTGAAATTAGTCACCACGGTGAAGATATTCCCCATAGTTTAGTCAGATGCGTTTTCAAGTCATCCGACTTCCATGGAGTTTCTCCTTTATTGAGGATTATACGACCAACTAAAGAATTTGAGTCAAGGGAATTGAGATATTTGGACTGATTTAAAACCACCCTTGTCTGTGATTTGGGTCAAGGGAATTGATAGAACATGAGATGAATCATCTCTAACAACAGATGCATAAGAGACTTGCCTACCCGGCATGATAGGTTTCTGCAATGGTTGCGGTTCAGATTTCTATTCTTGAAGGGAAAGCTGTGCAATAAAATCTGCATTGGAATTGAGTGAGGAATTGTAATCGTGATTGATGAAAGCCATTAGTGATTGGAAAGATGTTGGGGTAAAGGCCGGTGGCCACTAGAACTCATTGTAGGGTTTTATGCACTTCTAATAGTGGAACATGCAATTAGAATTTTTTTACCTTTATTTAGCATTTATCTCTCAAACCGTTCATATTTTTCGACATCCTGTTTTAGAATATTTGTCCTTTTCCTTTTTATCTTCAAAATAAAATCCAAGGTGATTTTTTTTTGCAATTTTTTTAACTATCAGGTATCTATATCTAGTAGAAGTCCAATAGAAATTAGTAAATGTAGAAGAACTTGGATTCAAAACACTAGATATATTTTCTATGGATTAGAACTTTAAAATATACTTATAAAAATGTCTAATATCAACTTCAGATTTTAAAATATAAGTCTAGTAGATGTGTGGAAGAATTTTGTGAGATGTCCAATAGATGTCCAAACTCCTAAGGCTAACACCGCTAAATTCTCAAATAAATATACATCGATATTGTATGATCTTCTGCAATTGGTTTGCTTCAAATTATTAAGGATTAGTGCAGAATCTACATTAGCAAAAGATTTAGAGCTAAACTTGGAGAACCCAAATGAAAAACAACAATAAAAACTTCTCAATTTGAGCAATAAATAGAGCAAAATCCGACACCGAAAACCAAAAAAAAACACTAGATCCAGTCAAAGAAACAACATCACAAACTAACATAAAGATTACATAAAAAAAACTGCCAAAACTAAGATGTATCATATATTTATTGGATTTCTAACTAATGTATATTGGATATCTATAAAATGCCTATTGGTTTAAAAAAGTTTGAAAATTCACAGTGGATATCATTTTGAAGGTAAAAATAAGACGAACAAAAACACTCTAAAGCAACATGTCGAAAAAATAAACGGTTTGAAAGATAAATGAAAAATAAAGGAAAAAATCAAAACAACAGACAATATGATAATTGTGTAAAAAGAATTTAAAAAAGGGGAAAACTTAGAGATATTTCCCTGTCATACCATTCCTGTAAATAATTTGCAAAATATGACCGATCATGATAAATACCAATGTTATGAAAACTGTACCGGATATCATATCAGTGCAGATTTTGGTACACAGTATTACTGATACTACCGGTATAATTAATAGTTTTATCGGGTTTGTTATTTTTTAAAGAATATATATTATTTAGAAATCTTAAGTTACATGAGTAAAAAATAAATTATTTGGCATATTTTAGGTGTATTCATATCTAAATATCTCTAAATCACTGAGCTAAGTTGGGTGGAATAGCTCTAGAATTATTCTAGATCATTTCAGCCCGTAATAGAGACTTTTAGTGGATATTGCAACGCTTTTGTGAGTCTTTTGGCAGCATTTTTGAGTCTTTTGCAATACTTTCTTAGTTTGTTCCACACTTCTGGGTCTATTGTGATGCTTTCTAGTTGTCGCCATAACCTTTTTTACAAAACCGTTTTAAGTTGAACTGTATCGTAGCTATGACCTATTCGGGGTAAAATCGGTCGAACCGGCCTGTATCGTACGATTTTCATAATATAAATGAATACACAATAAATTAGATATAAGTAGCATCCAATATTAGAGATAAGTGTAATTTATACCCAATCGAATTCAAATTATATAATTCTAAAAGGAATTAATACTCAGCATGTTACTATCGAATATAAATAGGAATGATTGTTTTATTGTCTCCTTCAGGAATTATAATTGATATTTGTCATTCCTTTGATCGAAATTTAGGTAATGTTGGTTAAATTAATGTTCATTAGTGAGCTCGTTGACTTCCAAATTAATGTTGCTGAATTTTAGACCTACACAGGACAATGTGACTGTTGCTCACCCTTAGGCTCTGTTCTTTTAGACTTAACTGAACTAAACTAAATTTATTAGTTATAAATATTAATAAATCTATATCATTATTAAAATAATAATAAAAAACTAATTATTTTTAAAACTAATAATCATAAATATTAATAATTAAAATAATAATACTAAATAATATTAATTAATTTAAATATATAATACTAAAATAATTAATACTAATAAGTTAATGAATATAATAGCATCTAGTTTTAATAAAAAAACTTAATTGAATATTAATTTATAATAAATATAAATAATTAGTAGTAATAAATTATAATAAATAGTTATTAATAATTATAACAATATTTGATGATAAATAAAGTAATTATCAAAACTATTTTAAATAACATTTTATAATAAAAAAATAATTCTTATATTTATTATCAAATGATAATTTTTTTAATAATTATAGTTAATTATTAAATACTAATTGTAATTAAAAACTATTTGAATAAGAATTATTATTTTGGAAGAAACCAAGACCAAATATGATTTTATTTTTTACTATTTTTGTGTCTTAAGAAGAATCCTAAATAAATTAAAATATCAAATCAAATCATGATGAAAATAAATTAGGATTTCATTATATGGAAAATCATCTCATGTAGATTGTAGTACATATTATACATGATATTGAGAAAAAAAATATACTTGACATTTATTTAATTACCAAGTACTGATTTTGCTAAATTTGAATATTGTAACTAATTTATAAATTGTAAAAAATTATTTGATATTATAATTATAATTAACAACATTCAAATATATTAGTAATAATAATTAATAATTATTTTTAAGTATTATTAATAACTATTATCATAATAATAAAAATTATTATTATTATTCTTATTTTGCAATAATTTAATATTAATTATTTTATAAATATTATATTAATAAACTATATTTTTTGTTAATTATATTATTTAATTATTTATTTTTCATACCAATAATTTTTATTCTTATTTATTATTATAATCAATTATTATAGATAATAACTTAGAATGGTAATTTTTATTAATTTTTTTATTAATTACGATTATTTACTATTTATATTAATAATAATATTGAAGACTGAACTGAACTGAAGTGAACTTCACCAAATCGCGGTCTGAAAGAATAGGGCCTTAATTAAGATGTAATACTTATTCAATTTATTATATTGGTACTATGAGGTTTTGGCAATCAAAACTTCATTTTGTAACAGAAATGTGGACAATAAACAGCCAAAGACGGACATCCAAACTAGGTTGGCATCCCCGGCCACTCAAACACATACTCGAACCCAAATACATTATTAATAAAAGAAAATAATATTACAAGAGAAAAACGAGAAAAATAAGTAAATTGATACCTCTAAAATTATTGAAAAACAAATGGCTATTAGAAAAGGAAAAGCATCCCACAAGAAGATTTCACTAACATTTCGATAATAAGCTAAAACATCTTCAGCTTGATTTCCTTCACGAACGAATATGAAACACCACAACATTCATAGATTCCACACCCTCATAAGCGAATGAATATCAAATCACATTGACTATGGCACACGAAAAACCTTCTCGTACTCCATAAGTTCACTTCCAAGATAAGGCATTTGTCATCGACGTGTTGAGATGGTTTATCGCATATTCTTGGCAAACACATTTATGCCCTTATGAACTGCACTATGAAAAGTAAAATGTAGATTTCAAATACTATAATGTAAGAAACCATATAAACTTCGACTGGTTCTGACGTATCACAGAAACGGGAAAGGAGACGTTTCCTAATATCAGAATCGAACACTGGAAACGTAAAAAGTAACCGTTTGGTTTATAAGTTATTGACCTATCTGGTTGTCAGCTATATAAACAATACTTCAAGGTCTAAAAGCAAAGTAAAAAATCTTTATATATACGCTTCCCAAATCAGTTTCGAAATCCGAATATAACATCATTCAAGAATTCAAAGCTGTGGTAAATAAAAAAAAAATTAGAAAGAAATTTATTCATTTAGTTAATTACCTGTTGTAATGGGATTCAAGGTCGCCATAATCTTCTCCTAATTGAAAATAAAAATATATTACTAGGGAGATGGACATTAAGTGCATAATATAAAAAGAACTAAAAAGACCAGAAAATAAGTTAAATAAAGGTAAAAAATTACCAGAGTTACTGGGCAATATTTAATATCTATATACTTTGAGGGAAGTCTTTTTGTGAATGAAATTTGGCAATGCCCTCAACATTGGACACATATGAACTTGCAAATAAGTCAGAGACGGCATTATCAACATTTCTCGATCTCCATCTACATCGTTCCATTCTTCCCATCCGATTAAGGCCCTAAACTTAAGAGATCTCAATTTAGGGAACGGTCGAACAACTGCCGATGACGATGACAACATCATGTCCTCCATTGCCAAGAACTCAGCACCAACCTTTTTGACCCTTGAAAAAACAAAGAATTCCAAATCTTCGAGGCAAGGCAATTTTCCCAGAGGAGGCAAATGCTCCAAATTCGACCAAGTGCTTAGCTTAACCCTTCTCAAAAAGGTCAGTGAATCCAGCCATTTTGGAGATGTTAACCCTATATAGTACTCTACTTCTATAAATTCCAAATTTGGAGGAGCATTTAATGCTTCAACTAACTCTTCATCTTGCTGCTTTCCCAACATATGTGTTATCCCCAAAGATAACTGCAATTGAGTAATGTATTTCTTGTCTTTCAGCTGTGCTTGCTTAGCATCTTCCACGTCCCCATTCCCTCGTTCTGACCATTTTATTGCCAAAATTCCACTGAGCTGATTGAAGTTCTTTAGGTGCTTCAGTGAAAACGCCTCCTCGTTATTAACATCAATGCGAACATTTTTCAATCTCCTTAAGCCACTTGATCTCACCATCTCTTTTGGGAGAAAAAAATTTGTTTTGTAATTATCTAGATGCCTCAAATTAGTTAATCTTTCTATCCCTTTGACTGATCGTATTCTTGTATCGTGGTCCAGATTCAAGATTTGCAGATTATACAATTCCCATAGTGTATCTGGAAGCTCTTCTAATTGATATACATTAGACAAATCAAGTTCTCTCAAATGAATCAATCTATTTATATTTGATGGGACTTTTGCTATAATACAATAGCGTAATGTTAGCGATCTCAAAGATGTGAACTCATTTATTATTTTCTCCAAATCTAGGGACTCTAATGAATGAAGAATGAGACTACGCAACTTCTTTAGATTGTAACATGAATCGTGAAACCGGACTCCATTTCTGAAACCAACACTTAAATGACGTACGACATTGCCAACAGAGCCATCCAAACTAGATGCCTCACTATCATTATCGACCTCTATACTAAAGCATTCATTTTTCACTAGTATTCGAGCAAAATCATGCACTATATCATGCATCTTACACCAAATCTTAGTAAATGCATATGCTTCTTCCTCTTCTTCAACATCCTGAAAGAGCGACCGCATCACTAAATTTTGAAAATATTCTTCGGCAAGCATTTCCATATGTTTCGTTTTTGTTCCTCTTATGTAACCTTGAGCCATCCAGTGCTTAATCAAAACACCTTTTTCCATCTTATAGTCCTTCGGAAAAACGGCACAATATAAGAAACATTGTTTCAGATGTGAAGGTAAGTCATAATAACTTAACCATAATGGGCCTACAATGTCTCTTTGAACTTTCTCCAAATCACACAACTCACTATCTAACACATATTCCCACTCCGTTCTAGAATTTTTAAACTGCAATACACCTGCTATCGCCTTTACAGCAAGAGGCAAGCCCTTGCACCTCTTAACAACTACTCTACCGATTCCTTCTAGACCTTCTCGTTCTTGACTAGACCTCCTAGACAAAGCAATCATACAAAATAACTCCCAAGATTCTTCTATGGACAACAGTCCAACTCGGAAAATATCTGACTCGAAACAACCCATGACTTGCCCTACTTTCTCGTTACGGGTGGTTACTACAACTCTACTCCCTCGAAAACTACATTTTAGACAATCTCCCAATTGTTTCCATTTTTCGGGATCTTCATTCCACACGTCATCTAGAACAACCAGAATTTTTTTCCCCTTAATGGCATGTTGAATATTCTCCATAATTTTTGATAGAGAAACTACGTTTGGGGAACCTCCCAGAAATTCTAGGATTTCTTTGGCAATCTTAATCTCATCAAAGGGATCAGACACACAAACCCAAATTCTTTTATCAAAATGGGTCTTCACCCTTTCATCATTATAGATTAATTTTGCAAGAGTCGTCTTTCCTATCCCTCCCATCCCAACAATAGCGATGGGACAGAGGTTTGGTTTTTCACTATCCTCGGCCAGCAAAAACTTCACAAGTTTTTCTCTATCAACCTCTCTACCTTTGACCTCTGATATGTCAATAATAGAGGTTGTTATAGGTCTTTCAACCTGTTCATTATTTCCTTCTAATGTTATGAAGCCATATTTGTCTTTTTCGCTACTGATAACATCTAATCTTTCGTTGAGTTCCGTAATTTTGACAGCAATATCACGACGAAAACCAACTTCACGAAAGCAAAAGCAAGGTGATAGAATGAACGACCATACCTTCCTTTTAGGCTTAGATGAAAATTCATCACTTTCTCTTTGCAATTTCATAATTGCAAAACTCCATTCATCCAAGACATCTTCAATGTCATAAGAAACGTCTTTCAGCCTATCAACCCAAAGTTGAACAGATGCCTCCTTCCATTGCCTTCTCTCTGCATCAACAATAACAGCTTGGATGGACTCGAGATTTTTAGCGAGCATATTCTTTTGTTTCTTGACGCCAACAACGAGTCGAACCTCTTGCTCAATCTCCTTAGCGAGCATATCCAACACTTTCGACACAAGCGCATCAGCTACGGCCATTTCAAGGAGATTCTTTTATATATGTAAAGAGTTGTGTTTCAATTGATTAAAAGGGTTGGTTATAATAATGTGATTCAAAACACTGAATTTATAGTGCATGAAAATGTTAGGGAATTCTTCAATTATTGTTAAAGAATATGCAAAAGTAGTATTCTCACGCAAGTTAGAGTATATGCAAAGTGGACGTATTCTCTTAGCTAGTGCTTTAGAAAAGATAAAACATAAAGTTTATAAGACTATATGCAAGTTAAGAATATACCACAAATTTTGATTGATTGCTTTGGCAATGGTTTTTACATATTATATATGCAAATTACTGATAGAAAAAAATATGCAAATTCCAGTAGAAGTCATGCTGCCTAGGTAAGTATTCTCTTAGGGCTCATTTGGTTCACGGAAATCCTATTCTGTGGAATTGAAATAGAAATGTATGGAAAGATGTCAAATATGACACATTATTCATTTAAAATCCATCGACGCACGGAAAAACTTTTCCTAATTTATATACATCTCAAGGAAAAAGGTATTCCTTTTTGAAACAAAGGAATAACTTTTCCGTAAGATGTATATAAACTAGGAAAAGTTTTTCCATGCGTCGACGGATTCTAAAATATATTCTACTATATTCGACATCTTCTCATTCATTTTTATTTGTATTCCACGGAATAAGATTTCCGCAAATCAAACACAACGCAAAGACAAAACATAAAGTTCAAAGCAAGAATCTGAATATTGAATTAATAATCTCATTCAATTTAAGTATATTTGCAAATTCAGTCGAAGGTGTTAAAATAAAATAATTAAACTTAATTTAAGAATCAAAAAATTAAAAATATAAAAACCACGTTGACAAGTAGGAACAGAAAAATCAGCATATATGTGGAGGGGCATATGATAACATGGGATTTCATGGATGAAAAATAGAACTTAATCAGCAATAGTCTATTGAACGTAATCAAATTCAAAGATGGTGTTTGAATGGTTGATAGAAGATTAACTATTTTGTGATAAGTATGTGGTTCTATGATCAGTCATAGTCTCCTAGATAGCACGGAAACGGAAACGGAAACTGATATGGAAACGGAAACTGATATGGAAACGGAAACGGGGAAACATCATTTCTAAAAAATATAGGTTCGGAAACTATGGAGAAACACGTAAATAATAAAAATATAGGGGTATATTTATAAATATAAGAAAATATAAAATTTTTCCAGCATATATTTTCCTTCTTTCATAAAATATCAAAATACTAAAATAAGGTATACTTAAAATATATTCGTTAATTATTAAATAATTTTAGCATAAATATTTATAAATTTACGCCTATCAAATCAGATTAATCTCATTGAGGTCACCTAGCATTTAAAAATTCCTAGTCAAACATAATATATATAGTAAGAACGAATGAATATGAAGTTTACTTTTAGAATGAACCAAAATTGAGTCATAAAGTTGAAGGAATTGCTTGGAAACGGTTTCCGGAATTTTAAGAGACGAGTTTCCATCTTTCTTTAACTACGGAAACTGCCCGGAAACGTTTCGCAGGGGTTTTCGAAAGTTTCCATTTAGGAAACGTTTCGGAAACGTGGAAACGCCATGTCAATAAAGTTTCCGTGCTTCGTAGATAGTCTCTATAAAAGGAGGCTAAATAATAATATCGAGTTATAATTTACTGTGTGCAATTAAATTTAATTTATCCTCTTCATTTCTCTAACATCACTCACATGTGCGAGGGTTTTATTTGTATATAATGTAAATGAAATTGCGTAAATTCAACATAAAAAAAACTACATTAAAATTGAACCTAGAAATCCGAAAATAACGTAAAGGCACTATCAATTCAAGTCAGCATTCCATCAAAAAAACTGGAAAACAATATGAACATAGCTACACAATAGCAGTTTCTCTCTCGCTGATATTCCCATAGATCTATTTACCTACGCTATTCGACAAGCGAGATTGACTTCATCACACTCTAAGCCTTCAACCCCTTCTCTGATTGAGTTAAAGCTGAACAAATTTCAAATAAAACAGAGAGAAAAACAAAAAGTTGCAGAATACAATCATCCACCGCCGGCCAGTTTTCAAACAACCGTCGGACTGCGGCGACCTACAACACGCAGCAGGTTTGATTCGTAGTGTTGGATAATAATTTTTTTGTTTTCGAATCTGCTATTGGATGTGATTGGATTTGTGTCAGTTGAATATCTGTTATTGGATTATTACAAATGGTTGGAAATCAATAAATTGTCTGATGGCTGGCATATCTCGATGGAGTTCTGCAACAAGAAATTTTTTGTTTCTTTACTGTTTAAGAAACAAAAAATTTATCAGCCTTTCTAATCCCACAAATCCCCTTTCCAATCTAATCCTTCGATCCACCATTCTACCCGCATCCCACCTGCCATTAGCCAAACACCAAAGTCTGTCTCATCTGGTTTTCATCGCTGCACTCAAGGTGTTTGTTAAAAGTCCTGACTCAGAAAAAGCCTTGATTTTCAATTCTGCATCACCCGGATTCTTTGTAAGATAGTTTTATCGGTTAATCTTTGGTTGAAAGTGCAGTTTAACTGAAAGTTTAAACAAAAATCAAAAACCATGGAGAGAAACCCTACCCTAACCCGCACCCATCCTGCCCCCCTACACAGCCGCCACCATCACCCATCAACCAACCTTTTCCGATCGGACACCAGCCGCCGTCAGCCCCAACACCGAAACCCCTTCCATGAGCCAACCCGAAATCGCCAAACCACAAACCCTCGCCGTAATCCCTTTTATGTGCCCTTTACCGCCACTTCGCAGATTAGGGATTCAAATCCTAATCATATTGCCAACACCAGGAATCCGACAGCGAACAAGATCTATTTTGAGAATTTTCCAAATGGCTACGATGCGCTAGCCCTGAAGAAGGTTTTTGGGAGATTTGGAGTTTCTGGCTGGGTGTTTGTCGCACAAAAGAGAAACGCCAGGAACTTGAATTTTAGGTTCATTACGATTGATGTAACTATTCCGTTTTATGAAGCTTTGAACAGGATGAATTCTGTTGAAATTGGGGCGGTTCGTTTGCGGGCGTATAAGGCAAGATACTCAAGGCCTTTGAACGTTCAGAAAATCCAAGGGCCGATCCGTAAGTCATCTAGGCGTGTGAACCGAGTGTTTCACGAATCACCTCGAGATGGGAGATCATATGTTGATGTCGCGGCCCCTCATCGTAATTCTATAGAGGAGGCAAGTAAGGGGCAGCCTAAGATTGTGACGAGCCCAATGGATAAGAATGAGTCGCAGAAGAGTGAGGAGTGCATGGTGCAGTCTACCTCGTGGAAAGATAAGGCCTGCCTGATTCGGCTTCACAATATATCTCATATTCGAAATATATATGATTTATTGTGTGAGCGTGGTTTTAATGTTGAATTTGCCGCTCCTGTTGGTGGGGAGTGCGTGATTGTCTCCTTTATCACAGGAGATGCGATGAGTAATTTTGTTAGTCATGAATGGAAGGTCCTCAGCCACCTTATGTTTTCGGTTGAGCGTCTGGCGGGGAATTTTATTCCCTCCGAGTGTGTCATGTATCTTGATCTCATGGGTATTCCACCAACTATTATATGTGAATCATTAGTTCGCAGCCTTACTGGGAGATTTGGTCGGCTGGTGGCTATGGAGTGCAACTTGGAACGGCCGGATCGATTGGATGTGATTTCTTGTTTAGTGTCAGTTCCTATAGGTACTATGAGCCGCAATCTGAAGTTAGCAATGGGGGAGAGGGAGATTACGATTTACACTTCTATGCGTCAGGCCGTTAGCTGTCCGAGGTGTCAGGAGGATTACTCTAGCTCGGAGGACGAGTCGGATGAGGGTTCAATGGCGGACAGGATATCTGAAGAAGTGGCTATATCGGAGGAAGATTGTGACACGAGAATGCTGCGGGATAACTTTATTTTGGAAAATTCTACCTTACGGGAGCCAGACGGTAATGAGAGTGCGAACTCGGCAGCTAGAGGAAACTCAGAGACTGGCAGAATGTCTGGATCATCGGGGCCAGACGTGGCAAATAGAAATAGGGTGATAATGAATGCCCAGCTTACAGAACCGCGCGAGAATGAGGCTAGAATGGTCGTTAAAGTGGGTGAGATGCTGGGGCTGTTTCAGGAGCAACATGTGGGGCAAATTGTGCAGGTACTGGAAGAGCCAAGAGTTTGAATAGCCCGTCTGAATCGAGGTTTGGTACACGTTTCTTTATGTCAGTAAACCTTCTTTCTTGGAACTGTCGTGGGGGGCTCACGAATGGAGCAAAGCAATTTTTTGTTCGTTCGTGTGTCCGCAAATGGTCCTTGCATGTTGTTGTGTTAGTGGAGACGAAGGTGTCGGATATATCAGAGATGATTGTGAGGAAATTATGGGGCCATAACGATTTTTCATATTATTGTGTTTCTGCTCAAGGTTTGTCGGGAGGGATAATTGTGTCATGGAACTCTAAAGTAGTTAGGGGTACAGTTAGAGTGGTTGGTGTAAGATGGTGTATTCTGAGCTCGGTCGTGAATCAGGTTGAGATCGATATTGTATGCTTATATGGGCCAGTCACAGCCGTTGAGAGGAATCAATTATGGGTTGAATTGCTGCCCCTTATTCGGGATGTTGGTAATGTATTGTTATGTGGTGACTTTAATGAAATTCTTCATTATTCGGAAAGAGCGGGTAGGAATGGGAGTGTTTCTAATTCTATGATAAGATTCCAAGAATTTGTGAATGCGAGTGCGTTGTATGATGTTCCTTTAGTTGGAAGGGACTATACGTGGAGTAACAGTCAGTCCTTTTCGAGGATCGATCGAGTGTTGGTGGCAGGTGGTCTATTAGATAGCTGGCCGAATTTACAACTCATGACGGTAGACTCAACCCTATCGGATCACTTACCCATTATTTTCCAGTCGCATACTTCGAGGAGACGGGGAAGGAGAGTACATAGATCGCTAAACTGTTGGTGGGATGTTGATACTTTTTTGCCATTTATCACTAGTAAGTGGCGTTCTATTTGTGGTACGGCTGGGTGTAAGAATAGAGATGTCGATTACAAGCTGCAAAAATTATGGGGATTTATCCGTCCTTGGCATTCGTCTAATTTTGGTCAATTGGATAGTAGATTGAAATCGTTGGAAGCCCGGGTTTTAGAGTTGACTGACTCTAGTATGGGTCGGCCTTTGGATGCTTCAACCATGTCTGAATTACAAAACTTGAAAACTACATTGTTTCAGGTTAGACGAAACCAAGAAAAAATTCGGTACCAATAGTCAAGAGTGAAGTGGACTTTATTGGGTGATGACAATACTGCATTTTTTCACCGCATCGCTTCGACTAGGTTCAGAGGTAATCGGATTTCACAGTTGGAAATTGGTGGGAGAGTCACTAACGATCCTATAGAGATCACAGCTATGATTCGAAACTACTATTTGAACCTGTTTTCGGAAACTACAGCTATTCCGTTTGAGTTGGAAAGACTAAAGTTCAGAACGGTCGATGCATCGGAGAATTGTTGCCTAGTTGAACCATTCTCAGAAGCCGAGATATGGGATGCAGTTTGTTCCTGTAATGAGGGGAAGGCGCCTGGACCTGATGGATTTAATTTTTTCTTTTACAAAAGATTTTGGGGTGAACTGAAGCCTGAGCTAATGGACCTATTTGCGAAGTTTCATGCGACGGGACGGCTGCCGAATGCTATTAAATCGTCATATACAGTCCTAATTCCTAAGGTACCAGGTTCTTCTTCGTTGAATAATTTTAGACCGATTGCCTTGATCCATGGTATATACAAAATTGTGTCTAAGGTGCTGGCTAAAAGACTGCAACCATTGCTACCTAAATTGATATCAGAAAATCAATTTGCTTTCATTAAAGGTTGTAATATTCATGAATGTTCGTTCATAGCCTCGGAGATTATCCATTCGGTTCATAGGAATCGTCAACCATGCTTGGCTATTAAGTTAGACTTCCATAAGGGTTATGATTGTGTTTCGTGGAACTATATGAATGCGGTTTTTAGACAAATGGGTTTTGAGGAAAGATGGGTTCAATGGCTTGACAACTGTAGAAGAAATTTGGTCACTTCAATTCTGATCAATGGGACGCCGTCGGAACCAATTAAATTAGCTAGGGGGGTTAAACAAGGTGATCCTATTTCCCCGTTTCTTTTTGTTTTGGCGAGTGAGGGACTGAAACTAATGTTTGAGGAGAGTATTCGAATTGGCCTTTTACCGGGCTTTCGGGTTGACGGATCAGAGAAGGACATGTCTATCCTGCAATTTGCTGATGATACGCTATGCTTTTTACCGGCCGATGAGTCTCTATTACCCATTTTTGTTAGAATTTTGCGATGTTTTGAGTTGATTTCAGGCCTGAAAGTCAATTTTAATAAGAGCTCTATTATGGGTATTCATATACAAGAGACGGTCGTTTCATCTTGTGCAGGAGTCCTGGGATGTCGAGTGGAGAACTTTCCGATTACCTATCTGGGAACCCCTCTCAGCGTTAGGCGTGTTCCCATTTCCGCTTGGAACCCATTGATAAGCAAGTTTCAGAGTCGATTAGCGAGTTGGAAAGGACAATGTTTATCCTATGCGGGACGAATGGTGCTTGTGAAATCGGTATTATCATCTCTTCCAATCTTTTTGTTATCATTGAATAAAATGCCAGGAGCGGTAATTACGAAACTTGAGCAGCTGATGCGGAATTTTTTGTGGAGGGGTGATTCAAATACTACGGGCATTAGTAAGGTTAGTTGGGCGACGATTGTCCTACCCAAAAATCTTGGGGGCCTCTACATTAGGAACTTAAAGTTGGTTAATTGTAGTTTGTTGATGAAGTGGGTATGGAAGGTTAGGAGTGCTGATCATGGGTCATTATGGTACGAGATTTGCGTTAGACGATACGGGTTTGATTCATGGTGGTCCATTGGAAACTATGATTCATCTACATTGTCACATACTTGGAGAGGAATTATAGCATGTTGTATTAGAGGTGGGGAGTGGTGGGAATTTTTTAGGTCGAGCATTCGGGTTGCTATTGGAAGTGGGGAAAATTGCTCATTCTGGCATGACAACTGGACGGTGAATTCGGAGTTGGCGGTCTTGTTCTCTGACCTATACCGGTTGTGTAATAGGAAATCGTGTTCGGTGGCCGAGGGGTGTCATTATCTTTTCGGGTCATCGGCCTTTTGCGGCCTTTTTGGAAACGGAACTTAAGGATTTCAGGACAGGAGAGAGGTGCGGAACTTCGAAATTGGATCGGTATAAGCTGTCCGAGCTTGTTTCTAGAGGGTGACAACGAGTTGGGGCAGGGTCAACGGCAGCCTATCTTTTCAGGGACGGCTGATAGGTTTATGTGGGAGGTGGGGGAGAAGAAGGAGTACACGACAAGCTCCTTTTGTATGGGCTACTATAGTTCGCCAAAATGGCCAAAGCCGAGGCTAGAATTTTCTATAATATGGGAGGCATGTGTGACCCCTAAAGTTTGCTTCTTTGGGTGGCTTGTTTTTCATGGAAGATTACCAACAAAAATGTTCCTTTTCCTCCGGGGCTGCCAATCTATAACGGACGGTCAATGCCCATTTTGTGATTTGGAGGAGACTATGGATCACGCCCTGCTCCATTGCAGTAACAGCTATAAGGTGTGGTCGCAGGTGATGAGATTGCTCGGTATCTCGATGCCTATACCGTGGAAGGCGGTGGATTTTCTAGCCATGTGGCGCGGCTTCTTTGCTGATGGAAGGGGTAGAGAGTTCGGAACGGCGCTATGGTTCTTAATTGCTTGGGCACTATGGAAACGAAGGAATAAATTTGTTTTCGAAGGCAGGATCGGCTCAGAAGACATTATTGGATTATGCATTCCTTTATGTTGGTTCATCTTTAAAACTAGGAGGCGGGATGTTAATTTTGTTACTTCTGATGTATGTATTTTCCCGAACTTGCTACTCTCGTGTAATTGATTTACTCATGTTCTCGCCTTGAGACTGTGAGTTGATTTTTATTTAATAAAAGAGGGGTAGGTGTTTTGTAGGTAAGCGGGGAAACCAGCCTAGCTGGAGACTCCGCCCCGAAATTTTCACCTGCCCCAAACTTTTAGCCTTTGAGGGGACACAATGTTCCTTCGGGGTTTTTCAAAAAAAAAAGTAAAGGCACTCACTGTGTACCGAGTATGAATATAGAAAAGTATTGCCACCACACGACACTTTCGAGCAAAAAAATCACTGTCCTTTTGATATAAATACACTTAATCGTCTACCAAATGTTACATACAAACTATGATTGAGACATACTTATAAGTTTATGCTTTTGGCTAAAGTGCCTAGACGACATATTATCGGAGTTTACTAGGCCTAGAAGTTTGTAAATTACAATCCTGAACGTTTCATTTGTTTGATTAAATTTCAACACATAGCAAATTGAGCATGTGTTTCTATCTGCTTTAAGTCCAAGGGTCATTTGCGCGCAAGAAAGTGTGTATAAAAGCTCCACTTTGACTTTACCTATGACTTAATAGCCAAGAGTTTATGTTGTAGAATATGAATATAGATTTATAATAAAGCAATATTGCAGATACAGTACCCTAGAACACATATGCATATGGCACATATGAGCATATTTTTTATTATTGATATGAATGCCTATAGGCTTACAAGGATAAGAAAATAACATAGAATATATTTCAAATTTTGAATCTAACAATTATAACTAAGGTATAATCTAATCCTAACAAATTTATTTTTCTAATATCTAATAACTGACTATTTCAAATACCGCCTTCCAAGAGACAATTTCAACACTCCTCCTTGGCTCTGAAGCTGTAGAATTTACTCAAAATCATAGGCTTGTTTATTGGGTATGGGTTATGGTTATAGGTCTTGGATATGGCATTGAATATGTGTCGTGGGCATGATTTTGGTTATGGGTTATGGTTATTAGTCATGGGCATTGGACATTGGTCATGGTTATGCAGCCTGAGCTTTGAATGTAAAACTCATCCTTTGTTGTATCATCATACTCATGTTGTATCATGGCGCTCTTCGGTTGATCTTGCAATTTCTTCGGCTGAAGCGTACAAGTCTCTTAAGAAGATAGCTCTGACGCCACTGTTGTAGAATATGAATACAGATTTATAGTAAAACAATACTGCAAATGTAGTCATCTAGAACACATATGCATATGGCACATATAAATACATTTTTATTATTGATATGAATGTCTATTTATAGACTTACAAGGATAAGAAAATAACATAGAATATATTTCAAATTTTAAATCTAACAAGGTATAATCTAATCCTAACAAATTTATTTTTCTAATATCTAATAATTGACTATTTCAAATACCAGCTTCCAAGAGACAATTTCAACACTTTATATCAATTAGGAAAGGTGGGCATTATTATAATGAATTAGAGTGTGGCCATTGTTTGATGCACAACTCTAGATGTGTAGGTTATCTCACATGGGAAATAGAGAAGGAGTACGAGTGAAATATAAGTGGTGTAGATTGAGCCTTAACACTAGCCAATTAGTTTTGTGTTAGATGCGCTCAACCCCACTTGTATGCTCACTCAAGCTATCGAGCCCAACACTTTCGAGGCCCATGGATTCTCTACATGGTATCAGAGCAAAGGAAAGCCTGACAGCCGCAATGATCCTGGGTTTGTGTTTAAAGTCCCAGTGGGAGTTTGGGCAAGTAGAGAAAGGCTAGACCCGGTGTTAACCTTGAGCCTCGGAGAAATAGGCCAAGAAATGTTTGGCAAGTGCCAACTCGTCCAGGCCCAGTTGCACTTATGGGGGAGTGTTGGAGATGTGTGGATTATCCCACATGGGAAATAAATAAGGATTATAAGTGAAATATAAGTGGTGTAGATTGAGCCTTAACAAAAGCCAATTAGTTTTGTGTTAGATGAGCTCGACCCCACTTGTATGCTCACTCAAGCTATCGAGCCCAACACTCTCTAGGTCCACGGATTCTCTACGCACAATACCATCGTGTATTGTACTGCCTTTATTTAAGCACATATCATTGTATTAGCCCCAAAAGGGAACATTTCTAAAAAGTGTTAAATAGACTGTAAACAGAGTGAAGATTGATTATTCTTATTTAATATCTATAAGAAAAAATTGAGACTAAATAATGCAAGTAAACTGGAAATTGGATAATTGGGGATTTTTAGGGTTACAAACAACAATATCATTACTAGCTGATCACTTGAGCCTCACTTAACTGCTTACTTTATCTCCTAAGAGGCTCTAAAAAATTTGAATTGTTACACAACAGGTTTCCTTCTCGCTATACTCCTAGTTGCTTTCGTCCTGAGGTTTCCCATTTGAGGAATTAGCATAGTTGATGGCTGATTATCCGATGAATGCTTTGTTTTCCGAGGTCTTGACATGGTTTTCGATTGTCGAGCGATTTCCTCACACCGTCTAGTTGAGTGTCCATTTCATCTAATGAAATATTAAGTCCAGAAAAAGCAACGATTAATGAGACAGAAGCTAACCCTCCGTTTGGAAACATTTTTTTAGAAGGAAATAAATTCATCTGATATCATTTTACATACAAGATTTTATACATAAAATGATTTGAAATGAATTGAATTCCTTCGAAAACAATATTTCTGAACACCCTAAAAAATAAAATTACCTGAATAACTCCAGCCGGGCTAAATGATGTTATTCGTTGTCACGTTCCTTGGAATGTTCTAGAGCATGACAAGATTTGATGTCCGATTTGAGGGCAGTCTTTTTGAGAATGAAATTTGGCAATGCCTTCTAACTTATAGCAGGAATCAATTTTCAAATTCGTAAGACAAGGCATTATCTACATTTCTTCATCTCTGTGTCCATCTACACCGCTCCATTCTCCTCAATCGTCAAATTTCGAGAGCTCGAGAGATATCAATTTAGGGAAAATTATCTCATTCGATCCCAAAAACTCAGCAACGACCTTCCAAACATTAGCGAATTTTACTAGTGTAAGATGAGGCAAGGCAATTTCCCCAATGGCGGCATATGCAAACACTTCTTCCAAAATTCAAGCTTAACCATTTTCATAACCTTTAGTGAATCCCACCAATGGCTTGGAGTCATTATGCCCATATAGTAACTCATTTTTAGAACTTCTAAATTTGGAGGCACATTTAAAGCTTCAAATAACTCTTCATCTTCATTTTCCCTCGTCTCTATTTCTCGGACAACAAAACAACACAGAAATTTTATTGTCTTTGTTTTTAGCTTACCAAAGTATATATGCAGTTGAGTTATGCGTTTTTGGTCCTGCAAGTGCGCTTGCTTAGCATCTTTCACATCCCCATCATCTCGTTTTAACCATTTTATCATCAATGATTCACCGAGCTGATTGAAGTTCTTTAGGGGAAAGTATAGACACGATTTGCGTTGGTGCACAACTGCTCCACCGCTTAGTCGTCGCGAAAAGTCCATTGTTAGCAGCAAGCGTTGGGTTCCTCCTCCATTTGAAGAGTAATTGGGGGAGCAATCGACTTTGGCTACCTTAAGTCAAATCTTTAATTTTATCATGTTCAAAATAATATGCTTTTACTATGCTTAATTTATTATAATTCATGAATCGATCGAATTGGTAGAATCATTAGAGTCGGCCGATTCGCCACTGAATCGTAAGATTTAGGGTGAATATAGATTCACCCAATAGATTCGAATCGATTTGTCGAATCGAATTGAATTGAATCGTAAGATTCATATCGAGAATCGTAAGATTTTAGTATCTATGATACATGTTATAAAATAGTCAATTTTTCACTAGTGATCTAAAGTTAGTAGTTAATCAAGAGGATTTTTGATTTATAAGCTAAAACTCCTTTTCCTAACTCTTGTTCTTCATTCATTTTCAAGTAACATATGTGCTTGTTTTATGGAGCTCCTAGTAAAGTATGTCCTACATAGTTTAAGCACGTATAAGTTTAGAGTTCCGTTATTCGGTAGTTCTCAACCCCACCACATGGATCCTACACATATCTTCTCACTATTGCATTCTCCTTTTGATTTTCAATGTTCTTTGGTATGGCATTTGAATGGTAGTTTTCAACCCTACCACATGGATCCTAATGGCAATCATTCAACCTAAACAAATTATATTGCCTTTAAAGTTTCTTCTCTACAATATATGTAAACCTATGCTATAGTTCAATTCAAGAAACAAATGTGTGGGAAAAAAAAATTGAAATAGAAAACCTAGGAATTGGCATATATCACCAGTCTTTGACTTTAGATTATAATGGACTAAAGCAAAATGACTTATTAAACTGTTTGAGCTTCTTTTATTATGAAGTCACGATAGCTATTACAACTCCACTTCAGGGTCAACTGGAAATAACCTCTCCCTAATTACAGAGGTAAGGTTGCGTATACCCGACCACCCCTTACCCCGTTTGGGCAGGAGCTCATTTACGCATTGGGGTAATGTTTTTGTAACATTTATATCCCTACAAGAATAACATCTTTTCATCCTAAAATTTTATGCATTTGCAAAATACAAGTTACCATTTCTCAGTACAACCTTTTCAGAAAAAACAATGCATTTCCTCCATTTTAGAGCAAGAGCAAACAGAGAAAGAATACGCACCTTTTACCTAACGCTAACTTAAGCAGTGAACTCAAGGTAACAAAAACAGAAAGCAAAAAATAACAAAGCCACTGATAAGGATTTTAGAAGGCTGGGTGAAGGTTTTAACCCTAAAACCAACAAAGAAGATAGGTTTGCACGCTAAACTCGCCCGAAACTGGGTTTCCTAAGAACTTCCCAAGCTAAAACCTGAAGGTTTGACAACCCAAAGAGAGAAATAATCTCAGAATTGTATTGATAGTTTGAATAATTTATCAGTCCTTACAAAAGTGTGGCTTTTATAGCCAAATACAGAGGAAACTTATAGAATAAAATAATACAAGTGGGCCAATAAAATATCATAAGATAGAAAGTGATTGGACTTCTGACAAAAGATAACTAATGGAAGTTTCTCCACTTGGATTAGCCAATCACGTCACCCACTTGTTATCTCATCTCTGCTGGGATCAGAGATTCGAAATGAGAAGACTGATGTCAATTGAGTTATCCATGTTGTTTGAGGGGGCCTTGACTCAGCATGTCTGCAAACTCGGCGCTTGAGATTTTCTTGTGCTCATTAAGGATGACATTTGGAGCCCCAGTCGTCCTCTCTTCCAGGCGGCCTCATGATGCCTCACAAGCTAAGCTGGTTGCTTATGCTGAGACTTATTCTCCAGCCGTCCTCGGTGTTTCAGGCGACTTCAATCCAGGAGGGCTCAAGATGTCCCCATCATTCTCCCCTTCTTTAAAAGAGTTGGGAACCAACAACTTGTTTGGGTAAGCTAGAGGCACATCTTCCTTGTAGAGAGACAAATCTTTGATGTTGAATGAGGGAGACATTTTGCCTAACCACAAAGGTAATTCAAGGGTGTAAGCATTGGGGCTTATCTTCTTGATGATCCGAAAGGGACCATACTTGTGTGGTCTAAGCTTGCTATTGGTAGCATTGGCAAGCCGCTCCTTGCCCAAAAGTAGACAAGGACTAAATCTCCCTCCTTAAATTCTTCCTTCTGGCGGTGTTCATCCACCTTGGCTTTCACCCGGGCATTATTCTTCTCAATTCTGGCCTTCACACCAGCATGCACCTCCTCGATTCCTCTAGCCATCAGTTCGGTAGGTAAGTTGAGCTGTCCAGTCATCCATGTGCTAGACAAATCTAAGGAATGGTTGGGAAGATGGGTGTATACAAGCTCAAAAGGAGACCTTCCGGTTACTGAATGAACTGATCCATTGTAAGCAAATTCTGCTTGAGCAATCTAAAATCCCATGTCTTAGACTTCTCCTTACAAATACTCCTCAATAAATTTCCCAAGGTACGATTGACCACTTCCGTCTGGCCGTCCGTCTGAGGGTGAGCAGTCGTGCTGAACTTAAGTTCTGCCCCCATTAATTGCCACAAAGTCCTCCAAAAGTGGCTTAGGAACTTGGTGTCTCTATTAGATACAATGCTCTTGGGCACTCCATGCAACCTGACTACCTCTCGAAAGAATAACTTAGCAGTGGCTGAGGCGTCATTCGTCTTCCGACATGCAATAAATGAGCCATCTTTGAGAACCGGTCAACCACCATAAAGATCGAATCCAGCCCTCTTTGTGTCCTTGGTAGCCCCAACACAAAATCCAAAGATAAATCTTCCCATATGGTACTTGGGACAGGTAATGGCATATGTAAGTCGGTGTTGTATGAACCACCCTTAGCTGTCTGACAAACAAAACATCTCTCAACAATAGTCGAGACATCCTTCCTCATCTTAGGCCAGTAGTAACGGCTGCTAACCGCCTCAAATGTTTTGTTCCGCCTAAAATGACCAGCCAAACTTCCTCCATGTAAGTCTCGAATAAACTTCTCCCTGATGGATGTGGCGGGAAGGCACAATTGGTTGCCTTTCAAAAGATATCCATCAAAGAGGTGGTAATCTTCACTGTTTGAGCCGTCCTGATAAGCCTTCTAGATTTTCCCAAAATCTTTATCTCCTTCATAATCACCCTTCACATGCTTAAAAGTCTCAACCTCAAGAGTGACAGTCTTGAGAAGGTTGACCTGTCGGCTAAAGGCATCAATCACTCAATTTTGTGTTCCAGACTTGTGGACAAGCTTGTAAGGAAACTTGTCAATGTAGGCTGACCACCTAGCATGCATAGCACTCCTCAACTGCTTTTGAGTACTCAAGTACTTGAGTGCCTGGTGATCAGTATACAACACAAACTCTTAGCCAATCAAGTAATGCTCCCAAGTTTTAAGAGCTCTTACCACCTCATAGTACTCTTTGTCATAAGTTGACCATTTCAATCGGGCTTCACTCAACTTCTCACTAAAGTAGGTAATTGGCCTCTTCTCTTGCATCAACACGTCTCCTACTCCCAACCTACTAGCATCACACTCGACTTCAAATAACTTCTAAAAGTCAGGATAAGCCAACGCAGATGCAGTGCTTAGCTTCTCCTTGATTAAAGCAAAACTTGCTTCTTGCTCAGGCCCCCACTTGAAGCCTCTCCCCTTCTTTAACAATTCGGTCAATGGAGCCATGATCGTGTTAAAGTTGCAAATGAACCTCCTGTAGAAGGTTGCTAGCCCATGAAAACTCCTTACCTCCCCAATATTGCAAGGAGTCGGCCACTCCCTGATGGCCTTAACTTTCGAGTCGTCCACCCGAATCCCATCACTGCTAACAATATAGCCAAGGAAGACTACATTGCTCAGCATAAATTCACACTTCTTAGGATGGGCATACAACTAATACCTCCTCAAAAGCTCAAACACCTCCTTGAGGTACTCCCAATGTTCCTCCTGGGACTTGTTGTGGATGAGAAGGTCATCAAAGTAGACAATAATAAATTTCCCAATCACTAGTTTTAACACTTGGTTCATCAATTGCATGAAAGTACTGGGTGCATTGGTGAGACCGAATGGTAAAACAAGCCACTCAAACAACCCATCTCTTATCTTAAAAGCAGTCTTCCCCTCATCACTTGCTCGAATTCTGATCTGATGATAACCACTCCTCAAATCAAGCTTTGAAAATTCCTTAAAGCCGATTAATTGGTCCAGCATATCATCGAGGCGAAGTATGGAAAATTTGTACCGATGGTGATCTTGTTAATGGCTCGACTATCCAAGCGCATCCTTTAAGATCCATCCTTCTTGGGGGTTAGTAGTGTCGGGATGGCACACGGGGTCAAACTCTCCCTGATGTGACCCTTCTTCAGCAACTCCTCAAGTTGCTCCTTTAAGATCTCATTCTCCTTGGGACTCATTCTATAGTGTGGTAAGTTGGGTAGGCTGGCACCTAGAACCAAATCAATGTGATGTTGGATATCCCTCAAAGGTGGTAATCTAGCCGGTAATTCCTCTGGAAAGACATCTCCATACTCCGCAATCAACTCTTTTAGCTTAATCAAGACATCACTAGTTTCTTTAGCAGGCATCTGCTTTGAGGTGGTTGCAACAACCAAAAAGATCTGCTGACTTCCCTCACACTCCTTTTGGAAAGCACTTTTGGTGCTACAAATGGCAATGGTGCTTTTTAAGCCATCCAGGAGGTCAACCGGTAGCGGCCTCAGCACATACTTCACCTTATCCTTGGGGAAATAATAAGTATTCTTCCTCTCAGAATGTACCGCATCATTATCAAATTGCAAAGGACTTCCTAATAGAATATAACATGCGTCTATTTCAACCACATCACAATAAATCTCATCAACATACCTCCCAATTGTGATTGGCATGTGGCACCTTCGAGTAACCCTTAGATCTCTAACATTCTTGATCCAGCTAATACCATATGGTTCCAGATGAGCTTCTGAAGTTAGGCCAAACTTCTTCACAGCTTGCTGACTGATTATATTCTCTTGGCTATTAATGATCAGGCTACACTGTACTCCCTGCACAAGACAGATTATCCTAAATAATTGGTTGCGCTGTCCTTGCCTAGTTCAGTTGGACATTAACAACTGCCTAATGATATAGATGTTATGTTCACTAGCCACACCTCCTTCTTCAAGTGGCTCACAGTACACCTCCTCAACATCTTCCTTAGACTCTTTCTCCTCGTCATCACACTTCTCTGCCATATTAACTATCTTCCTCTTGGGGCATTCATTAGAACGATGGTCAGGCTCATTACATTAAAAGCATCTAAATGGAGCTGGCTTAGTATAAGGATTGCCAGGTTTAGGCGGATTGGATCTCGAGGCAGCATTCCTCCTAGACTCCATAACTGGTGCCTTTCCCCAAGCTTGCCTACTTCCACTTCCACCTCCAATATTATCACCTCATTTAGGCGGCCTTTGAGAACCCAGAAGGAACTAGGGTCTGTTCTAGCCGTCCATCGATAAGGGTAGCTCAAATCCATCTCCGCCTTGAGAGCTAAATTCCAGGCATCTTGAAAACTCAATATCATCTGCACTCTAATCTTCTCCCTTATATTTAGTCCCAACCCATCAAGATAATGGGATGCCCTTTGCACCTCCGTCCCAGACAAATGGGCTTGAGTTAAGAGTCTCAAAAACTCAGCCATATACTCATACACACTCCTCCCTCCTTGACAACATCAATTGTAAGCCTGATAAATGTATTGCTCATAGTCAGGCTGTAGAAACCTTCCTCTCAACATTGCCTACATCCTTTGCTAGGATCTTATAGGTTCCCTTCCACTCCTGCTCCTTTGTTCATTACATTGTTCCCACCAGACAGATGCTCCTCCTTTCAGCCGGTAGGCTACCAACTTCACTTTTCTATGATCCGGCATACCAGTATAGTCAAAGAATCTTTCCACCTCTGTGAGCCAGTCTAAGAACCCCTCAATATCAAGGTCCCTACTATATGAAGGTAGGTCAACCTTGATTTTGAAAGAATCATCCGCTTTAAATCTTCTTCCATGTGATTCCTCCTTAAATCTAACTCCTCGAGGCCTCCATCTTACACCATCCCTATAGTCATCCCTGCCATAAATTAGGGCATCTATCTTCCTTCTCAAACGCTCAGGAGGGTTCCTCCTTTCATAGTCTACATATTCCTCCTCACTACTCTCACCATCATCAGCCTATGGATCACCTTCATACCTCACCTGGAAAACTGGGTTCCTTTGATGAACATTGGGTGGAACAACCTCATCTTTAACTCCTCGAACATGAATGTTCTCAGGTGGTGGTACTTTATTTTGGGCATCTCCTCCTCCTTGAGGATTCATTTGAGTGGGACGAATAATTCCAAGGAGCTCTAGCCAAAATTCAACAAAATTATCGGTAATAGTACTTCTCAAGTTCTAAGTTTCAATTCAAAATTCTTGTTGGCATTCATCCATCTGCATCTCCAATGCCTCTACTTGTTCTTGGATGGCTTTTTGTTGAACCATGGTTTCAAGAGGATCTCAAAAGGAAAACTTTGGGCTCTGATACCAATTGATAAGGATTTTAGAAGGCTGGTGAAGGTTTTAACCACAAAACCAACAAAGAAGATAGGTTTGCAAGCTAAACTCGCCGAAAATTGGGTTTTCTAAGAACTTCCCAAGCTAAAACTTGAAGGTTTGACAACCCAAAGAGAGAAATAATCTCAGAATAGTATTGATAGTTTGAATAATTGATCAGTCCTTACAAAAGTGTGGCTTTTATTGCCAAATATAGAGGAAACTTAGAGAATAAAATAATACAAGTGGACCAAGTGGGCCAATAAAATATCATAAGATAGAAAGTGATTGGACTTCTGACAAAAGATAATTGATGGAAGCTTCTCCACTTGGATTAGCCAATCACATCACCAACTTGTTATCTTATCTCTGCTAGGATCAGAGATTCGAAATGAGAAGACTGATGTCAATTGAGTCATCCATGTTATTTGAGGTGGCCTTGACTCAGCATGTCTGCAAACTCAGCGCTTGAGATTTTCTTGTGCTCATTAAGGATGACATTTGGCGCCCCAGTCGTCCTCTCTTCCAGGCGGCCTCATAATGCCTCACAAGCTAAGTTGGGTGCTTGTGCTGAGACTTGTTCTCCAGCTGTCCTCAGTGTTTCAAGCGGCTTTAATCCAGGAGGGCTCAAGATGTCCTCATTAGCCACTCTTTCTCGAATTCTCCCCAAAGTAGCCGAAACGATAAATTGAAGAAAGCAAAACCAGATTCTCCGATAATTTTCTCCGATCAACAATTTTCTCAAGAAACAAATAGAAACATGTGAGTAATAATAAAAACAACTGTAAGTAAAGGTTGAAGAGAACTCAACTTCAGATCCTGCTCTAAAAATCTTAGATTCTTCGACGAAATAGAGGAGAAATAGAAGTGGTTGACGCCTCTAAGAATTTGGGTCGATGGCGCGAATAAGTTGCAGAGAAATGGTTCGGTTCCTGCTATTATGCTCCTGCGGTGTAGCATTACCTAACCCTGGTCCCTTGAGGCCCAGAAAACAAATAAGCCCATATATGGGAAAGTCATAGTTAATTCATGTGGGCTTTGGATTGGGCTTTATTATTAGGCTAGGCCCAACACCCTTTCTCAAAAAAATTGTTTGGACTCAAATTGAATGACAGCCCATCACTTTTATGCCAAAAAATTTTGAGTTGCAAGGAGGACTTCCCAAGATATGACCCATATTAGTAATACTCTCGCCCAAGCACATTTAACTATGGGTTTGGACTCGAATTGATTCAGCAAAAAATGATTTGTAAAATTAATCATAAATTCACAAATACATACCCCGATAAACAGTTTATACCGATAGTGTTCAATTTACATTTTTTATAGATGTTCTTGCTAACTTTATGGGGAGTTAGACTGTCAATTTATTTATTTTTTTGAGTTATTTTAGTGATTCCAGTAGCCGAAGCATATTTTGGTTCACATGATTTATTTTTATTCTTATATTCCTTCACTTTTATAAACTTGCTATATTTTTTATTAATGAAATTGAGCTTTCGGTTTGTGCATGGGATAAATGAGGGTGCTAACCCATCTGGAATGTTCGTTCTAATGTACTTATCAATCCTTGGAATTCATTCAATAAAAAGAACAATGCTTCTTCAAACAGAATGAATGCTAAACCTAATTAAGGAGGTAGAATGTTATTCAATCCCTAAATCATTCCAAAAATAAATAAATCAGTATTCTCCAAAATAGATGTTGTCAAAGTTAGGTTACGCCAATAAATGAGGTCTTTGTAACAAATGATAAGAATAGAAAATGTTGAATGAAATTTTGTAGTTCTTGTTGTTTATAATCAACTACATCAATGAGTATTTATAGTGTACAATACATATGAGAAAAGGAAGCAAATAAATCTACATAAATACAATTAACTACAAATAATCTTTTTAATCAACGTTAATCCTAATTATTGATATTATTCCTAATTTAGACTAATTAGGAATAATCTAATGTATGATATATCAATATAAGAATATCTCAACAGTCCCCCTCAAGTTGCTAAGTGAATATGCTGAACACCCAACTCGTATTGCAATGTTGAATTGATCCCTCTCCAATGGCTTTACAAAAATTTCTGAAGTTGGTGATGTGTTGGTGTAACACCCCTTTTATAAGGAGTGTCACAATAACTATAAACACTCAATAAACTACTCCACTCCATTATATGTAGTTCAATACTTATAGATTTAATATGTACAAATACAAATATAATGTTTTCAACTCCAAATTATTTCTCAATGTTAATTATTCTCCAAATATTTCTCAATACCACTTCATATTTCTCACACTATCTAGTACATGCCATTATTGTACAAACCATAATATTACATTAAAATGCAAATCCACCTCGAGTCTTTCCTTATATGTTCTTCAAGCTGATCCACTTATACCACTTTAGTCCAAGCTATCTATAAATCTTCAGTATCTGCGTGTAGAAAATAAACTACACGCTAAGCAATTTGCTTAGTGGTGTACATAAAAGAACTACAACAACTTTATAAAACCAAATCACAAAACTTATATAGTAATCCTTTCAAAATACAATCAAATTTATATCCAATTTTTCCAAAAACTTTGACCATATATTGCCCAAAGTAAACAAGTCCTGAATAATGGTAAAATGGATACGGGAGCGGACAAGCCCGAAGCCGAAGCTTCAATATCAATGTATCGGTGAAGCCCAAAGCCGAAGCTTCGAAATCAATATATCGGTCCACCCCAATGCCGAAGCTTCAAAATCAATATATCAATCAAGCCCAAAGCCGAAGCTTCAATATCAACATATATTTTTTAGAATATCGGTCAAAGCCTGAAGCCAAAGCTTCAATTGTTTGTACAGTACTGTACCCCCCTTTATTGGCGCCAATCTATCCTGACCCTTATTCTACTCGTTTAATAAAGGCAATAAATCAAAGTAACATCTTAAAAATTCCAGTATAAACCATCAATCATAATTCATTACAACTTCAGTAATCAAGAAATTCAAATACTAAATTTTGAAGCATCAAATTTTAATTAAAACACAATGAAATCAACGTTCAACCTGACTTCCCTTGCATTTTTCACTATTAAAACATCATCCAATCGAAGAAGTTTCTTCTAAACCTAATTAGCCACATGTCTCAGATTTCCAAAGCCACTAGAATCACAGAAATCCAAATTGTATAACAAAAGTTATGATCAAAATACTAAACAGTGTACAAAGCTGAGATTTTCTGAAAACAGATTTCATGACTCAACTTCAAACGAACATTTCACATTGAAAATGAACGAAATTTAACAAGGTTCCTTCTGAACATATATTCCTTAGTTTTTGTAGATATAATAGAATCAAGAATCATTCAAATCTAATTTATATAATAAGAGAAAACATCAAAATAATACAGGGAAACAAATCTGGAAATTTTTCGAAAAAAAACCGATAAATCGAAATTTGAGACACAAACCTTTTTCTAAGCTCTTTCTAGCTCTCTTCTACCCCTTTTGCCTTTGATTTGCTTGCACTAGCTTCCTCTACAATAGTCATATATAGTTCTATCAAGATATTATATAAATAAACTTCCTAATACCATAAATATGCTTAATTTACCATGAATTCTACTAATTAAGCTTTAATTTCATCAAAAATCACTCACCTCAAATTTGGGTTACTATTCATCCAAATCTAAAAATCTGAAATCCTCCTCTTCTAGTCTTGATTCACTGAAATTGATGATGATAGAGGGCTTAAGGATCGATTTCTAACAAGAATTTGAAGTTGAATCGAAGAAATCGAAAGTTTTTAGGTTAGAAAAATTTTTGATAAAGGAAAGGAAGAAATGGAGAAGAAGATGAAGGTGAAGAGGATGAAGAGAAGGATACATATAGGATTAGGATTTTATATTTTTTTTTCAATTTCCAAAAATGCCCTTGAACAAATAATTAAATGCCCAATTCATGCCTCTTACTTAATTAACTCTTATTTCCTCATGTCTTATATCCAACAACAATAATAATAACTACAAAAATAATTTCCATGATATTTTAATACTATAGTAATTTATTATAAGTAAATTTTGAAATTTCGGTTTGTTACAATTCTACCCCTCTTATGAATTTTCGTCCTCAAAAATTACCTGAAAACAGTTGCGGATATTGAGTTTTCATTGTATCCTCCGGTTCCCAAGTTGCTTCTTCAACCTTATGATTCTTCCAAAGTACTTTTACCAAAGGAATATACTTGTTTCTCAATTGTTTAACTTCTCTCGCTAAGATTTGCACCGGTCCCTCTTCATACGTCAGGTCGGGTTCGATTTCTATGACATCAGGAGATAAGATATGTGATGGATCTGATCTGTATTTCCTTAACATTGACACATGGAACACATTATGAATTTTGTCGAGTGTCGGGGTAGTGCTAACCGATAAGCTACTGGTCCAACCTTCTCTATAACCTCATATGGGCCAATGAATCTTAGACTGAGCTTGCCTTTCTTGCCAAATCGCAGGACTTTCTTCCAAAGAGATACTTTGAGAAATACTTTATCCCCCACTTCGTAAGTAATGTCTTTTCTTTTTAGATCAGCATAAGATTTTCGTTTATCCGATGCAGCCTTCAATCTTTCTTGAATAAGTTTTACCTTCTCCTATGTCTCCTAAATCAAATCCACTCCCACAATCTTGTTTTCACTAAGCTCGGTCCAATGTAATGGAGTTCGACATTTTCTTCTATACAATGCTTCATATGGCGCCATTTGTATGCTTGATTGATAGCTGTTATTATACGCCATTTGTATGCTTGACTGATAGCTGTTATTATAGGCAAACTCCATGAGGGACAAATACTTATCCCAACTCCCCTCAAATTCAATGATACAACTTCTCATCATATCTTCCAACACCTGAATTACTCTTTCAGATTGACCATCTGTTTGAGGATGAAATCAAATACTAAAATGAAGTTTACTACATAAGGCTTCTTGCAACTTCTTCCAAAATCTCGAAGTAAATCTTGGATCTCGGTCAGAAATGATTGAAACAGGCACTCCGTGTAGTCGCACTATCTCATCTATATATAACTGAGCCAACCTATCAAGTGAATAATCCATCCTAACTGGAATAAAGTGGGCAGACTTTGTTAGTCTATCTACAACAAGCCACACTGAATCATGTTTCTTCTGTATAAGTGGTAAAGACGTCACGAAGTCCATTGTGATTCTTTCCTATTTCCATTCTAGAATTGTTATAGGTTGCAACAATCCAGAAGGAACTTGATGTTCTACTTTCACCTGTTGACAAGTTAGACATTGAGCAACATAGTTAGTAATGTCTTTCTTCATTCCATTCCACTAATAATGGCTCTTCAAATTTTGGTACATCTTGTTTGCTCCTGGATGCATCGCATAAGGACTACTATGCTCCTCATGTAGGATATTCTTCTTTAATTCTTCATTGTTTGGCATACATAGTCTATCTTTAAAATATAGACACCCATCTTCTCAAACCATATAGTTGTCTACGATACCCACTTGTATCCTTGCTCGAATGACCTTCAAGTCATCATCTTCATTTTGTGCTTGCTTAACCTGTTGTAGTAGTACAAGTTGAATCTTCAATTCTGCAATTAAGGCTCCTCTACTGGTAAGAGCTAACCCCATATTCATAGCCCTTAGTGCCATCATTGTCTTTCTACTGAGAGCATCTACAACTACATTAGCCTTTCCTAGATGGTAATCAATAAGACAATCGTAATCTTTAATGAATTCCATCCACCTTCTCTGCTTAAATTCAACTCCTTCTGTATTTTCAAATATTTTATACTTTTGTAATCTGTATAAATATAATATTTTTCTCCATAAAGATAGTGTCGCCAAATTTTTAGGGCAAAGAGTATTGCAGCCATTTCCAAATCATGAGTAGGATAATTCCTTCCATGATTCTTCAATTGCCTGGAAGCATAGGCAATAACTTTCCCTTCTTGCATCAAAACACACCCAAGACCACTATGCAAAGCATCACTATAGATTACAAAGTCTTTTTCAGGCTCTGGTTGGGTAAGGATGGGTGCTTTTGTCAACATCGCCTTCAACTTCTCAAAACTTTCTTGGCACTTGTCATTCCACTAAAATTTTGCATTCTTTTGAAGTAGTTTTGTCAGTGGGGCAGCAATGACTAAAAATCCCTTCACAAATCTTCTATAACACCCCGCTAAACTAAGGAAACTTCTAACTTCCATAGGGTTCTTTGGTGGTTTCCATTCTACAACTGCTTGTATCTTTTTAGAATCCACTTTAATTTCTTCTGTAGAAACAATATGGCTTAAGAAAGAAACTTCTTCAAGCCAAAACTCACATTTGCTAAGTTTGGCATACAATTTATTTTTCCTCAAAGTTTGGAAGACTATCCACAAATGTTGATCATGCTCTTCCCGTGACTTAGAATACACCAAAATATCATCAATGAAAACTACTACAAACCTGTCTAAATATAAGTAAAAGACATGGTTCATAAGGTCTATAAATGCTGCTGGTGCATTAGTTAGACCAAATGGCATCACCAAAAACTCATAGTGCCCATATCTGGCTCGAAAAGCCGTCTTTGCAATATCATTATCTTTCACTCTCATCTGATAGTAACCCGATCTCAAATCAATCTTGGAGAAGTATTTGGCACCCTTGAGTTGATCAAATAAGTCTTCAATCCTTAGCAATGGATACTTGTTCTTCACTGTCAATTTATTCAACTCCAGATAATCAATACATAATCGGAGCGACCCATCTTTCTTCTTAACAAACAACACTGGTGCACCCCACGGGGATATACTCGGGCGTATAAATCCTTTGTCTAATAATTCTTGCAACTGAATCTTTAACTCTTTCAATTCAGCAGGGGCCATTCTGTATAGTGCTTTAGACACTGGTGCGGTACCCGGCAATACATCAATTGCCAATTCTACCTCTCTTTTTGGTGGTAACCCTGGTAGTCCTTCTGGAAATATATCGGGAAAATCACATACCGTAGGAATATTCTACAATTCTAACTCACCTTTCTTCAATTCTAGAGCGAAGATTAGGTAGGCCTGACATCCCTTCCTTACTAATCTTTTAGTCTTCATAAAAGAAATTATGTTACAGAGATAATCTGATCTTTCCCCCACGATAACTATTTTTTCTCCATCAGAAACTTGAAGTGACATTCTTTTGTTTTTGCAATCCACCACAGCTCGATGTTCCGATAACCAGTCCATTCCCAAGATAACATCAAAATCTCGGAAAGGTAACTCAATTAAATTTGCATGGAAAAGTTGATGTGAATCATAATAGGGCAATTCATATACACTTTGTTTACTATCTCACTATGTCCTAAAGTGTTAGTCACTTCAATATTTTCCCCTAATTCTTCTACATGTAACCTTTTCTCTTGTGCTAATGCAGTACATATATACAAATGAGATGAACCAGGATCTATCAAAGCATAACATCGTGATTAAAGAATGAAAATTTACGAACAATAACTTCAGTAGATTCCTGAGTCTCAGGCCCTCGAATTGCATAACTTCGTGCCATTCCTCCTGGTCTACCACTCTGCAGTGCTTGTTGAGCCACATTAAGTCCACTTGCCTCACTAGCATTTCCTCTTCCCATTCCTCTTCCACCTTGCATTGTAGGAGTAGGAACTACTGCAAGTGCATATGTACTTATTTGTCTTTGAGGATAATTTACAATCAAATGTTCCGTCGAGCCACATTTAAAGCAGACTCTACCTTTTCCCCAACATTCCCCTGTAAGCATCCTTCCACAATTAGAACATTATGGAATATTTCCTCTGCCTCTACTTGAAGGTACACTAGCTGCTGACCACGTACTTATGGTTTGTCTCAGTGAAAACCCTCTGAAATGAGATTATCTTTGAATAGATGTTCCCTTTTGTTTCTTACTTGGAGATTTTGAACTAACTGGACCCTGTGACCCCTTTTAAAATCCAGATCTTTTAGCCATTCTTTGTTGTCTATCTGAATTGATCTTCTCAATGCCTATAGTAGCATCAACCAAGTCATTGAACACCCTAATCTTTTGTGCAAGTAAATGCACTCTAATTTCATCATTCATGCCATCCTCGAATCTCTTACATCGCTTTACTTCACTGTCAACGATATCGCGAGCATACCTCTCGAGTTTGAGGAATTGAATTTTATATTCTGATATAGTCATTCGTCCCTATCTCAAAGATAAGAACAATTTACTCTGCTCATCCTTGAATCATTCACCAACGTACTTTTTGTCAAATTGTTCCAAGAAAAGTCCCCAAGTGATTTCTCCGGGTCGCCTTTATCTCACAGTATTATCCCACCACCTCCTAGCTTATTCTTTGAGTAGACCTTGCACACAATTTAATCTCTCTTCATCTGTAAAATAAAGCCTAGTCATACACCATTTAGTATGATCAAGCCAATCTTCTACAAATGTAGGATTCACTGTGTCCCCTTTGAAGTCATCAGCCGGAAGCTTCTTGATTCTTTCAAGAGGAGTTCTCTCCTCTCTTCTTTCAATGTGAGGTACTACAGGAACTTGAGGGATTTATATATTTTGAAGTACTTGTATGATTACTTCAGAAGTCATATGCTGAAGTAAAGCAGCTTGTGCTGGAGTATGTTGTTCGGGAAAGCCATGAACTGGTAGAGGTTCACGTCTTTGTTCATCCCGTTGTCTAAAACGGAGTGTACTCTCAGCGTCCTCTTCCTCATTCTGACTGTGACTACTACTAGCCATAACTGATTCCTGAAAATTGGACCAAAGTGGATCAAACAACTAACATAACATATTTATATCCTAAATGGCATGTACATCCTAGTCCTAGAATCGCCTAAACCTCAGCTCTAATACCAACAAATGCAACACCCCCTTTATAAGGAGTGCCACAGTAACTATAAACACCTAATAAACAACACTACTCTATTATATGAAGTTTAATACTTATAGATTTAATATGTACAAATACAAATATAACGTTTCCAACTCCAAATTATTTCTCAATGTTAATTATTCTCCAAATATTTTTCAATACCACTTTAAATTTCTCACATTATCTAGTACATGTCATTATTCTACAAACCATAATATTACATTAAAATGCAAATCCACCTTGAGTCTTTCCTTATATGCTCTTTAAGCTGATCTACTTATACCACTTTGGTCCAAGCTATCAACAAATCTTCAGTATCTGCATGTAGAAAATAAACTACACACTAAGCAATTTGCTTAGTGGTGTACATAAAAGAAATACAACAACTTTATAAAACCAAATCACAAAACTTATATAGTAATCCTTTCAAAATACAATCAAATTTATATCCAATTTTTCCAAACACTTTAACCATATATTGCCTAAAGTAAACAAGTCCTGAATAACGGTAAAATGGATACGGGAGCGGACAAGCTCGAAGCCAAAGCTTCAATATCAATGTATCGGTCAAGCCCGAAGCCGAAGCTTCAAAATCAATATATCGGTCAAGCCCGAAGCCGAAGCTTCAAAATCAATATATCGGTCAAGCCCGAAGCTGAAGCCTCAATATCAATATATATTTATCAGAATATCGGCCAAAGCCCGAAGCCAAAGCTTCAATTGTTTGTAGAGTACTGTACCCCCTTTATTGGCGCCAATCTACCCTGACCCCGTATTCTACTCGTTTAATAAGGGCAATAAATCAAAGTAACATCTTAAAAGTTCTAGTTTAAACCATCAATCATAATTCAACATAATTTCAGTAATCAAGAAATTCAAATACTAAATTTTAAAGCATTAAACTTCAATTAAAACACAATAAAATCAACGTTTATATTTTTCCAGAAATTTCCAGATATTGTAACCTGACTTCCCTTGCATTTTTCACTATCAAAACATCATCCAATCGAAGCAGTTTCTTCTAAACATAATTAGCCACATGTCTCAGCTTTCCAAAGCCACCAGAACTAGGAAAATCCAAATTGTATAACCAAAGTTATGATCAAAATACTAAACAGTGTATAAAGCTGAGATTTTCCGAAAACAGATTTCATAACTCAACTTCAAACGAAAATTTCACATTGCAAATGTACGAAATTCAACAAGGTTCCTTCTGAACATATATTCCTTAGTTTCTGTAGATATCAATAGAATCAAAAATCATTCAAATCAGATTTATATAATAAGAAACAGGGATACAAATATGGAAATTTTCTGAAAAAAAACCGATAAATCGAAATTTGAGACACAAACCTCTTTCTACGCTCTTTCTAGCTCTCTTCTACCTCTTTTGCCTTTGATTTGCTTGCACTAGCTTCCTCTACAATAGCCATATATAATTCTATCAAGATATTGTATAAATAAACTTCCTAATACCATAAATATGCTTAATTTACCATGAATTCTACTAATTAAGCTTTAATTTTATGAAAAATCACTCACCTCAAATTCGGGTTACTATTCATCCGAATCTTAAAATCTGAAATCCTCCTCTTCTAGTCTTGATTCACTGAAATTGATGATGATAGAGGGCTTTAAGATCGATTTCTAACAAGAATTTGAAGTTGAATCGAAGAAATCGGAAGTTTTTAGATTAGGGAAATTTTTGATAAAGGAAAGGAAGAAATGGAGAAGAAGATGAAGGTGAAGAGGATGAAGGGAAGGATACGTATAGGATTAGGATTTTATCTTTTTTTTTATTTCCAAAAATGCCCTTGAACAAATAATTAAATGCCCAATTCATCCCTCTTACTTAATTAACTCTTATTTCCTCATGTCTTATATCCAATAACAATAATAATAACTACAAAAATAATTTCCATGATATTTTAATACCATAGTAATTTATTATAAGTAAATTTTAAAATTTTGGTTCGTTACAGTTGGTACATATGAAGGAATAGGATTTTGAATTTCTGAATTTTCTGTTATACCAGGTGTGATTAGTGGTGTGTTAGAGGGTGAATTTTCTAAAATGGACGGAGGAAGGAAATTCTGAAATTCTAATTTTTCTGATATGAAATGTGTGATTTATGAAGTATGATTTTGCATGTCAATGGCCATATTTGGTAAAACTGTTTGTGAATCAAACCGAAATGTGAAAGAAAAATTGATTAAGACATCAAGAGTTAACAGACATGTTGCATTTGTAAGAACATGGCTGAGTTAAAAAAAAGTCATAATGTTGATATACACAGTTGATTATCTTCAAGAGAAGGAACATGATTGAGTCAAATAAGCAATGATGTTGATATAGACAATCGATGATCATCAATAGTACGAACGTGACTGAGTCAAATAAGTCATGGTGTTGATATAAAATCTTTGTTTTTACCTTTATTTAATGGGACTAAATAAAAAATATGAGTGAAATACTGAAATTTTGAGGCACCAAAAACATTGCTCTGATATCATGTGAAAATGATAAGAATAGAAAATGATGAATGAAATATCATATTTTTTGTTGTTTATAATAAAATACATCGATGGGTATTTATAGTGTATAATACATATGAAAAAAGGAAACAAATAAATCTACATAAATACAATTAATTGTAAATAATGTTTCCAATCAACATTAACTTTAATTATTGATATTATTATTAATTTAAACTAATTAGAAATAATCTAATATAGAAACATCTCAACAGTCTCAACAGATCATGCGAATTTATTTCTATCACTTTTGAGACTCCAATCCAGCTAGACTTCAATCCTTTATCCTTTTTGAGCGTTTCTCCAACTCAGTCATTTTCCTGACAAAATCAAATTATATCAACAAATAAACTATCAATGAAGGCAATGCCAAAAACATTTGGAGGTTCTAAAGTACTCTCCAAATACACATTGACTCGTGCGCTATTAGGCCCAAATTTTCATCATTTAAGGTCCGGTGATACATATGACTACATATGTAGGGATGTTTATTTTTTCCACATCAAATGACACGATGCTCTACATAAAAAAAAAACTCTGCATTTGAATAACTCTTTGCTCTTCTAGGAGTTCTCCAAATTTAGTCACCAAATATAAAAACTTTCTCGCTTTTCCTATGATTAAGTAAAAAATAACTCTCTCCTAGCTCAATTCTCGAATATATGGGAATATATAATGGGAGTGTGGTGTTTTGTGTCATGCTCTCGCCCAATGGTTGAATACTTATTAAAACTTAATTGAATATTTTCCCCTCTCAATTAAATACTCTCTATAAATACTCTATTGTTGGATGAGAGTAGGGTACAAAACATCCAGCTCCCATTATAAAATCCCTGAATATAAATGACTATGTAGCCTTTTGAAAAGGGAAAAATTGAGTTCAATCAATGACACTAATATTTTCTTACCTAAGCAAAGGGCAATGGGAAGTTGTGTAGCTCTTCCAGCCAAGGCTTCCTTCTCTTAGCAAGTGGTTCCTCATCCGCAACTTGGGTCTACCGTCACTTCGAAGACTCTGAATGTTTCAGATTAGGACAAAAGTATATGTCTAGTTTCAGGGCAGTTTTTTTCCGAATGAAATTTGGCAATGCCTTCAACCTTAGACATAAAGAAAGATTCAAAGTAGTCAGAGATGGCATTATCAACATTTCTTCCTCGCTATTTACATCGTCCCATTCTTCTAAGCTGTAAAAGCTGGAGAATTCAAGAGATTTCAATTTAGGAAACAATGGAACAATTGTCGATGACGATGACAACTTCATCTCTTCCATACCCAAAAACTTAGCACCGACCTTTCTAACTCTCCAAAACTCATTTAATTGCAGATCTTCGAGGAAAGGCAATTTTCCCAAACAAGGCAAATACTCACAACTCCAACATTTTTGCATCTCAACCACTTTCACAAAAGTTAGTGAATCAAACCAATTTGGAGGTGTTAAGCCCATATAAAATGCTATTCTTAAGATTTCCAAATTTGGAGGCACATTCATAGTGTTAACTAACTCTTCATCTTGCATTTTCCTCTCCTCGGTTTCTTCCAAATTAAAACATAGCGCTAATTGAGTAATGTGTTTCTTGTCCTTTAAGTGTGCTTGCTTTGCATCTTCAGCATCCCCATCATGTCGTTTTAACCACGTTATATACAATGATCCACCAAGTCGATTGAAGTTCCTTAGGTGTTTAAGGGAAAATGCCTTCTCACTTTCAACATCAATGAGGACTAAATTTAATCTCCTTAAACCACTTAATCTCGCCATGTCTTCTGGAAGCAAAAAACTCGTACCAGAATTTCCTAGATTCCTCAAATTGATTAGTCTTCCGACCCCTTTAACGGTTTGCATTTTGTGATTTCCACTCAAATTCAAGATTTGCAAATTATACAATTCCCATACTGTATTTGGTAGCTCTTCTAAATAAACATTATCAGACAAGTCAAGTTCTCTCAAATGAATCAAGCTATTTATATTGGATGGGACTTCTTTTATGCCACTCTTACTTAATTTCAATGATCGCAACAAAATGAACTCATTGAATATTTTACGTGATACTAAGCCTGACTCTCCTAAAACAATGAGACTATACAACTTCTTTAGATTGTAAAATGAATCAGGACACCGAGCTTCAGTTTTAACACTTAAATGACGTACTAGATTGCTAGTTGAGTCATCCAAAGTAATTGCCTCGTAATCCTCTATATTAAGAAATTCCTTTTTCACTAGCAATTGAGCAAAATCATGCACGATATCATGCATCTTACACCAAGTCCTACTGGCGTAAAATCTAACTTCCTCTACTTCGACATCTTGAATGAGAGATTGCATCACTAAATTTTGGAAATAATTTCCACCAAGAAATTCCATATCTTTCGATTTCGTTCCTTTTATGTAGCCTTGAGCCATCCAGAGGTTAATCAACTCACCTTTTTCCATCTTATAGTCCTTGGGAAATATGGCACAATATGAGAAGCATTGTTTCAAATGCGAGGGTAAGTCATAATAACTTAACCATAACGGTGTTGCAATGTCTCTTTCAACTTCCTCTAATTCCCACAACTCACTATCTAACACACTCTTCCACTCCATTACAGAATTTTTAAATTGCAAGAGACTTGCTATCGCCCTTACAGCAAGAGGCAAGCCTTTGCACCTTCCTACAACTTCTCTGCCGATTTCTTCTAGACTTGCCCTATCTTCGCTAGACCTCCAAGATAATGCAATCATACAAAACAACTCCCAAGATTCCTTCACAGGCAACAATCCAACTCGCACCATATCTGACTCTAAACAACCCATGATTTTCCCCACATTCTCGTTACGTGTGGTTACTAATACTCTACTCCCAAGAAAACCACTTTTTAAACAATCTTCCAATTGTTTCCATCTTTTAGGATCTTCATTCCACACGTCATCTAAAACAACTAGAACTTTTTTTCCCTCAAGAGACTGTTGAATTTTCTCCATTATAATTGGTAGAGAAACTAGGTTTGGGGTGGCATCTCCAAGATATTCAAGGATTTCTTTAGCAATCCTAATCTCATCAAATGGTTGAGATACACATACCCAAATTCTTTTATCAAAATGGGTTTTCACTCGCTCATCATTGTAGACTAATTTTGCAAGAGTTGTTTTTCCAATCCCTCCCATCCCTACAATAGAGATGGGATGGAGCTTTGGCCTTTCACTAGCCAACAACAAGTTTACAAGTTTTTCTCTATCAGTCTCTCTGCCTTTCACCTCTGATAAGTCAATGACAGAGGTTGTTACAGGTCTTTCAACCTGTTCATTATTGCCTTCTAATGATAAGAAGCCGTACTTGTATTTTTCGCTAGCAATGACATCTAATCTTTCATTGAGTTCCGTAATTTTGACAGCAATATCACGACGAAAATCAACTTGATGGAAGCAAAAGCAAGGTGATAGAATGAAAGACCATACCTTCCTTTTTGGCATAGAAGGAGAATCTTCTCTTTCTATCTGAGATTTCATAATTGCAAAACTCCATTCATCCAAGACATCTTCAATATCATAAGAGACGTCTTTCAGCCTATCAACCCAAAGTTGAACATATTCATCCTTCCATTGCCTTCTGTCAGCATCAACGAGAACAACTTGGATGGACCGGAGATTGTCAGTGAGCTTTTTCACTTGTTTCTTGACACCAACAACAAGTCGGACCTCTTGCTCAATTTCCTTACTAATGGTGGAAATCAGCATATCCAACACTTTCGACACAAGTGCATCAGCTACAGCCATTTCAAGGAGGTCGGTAAGAATGTAACGTGAAGGGTGTGTTTCGATTGATTAAAAGGGTTGGTTATAATAATTTAATTCAACATTCTGAATTTATAATGGATGAAAAGTAAGGATCACATGTGATTAAATTATGCATAACTTGAATTCCAAATTAAGTTAAGAATATATGCAAATTCAAGTAAAACTCATACTGCATTGAAAGGCTAGGGCAGTATTCTCTTAGCGCTAAAGCAAAGGACAAGGCATAAAGTTCAAAGAAAGAATATTAATCTCATTCAATTAAATAAAATTTTTGAAGTTAAGTATATATATCTGCAAATTCAATCAAAGGAAGCTTACTTCTAGACATTATTATCATGAATCGGGTGAAGTATATGGAACATGGGTAGTTATAAGCTTACACTAAAATAAGTTCAATACAGCTCAGTTCAGCTCAGCTCAGCCAACTTCAGTTCAGTCCAGTTTAACTTTCAAAAGTTGCAAAGATACGGTGCAGTTTATGCTATTATGCGCATGAGGTGTAGCTTTACCAAACCATGTCCCTGTCTTAATGGGCCCCTGCTTCATGAGGCCAGGCAACAGATAAGCCCAATGTATTGAATTTAATTGGGCTTTGAATTGTGTTTGTTGCCAGCTTAGGCCCAATACCCTTCCCAAATAAATGTTGGCATAAAACTTAGGGTCCGTTCTTTTCAATTTCTGAAAGCTGAACTGAACTGAATTGAGCTGAAGTTGGATGAGCTAAAGTAAACTTAATTGAATTGAACTTATTTAAGTGTAAATTTGTAACTACGCATAGCTGTACTGAACTGAAGTCGACTGAACTGAACTGAAGTGGTCTGATCTAAACTGAATTGAACTATGTTGAATTGTTGTCCAAGAGAACAGGGCCTTGGTCAACAAACAATGTGTTACGAAAACTTAAAACATTAATCACAGATAAATATACCCTAATGACAATAAATTTTTCATATCTATAAAATTAGCCTTTTTAAGTTGGAGAACTATCTTTTTTATGTGTTGTTGGAAATGGACGTAATATATGTTGTTGATGCTTTGAATAGTGATACTTTCATTGTTCGTCAATGTAAAGACTTTTATGACGATTTTTTAATATTCAAGTAGTATTTGTTCATTTTGTCAAAAATTCAGCTGCACAATTGTTAACTAGTTAATTAGAGCATTTGATTTTTTCGGCAGCATGGTTGTCTGTTTTTAAAGACAAGTCTCTTAGCTAACTATGTATTAACTTTATTTAACAAACTTAGGTCATGTTCGTTTGGACTACAATTCAGTTCAGTTCAACTATGCGTAGTTATAAATTTACACTGAAATAAGTTCAATTCAGTTCAGTTCTGTTCCATTCAAAAAATCGCAGTCCAAAAGAACAAAGCCATAATTTTGTTCATTTTGTCTAAAATTAAGTTGCACAATTGCACAAATTTTATAATAAACTTTTTTTCTTCAATTATAAAAAACATAATATTTGATTAATAAAGTTAATAGACTTTGTTCAACCATAAATTTATTATCACTACTACTATTGTTATTTTTAAGATAGTTTTCAGAAAATTAATGGCTGTTTAGTTATAGAAAACTGGATCAGTTTTTAAAAAAATTTTATGAAAAACTGGAAAATAGAAACTAACGTTACAGAATTTTTCAAATTGAAAAACTAGAAAAAAGTTTACAAAATTTTCTAATATAAGCATTACAATAGATAACAACTTTTTTATGTTTTCAAAAATTTTAAAACATGAAGAAGTACGACTTATATGTAACCAGTTGCAAATCCAACTTGAATCTGTCGTCACATGCTCGGCCAAATTAGCTACAACTCATAGATAATTATTAATTTGGTAGGAATAGGCTGAAAAGTGCTGAAAATGGTCCCAATTTTGGACAAGATATAAGTGAAAGTCCTTGAAATTGTTGGTCTTGCTTGAGAACAAACCAGGCAAAACTAATCAATTCTGTGGGTTCCTATCTCTCACAGCTCATGAAAATTGACAACTTCTATTAGTATCCAGACTTACCCTTAAACCTTCAATTAATAAATCCCACCATTTATGTTAGTATCCTTTTGCTTAGAATACAAGAGACCCCATTTCTTGATTTTGAAATTGTTTGTGTATTTATGACCTCCAAGTTGCAAACCACATGAATTAAAGATAGTGAAAAGAGCCTCGGGTGGTTAATCTAATCATCTAGCACTTAATATCTATCAACAAGTATCAAGTGGTTTGAGATACGGGAAACTAACCAGAGGATCAAATTCTTTGATGTGGAAAAATATTCTCTGTATTTCGTCATGTGTGTTAATGATTCTCTATATAAATTTTGTCATGTGTATTATATCTATCAACAATTATCAACGGTTCGAGATAACTGGAAAATCATACAAACAATCATGTTCATGAACGTAGGAAAAGAAATCTATTTATATAAAATTACAAAGGGCACAAATGGATTGTGAATAGCAGTGTTATCAGTATCAGACCGGCCCTCGTGCCGGCGAGGTCAATGGTATGGGGTATTACTGGTTTTACTTGTATGATTGGTGTTTTACCGGTTTTTTATTTTTAAAAGAATATATATTATTTATAGTTTTCAGTGACTATTGCAATACTTTCTGAGTCTTTTGCAACACTTTCACTGACTATTGCAACACTTTTTTGGATTTTTAGCAACGTTTTTGCTTGTTGCAAGAAGGATTTTACAAAAACCGAGTTTGAACCGATTCACCGGTTTACTAATTTTTTTCCAGTTTTTTTAAACTAGTTTTTAAGTAAACCATAGCGAAGCTATGACCGATTGTCGGAAAAATCGATCGAACCGACCGGTACGATACGGTATTAATAACACCCGTGAATAGCCTTTTGATATTAATGGTTTTCGCAACCATATTCTATTGAGCTTTTATGCCCTCTAGCTAACCTCGTTGGAGATAATAGTGTAAACTTTTTTATTTTCTATATGTATTAGGTTAAACTTTTAGACCAAATGAACATCATGACAAGTTGTAACTATATTAATTGTTAATTGAATGTTATTATAAAAAATGATGGTCAAGTCAAGTTGAAAGATAAGCGGCTTATAGCTCTAGAAGTGAACATTTATGTGTATCCTAATATTGCACCCACTCTAATCCCACGAGTGTGGTATAGTGATAGGGACTAGTTAATTCTTAAACATCTATCAGGGATCAAACCCTGCAATATGTATGGAGCAACATTAAATCTTGGGATCAGTCATTCTGCCCTTCGAGGCACCTGCAAATTGGCGATTGGGGATTAGACTAGATGTGGACATGGCTTAAAGGTGTCGCTACAGTTGAGACCCATCCAGGACACCTCGTGGTGAAAACCATAAAACCCATTACACCCATTATTTTTTTGAAGAAGTAGAATTTTCACAGGAACCAAGGTTTGATCTCTGGTGATTAGTTGTGGTGTTAGTTATTTGAAATTAACTTAAAAACTATTATATTTATTAAAAATGATATTAAATGGTTTTTACTATGTTAGTAACAATGAAACTATGTGCAACAATTTTGTTCGTTGTAAAAAATTATAACAAAAAAATTAGATATAGTACCTTTTATAATTAAATACGAGTGAATTATTTTCCTTTGAATCATTTAAACAAGAATAAATGAAACACACTTTGGTGAAGATTTTAAAATATCACACTATGCATATCACACTTTGGTGTTAAAGTTATACATTTCAGTTAAACTCAATCATTCAATCAGTTTTAGTGGTTGAAATCCAGTTATAGTGGTTTGTGGGGTCCACTGTGCAGTCAAATCTCAACCATTCAAACTGAATGAATGATTGAAATTAACTGAAATATACAACTTTAGAGAATTTTAACTTTAGATAATCTAAATCCATAACAAATAAGTTATAATCTCACCATAGATGAAGTGGGTTATATGGATATTGTGACTCCATGAATTTCTATCCAACCTTTATAACATCACAGCCGTTTCTAAGGGTCGCCAATAGGACCGACCGCTTACCGTGGTTAGCAAAAAAAAGAGGGTTAAAATTAAATTTTTAATTTATATGTGTGAAGTATAGAAATTAATTGAATTAAGTTAAATCTAGATCAAATTCTAATTTTTTAGAAAAAGAATTAAGTTAATGTTCCAGTCTCAAGTTATAAATTCTTCAAAATGTAAATTTTTTATTATGACTTTCAAATTGAAAATCTTTTTCCTATTTTTGAAATTTTTTTACCCGGGCCCTATCAACATGCATCACATCTAGACTTATTTGTGGGTTGGACATCCATTTGGTCTGAATCGAGCCCGTTTAAATGGATCAGATTTGAATATAAATTTTATTATAAAGCTCGGCTAGAGCCTGGAAAAGTCGAAGTTGTATAGGCCGGAATTGAATTTTATATAAATATTCAAGCCCGGTCCGAGCCCAACGAACAAATTTATATTTGTTTTATATTTTCATATTATATTTAATAAGTTTTTATAGATTTTTATATTCTAATCTACTAAATTTTTAACTATACATAACAAAAATTTACTAAAAACGTAATTTAATGCAAAATTTAAACAGTTCTGTATATAAATTATAATTTTTTTCAATTTAGTTTATAAATTTTAAAAGAAAAATATTACCTATGGGCTATAGTTCGGACTTAAAAATGCTTAATAAACCCGGCCCGAATTCGAAATTCTAAATCACAGGCTTAATCCGGACTTGAGTTACTGTTTTTACTTAAAAGCTCAATCAAGCCAGACCAACCCGCTCGACGAACATATCTAATCACATATAAGCTCATTTTTAATTCAATTCATGTTTGCATGACCTATTTAGCAACTAATAGTACTAATTACCATCACATCCATTCATCCATCAATAAATCCATAAAGGTACCAATGGTGCTATATGATTGTACGTGGAGGAAGGAAGGAAGCTTCTCGTTGGGTGGCCAATGTCCACCATTTTATATGTTTTTTTTTATTAATTTCCTTAGAGAAACAACCATGTTCACGTGGGAACGTTGTAGAGAATTATAGCTAGAGAATTGACTTGGACCAAACAAGACATATTTATGTAAGACTTTGAAATAAAAAAAACGTGGGCCACACTTATTTTGTTGGTCTTCACTTTCCTTCCTAATTTCTTCCACGTTTTCTCCACTTTGGCTCCTTATTAACTCTCATAATTCTTGTTTTCCCCGTGTCTTAATTGATTAACATGTTCACATTAATAGTGTGGCGGTGTTAGAACTTGTAAAGAAATTTGAAACTAACGTTATCGAAATCGAACTTGATAATTAACTGATAAAGATAATAATTTACGTTTTTATAATTTGAGGGTGGTTTAATTGGATTCAACCGTAATTTAATTGCGGTTTAATTATGGTTCAATCACAGATTTTTTTGTTGATCCGGTAATGTGATTGAGAGGGATTCAATTATTTGGAGTTTCAAGAATCATGTAGGTTATAAATAATTATATAGGATTAATAAGAGTCATTAGAAGTCATTTAATTTAGTATATGAAGAGTCGTTTTGCATGGATATAAATATGTAATTATACGGAAGAGCAAATCAGTTTTTGATATATGATGATGAATAATTGAATAAGATGTGTCTTATTACTTTTTCAAAATTCTCTTAGAGGTTGCGATTTATAGAGTTTTTGGAAGCCTAACTATCTTAGAGGTTGCGATTTCTAAGGTTTTTAGAAGAATTGGTTTCCTTTGAGGTTGCGATTTCATTGGGTTCCGATCGTTTATCTCTTTTTAGGCTGATTCAGTTTTAATAACGTTGTTTTAGAGTAAAGATTGTTATAAACAGCTTGAATAATACTGTCCGCTTTGGCGCCTTCAGGGCCAACCTCACGGCTTTAAAACGTGTCGTTCAAGTTAAGGCCTTCAGGGCACTGTTTATGTACATGCTCAGTGGATACATGGATAGCGATGTGGGATTTCAACCCTAACATACCCCATTATCGCGATCGTGCTGATAACGTGTTATAAGCAGCTTGAACGATACTGTCCGCTTTGGCGCCTTCAGGCCCAACCTCACTGCTTTAAAATGCGTTGTTCAAGTTAAGACCTTCAAGACCCTATTTATATACAAGCTCAATAAATACGCAAAGAGCAATTTGAGATTTCAATCCTAACAAAGATAATGTTAACTAAGATATCAAGGTTAATTAGAATAAGTCAGAATGTCTTATATTCGGGTAATATTTTAGGCTAATTGGAAGTAACTTCTCTTTACTGTTTCCAAACTCTACATTTACCATATTCTCTTTTATAAAAATGCTACTAATTTTTAAATTTTAATTCGATGGTAATGCATGTTGGATATGTAAGAAATATTAGTGGTAGATTTTTGAATAATTATATGCAACCGTTGTATTGGAAACGTAGCAATAGACCCAATCCAACAATGCAACGTTGTTTTGTGGTTAATGCAACGGTTACTTTATTTAAATTAGTAGTGTTGTTGCAATAGTTACTATCACCAATATACATATAACAATTGATGATGACATCTTATTATGCAGTATTAACCTAGTTACTTTTTTCCTTCGAAGTTATAATCCTTCTCTTTTACATAATTTTTTATGTCTTTATCAATTCATTTTTATTTTTGCTCTAACTTGTACCTCTTCTCGAGGTCTATTAATCTAGCACAGTCTTTAAAGTTTTGATTTTAGGATGCCAACATATTTAATATGTCTAATTTCCCACCGTAGGTGACCTTTTCCTATAAAAATAATTCTCGATTATTGTTATATTGGTTTCTGAGCAATAAAATTTGTTTTAATTTTAAATCCAATACTTCTTAAATTGATTTAAAGTATTTTTTAATAGAGTGCTTAAAACTCAATACAATTAAAAAATAATGAATGACAGATAAAAACCGTACTTCATAATTTATAAAAAAATAATAGAATAATTAAAATGTACTTTGACATGAACATTCTATGTACGTACTTATTTTGCTAATATTTTAAAACATCATTAGTACGGAAAACCAGTTGCCTTTATTAAACTTAAAGCTAATAAATATTTTCGGAATTCACTTGGTTTGAGATGAAATCAAGAAATAGTTTATTGCCAATAGTGATATTGGAGTAATATTTAAGACTATTTTCATAAATAAGCTAAAGCATTTTTCGAATTCTTGTTAAAACATGGAATATGCTAATTTTTTTTCGTTTAGCTTATTAGAGCTTTACTTCGATCACATTTAAATATGATTTAGATTGCGCATTTAGCTATTGTAGGTGAGTCTTCGAATAAAAATTTTCTACATTAACTAAAACTTAAATTCGAGACCTTACTTAAGTTATCTCAAACCGCTTACCATTTAGACCAACCCTTATTAATAAATATGGAATATGTTATCCATTGTTAGTGACGGATCCATAAGTAAAGTATGGTTATTCGCATTTTTTTTAATGATCATCTCATGGGGAATTTAATTAATTTGTCCTCTTTACAGCACTTGGTTAGTAGCATTTATGCTCATTATATTGATGTATACATGGTATTAGAGCCACATTAGTGTTATTCCTAGGCTAATTTAGATAATGATTGGTGGAAAAATAAGAGATTTTTCTTACTTTCAAAAGAAATATTTTGTGATATCTTTATTGAAAAAAAAATATCTTTGATCAAATATTTTAATTGTGGCTGTTACATTTTAATTCTTTCATAAAAGAGAGTTATAAGTGTGTTTATAACGGCTATATTTTTTAAACTCTTTGTAACTTCTTGCGGTTATGGTTTTTGTTTTAAGTGTTTTAATTGTAATTAAGGCACCAACGGCTATTTTATTAAATTTTGTAGCAGCAAAACTTTTATGGCCATAAACTCTTTTGTTTATCTATAAAAAGATGAGCGGGTTTTTTTTTTGTAAGAATCCAATTTTTACATACTCTCTTCTTCCTCTATTTTTATGGATATATACATGCAACTGACATTGCTACTTATCCTAGACTAGCTACGATTTCTGATTCATGTACCCAAACTCAAATCGAGTTTGAAGGAGTTATGTAATCCTAGAAGGAACTATGAAGTATCCCTTAAGGACAGAGTCTCCTGCTCGACTCAACTCATCCTAACACTTATAGCTTTGTTCTTGATGTTTCAGTGATGCTCCAAGTAATAAAGATCGTTATTTACAGTTTCTGAAGATCATTATCATTTTCAGAAAAGCATTGCTTCTGTCCGGAAGCAACTCCAAAACTAGGTTTAAAGAGCAAATTTTTCAACAATCTTAAGGGATATTCTGTAATGGAAAATTATGTTTCTCCTACGAGAACTCAATTCTTTCAAGACTATGAGAATATTTGTTTCTCCACTAGCTATTCCAATGTAAGCTAAGTCATTTCTTGAAAAATTGAGATATTTAATGGTGGGAATTTCACAAGGTGAAGCTAAAAAGATTTTGGGAATCTTTGATTTTCAAATATAATAATATGGATATTGGTGGGCAAAAGTCTGTCATTGGGCTAGAAAATGTTGATTGGAAAGAGAACAAAAATCTTTTATTTTTTCAACAATCCCCCACAACTTTCAAAAGAAGTTTAAATAAAAAGAATTTCTCGGATATCTCGAGTTTGACATATAATGCATGGAACTGGTGTCTTGTGGACTGTGAACCAGAACTTGATAGATAAAATTTAACTTACGGAATATTTGGTGAAACATATAGTTTCTATGAGCCAAATAAACACTATTGTAAGATAGGGATTTTATAACGACCCGGTCCTAAGAGGGGTGGCGCCGGGGTAGAAGACCTGAGCAAAGAGAGGCTATGAAGGATGTCAATGGGGACAGGAATGAACCGAATCCACACCCAAAAGAGAGAGTTTCGAGATTGTGCTGGTATGGGACAGCAGAATTGAGAACGGTTAAGGATTTCGAGATTGTAATGGTATGGGAAATTGTAATTGAGAGAGACTTAAGAGATTTGATTGGTACTACCTATACCAACAAGGTGCACCTTCTTTTCGGGAGGCTACTCGGGAGAACTTCAAAGTTGAGCGTGCTTGACTTGGAGCAATCTCGGGATGGGTGATCTCCTGGGAAGTAATTTCCAGAAAGTGAGCGAGTGAGGACAAAGCTCACTGGAAAGACTCGTGTTGGTTTGTGGGGGAAGTCGGTCAAACCCAGGGTGTTACAGAATATTGTAATGACCCGGTCCTAAGAGGGGTAGCGCCGGGGTAGAAGACCTGAGCAAAGAGCGGCCATGAAGGATGTCGATGGGGACAGGAATGAACCGAATCCACACCCGAAAGAGAGAGTTTTGACATTGTGCTGGTATGGGACAGCAGAATTGAGAACGGTTAGGGATTTCGAGATTGTAATGGTATGGGACATTGCAATTGAGAGAGACTTAAGAGATTTGATTGGTACCACCTATACCATCAAGGTGCACCTTCTGTTTGGGAGCCTACTCGGGAGAACTCCAAAGTTGAGCGTGCTTGACTTGGAACAATTTCGAGATGGGTGACCTCCTGGGAAGTAATTTCCAGGAAGTGAGCAAGTGAGGACAAAGCTCACTGGAAAGACTCGTGTTGGTTTGTGATAGCAGTCGGTCAAACCCGAGGTGTTACAGAATGGTATCAGAGCCAGCTCTCTCCCAGTACGGTGTGGTTCGAGGATGAACCAGGCGGAAGCTGGTGGGCCTATAACGACCCGGTCCTAAGAGGGGTGGCGCTGGGGTAGAAGACCTGAGCAAAGAGCGGCCATGAAGGATGTCGATGGGGACAGGAATGAACCGAATCCACACCCAAAAGAGAGAGTTTCGAGATTGTGCTGGTATGGGACAGCAGAATTGAGAACGGTTAAGGATTTCGAGATTGTAATGGTATGGGACATTGCAACTGAGAGAGACTTAAGAGATTTGATTGGTACTACCTATACCATCAAGGTGCACCTTCTTTTCGGGAGCCTACTCGGGAGAACTCCAAAGTTGAGCGTGCTTGACTTGGAACAATTTCAAGATGGGTGTCCTCCTGGGAAGTAATTTCCAGGACGTGAGCGAGTGAGGATAAAGCTCACTGGAAAGACTCGTGTTGGTTTGTGGAGGCAGTCGGTCAAATCCGGGGTGTTACAGATTTTACCATATCGTATTATACCAAGTACATTTCCGTTCATCGCGGTTTTGAGCAAATAGGTCGTGCGCATGCCTAGTCTTTCATAAGTGCTATAGAGATATTGCCATTATTATATCTTATAGAATTGGCCCCACTTCATTCTCACATAGGTGATATCATCAAGCATATATTGCACTTTATACACCACTCATAAGAGCTATGAAATCTCATTAGGAGTCCTTTTGACTCAAGCTCACAAGATATGCAACATAGCAGCTTTCTCACATCTAGGATTGGGACAATATTTTGTAGTGCTAGCAGCACTAACGGAAGGCTTGTTATTGCCCAAATGAACCTATTCCGTGGGATCTCCACTCATCTAGGTTGGATTCCCACCCTTCAATAATTTCAAATTGGCTTAAGTCTTATCGTCTCTGATGTATCAAAGATAAATTTCTTTTTCAAAAATTTATTTCTCAAAAATTAGCCAGATAATTTGATTAGAATCACTCTAAACTTAAATGGATAAAATTTCACCTCAATAATATGTCCCAAACGTATATGTTTTATTTTTGCCATTAAAGGTCTTATATCTCAATATATATTGCCATTTTGTAATAATAATGTATATACATTGAATGTGTTAACTTTAAAGAGTAACACTTACTCAAAGGTTTTTCCAACCCCTTAGTCTTATTTTGTTCCTACTCTCAAGCAACTAACTCTTAACATAGCTTGCTTAGCTAGTTTTCATGTTATTGTTCTACCACCAAATGTGAGAACATAACCACTAATGAAATTATTCCATACTCAATAAGAAGAAGATAATGATGATCTAGTGGCTAAATCCAAGTATGCATTTGTACTTGATGAGTTTCACACATTGAGACATAGCATATACTATGTGAGCAAGTACACACATAATCTAGTCATTGATTATAGAGAAGCCATATTGAGGCTTAATAAATATTTAAGAGGAACCATTAAATATGGTATTCTATATAATGAATTTCCCATTATTCTTGAGAGGAACAATGATGTTAAGTGAATCTTTGATTCATATGAGAAGAAATTCATTAGTGAATTTCCCATTGTTCTTGAGGGGAACAATGACGTTGAGTGAATTTTTAATTCATATAGGAATAATTTCATTAGTGGTTATGTTCTCAGATTTGGTGGTAGAACAATAACATGAAAACCAACTAAGCAAGCTATGTTAAGAGTTAGTTGCTTGAGAGTTGGAATAAAATGAGACCAAGGGGTTGGAATAACCTTTGAGTAAGTGTTACTCTTTAAAGTTAGCACATTCAATGTATGTACATTATTATTGCAAAATGACAATATATATTGAGATATAAGACCCATAATGGCAAAAATAAAACGTATACGTTTGAGACATATTATTGAGACGGAATTTTATCCATTTAAGTCTAGAGTGATTCTGATCAAATCATCTGACTAATTTTTGGGAAATAAATTTTTGAAAAAGAAATTTATCTTTGATACATCATAGAGGATGAGACTTAAGCCTATTTAAAATTAATGAAGGGTGGGAACCCAACCTAGATGAGTGGAGATCCCACGGAATAGGTTCATATGGTACTAACAAGCCTTCTGTTAGTTCTGCTAGCACTACAAAATATTGTCCCAATCCTATATGTGAGAAAAGTGCTATGTTGCATATCTTGTGAGTTTGAGTCAAAAGGACTCTTAATGAGATTTCATAGCTCTTATGAGTGGTGTATAAAGTGCAATATATACTTGATGATATCACCTATTTGAGTGTGAAGTGGGGTCGCTTCTATGAGATATAATATTAGCTATATCTCTAGAGCACTTAGAAAGACCAGGCATCCGCACTGCCTATTTGCGCAAAATTGCGATGAATAGATATGTATTTGGTATAATGCGATATGGTAAAATCTCTATCTTACAATAGTGCTTATTTGGTTCATAGAAACTATATGTTTCACCAAATATTCCGTAAGTTAAATTTTATCTATCAAGTCCTGGTTTATAGTCCACAAGACACCAGTTCCATGCATTATATGTCAAACTCGAGATATCCAGAAATTTTTTTTTATTTAAACTTCTTTTGAAAGTTATTGGGAATTGTTGGAAAAATAAGAGATTTTTATTACTTTCAAAAGAAATATTTTGTGATATTTTTATTAAGAAAAATATCTTTGGTCAAATATTTTAATCGTAGCTGTTTTATTTTAATTCTTTCATAAAAGAGAGTTATAAGTGTGTTTAATTTTATAACGGCTATATTTTTTATAACTCTTTATAACTTCTTGCAGTTATAGTTTTGTTTAAGTGTTTTAATTATAATTAAGACACCAATTGCTATTTTATTAAATTTTGTAACAGCCAAACTTTTATGGTCATAAACTCTTTTGTTCACCTATAAAAAGATAAGCGGGTTTTTTTTTATTAAGAATCCAATTTTTACACAATCTCTTTTTCCTCTATTTTTCTGGATATATACATGCATTTCTGATTCTTGTACCCAAACTCAAATCGAGTTTTAAGGAGTTGTTTAATACTGAAAGGAAGTACAAAGTATCCTTCAAGGACAGAGTCTCCTACTCGACTCAACTCATCCTAACACTTATAAATTTGTTCTTGATGTTTCAGTGATATTTCAAGTAATAAAGATCGTTATTTATGCCTTCTGAAGATCATTATCATTTTCAGAAAAGCGCTGCCTTTGTCCGAAAGCAACTCCAAAAATAGGTTTAAAGAGTAAATTTTCCAACAATAATATCCGTTTTAAATATTTTCGGCGTGGGATGTGAATTGGAATCCCTCGTTGCTCGGATACAATGATAAAAAATTTATTGATAAAATAATGTCGTCATTATTTGAAACTTTTTGAAATTATATATGAATATTTACATATACTAATATTCTTATCATGTTTTATTACTTTTAGAATTCCATAACATAGTTCTTATGGTATTATGTCAGCCATCAAAAAAAAGTATAATTCGGACATATAAGATGTAGTTCAGTTGACACTGTTGAACATATATAGAAAATCACACATCGAAAATAAATAAGAGTAAAGGGTGATATATAAGTGGAGTAGATCGGACCTTAACATAAACTAATTGATTTTGTATTAGATTGGTTCAACCCCACTTGGTTGTTCACTCAAGTTATCGAGTTCAATACTCTCGAGGCCCACAGATTCTCTACACGGTATCAGAGTTAAAAAATCCTGGGTTTATACTTAAAGTTCCGGTTGAGTTTAGGCTAACAGAGAAAACGCGTTTCTTTAATTACCTTGAACCTTGAAGAAATAGGTTAACGAATGTTTGATAATTGACTATGAGTACGTGTTGTATGGATCATAATGCGTTGGAGGACACACCTTACATAAAAGAACCATCAGTTTTATGGATCATTGGTGATCAATTGGGCGAGCCACCTTCATTTGACATTTCGAGAATTCATCCACATCATGACTAACTTTGGAGCATGGCTCTAATACCATGTAGAGAATTCATGAGCCTCGAGAGTGTTGGCTTGAGAAGATAAGTGAGCACACAAGTGGGGTATAACCCATCAAACACAAAATCAATTGGCTTATGTTAAAGTTCAATTTACGCCACTTATATATCAGTCATAAATCTTGTATAATTGTAATGTGTGATTCTCCACACATCTCCAACGTACGCCTCCCTCAAGTGTAATTGGGCCTAAACTAGTTCCCACTTGTCAAAGATTCTTTGGCCTATTTCACCAAGGCCCAAGGTCATTAGCGGGACTAGTCTTCTCAGCTAGCCCAAACTCTATCAGAACTTTATGAACCTAGGATCTTTTCGGCTGTACGACCTTCTTCTACTCTGATATCATGTAGAGAATCTGTGGATCTTGAGAGTGTTGGACTAGATAACTTGAGTGAGCATACAAGTAAGGTTGAACCCGTCTAATACAACACCAATTGACTTGTGTTAAGACCCAATATACTCCACTCATATATTAATTTTTACTCTCATTTATTTCCGATGTGGAATTTTTCACATATCTCTAACAAACATAGGTTATATAAGTGAGAGGAGATTTGAGTTAAATACTGCTAAATATATTTATTAGAATGAATAATAAACTTTAACTATGAATAAGTCCGATAAAAAATTATCTTAATAAGAATAATTATCTTTGTAAATCTATCCGAGTGACTACTCACAAACCCAAACATTAAGAACCTTCCAAATTTTCCAACAACAAGACAACTTTCTTTTACCGACATCAACTTTATCTATTGGTACATAAATCCCACTACAAATGGAGCTAGTCATTTCAAAAAGTAAATTCTAATATAATGAGCATTATGAAAAGATAAAAATGAGATAAACTTTAGGCCTAAAGTCTAAAAATGGATTGGATGCATTCATGAACTAGACATATACAGTGTGCTAGAATAGTTGATTAAAGACCTAAAAAGCAGCTACATTTAATGTTAACTATAATAGGGTTTGAGCATCAAAGTGACAATGTCCTTTTTGTTGTCTATTGCCTTTTCATTTCAATTTCCGTATATCGTCATATAACTTTTTCATATTTGTAATATTTTTTGTTACTAAAATTATTCTATAAAACAATTTTTTTTTTAATATTTATAATTATGTTCAATGAAATAATCTTATTTAAAGCTTAGTAACAGTTAAGGTTTCTTATCCCTCCCAATAAGTGTATTTAGTGGGATTTAAACCTTATTCTCCTCCAACTTGCTCAGCCTGCTTAACTAGCTAAGCTACACTTTGCTGCTACTCTTATAAGAATTTCAATTTATCAAAAGTATTCTAAGGACCAGTTTGACATTATTGTTTAAACTGCTTTCAAAATAAATTATTCTCAAAAAATTTTAATAGTATTACATATTTTAATTTTGAACAACATATTTTAATTTTTTATACTAATTAATTATAAATTATTTAATTTATTTTTTTAAAAATTAAATCCATAACTTAAAAAAACTTTAAAATAAAATTTTTAAAAAAAGAAGCGAAAATTGCCCATAAGTCTCTTAATATCAGTGTCAAATTAATTTTTGATATACAGTTTTTTCAATAATTGTAAGGAATATTTTGCAAAGTGTGTTTTTTTTTTCATCTGATTCATCGTAGCTTTACTTCGATTATATTTAAATTCGATTTAGATTATATATCTGGGTATAGTGGGTAAGTCTCCTAATACAAATTTTTTTGCATTCAATAGAAGTGAAATTCAAAAATTACTTAAACGATACCAATCCACTTATCACTTAAATCAACTTTTATTGCTCACGTGGTTACTGTATTAAGCAGCCAATGTTAGCACTAATTAATACTCTGCCGACATTTTAAAGTTCCAAACATGTGCTTATTCTGTACTGAATTTTCCCTCTAGACTATGGATTTCTTCCATTAAATAATTAATTTATTAGACTATTTTTGTAATCATTATACTTTATTTTTTGTGAATTTCTGGAGAACTTTTAAATTTAACTAATTGATACTTATTTGACCAGTTAAATAGTATTGTTAATGTTATTATTGATTGGTAAAAGACGGAGTAAGAAATTCTTCTTAATAATCCGTGCTTAAAAGGTCAGTTTGATATTATTACTTAAGTTGCTTTTAAAATAAGTTATTTTTATAAATTTTTAATAGTATTATATTTTGCTGAAAGCTAAAACTACTGAAAAAAAACTGTAAAAACTCACAACCAAACTGACCCTAATTATTATAATTTCATGTATTTTTCATACAATGCAATAATTTGACATTTACAATTTAAAGTTTCAAACAACACATGAAACTAATATAAGACTACATTACTCTTCCATTTTCGTATCATTTCTATGTTATTATTCCCAATTTTCAAAAAATACGCTAGTTTCACACATAAAAATAATAAAAATTGTTACATGTGTGGGTGAGAAATTTTTCCTAAATTGTAATTGTGCATTAGATGTCTAATGGTTTAACACATTGTTTAAAAGATCCTCATTTAGTCCGGTCTAGGCGTCATTTTAGATTTTGTAGTCAGGCTTTTTGTTTATATAGCATTATCAGGCGTTTAATCGATTTATTGTCGCTTAGCTAATTTAATTTTTTTCGCTTAGGTGACACATAAACCTAATTACAAGTGCTCTATATGAAGTTTGGACGATTGATACCGCGAACTTTTAAGTTAATGCATCACAAACTTAATTAAATTAATTTAGTGAATAATTATTATTTCTTTTTAGGTGGTTTGCAGCAAGTCAGAATCTCATTTTTCTGTATGTACGTGACACGGTCCAACACTTAGACATGCAGAATTTCTTGTGGAATCTCGCAAAGTCTCGCAAACCGGCTCACCAAGGAGGTTTTTCTCGGTAATATTCTAAAATTTTGTAGAATAGTATAGAATACTCTATACTTAGCTAGTTGTTTCTAGAATTCTCTATACTTGTGTAGAAAAGTCAAGTAAGATTTATATAAGTGTAGAAAAATCTAGAAGGCGAATATTAGCCGTTAGATCATAGAACATTCTAAATGAATCGATCTCGACCATCGGTTGAGGAGGTGGAAGTTGCTTTAAATATGTAACCACCCCTCATTTGTAAATCATACTTGAAAAGTTGTAATACACAGCATACTTGTGAGTTCCAAAAGCTCTCTTTCCTCACTTTGTGCACTTTACTTAGCCTCCGCATTTCTATCGCAAGTGGTGTTGGATTTTCGTAAAGGCTTTGCTAGCATAATTGTCGGTTGTTTTGTGCTAGTGCCGCACGGTGTTTAAGTCTGAAAATCTTAGCCCATGACAGTTGGTATCAGAGCGATGTCGAATACGCAAGAGACCATGAGCAATGTGGAGAGTGGAGAGCACGAGCGTCGTGCGATGGAGAGGCAACAAAGGAAAGAGAAATCCGTCGCAAGGGATCCCACGGCTGATCAGGAGAGGCGTATCGCTCGCTTGGAGCTTTCCGTGGCCGAACATCACGATCGTTAGGAGGAGCACACTTCAATGGTGGAGGGCATCTTTGCCGAATGAATCGAGCAATTCAAGGAGGAGTTGCGAGAGATGGTGTAGCAGGTTAGGGATGAGATGCTAGATAGTCTCAACGATGTGTCGGAGCGTTACACGAAGGCTTGCGAGGAGAATGTCGCAAGGATCACCGCAATCCAAGGCAATGTCCTTAGACTTAGGAGGAGTTTGAGGCTACTCGGGCATATGGAGTTAGGCGCAACGAGGTGGAGCAGCTTAGAGCAAGGGTGAATGCTCTACATGCTCAAGGAGTGACCGGGGTCGTAGGTGTGACTCCAAAGGTCGAAGTGCCTAAGCCCGATACATACAACGGCAGCCAAAAATTGAAGGACGTGGAGAATTTTCTCTACTCGATGGAGCGGTACTTTGGAGCCCTTAGTATCATGGATGACACGGTAAGGACTTTCCAAGCTTCTCTTTATTTAAAAGATAGTACCTTATCGTGGTGGAAGCGTATGTCCCAACCAATTGGCAATGATGAGGCGACTGTCACCATGTGGGATCAATTTAAAGACGAGTTAAGGAAGCAATTCCTACTCGCCGATGTGGAAAATGAAGCTCGTGCTAAACTGCGCCATCTTCACCATAGCGATGGCCACATTCGAGAGTATGTTAAGGAGTTCTCCGACTTGATGCTAGAGATCCCCAATCTTTCGCCAAAGGAGACACTCTTTTGCTTTATGGATAGGCTAAACTAGAGTTACAACGCCGAGATGTTCAAGACATCAAACAAGCCCTCTGCATCGCCGATTCCCTCATGGAGTTCCAGAAGAAGGAAGGCCCCAAGGATAAGGGGAAAAATTCGTTCCATAACAAAGGTGGGGGAGACAAGGAGAAGTCTCACCATAAGCCATCCGATAGCAAGGCGACATCAAGCAACAAGCCTAAAGGAGATAAGTCAACATGGACGCCAAAGTGCTTTTCATGCGAAGGGCCACATCTTGCACGAGATTGTCCCTCAAGGAAGAAATTGGCGGCCTTTATCTAAGACCTTGAGCAGAAGGACGAGGAGAGATGGGTCACATGCGTAAGGCGATTGGATGTCGTGAAGGCAAAGACGAACAAAGGTGAGTAAGGTCGCTTGTATGTCGAAGCTACATTTGAGAAAGGGGCTCCATGGGGGCTACTTGATACCGGGGCTGATTCAAGCTATTTGAGCGAGAAGGTAGCTCATTCTCTTGGCATCACATGGGAGCCGTCTAAGACTCGCTTCATGGGAGTGAATAGCGAGTGGATTGGATTAGTCGGGGTCGCCAAAGACGTGTTGCTTACTATAGGAGCCTGGTCAGGTAAAGCCAACTTTGCCATTGCCCCGATAGATGATTATAACCTCATTCTTGGTATGGAATTCATGGACCAAGTGAATCCGATAATCATACCAAGCCATGATACCATGGTGATTATGCAAGGAGAGAACCCTTGTGTGGTGCGGTGCAAGAGGGAAGGTGCGCTTAGCCCTAACCAGTTGAAGAAGGGGCTTAAGTGAGGGGAGCACACCTTTGCCGCAATTGTGGTGGAAGAGGATCTACCAACGGAGGAGTTTAACGAAGTCCAGCCAATCCCGAAGGAAATTGAGCCAGTGCTTGTCAAATTCAAGGACATTATGCCCAATGATCTGCCAAAGGGTCTCCCGCCTAGGAGAGAGATCGATCATGCCATCTAGCTAGTTGAGGGGGCCAAGCCGATAGCTAAAGCACCATACCATATGTGTCTAAGTAAGCTAGAGGAGCTTAAGAAGTAGTTGGGGGAATTGCTCAAAGTAGGCCATATTCGACCTTCGAAAAGCCTATAGGGTGCACCAATCCTTTTCCAGCAAAAGAAGGATGGATCTCTTCAATTGTATGTTGATTACCGAGCACTCAACAAGGTCATGGTGAAGAATAAGTATCCCATGCCACTCATTGCTGATCTCTTCGACCGTCTACAACAGGCGAAGTATTTTTCTAAGCTGGACTTGTGCAAGGGGTACTAACAAGTGAGGATAGCCCAAGAGGACGAGCCAAAGACCGTGTGCATTACAAGGTATGGTTCATATGAGTTCTTAGTCATGCCATTCGGTTTGACGAATGCTCCCGCAACATTTTGCACCTTAATGCAATGGTTCTTGGCGAATTTCATGGATAAGTTCATGGTCGTATACTTAGATGACATAGTCATCTATAGTAATACCATGGACGAACATAAGAAGCATATCACGGGTTATTCTCCGAGTTCTATGGGAAAACCAGCTTAATGTCAAAAAGAAGAAGTGCTCGTTCGGATTAAGAAAAGTATCTTTCTTGGGACACATCATCGGTGGTGGGAAAATTTGGATGAACCTATCAAAGATCAAGGCTATAGTTGAGTGGGAGCAGCCCACAAAGCCAACGCAGCTGCGATCTTTCTTAGGCCTTATCAATTATTATCGGCGATTCATCAAGGGGCATTAGGCCATTGCCTCACCACTTACTGATCTATTGAAAAAGGGCCAAGTATGGTGTTGGGGAGCCAAGCAGCAGAAAACATTCGAGGCATTGAAAGATGCGGTGACAAGGCAACCAGTTCTCGCACTTCCCGACTTTGACAAGCCATTCGAAGTATGCACAGATGCTTCGGACTTTTCCATAAGAGGAGTGCTTATGCAAGATGGCCACCCCATTGCTTATGAAAGCCGAAAGCTTAACGATACCGAGCGAGGATGGCCGATGCACGAGAAGGAAATGTTAGGGTTGTTCACTGCCTCCGTGTATGGGAGCATTACTTGAAGGCAGCCACACCATTCAAGATCAAGATCGATAACAATGTAGTGAGCTACCATCAAAGCCAGCCGAATTTATCGAGCAAGCAAGCACGATGGCTAGACTACTTGGTGGAATTCAAGTACGAGCTGGAGTATAGCCCAGGAAAGATAAACAATGTGGCCAACGCCTTAAGTTGAAAGTCATGTCTAGCACCGATGGTGAGTTCACCCAAGTGGACGTTGTTGGAGCACATCAAAGAGGGTTTGATGCGAGACCAACAAGCACAGAGATTCATCCAGTTGGCCAAGGTAGGAAAGACCACTCATTTCTGGATTGAGGGTGGGGCACTCTAAGCTAAAGGCAGTCGTTTGTACATCCTAGCGTGGGACAACTTGAGGTGAGACATATTCGTAGTGGTGGTTCGATTGTCAAAGTATGCCATCTTCATTCCTGCCCCTAAGGATGTACAGCCGAGACCGCAGCCAAGCTCTTTCTCAAGCATGTGGTGAAATACTGGGGGCTATCGATATCAATTATGAGCGACATGGACTCATGATTTACAGGGAGGTTTTGGCAAGAACTCTTCCATTTGTTCGGAACCGAGTTAAAAATGAGCACCACAATACACCCCCAAACGGATGGCCAAACGGAGCGTGTCAACAGTTTGCTAGATGTCTATCTTCGACATTATGACCAAAAAGATTGGGTGAAGTTGTTAGACATTGCCAATTTTGTACAATCTTATGAGGAGCGAAAGCACCGGCAAGAACCCGTTCGATATTGTCTTGGGGTTTCAACCAACAACCCCCAAGGACATTGTCAACGGCTACAAGGGGAATAGCCCACCAGCATACAAGTTTGCCAAGGATTGGCAAGAGGGGACCGATGAAGCAAAGCTTTACTTGGAGAAATCGGCCAAGCAAACAAAGAAGTGGACCGATAAGAAGCGGACTCCCTGCGAATTTCAAGTAGGCGATCAAGTCTTAGTGAAGCTGTACGAGCATGGCCGAGTGTGTGGACTTCACAAAGGACTTATGTGATGATACGAGAGGTCGTTTGTGGTTATCAAGAAAGTAGGCTTAGTAGCTTACAAGTTGGAGCTGCCCAAGGCATACTCGAAGCTTCACCCAGTTTTTCATGTGAGCCTACTCAAGCCTTACCGCAAAGATCCTGATAACGAGGAGCGGAATGTCAACACGAGGGCACCCGCCGGCATTCGGGAGCATTTTGAAAAGCAAGCCGAGGAAATCCTTTCAAAGAGGTCGTTCGAGCGCGCAATAGAGCTGCCACCAAGGAGTACTTAGTGAAGTGGAAAGGCATGCCAACAAGCGAAACTAGTTGGGAGCCTGCCAAAAAACTGTGGCAGTTTTTGAACTTGATCGAGGAGTTCGAAGCACAAGGGTCTGTGAGTGCAATGCATGGCAACGAGGGCGTTGCCACCTCAGGTGGGGGAGAATGACACGACCCAACACTTAGACATGCGGAGTTTCTCGCGGAACCTCATAAAGTCTCGCAAACCGGCTCACCAAGGAGGTTTTTCTCGGTAATGTTCTAGAATTTTGTAGAATAGTATAGAATACTCTATACTTAGCTAGTTGTTTCTAGAATTCTCTATACTTGTGTAGAAAAGTCAAGTAAGATTTGTATAAGTGTAGAAAAATCTAGAAGGCGAATATTTGCCGTTAGATCATAGAACATTCTAGATGAATCGATATCAATCATCGATTGAGGAGGTGGAAGTTGCTATAAATATGTAACCACCCTTGTAAATCATACTTGAAAAGTTGTAATACACAGCATACTTGTGAGTTCCAAAAGCTCTCTTTACTCACTTTGTGCACTTTACTTAGCTTCCTCATTTTTTATCGCAAGTGGTGTTGAATTTTCGTAAAGGCTTTACTAGCATAATCATCGATTGTTTTGTGCTAGTACCGCACGATATTTAAGTCTGAAAATCTTAGCCGGTGACATATAAAAAAATTATCATAAAAAAGAAAAGAAAAAGACATAAATATTCTTTTTATAATCCAAACATTACAAGGTGGTGTGATTAATAATATTTAATTTAAATAAAACCTATCCAATAAATTAAGTTTATGACATTAACTCAGATATATTCTTATGAGACAAACGAGACATATTCTGGCGTGGCATTTTTGTACACGTTACCAACACTTTGCATAATTTTTTAAAATTTCAATTAATTTAATTTCAAAAAAATAAAATTTCAATTAATTAGGTATAAATGTCCCTAAGTTTATATCTATGCCATTAGTCAATTTTTAATTTTCCATATGTCTATTCCAAGTCTTAATCATATATTACCATCCATTTCGTTACAATCGTGCATAAATTAATTATGTAAGATATTTTATTATTGTTGTCCTTTTATTTAAAAAATATCTTTCTTCTATTGATACTATCATATTTAGTAATTATGGTAGAGACATATTGTAAAATATAAATCAAAGTGTCGAAAAACGGAAATAGAATATGAATTCTTATATTTATTTTTTGTCCGTGATCGAAGTAATCGAAAACGTATCTTGAATGCAGAATTTAAGGTTAATTTACGGTTTGTCAAATATCAATTTATTATCACGATTTCTATAATGCCAGAAGAATAATAACAAATGAATTACGAATTTTTTCGTAATAGAAAAATCGTTAAAGAGAAAAATTGAGAGAAAATTAAATTTTCCATCACTTTGAGGTTCATTTCAAATGAATGAATTTAGGGAAAAAAGGTAATATATCATGTTTAATATTTATGAAAATAAGTAAGTACTTACATTTAATTCTTAATATTTACAATCAGAGTCTCCAACTAATTTATTCTTCAATTTAATCTAATCAATAAAATTGAATCGGATCATTTGACAAATTCGCTGACGGACTTATAAGTAAGCTCAGTATTCATGCAGCGTGCTATTAGATATATATGTTCGTAAAAAAAACTAAGTTTAGTTAGTTAAATAAACATATATAACTTGTAATACCTTAGAAACTTCTTGAACTTGTTCTTTATCGACCCTCGCCCCTCTAAACTTTTAAAAAATTTTCTCGCCCCATTGAACTAGACCCGGACATGATCAGTTGGCTCACAAGGCCCGCCCATGCCCGCTCTTCATGGGATGAGCTTGGACAAGTACTTTATCACATAAGCCTGCCCGACCTAAATCCGCAGTGGCTTGATTAATGTATGGGTTAGGCTTGATTTTAGTATTAAAATCAAAGCCCGACGCATCCGACCCAATATAAATTAATTATATTAATACCAATGCAAGTTATAATTACCGACTTCAAGAGTAACACAAATAAAATCTGTTCGTTACTCACCTAGCCGGGAAAAAATAAATCGATAAGTAAATTATCCCATTTCTCAATGCTAAAGTGTTGAGTGTTAACCCCTCAACTTCTCTTTTATACGTTTTAGATACATAGTTGTCTACTAGCATAAAACAACTGTTTGTTTTTATTTTGTTATCTGATATTATTATGGATTTTGGAGATGGTATTGTTGTTTTGAATTGAAGTTGGATTATTTAGTTTGAAATTGATTTGGTAACTTATGTTAGAATTTAAATTCAAATCTTATTTTAATTACGAATATATATATATAGTATAACTGAATGATTAATATTTTTAATTTGTAAAAAATATAAATGGATGGGTCGGATGGATTGGACTTGGGCTTAGATCATTTTACGAAGGCGCGGCCCGGCCCGAGCCCAAGTAATATTTTATACAAGTTAGGCAGGGCTTGGGTTGAAAAGTTTTTAGCTAGGCCCGATTAGGTCAGGTTCAACCCCGCCCATGTCCAGGTCTACCCTGAACTTATCTAAGTGTACCTCATGACCCCTTTCGACTGACGTGGTAGGTCATTTGATAATGCTTGAAAAGCCAATATCACGTCAGCCGAAAGGGGGCATAGAGTGCAATTTAGATAAGTTCAGAAGAATAGGGGGGCGATTAGGAATAAATTCAGGGGCTATATTCAGCCACAAAATAAACATATATAAAGTTTTGAATTAATTGCCATTTAAGTTTAATGCAATTAATTTTTAATTACTTCAACTTAGTGCAATAAATAAAGAGATTTACAACATGAAAAATCACATTAGCCCTCAATTATATGCATATATAAATATAATATGTCTGTATACCTTTAATGAGGCATTATTCCATGATTTCGTGTCGTATTATAATTTATAACAAGTGGGAGGATTAAATTAATAAAGAGTTCGTTATGCACCCACATAATACCAAAATAACTAAATTTAATTACAATTGAGTAGCTAATTAATTAAAAGAAGAGTAGTTAGTCTGCCGAGACTATTTTTAAGACTGCATTCACATTTTTTTTTCTCATTTAATTCACCGGAACTTTACTCCAACTATATTTAGATTCGATTTAAATCATACACTTAACTGTAGTGGATAAGTCTCCTAATAAGAATTTTTTACATTGACTGTGACTACATTTTCATTTTGATATCAATTAATAGTTATAAGAGAGTGATTTTAATTATTAAATATTATTTTTAAACTCTATATAAAATAACATAATTAAACCATTAATAATATTAAACAGCAGCTCTAACATCAATCACAATGCAGTATCCTGATAGCATGATGAGACAAAACTTTAGTGTTTCGGGCTTGATGGGCTTCTGTGGTGGACGAGTACCACATTCGGTTCTATAAGCAAACAATAACAATTAAACCGAACCAACCTTAACTAAAAATGAGTAACAAGATTACAACATAATTGAATATTAGGAGTTGTAGGGTGACCTCACCATCCACAAGCATCAAATATACATATGTTAATAGATTATAGATTAAGATTAGGATATAAATTAATTAAGAATTTAATGTCGGTTTAGCGGTGCTTTTATTACTTAGATTCTCTATTTAGTGACTAATTTGTTTATTGAGACGGTTAGCAACAGTCTACCTGTCGTTATTAAAGTAGTTGGAATTTAAAAATACTAGTACTATCTTATAAGGTTTTTAATGTTTAGTTTTTTTATTAAATTAATGTTTAGTTTTTAAATGCATTACACTAAAAAAATATTATCTACAAGAAATATAACATAATGATAGACATAGTCATAGAGCGAGTTTAGAGTTGGCGCCTTTATACTTTTTTTTAAAAAAATAAGTAAAAGTGAATTTTATTAAAAACATATTAAAAGTAGTTTTATGCTCTATTTTAAAAATTTCCGTTTAGTCCCACATAGGCCCTATATTAGAGATTGTCGTCCGACTTTTCGTTTATATGACTCTATTAACCCCCTGACCGATTTATTGTTGTTTAGGCACTGTCTAGTTTAATTTTTTCGCCTAGGCAGCGCCTAAACTCAATTTTATAAGATATTGATATCTATAATAATTATAGTTCATTTTTTTGACCCGCAAAAAAGCCTAGTTTGTAAAACAAACGTATATTAAAGTGTTCTCATAATAAAAGTCTCGCTTTTATTTTTAGAATATTGTCTAAATTATGTTTATAATATTTTATTATATTATAGTTTATTTTTAGTTGAATTTATTTTTTTATGTATTAATAAATATTAAAAAATAAAAAAATACAAATCCGCCAAGGCCTCAATTAAGCCCCGCTGAGACCCTTCCTAGACCATTGGAAGCCGTGACCGCCTAACTAGCCCGTAACGCTTTTTAAAGCACTGATTTTAACTTTCAGTTATCACTAATAAATAATTTTTTTTCAATTAAAACCAATTTTGCCCAAAAAATATTTCTTATATCAAGTAAATTTTGTTATTCACACATAATATAATTCTCACCTACTTTTTATAAAATAAAAATTGCACAATGACTCTTACATTAAATATAAAGAAAAATTCTAACACATTACTAATGTGACTCCAGAGGTCACAAAATCAATATTAAACTGCTATAAACTTTCTCTATTTTGGAAAGCACAAACAAAAAAGGTACATTTCATTTTACAAAATGCAAATTTGAATCGATTATATAAGCGCTCTATGACACCTTTAGGAAGCAGCATAGAGGGGCAACTGTCTATTCCCATTCATTAAAATTTTTAATGAATATATAGTTTATTTAACTGTCTAAACCCTCGAGTAGTTAAGGCAGTACCATCGATCCACTCTGTTTTGTCCTCCGACTACGCATATGTTATAGCCGACGGTGATCACAATTTTTCAAACTTGTAGATATAATTGTGACATATATATAAACAATAACCAAGAAACAATGCATGGATGAAAAGAAAACACATATAACAACTTGTTGGAATTGGCTTGGCTAGCAAAAGGACATTAATGATGTATAAAGTCTATAGTACTTATGTATAGTTGTTATCTATGCTTTTGATTTTGGCATATTTCCACACCAAATTAGCTCATCAAAGTACATATATAGGATAGGGCAATATGCAATGAATGGTCTTTTTTTGCTTCTTTTATGTGTAATTTCAATTTTTTATGATAATGAGTTTTTTTGGTACCTTTTATATATCTTTAGATTTAGAGTAATCTTTTTAAATTTCTTTCCAATATTCAATACTATAGTTACTTGAATAATTGATGCTCTTTTTTAGCCAAATATTGGATAGCTATCTTTTGTCATTTTCTTATACGAGTTTCAATTATTTGTCTTTAGTTCTAGAAAAAAGTAGAGCCGACCTTGAGCATATGTCAAGGGTGCGACGGCCTAGGACTCATGATTAAAAGAAGGCCCAATTTAATTATTATGTATATATATGTAAGCTTTGAAATAACTTTATAAATTTACCTAATGTGAATGAGTTAGATTATTGACTGAAATATAAAATTAAAATTATCCTTTTATTTATATCGATCACTACATATCGATTTTACATAAAAAAAAACTTTGTTCAAAGGGGCCCCAATTTTCTATTTCGCCTACTGCCTCTGAAACGACATGACCGGCCTAGAAAAAGTCTAGACAAAATTGCTTTTCATGTACTTTGTTTTTAAAATAAGTATTTTTGAAAGCAGATAAAAAGTTTGGGGAGAACATTGCAAACTTGTCATACATGTGGGTATGTGTTAAACCAAATTTTTTTTACAATAATATGTAAATATATTCTTATTCAATGCTTGATCAAAAACTTCAATTTCCTTGAATGATGTATTTAGTTCAAATATAAATCTGATCTAAGTCTTTTTCTACAAACTCAGCACACGTTGGTAACTGAAGTATGACACGCATGTTATTGGAAACTATGTTGATATAATGAAAAATCTGAATCCGAAATGAAGAACTATTGATAATGTATTCGAGGATATTGACTCCAATGGAAATAAGAAACAATCATTTACTACGAGTGTCAAGCATTACCTTATTAAATAAGAGCAAAATGGATACCATCACATATAGTTAAAGCTTTCCTGATTAGACAATAATTTTATCTATAATAAATTTAAACACACATCCGTGAATACACTTATTGCACATAGTTCAAATGAAAAACTCTAGAATAAATATCGAGGTATAAAAGATTAATATTTCTAAATTATATATGTAATTTATATTTATATCTAAGCTTGAGTTCGGCATAAATTAATCTGAATTACATTATATAAAGGACCAAGTATACAAATACTTATTAAATTATATGCACATATTGTACGAGAAGCTTTGTTTTAAAAATTCTCTTTTAGTTCCGCTTAGGTTTATTTAGGCTCTATTTTAAAGTTTAGTGTTTGTCTTTATGTTTCTATGGCGCTCTCAGGTCTCTAACCGATTTATAGTTATTAGGCACCGCTTGTTCCGATTTTTTCTGCCTAGAAGACGCATGAATTCAATTTTTTAAGATATCGATATCTATAATAATTATAATTTGATATTTTTAACCTACTAAAAATAACTTAGTGAAATAAAAATACATAAAAGTGTTCTCACAATAAAAGTCTCATTTCCAATTTTAAAATATTTCTAAATAATATTTTTTAATATTTTATAATTTATTTTTAATTGAAATTATATTTTTATGTATAAATAATAAAAAATTAGAAAAATACAAATCCATTTAAGCGACTGCCTAGTCCCCACTCAAACCCTATGTAAATTCTTTAAAACTTTAACCATCCGACTAACGCCTAATACTTTTTAAAATACTGATAAAAAGATAAACTAATTTTATAGTTGTCTTGTTATTATTGGAGTATTCAAGTACAAACTGTCAATTTATTTATAAAGCAAGTTGTTAACTAGTCAAATAAGTTTAGTTTACATGCAAATAATAAATTAATTGCGAGGTACCTTTCAAAGAAGCAACAGAGCCAATATTGGGAGTATTAATTAAATTAATATCCATAACATATAAATAGTAGCTCCATTTATTTAAACTAATATTATAAGAATAACGAGACAAAAAAAACTGAATTCAGTTCATTGATTACTCACATGAATTTTTTTAATATATTTATGAATTTATTCTTAAACTCATTGTTTCAAAATTCTTCGTTCAGTCATTATAAGTCTTATTTAAGCTCTATTTTAAAATTTGTCATTCAATTTTTATTTTGAGGGTGTTATTAGATGCTCGATAGATTTATTACCGTTTAGTTTGATTTTTTCCGTCTAGGTGACGCCTAATTTATTTATGGTATCATAATTTATAATAATCACAGTTTACCAATAAAAAATAATTTAGTTGGAAAACTAAATTACACTAAATTATTCTCACAATAAAATTGTCATTTTGAGTCTCAAAGAGAGAAATAATATACTCTATATCACTTAATAATTTTTAAAATATTGTCTAAATTATGCCATTTGATATTTTATATTATTTAATTTACTTTTTATTTGAATTTATATTTTTATACATATAATAAATATTTTAAAATAAAAATTATAAATATGTCTAGGCCCCATCCAGACCCCATCTAGACGTTTTAAAGCTCCGACCGCCCGACTAACATATAGTGCTTTTTAAAACATTGCTTAAACCTAACAAAGTGTTAATATTTTAGTGTAATTGGATCAACTAGGTTGACCAATGCGATCGTGACATTTCACCGAACAAGTTTGGAGAGTGCGGAGTGCATACTTGTTCGGGTACTGTTTACGATTTGGGGGTCCGGGGGCAGCGCCCCCGGATGCGGGGTCTAAGGGGCGGCAGCCCCTGGCGGGGTCTAGTGGCAGCGCCCCTAGGCAGGGTCCGAGGGGCGGCAGCCCCTGGCAGGGTCCTGGGGCAGCGCCCCGGGCTGGGGTCGAGCTGCCAGGTCAGCTCGAAAATTTTTTATTCCTGAACCCACGCATCCTTTGGAAAAATTCAACAGAAAATGAATTTTGTCCGAAACAGTGTGTCTGTTGGACACAACTGAATTCGGAAGAAACATGTCTTTTGGACATGACTGCTCCCCAAACAGCATGTCTGTTGACGTTTTTGGCTATTTAATTCACCAAAACAATGTTGGTCAGATATACAGAAAAACTCGGTTGGAATTTCATTGCAAACGAATTCTTGTTCTTGATTCACTTTCTGATTTTATCCGATTGAAAAATTTGGTAAACCGGCCAAATAAATTTCAATCTGACAGTATTTTTCACGACTTCAAAAATATCCAAGCTATCCCAGTTTTCCACATTGACTAATTCTTCTGTTATAGTGTACATATATTTGATATATATATATCTAATTAACTAAATTAAATTATTAATTTTAGTTAATATATACCCTCGACGTATGTATTAAAAAAAGTAAATTATATACCCACAATTATATAATATAAGAAGTGTATATATTCTAATTTTATATTCCATAAAACTATGATGTAATGTAAGGCAGTGGTTAACAACAAACCTTATCCTTTGAAATTGGATTTCTAAATTTAATTTTATCCATAAAATATAATACAATTATTTTGCAAAACACAAATACGTAATTGTTCCCTTGTTTCAGTAGAACAAGATATAATATCAAAACTTCCTAAATTGATATAATTGTATTTATAGGCGCACTACATCAAAATGATCACACATTCCAAGAATATATAACTATGACTTATTCAATACAACAATATTACCCCAATTCGTAATAAAGTTTCCGTACAAGCAGGGTGAGAGAGAATCAGGTGTACGCGGCCTTAATCATATATTTACAGAGATGTTGTTTTCAATTGATCCCGAAGTGGAGTTGCAATAGCTATTTATGACTTCGCAATAAAGAAGCTCATACAATTTAATGAATCATTTTACTTTACTTCATTATAATCTCAAACCAATAATTAATGAATATTTAACCCCATCAAAATAACAGATTTTAAACATCAAATAAAAACTTATTCGATAATTATCATAAATCTTTTTAGGATTAAACATCAAATTCGTTTTAATATCAGTGTGTTTTACTATTTATATAACAATTATAAAAAAACAACAAACAAATATCAACACCAACAATGTAACAAAACAAAATGGGCTATAAATCTCTGTATATTTGGAATAAAGAATCGATGGGGTTGGCCAAAGATAAATAAAGTGTAGCTTTATTGGTTAAGTATGCTCAATAAATTAGGAGAAAATAATGTTTAAATTTCACTAAATATATTTATTGGGAGGGGTGATGAGCCTTAACTATTACTAAGCTCCGAATAAGATTAGTTCAATGAAGATACTTGTAAATATTATCAAAAAAGGGCTTGACCCAAGTGATAAATAACTTGGTATTACTTAAGTAATGTTCCATGTTCGAATTCTGTAAATATAAAAATTCTCACTAAAAGATCTATCCACCATAACCAGATATGTGACTTACGTCGAATTAGGATATAGTCAGAATGAAGCTCCAATGAAGCGGGTAAAAAAAATATAATTGGAATAAGAAATAGTTAAAGGTAAAAGAGATAAGTGGAAGCATGTGTGTCACGTGCAGTGGGTATAACAGCGAAAACTGCCGCTTCCGCCGGCAGCCTATCGCCATCGATGACCGACACTTGTACCTCAAAAGCAGCCGCGTGGTTTACTGACGCGTATACATCCTCTTTCTCTCTCTGCTGACATGGCGGTCAACTTACCCCACTTGCCCCTTCCTCTGACCTGTCGTGGACCCCACCTTGTCCCCCCTTTTCCCCTACACCCATCTCTCCTCCTCTTACGTGGCACATGACGTGGCACCCGTTCTTCCCCTATATAAACTCTCCAATACCACCCCATTCACCTCCACACCAATCAAATTTCAAATTGTTATTCCACACTCCAAATATTTCACCATATACCCAAACTTCTCTTCTTTAAAAAATTCCTTTAAAAAATTTCGATTTTTTTCGTTTTTGCTGTTGGAGTTATTATGGCTGTGGATAACGCTTTATCGTCACCTTTGGGTCCGCCAGCGTGTGATAAAGATGCGAAGGCTTTGCAGCTCATAGAGCAGATGACTCGGAATGCTGAGCTGGTTCAAGAAAAAGTGCTGGCCGAAATCTTGAGCCGGAACAAAAATGTTGAGTACTTGAAAAGATACAAACTTGATGGTGCTACAGATCGTAAATCCTTGAAATCTAAGTTACCCATCATTACTTACGAGGATCTTCAACCCGAAATTCAACGTATTGCTAATGGTGATCGCTCTCCTATCTTGTCCGCTCATCCCATTTCCGAGTTTCTCACGAGGTAAACAAGATTTTATAGAAGAATTTATGATAAACTTTGACTAAATCGGTATATAATCGCTAAATATGTGAGTGAAAATCATGTTATAACTTTTTCTAAAACTAAAAATGAAACGTACAAAGATAATATGTCTTTGTGCAAATGCTTGATTACAGATAAAAGAACAAAAATATGAAAGAATTTAGCAAATATTTAGTCTTTAACTTGGCTTATAAATATTGTTTCCTAAACAAACTAAATTTAGATTATTTAATTATTCATCAATAATGACATGACACATGTCAACTTTTTAGTGAATTGACTAAAAAATAAAGTTTTGGATTACAATTGAACTCCACGGTCTAAATGGAAAGTGGTTTAGTATTGTTTAAGGAAGGTTTGGAGTGTGAGTCTTATTGAACGTATAAAATCCTTATTAGGAAACTCATCTACCATAATTAGGTGTGTGATTCAAGTCGGATCTGAATATAATTGGATCAAAGTTTCGGTGAATGAGATAAGAAAAAAATCTACAATCCTAAATAATTATAACTTTTTATTAAATTCCAATTTAATATTAATCATTCTGCGCAAAAGAATATGCCATAAATCCATCATAAAAGCCAAAATTAGAGGCTAAAATTGACTCTTTACTTGTATTACACGTTACAAATATAGATAATTAATTCTTTAATTTCTTGATTTTTTCAATTACAGTTCAGGAACATCAGCAGGTGAAAGGAAGCTAATGCCCACAATTAAAGAAGAGCTGGACCGTCGCCAATTATTGTATAGTCTACTAATGCCAGTGATGAACTTGTAAGCTATTTTTAATGAAAATTATTTAAATATATCAACATCGTTCATTAAATTCGATCCACATGCACCATGTTATATGTCAATTTTCATTTTAATTCGTGCAATTAATACTCATAAAGTCCAAAATTTTGATTTTAACAGGTATGTTCCTGGTCTAGACCAAGGCAAAGGGCTCTATTTCTTGTTCGTAAAATCCGAAACACGTACCCAAGGCGGTCTCCTGGCTCGCCCGGTCCTAACAAGCTACTACAAAAGCGACCATTTCAAGACCCGCCCGTTTGACCCGTATAATGTCTACACTAGCCCAAATGAGGCCATTCTTTGTGCCGATTCCTTTCAGAGTATGTACACTCAGATGCTTTGTGGTCTCCTTGACCGCCTCCAAGTTCTTCGGGTTGGTGCGGTTTTTGCCTCGGGTTTGCTTCGGGCCATTAGGTTTCTTCAGCTCAACTGGGAGCAACTTGCTTCGGATATCGAATCGGGTGTGTTGAATAAGCGGATTAGTGATCCTTCGGTTAGGGATTGTATGGCGAAAATCCTGAAACCCAATGTTGAGCTGGCGGAGTTTATTCGGGTGGAATGCGGGAAAGGCGAGTGGGGCGGTATCATCAAGAGGATTTGGCCTAATACTAAATATCTTGATGTGATTGTAACCGGAGCTATGGCTCAATATATTCCTACTCTTGACTTTTATAGCGACGGATTACCGACCGCTTGCACTATGTATGCTTCCTCGGAATGTTATTTCGGGTTGAACCTCAACCCTATGTGCAAGCCATCGGAGGTTTCGTATACCATCATGCCAAACATGGCATACTTCGAGTTCCTCCCTCACCACCGCGAGTCAACTCGCGACTCACCTCCCAAAATCGTTGACCTAGTCGACGTAGAGGTGGGGAAGGAATACGAGCTCATTATCACGACTTACGCAGGGTTATATAGGTATAGAGTCGGTGATATCCTCCGAGTGACCGGGTTTCATAACTCGGCCCCACAGTTCCACTTCGTAAGGAGGAAAAATGTGTTACTAAGTATTGACTCGGACAAAACCGATGAGGCTGAGCTTCAAAAGGCGGTGGAAAATGCGTCGAACCTACTGCGCGAATTCAACACGAGCGTGGTGGAGTACACGAGTTACGCGGACACCAAGACAATCCCTGGGCACTACGTGATATATTGGGAGCTACTAGTGAAAGACTCGGCTAACTCTCCGAGCCAAGAGGTGCTGAGCCAATGTTGTCTCGCAATGGAAGAGTCGTTAAACTCGGTGTACCGACAGTGCAGAGTCGCGGACAACTCCATCGGACCGCTTGAGATACGTGTAGTGAAAAATGGGACATTCGAGGAGTTGATGGACTACGCAATATCGAGAGGGGCATCAATAAATCAATACAAAGTGCCTAGATGTGTGAATTATACACCAATAATGGAGTTGCTTGATTCAAGAGTGGTTTCTACACACTTTAGTCCTTCTTTGCCTAAGTGGACTCCTGAAAGAAGAAGATGAGTGAAGCTAATAAACTAGCTTTTCATAATAACTAAAAATAAGATCAATCTTGATGGGGAAATATATGTAAAAATTGTAGAACTTTTGAGTTTTTTTTTATGTGGGGTTTTAATTAGTAGGGTATGGGAGAAGGGTTAGTTGGATTAGGATAATATGTAATTTGGTGTAATATTTAAACCAAGTGGAAATGACGATCATATGATGTGACCTTTAAAATGTTTGGTCCAATGTGATGTTTCTTTCATTAGCTACTTGTAACTCGTTTGGTAATACTAACTAATTGGTTACTATGAAATTTGTAGTAATATCAATTTATAAGTTGCAAGAAATGTTAAATGAACCAAAAATGAAATGTAAAGAAGAAAAACTTTTGGTGTATAATATTCAATGAGGGTATCTTTGTATTTTTCAGTCGACTCGTCCTTCTCCGTTGCTTAAAAATAAACTATAAAACCAGTTTATAATTACTCCATTCATTTTCAAATATTTGATACTTTAACTAAATTATGAAACTAATGAAATATTTATTACACTGTTAAAATGACTAATTTATCCTTTATATTTTATATAATAAATCTCTTTCTTCTTAATTACTACTCATAATCGATTATCTCCCTCCTAATTAATACAATGGTAAGTTAGGAAAAATATGATAAAAATGCGTTGAAATTCCAAAACGTCAAGCTTTTGGAAAAATAAAAAAATCCAAAACTTTAAACTTTTGAAAATGGAGAGGGTAACAACTTATAATTTCAACAATACTTAATCTCTTTCCTAATATATGCAAGGGTAATTTAGGGAAAGAATGATTAATATTGCATTGATATATTAAATAATCACTTATTTAGAACCAAAATAAAAAAACCAAATGATTATTTATTTGGAACCGGGGGAGAGGTAAATTAAAATACAATATAAGCACCGGATATACTTTCACATAAATTAAAAAGTGCTTATAAACAGAATTTGACCAACTTATAAACAATTAAATGCACTTAATTCCTAAAGTTTATTTAATGTACTTCAACATTTTTCATTTTCTCAAAAAAATTTAATTTTTCATTCTCTTTTCTTCCACACTTCGTATATATTTAAATGGACAGAAAACTAGCAAGTATGCGATGGACATATCAATAAATTTTGGTTCATTTATCATTCTATAAGTTAGAATGTGTCAAAAAGTCAATGTCAATTTTGAAATAGTGGAAATGATTTATTTATAATGAAAATTAATAATGGAAATCATAGAACGAGGGAAAGAATAATCTTTTAGATACTAATATGTATTGGGTCACCAATTGGACTCGGTATAATTGATAGATCTATAAAGTATGTGTCGGGATAAATAGAGATTAATTCCTGACTCTTACAGAAAAACTCCTATTATTTCAAAAAACATGTGACGGGTTCTAGCGGTATGATCATGTTTTAGTGGAGTGTTTTGATGGTGTTTTAGATAAATAATCACAAATAAATAATTAGTATGTGTTAGGATTGAAATCCAACGTCGCTCTCCGTGTATTCACTGAGCTTATATATAAATAGGGCCTCGAAGGCCTTAACTCATACGACGCGTTTTAAAGCCGTGAGGTTGGCCCTGAAGGTGCCAAAGCGGACAATATTATTCGAGCTGTTTATATCACGTTATCAGCACGATCGCTATGAGGGGGTGTGTTAGGATTGAAATCCCATGTCGCTCTCCGTATATCCACTGAGCTTGTATATAAATAGGGCCCTGAAGGCTTTAACTCGTACGACACGTTTTAAACCCGTAAGATTGCCCCTAAAAGCCCAAAAGTGAACAGTATCATTCGAGATGTTTATAACAGTATAGACTTAGATCAGCCAAGAATTTAACTAGGACTCAAAAATCATTTTCAGCCTAGTGAATAAGAACATATAAAATCCACTTACTTTGAAAAGAAAAAGCCCAAACAATTAATAGTTGTTTTGATAGCTAAGCCCAGGAAGTTAGTGGTATCCCATAGCCATAGGCCCATATCTTTGGTGTTTAAAAGATTATAATCATGATTTGTAGGTCAGAATAGTATGATAATGATATTTATGTAAGATATTTTAAGTTAATTTTTATGGCCCATGTATTTTATAGATTCTGATTTAATATTATATTCGGCTTTATGTGATGGTCATAAAGCCTTACAGAAATTAAATCGGTTTAAACTTAATTCCTTTCTCGCTATAAATAAATTGGCATGGAAGTAAAAGGATTGGACTAAAAATATAAAGCATAAAAGGATAAGCATTGAAGTAGTTATTTGTTTTAGATAACTGTATATATAATAACTATCCCTATTTCGATTCGCGAGTCCGGATAAATTGGTCTTGAGGTTTTATCCCGATTATAGTTTATGGCTTATTGTTGTTATAGATTTCATTATCGAAATCGTTACGGGATATAAAAGTTCTTACAATTTATGTGAAGATGGTTAAAGCGAGTTGGATTAATGGCAAAGCCCTCTAATCGCTAAGTTTTTTTTCCCATCTAGTTTATCGGAACTTTACTTCGACTACATCCAGATTAGACCCGAGTCGCGCACCTAGCTGTGGTGGGTGAGTCTTCCAATAAAGATTTTCTGTGTTCACTAAGACTCGAACTCGAGACCTTGCTTAAGCGGTATCAAGTCGCTTACTACTTGGACTAACCCTTATTGGTCTCTAATCATTAAGTTAGTATGTTACTTAGATATATATTGCCTGAATTTCTATTCAATTATGCTTACTTTGTTAAACTGCTTGTGGATAATTGTAAGATTATGCTTAATAGAAATGTCAATTGGAGATATGCTTGATACATACCTGACCTCTTATCTTGACACGTTTTACGAGCGGATGCCTCCAATTTTAAGATGTCTTTACCTGCCCCCTGAACTTGATAAAAGTATTCATTTGAGTCCCCTCGATGTCACGTATCACCTTGTGATTGATTTGACTTTTTAAAGATGTCAAATTTTTTAATTTTCCTCTCTCTAATAAAAAGGTGACCCGTAACACTAAGGGGGTTGTAGTGAACATTTTTGTTAAGTTCAAGAGCTGGTGAACACGTCTTAAAGCTGGATTAATAAAAACCTCGAATTTGTATAGACAAAATCAAACAACTATTTTCATAATTAATAGTACTAATTAAGTGGGCGAAATTCAATATTTGGTTCACTGGACCTGTCAAAATGCATGAATTTAGTTACCTGACTTTTTATTTGACGTTAAAATTCCACTTATATTATGATTAAGAGCTGTGATTTTTGAACGTTGACCTTCTACTTGCAATTGCAGTATATGTATATATAATCTCAAATTAACTGTTTATCATCTATTCACAATCTTTTAGAGTTCTATATCTTTTACTGAACAATAATGGAGGGTGTGATAAACGAAAGTAAAGTAGACCGAATCAGTGCTATGCTAGATTTCGTTGTCCAGCATATTCTCTCCTTTTTATCATCGACCAAAGACGCTATTCGTACATGCATCTTATCAAAAAGATGGAAGGATCAATGGACTCGTGTTCCTGTTCTCATTTTTAAATCATATGGTATGTCCGATGAAAAGTTCTTTGAATTTACTCAAAATGTCCTACTCGCATATGACTCGGTCGAGATCAAGAAATTCGACATCGACTGTTGTCGTGACTCCAAGAAGGATCCTCTTTTTCCTGCCAAAATACATTTCGCAACAACAAGAAATGTCGAAGAGTTGATTTTGGATTCCAATGGGTTATGGTGTGTCTTGCCCGAAATTGTTTTCAAACATTCTTCTTTGGTTAAACTGGATATTGATAGCATTATGCTGGTTATGTAAATAATATTATGTTTATTATTTTACTTTTATGTATTTTCCTATATTGTAAAGTTGTACCATACACAAACTCTTCCTATTTTGTAATTGCTATTATTAATATAGAACTCTACACACATTTGTGTGTGTGAATTTCCTCAACAATATTCTAGGTTTACATGGTATTCAGAGCTTGATAAGGCAAAACTGCCGTCGGCTGAGTTACAGTCACTGCCGATTATTTTCCTGTCCGTTCTTGTTTGTTTTTTTTCCGATCAGACCTGATATTATAGCCACATCAGGTGCTGCTCTTTCATCATCAACATGAGCCTTGGTTTCATCTGCCACTTCTGAAAGTAGTGCTGCGATTACCCCATCCATCTCACATCAATTACCGTTAAAATTGGATTCCGATAATTATGTCCTTTGGAAAACCTTGATTATTCCGATGCTTACGGGATGCGATCTCGTCAAATTTATAGACGGCACAACTCCAATTCCAGCTGAAGTTTTGGCAGACAATAATCCTAATCCTGCATTTTTATTATGGAGGCGTCAGGATCACCAAGTTCTCAGCTGGGTGTTGAATTCTATTTCGCCGTCAGTATTACCACAAGTCGTTGGTGTACAATCAGCCCGTGAAGCCTGGGTCAAACTTGAAAGTGCATATGCCTCAGGTTCTCGTGCTCAAGCTCGTGACCTTAAACAACAGCTTCATCACCTCAAGAAAGGTAACGAAACAATTTCAGCCTATATGCAACGTGCCAAACTGATTTTTGATAGACTGAGTTCACTTAATCATGTTGTTTCGAATGAGGATTTAGTTGATGCTATTTTGGATGGGTTGAGTAGTACAAATAGCCCTTATCGTGATTTTTGTAGATCGTTAGAAGCACGTATGACCACTGTTTCTTATGATGATTTGTTTGGTTTATTATTGACCGAGGAACGCCAATTAAGTAAGGGTAAAAGCCCCGTCGAGGATCTTTGTAACGACCCGATCCTAAGAGGGGTGGCGCCGGGGTAGAAGACCTGAGCAAAGAGCGGCCATGAAGGATGTCGATGGGGACAGGAATGAACCGAATCCACACCTGAAAGAGAGAATTTCGAGATTGTGCTGGTATGGGACAGCAGAATTGAGAATGGTTAAGGATTTCGAAATTGTAATGGTATGGGACATTACAATTGAGAGAGACTTAAGAGATTTGATTGGTACTACCTATGCAAACAAGGTGCACCTTCTTTTCGGGGAGCCTACTCGGGAGAACTCCAAAGTTGAGCGTGCTTGACTTGGAGCAATCTCGGGATGGGTGACCTCCTGGGAAGTCATTTCCAGGAAGTGAGCGAGTGAGGACAAAGCTCACCGGTGTGGTTCGGAGACGAACCAGGCGGAAGCTGGTGGGCCTGTAACGACCCGGTCCTAAGAGGGGTGGCGCCGGGGTAGAAGACCTGAGCAAAGAGCGGCCATGAAGGATGTCGATGGAGACAGGTATGAACCGAATCCACACCCGAAAGAGAGAGTTTCGAGATTGTGCTAGTATGGGACAACAGAATTGAGAACGGTTAAGGATTTCGAAATTGTAATGGTATGGGACATTACAATTGAGAGAGACTTAAGAGATTTGATTGGTACTACCTATGCAAACAAGGTGCACCTTCTTTTCGGGGAGCCTACTCGGGAGAACTCCAAAGTTGAGCGCGCTTGACTTGGAGCAATCTCGGGATGGGTGACCTCCTGGGAAGTAATTTCCAGGAAGTGGGGGAGTGAGGACAAAGCTCACTAGAAAGACTCGTGTTGGTTTGTGGGGCCAGTTGGTCAAACTCGGGGTGTTACAATCTTAATCATGTGTCAGCACACCACACTCGTCCTCAAAATCCAAGTGGGCGAGGTCGAGGCCGCGGTAGGCATCAATTTCAGCCTCATCGCTGTCAACAAGGACAATTTGACAGCCCCGCTCAGTTTTCTCCTTACGGCCAGCAGGGTCAGAATTTTCAGTACTACGGGTAGCAGTCTTACGGCCACCAACCGTCCAGTTTGGGCCTTCTTCCTCCACCACCAGCCTATACTTCGATCACACAACAGGCACCTAAAGATGCTTCAACTTTGGTCTGTCATAACTGCAAGGGAATGAGCCACTACTCGAGACAATGTCCTTCACCTCGACTAAATACCCATCACTGTCCTCCTTCATCAAACTTTACCACCGTAAATCCTACTAACCAGTCTTGGATCATGGATAGCAGTGCTACACATAACATTACTTCCGATTTGGGAAATCTCCATCTTCATTCTGAGTATTCCGGTCTCGAAGAAGTCCTTTTTGGTAATAGTTGTAAACTTCCTATACATCATGTTGGTTCTTCCCATGTTCCTAATACGTCGTTAAAATTGCACCAAGTTTTACATGTTCCTCATTCTAATTCAAATTTAATTTCTGTTAGTGTACTCACTAAAGCTAACGATGTTTCAGTTGAATTTTTTAATGACTGTTTTGTTGTGAAGGACCTTCTTTCCAAATAAGTGATACTTCGAGGCCAGAATAAGGATGGTCTTTATCAGTTGGCGTCTTCGTCCCATGCTCCAGTTTGCTCGCATGCTACTTCATTGACTACGTGGCATGAATGACTTGGGCATCCTTCCTTTCCAGTTGTCAGCCGGGTTCTTCGTGAAAATAATATCCAATTTTTAGATAAGTCATCTAGGTGTCAGTTGTGTCCGGATTGTTCAGTTAGTAAGAGTCATCGTTTGCTTTTTTCTATTTCAGAGTCTATTGTTTCTGGACCTTTGGATTTAATTTGTTCTGATGTATGGGGACCAGCCCCAATCCAATCACGTGATGGTTTTTCATATTACATTTTATTTTATGACCATTTCAGCAAATACTGTTGGATTTACTTTGTGGAACATAAGTCTGATGCACTATCTATTTTTATTCAATTTCGCACTACAGTTGAAAAGTTTTTTACCCGATCTATTAAATGCTTCCAATCTGATGGGGGAGGGGAATTCAAACCAATTCAAAAATACCTTCAACAGCATGGCATTCAATCTCGTATGTCGTGCCCATATACCCCTAAACAAAATGGTAATGCTGAAAGGAAACATCGCCATGTGGTTGAAACTGGTCTTGCATTACTACATCGTGCTGGGTTACCTATGCAATTTTGGTCCTATTCATTTGATACTGCTGCTTTTTTGATTAATCGAATGCCTTCCAGTGTCATTAATTTTGATAGTCCTTTTCATCACCTATTTTAAGAGTCTCCTGATTATTCATTTCTGCGAGTATTTGGTTGTTTGTGTTATCCGTGGTTGCGTCCTTATGCTTCAAATAAACTTGACTATCATTCATGTCATTGTGTTTTTGTTGGCTATCCGGTTATCGGTGTTTTGATCTTTTTTCGAATAAATTTTTTGCCTCACGTCATGTCTTGTTTGATGAGCATGTTTTCCCATGTTCGGACCTTGTGAAGCCTGCTTTGCATGATCCAATGATCCAAAACTCACTACCAACCATTACTATACACACCAGGACACCACCTACTTCACCTATAGCTTCTCCTCAACCTGACCCACCACCAGCTTCTCCTCAGCCTGACCCACCACCAGCTTCTCCTCAACCTGAACCACCACAATCACTATAACCTGATTCCTCACCCTCTCCACCTCAAAAAACCAAGACTATTTCACAACTTTATGCCCAAACTGAACCTTCCACCTCTGGTATTTCCCTTGTAGTGGACATACCCAAGTCTGCGGTGTCTCACTTGGCACGTCGTCTCTCGCGTGATGAGGTCAGAAAATATAGACCACGAGCTCTGTATACAAGCACTACTCCTATTGATCCCACGTGTCACACAGAGGCTATGAAAATTTCACATTGGCGGGCTGCCATGTCTGATGAATTTTTAGCACTTATTCATAATGGCACTTGGGAGCTTGTACCACCTCATGAAGCTACAAATGTTATTGGGTGCAAATGGGTTTTTAAAACAAAATTACGTACCGATGGTACAGTTGAACGCTATAAAGCCTGCCTCGTAGCGAAGGGTTTTAATCAACAACCTGGTATGGACTTCTCTGAAACTTTCAGTCCTGTTATTAAACCAGTCACTATTCGGCTACTTTTATCATTGGCTGTAAGTCACTCGTGGTTTATCAATCATTTTGATGTTTTAAATGCTTTTTTACATGGTGATCTTGATACACCAGTCTATATGGTCCAACCACCTAGTTTCATCGACCCTCATTGCCCTACTCATGTCTATAAATTAATGAAATTACTTTATAGTCTCAAATAATTGCCACGTATGTGGCATAATAAACTCACTCAGTCCCTTCAGGAGTATGGTTTTCACAGCTCACGAGCTGATGTTTCTCTTTACTTTTATTGTCGGGGTTCATGTGTTTTGTTTTGCTTGATTTATGTTGATGATCTTCTTGTGCTTGGGAATGATTCAAAATAGGCCTCACATTTATTTTCTTTCTTTCAATCTCGATTTGCAATTAAGAATTTGGGAGCGGTCAATTATTTTTTGGGTATTGAATTCTCGAGAAAAAATGGCCGATTATTTTTATCTCAAACCTAAGTACACGCAAGATCTTTTAACTCGAGCAAATATGTCCTTGGCTAAATCGGTTTCTACTCCGGCTACTCATGTGAAGCCTGCGGATATTGACTCTAGTGAATACATTGATGTTACCCATTATCGTAGTTTGGTGGGTGGTCTTCAGTATCTCACAATTACTCGTCCTGATGTGGCATTCTCGGTTACAAAGGTGGCACAATCTATGAACTCACCAACTATTTCTAGTTGGCAAGCTTTAAAATGAATTTTGCGTTACCTATAAGGCACCATTGATTTTGGCTTGCGTTATTATCAACAATCGGGCATTCACTTACATGGTTTTTCTGATTCCGATTGGGGTGGTAATGCTATAGATCGTCGTTCAACGATAGGTTATGGTTTTTATCATGGTACTAATTTGATCTCATGGACATAAAAAAAGCAACGTACAGTTTCTAAGTCCTCCACAGAGGCTGAGTATCGGGCAGTTGCTAACACTACCTCTGAGTTGGCATGGATAGAGCTTCTTTTACGAGAGATTGGGTTTTCGGCTAATAGCCCCCCTACACTTTGGTGCAATAATTTGAGTACGACTTATCTCACAGCCAACCCCATCTTTCATTCCCGGACTAAACATTTAGAGTTAGATTTTCATTTTATGCGTGAAAGGGTAGCCTCGAAGGCCCTTCTTGTTCGACACATCTCGACTGAAGACCAAGTTGCGGATATATTCACCAAGCCATTGTCTCGTCATCGGTTCATATTGTTACGTAACAATTTGGCTGTGGTTCACAAGCCCACCCAACTTGCGGGGGGGGGGGGGGGGGGGGGGGTGATAGCATTATGGTGGTTATGTAAATAATATTATGTTTATTATTTTCCTTTTATGTATTTTCCTATATTGTAAAGTTGTACCATACACAAACTCTTCCTATTTTGTAATTGCTATTATTAATATAGAACTCTACACACATTTGTGTGTGTGAATTTCCTCAACAATATTCTAGGTTTACAGATATGTCTTGTTGTTGTTTTATGTCGAAAAAGAAAGTTAATTGGGAAAGTCTGCTTGAGTTAAGTTTATTTCACTACATTTTTCCTAATCAAGCAATTGAATATTTTTATCCGGAAGCCCGCTCCTTAAATGTTTGGAATTAAGGTTTTGTTTCGAATTAGACCAACTTATTTTAGTTTCTAATTCTTTGAAAAGATTTGTTTTACTACTTTCTCATAAGATTGTACTCCATGAAATTTCATGTCCGAAACTTGTGGAACTTACTGTTCGTGGAAATGAATCAAAACATGTTGGTATTTTAGTGTAATTGGATCAACTAGTTGACCAATGCAGTCGTAATATTTCATCGAACAAGTTAGGAGAGTGCGGAGTGCACACTTGTTTGAGTTCTATTATGATACTTAGCTTACGAGGTCCGGGAGCTACCTTTTGCAACACTTCTGTTATGAACTGTTGCAGTTGCTCGAATGGATACGTCTTTTCACAACACTTCTGTTCTGAAGAGTTGCGACTATTCGTATCAGGTCTATAAATATGTGGCATTGGCAACATTTTTAGCAATCTGGTTGCAATCTGGTTCACTTTTTCACAACTAGAAATTCATTCTAAGTTCTTGTCAATTCTGATTTTATCCGATTGATCTATTTGGTAGAACCGCCAAATAAGATTCAATCTGAAAGTGTTCGTCATGACTTCAGAATTATCCAGGCTTCATTCTACCGGAATTCCCCAACAAAGATTGAATCTTATTGTCACTTGAAGCCTGAGTTTTTTACCGAAAAGGTACGAATTCAATCCGTACTCTTGAGATGATTGTTTGTGTCTCTTACTTCAATTTCTCGATTTTTCGGAAAACTTCCAGATTTTGCCCCGGTTTTGTTTTGATATTTTCTCTTGTTATATAAATCCGATTTGGATGATTCTTGATTCTATTGATATCTACAGAATCTAAGGAATATATGTTCAGAAGAAACCTTGTTTAATTTCATTCGTTTTCAATGTGAAATTTTCATTTGAAGTTGAGTCGTGAAATCTGTTTTTGGAAAATCTCAACTTTGCACACTGTTTAGTGTTTTGATCATAACTTTGGCTATAAAATTTGGATTTCTGTGATTCTGGTGGATTTGGAAAGGTAAGACATGTGGGTAATTATGTTTAGAATAAATGTTTTCGATTTGATGATGTTTTACTGGATAAAAATGCAGGGGAAGTCAGGTCATGAAATCTGAAAAATTCTGAAAAATATGAATGTTGATTTTATTGTGTTTTAATTGAAGTTTGATACTTTAAAATTTAGGATTTAAATTTCTTAATTATTGATGTTATGTTGAATTATGTTTGATGGCCATTTTCATTTTTGGTTGTTCATGGCGGTATAAACGTTCTTTTTCTCGGAAAAAATCTTGATTCTCAAGTCGTTTTGTGTAAATGACGTGTTTAGGTTAATTTTTTCATAAAAAGAACAGCGCCATTGGATTTGGGACATCGAAAAACCTTAGGAGGGGTTTTGTTGGTGGCCGGAATTGATTTTAAAATGATTTAAAATCTGAATTCGGTTTTCTGCAAGTTGCAAGGGATTCTGAATCCGTTGCAAAATTCGTTGCAGAATGAAAAGTTGCGATGGTTCATTTGTGACAACTGTTTTTCGTGGCAGTTCATGGTACATTGTGACGGTTTGTGAGGGATTCTAATTCCGTCAGATATTCCGTCACAAAAGGAAAAGTCTAATGGATGGTTTATTTTGACGGTTTCTGAATGGGACGGTTAGGTTGTTTGTGAGGGATTCTGTGTCCGTCAGAAATTCCGTCACAAAATGATAAGTTAGGACGGTTAGTTTTTGTGACAACCGTTTGTGACGGTTCATGATATGTGGTGATGCTTCCAGTTTTGGCAACACTTTTGTCATCTATTGCGACTTTTTGTAAGTGTTGCCAGAAACAAGGCTTCTAGTTGATATGGTAAAGATTTTCATAGTGTTGCCAGAATATTTTTTTTGTGTCGCCAGAAAGAATGTAAGTGAAGCAGTTTTGGCAACACTTTAGTGAAATTAAGCGTTGCCAAAAACTTGACCTTAATTTAAATTTAACCATCATCTAATGTGGCATTGGTTTAACTTTTGGGGTTGACATGTCAATGGTTGACTGACAGGTGTCAGTCAAAAGTCAAAGCTGACCGGTCAACTTAATGCTACATGGCACGTTTCTATTGGCTTCCTTCGATTTTGGAAGGTTAGTCGGATACAAGTTATTTTTCTTATAAGGAGTATAGTTCTTCCGTAAGTGGATGAGTGTTTCTTCTTAGGGGATATGCTTCTTCTTAGGTGTCTAAGAAACAAACTTGTGTGAGTGATTCTACAATGGAGTCTGAGTTTATAAAAATTGAGCATAATTTAGCCAATCATATAACTAAAGGGTTAAGGAAAGATCTTGTGCAAAAGTCGGCTATGGGGATGAAATTAAAGTCCATCTAAAATCTCTCATGTTAAGATACCCAATTCCCACCTAATATGACATTAGGTGCTGAATTCAATGAGGAAAGCTTAACATTTAGAGATTGGAACACACTGATTAAAACATCCCAAGGTGTGTGTTCAGACCTGCAAGTAAAGGAGTTGAAGTTTAACTTCTTAATAGCCTTTTTGAAAAATTGCATACGCAGGTGCAAGAGTAAAAAGGCTACCTAGATAAGCATGAAGTTTAGCCGCTTCAAGAAGCTTGGACTTGGCTTTGATATACTTATGAAGGATAGGGACACAAGGCTAGTAAAAGATAGTGTCAAGTAAGAACATGTTAGAATGTTGACTTATGTGTATATTATCTTCGAGTATTCAAGATGGATAGCCAAGGTTCAATCCATAGTGATACCTTTGGTATTCGAATATTTGGAATGTGTAATATACTAAGATGAAATTCAATCGTCATGATATTTCATTTATGAATAAGTTTGTTATTTGTTGTGATTTTGTTTAGTTAATCATGGATTACACTAAAATGGGGGAGGATTGTTGGTATTTTAGTGTAATTGGATCAACTAGTTGACCAATGCAGTCGTAATATTTCATCGAACAAGTTAGGAGAGTGCGGAGTGCACGCTTGTTCGAGTTCTATTATGATACTTAGCTTACGAGGTTCGGGAGCTACCTTTTGCAACACTTCTGTTATGAACTATTGCAGTTGCTCGAATGGACACGTCTTTTCGCAACACTTCTGTTCTGAAGAGTTGCGACTGTTCGTATCAGGTCTATAAATATGTGGCATTGGCAACATTTTTAGCAATCTGGTTCACTTTTTCACAACTAGAAATTCATTCTAAGTTCTTGTCAATTCTGATTTTATTCGATTGATCTATTTGGTAGAACCGCCAAATAAGATTCAATCTGAAAGTGTTCGTCACGACTTCAGAATTATCCAGGCTTCATTCTACCGGAATTCCCCAACAAAACATCTTCAGATGTCTAATCAAGTCTTTGAAAATGTTTTATCTGGCAGTCCGTTACTTATATATTTGGAATTAGGTGGGTGTTTTGGTTTTGATCAGCTTGTTATTGCATCCAAATCTTTGAGATGATTATTTTTAAAAGGACTGAAAGGCTCTCTTATTGTTATTTCATGTCCTAATATAAAGGGACTGAAATATGAGGATCTTAAAGACGTTGGAACATTAAAATTAACAGAAGCGCCATGTTCAGTATCGGTTACAAGTGATTTAACTATCAACTTAAAAGAGGGATCTGTTGAATGGAAAAGGATATGTTCTTCAAGGAGTTTAAAATCAGGAGTTGGAAACAAGTAAGAAATTGTCAGGTGAACTTTATTGGGACCAAACATAAATTCAAATTTTATAATGAAAAGTATCGACACATTTTCGACATAGTTTGTGGTTTTCGGTCTAGTGGTGAATACTGTAAGTCATATTACTAGTTAAAATACATCTTTTACATGTTGTATTTGCTTACTATATGATTTTATGTCTCACAGTTTTATTTTCATTGATAGATAACGAAAAGATATCGATTAGCACACCAAAGTTATTAACTTTGTCATTGATTAATGGAGTAATCCCAGCTAGAACATAGTATTTTTTCTAATTAAAAGTTGGGCAGGTGATCCGGTCCCAAATATTATTAAAAGAAAAGGTGTATAAAAACATAAAGAAAAAAAAAGAAGAAAAAGAAGCATACTGGAACTAAATACAATGCTTACAAGAATCAAAATTATAAAATAAGCCACATACATGGCGAAAGAACCACTAACTAAAGGGTACCACACCTATTGTGCTCCCTCAAATCGGGATCGGTGAACCGCCTCCTGCAGGTAGTGCGACTGGTCAGTGATGATGACCACTGTCTTCATGTTGTGCCACCACTCGGTGGTAGCAAGTTAGATACAAAATCGGAGCAAATTATATGCCTGGAATAAGGAAGAACAGAGCTTGAAAAAAGCTTTGGTTGATGACCCATGGAAATGGGTTTGAGAAATACCTTCAAAAAGGAGGTTGCTGAGATAAGTCCGTTCACCGATATGACTTTGGTGTTTTTGGTGCAAGTTATTGCCACTGGTAGACCCGGAGACATCCAAAACTTGTTCTCGGTAGATCCACCCCTCCCTTGCTTCAAAAATTTACATGAAAATCGGTGAAAGGGGTGGGGGGGGGGGGGGGGTGGGGAGAGCTTGAAAAATCGGCTTGAAAACAAACCCATATTGATGAAAGCTTGAAAAGCAAGCTTGATAACCCATCCCATATCTAAAAAGCTTGAAAAACAAGCTTCAAAACCTAACCCATAGTATGAGTTTTCAAAGGAGAAGAGAGACCTAAGAGAGGAGGGTCTCCCTTCTCCTCCCATGGTTTTAGAGAGAACATAGGGGTATAATTCCTCTCTCCAACCTGTTAATAATCCAGTCCAGAAAAATTGATAATCTTTATATATTGAGTGTGGTTTCGGTTTTAGTCCGAGAACACGATGTAGGATTACCAAGTCCCACATTGGCAAAATGAAATAAAAGGAAAAATCAGATACCTGATCAGTAGAGATTGAGGTCTCGGGGAGAAGAGCTGGGCTGAGCTTACAGAAAGCGGCACATACCAGGGGGTAATGACTGTTTATTGAAGCTAAGAATAAAGGACAAATGAGGAGAGGTAATGAAATTCGTGCAGGCGGGTCAGTAGAGGCACATTGCATATGGGAATTGTCCCACATTGCCAATTGTAAGGCATAGAGGCTGATTTTGTAGTATCAAAAAAAGGCCTATGGCCTTAGTTGAAATCACACCAACAAAGCCTTTCTCAACTCTAAGGCATTTGTTCTTCTTATTCTTTTTCTTTGTAATATTTTGTTATAAAATTAATTAGGTAGTGTAATTTTAGTGTTTCCTCTTTATTTTATTTTAGCAGTAGTTTTAGTTTACTAATAGTTTCTGCAATAATTGGTATCAGACCGTTGGTTTTAAAAAAAATTAGTATGTTCTATACATTGTAGGTGTACTACAGTCGGCACATTAGAAAGTTTTTTCTAATTTTTGGGCCTGTTGTCTAATTGGCATTTAACAAATTTAAAATTATTGTTAAAATAATCTTTCGGTAAAATCTAGAATAATAATAGTATACTGTCTCGAGTAACTGAAAAAATTCTGTCACCAAGCGATAAGAGCCTAAGGAAATTGGTGTTTAACTAAGACCGTTTGTGACTCGACCAATTACCTGGGAATTTTTCTAGCACTTGAGTAATATTATTATTTATGATTTTACGGTTTGAGCTGAAATGGAAGAAGAAAATCCATTTAGAAAGATATCCACTTCGAATGCTTCTTCAAGTATTCTTTAGAGAGCCGCTGGAGTAAATTCCAGAATGGTGGTGAAAATTTTCGATGGAAGTGGCCGTTTCGGCATGTGGCAAAGTGAGGTTCTAGACGCATTATTTCAACAAGGTCTAGATATTGCCGTTGAAGGAGAGAAGCCAAATGAAATGGGAGAAGGAGAATGGTAGACAATCAATCGACTGGCTTGAGGTACAATTCGGTCATGTTTATCTAGAGAACAGAGGTATGCATTTTATAAAGAAACTTCTGCTAGAAAACTGATGATGGCACTGGAGGAGAAGTTCTTGAAAAAGAGCAGTCAGAACAAGCTTCAGATGAAGAAAAGGCTGTTCCGATTCACTTACATTCCTGGTACCACAATCAACGATCACATCACCAGCATCAATCAACTAGTTGCTGATTTGTTGAACCTAGATGTGACATTTGAAGATGAGGATCTTGCCTTAATGTTGTTGGGATCTCTTCCGGAGGAGTTTTAGTTCCTCGAAACAACTCTACTCCATGAAAGGCTGCTGTAACTATCAGTGAAGTTTATGGAGCATTGTATAGCTATGAATTAAGGAGGAAGGATAAAAGGGAAAGCTCAAATGGAGCTACTGAGGCTTTGATTGTTAAAGGATGCCAGGGGAACCAAGCGAAAGGAATAAAGCAACGATTAAATTCAAAATCCAAATAGGGGAAAGATGAATTCGCCTTTTGTCGTGAAAAGGGGAATTGAAAGAAAGATTGTCCTAAGCTAAAAAAGAAAGGTCAATCTGATAAGGGAAAGACTATTGTAGTAGCTAAGTATGATGATAACTCATATTGTTCACTTGCTCTTTCGGCTTCTACCAACTCTTCTAGTGTTTGGCTTCTTGATTTAGGATGCAGTTATCACATGTGTCCTAACCGAGAATGGTTCTATGATTTTAAAGAACTAGAAGATGGTGTTGTCTACACAGCAAATAATTTCCCTATCACGACACATGGGGTTGGCTCCATTCGGTTGAAAAACCAAGATGGATCAATCAGAACATTGAAGGAAGTTCACTACGTACCAGATTTATCAAAGAATCTCATTCCTGTGGGAGCCCTAGAAGAAAAGGGTTTCAAAGTTCAAGCAGAAAATGGAGTAATGAATATCATTTCTGGTGCATTGGTGGTGTTGAAGGGAGTCCGAAAGAATAACAGGTTGTACCACTATCAAGGTACTACTGTTATTGGAATTGCAGCAGTGGCTTCTAATGATGAGAAAGAATTAGAAGCATCCAGATTATGGCATATGCGCTTGGGGCATGTTGGTGAAAAATCCTTGAATCTTCTGGTAAAATAAAAATTATTGTAAGATCTCCAGGCTTGCAAATTGGACTTTTGTGATCATTATGTCAAAGGGAAAAAGACAAGGGTGAAATTTGGAACTGCGATCCATGATACTAAAGGTATTCTAGACTATGTTCACTCTGATGTCTGGGGGCCTTCCAAGATGGCATCACTTGGAGGGAAGCATTACTATGCCACCTTCGTTGATGATTTCTCCCAGTGAATTTGGGTGTATGTTATGAAGACTAAGGATGAAGTGCTCAGAATTTTCCTTAAGTGAAAAAATAGGATGGAAACTCAGACGGGTCGAAAGATGAAGCATCTCTGAATAGATAATGGTGGAGAGTACACAAGTGATCCATTTAAGAAAGCCTCTGATGATAGCGATATTGTCAGGCTCTTCACAGTCAGGCATACACCACAATAAAATAGAGTGGCTGAAAGCATGAACTGAACCTTACTGGAGAAAGTTTGATGTATGTTGTCCAATGTTGGGTAGGGCATGCAGTTTTGGGCTGAAGCTGTTACATATGCGAGCCATCTCATCAATCTCCTACCATCTAGTGCTATTGATGGTAAAACACCACACGAGAAATGGTTTGGGAAACCTGCTACTGACTATGATTCCTTACGTGCGTTTGGTTCCACTGCTTATTACCATGTGAAGGAATCAAAGTTGGATCCTCGGGCAAAGAAAGCAATTTTCTTGGGGATCGCTTCGGGAGTAAAAGGGTATCATCTTTGGTGCCTAGAGACCAAGAAGACAATCATCAGCATGGATGTTACCTTTGATGAATCTACCATGTTAAGAAAGGTGACAACAGAACAAACAAATGGTACTCCGAAACAGGTGGAGTTTGAAAGGTAGATAGTTAGTCTAGCAAATGATGAAGATGTAGAAACTCCAATGGTAGATGAGGAGTCTGATGAGGAAGAGGTTCAAACCCAAGAACCTCCACAATAACTCGAACCAATTGCATTGAGAAAGCCAAAAAGAATAGTAAGAAAGCCTGCTCGCTATGTTGATATGTTGCATCTCCAATTGCAATTGATGACATCCCTACCACTTACCAAGAAGCAGTCAAAAGTTCAGAAGAAGATAAGTGGAGGAATGCCATGATTGAAGAAATGCAGTCCCTTCATAAGAATCAGTCATGGAAGTTAGCTGATCTTCCAAAGGGAAAGAAGGCAATTGGGTGCAAATAAGTTTATGCAAAGAAAGATGGATTTCCTAATGAGTCTAATGTTCGCTACAAAGTAAGGTTGGTAGCTAAAGGCTACGCACAGACGGAGGGAGTTGATTACAATAAAGTGTTTTCTCCAATTGTGAAACACTCTTCCATCCATATTTTATTGACTTTGGTGGCACAGTTAGATCTGGAGCTGGTTCAAATGGATGTAAAAATAGCATTTTTACATGGAGACTTTGAGGAGGAAATCTATATGGTTCAGCCTGAAGGATTCAAAGTTGTTGGAAAAGAGAACATGGTTTATAAACTTGAAAAATCATTGTACGGATTAAAGCAATCTCCGAGGCAGTGGTACAAGCGATTTGACAAGTTTATGTTGAGGCAGAAGTACACAAGAAGCAAATATGATCATTGTGTGTATTTGCGCAAGCTGCAAGATGGATCTTTTATATATCTTCTTCTTTATGTTGATGATATGCTGATAGCTTCCAAGAATCAAGAGGAAATTGAGAAGTTAAAATCTCAATTAAATGAGGAATTCGAAATGAAGGATCTTGGCGAAGCAAAGAAGATTATTGGCATGGAGATAAGCAGAGATAGGAATGTGGGAAGAATTTTTTTGACTCAGAAGGAATATCTGGGAAGGGTATTGAAGAGTTTTGGCATAAATAAGCAGTCAAAACCTGTTAGTACACCACTTGCTTCTCATTTCAAGCTTAGTGCAGCATTATCTCCAAAAGTTGCAGCAGAGAAAGCATATATGTCAAAAGTACCATATGCTAGTGCTATTGGTAGCTTAATGTATGCTATGGTGTGTACAAGGCCTGATATTTCACATGCAGTTGGGGTCATGAGCAGGTATATGCATAATCCTAGAAAGGAACATTGGCAAGTTGTGAAATGGATTCTACAGTATATTCTGAACACCGTGGATGTTGGATTGGTATATCAGCAGGATAAAGGCGGCCAATATGTAGTTGGATATTGTGATTCCAACTATGCAGGTGATCTGGATAAACGTCGATCAACTACTGGTTATGTGTTCACCTTGGCAAAAGCACCAGTATGTCGGAGGTCTACATTACAGTCGACAGTTGCCTTGTCTACGACAGAGGCATAATATATGGCATGTACAGAGGCTGCAAAGGAGGCAATCTGGCTTGAAGGGTTGCGTGGTGAATTGGGTATTCAACAGAAGCACATAAAGGTGCACTGCGATAGTTAGAGTGCTATCATGTTATCAAAGAATCAAGTTTACGATGCAAGGACGAAGCATATCGACGTTCGTTACCACTTTATACAAGACATTCTCGAAGAAGTTGGAGTTGTAATCCAGAAGATTCGGACCACAGAGAATCCAGCTGATATGTTGACAAAGGCAATAAACCCGATCAAATTTCAATATTGTTTGGATTTGATCAATACTGTCAAAACTTGAAGACTGCATTGGAAGACACTACACAAGATAAGAGATTGATAATGTGGAATTTGTCAAGGTGGAGGTTTGTAGGATTACCAAGTCCCACATTGGCAAAGTGAATAAAAAGGAAAATCAGAATTGTCCCACATTGCCAATTGTAAGGCATAGGGGCTGATTTTGTAGTATAAAAAAAGGCCTATGGCCTTAGTTGAAATCACACCAACAAAGCATTTCTCATCTCTAAGGCATTTGTTCTTCTTATTCATTTTCTTTGTAATATTTTGTTATAAAATTAATTAGGTAGTGTAATTTTAGTGTTTCCTCTTTATTTTGTTTTAGCAGTTGTTTTAGTTTGCTAATAGTTTCCGCAACACACGACACATATCTAAGGCTTGCCTTATAGTACTAGCAAAATACAATTATTTCCTAATTCTTTAGACTACAGAGTTTCAGTTTGAGTTGAAGTCTTAATTGGCCATTTACAAAGAAAATACTTTACTTTTTAATCCCTAATTCTGATCTCTGGTTCTTTAATTCGGATGAGAAATTAAAATCTGTGGTATGAATATATTCTGGAGGTTGTTCATAAGAGTATTTTTTGTGTGGAAATCTATTCACAAAACTTGGCGTAATCTAATTCATACCAAAGATTCTAAATAAATATCCTCTAATTCATACCAAAGATTCCAACCCTGAATTTGTAAAGCTCCATTTTGATGAAACTTGTGATCAGCTTTATCCTCTAATTCATACCAAAGATTCTAAATAAATATCCGAAATGATATATCTTGTGCAACCATATACTTGTTATACATCATAGGGACAAAAAAAGTAACAAATTGCATAACACAGAAATCAAATAAATAACATGAATAACATAACACATAAATCAACGGCTTAACGCATTCATTGCCCCCCAAACTTGGTACGTTTTGTCACATGCCACCCCCAACTTTCAAGTGAATCACTTTACCCCCTAAAGTTGGCAAAACTAATGCAGTTTGCCCCCTCAATGTCATGTGTCAATTTCTGATTAGAGGGAGAAAAATCTAAGAAATTACATATTTGAAAAGTCAAACAAACCAGAAACTGATACGTGGCACTGAGGGGGCAAACTGCATTAGTTTTGCCAATTTTAGGGAGTAAAGTGATTCACTTGAAAGTTGGGAGTGACAATCGCGTGTGAAACAAAAAAGATTTCACACGTGTTTCCTATCGAAAACCATATCACTTCACATGTTTTAGCAATACCATCTCATGATTGAACGAAAAAAAAGTAAAATGCATAAATCACTTTTTTTTAGATAAATTAGCATATTAGTTGTGCAATTTGAGCTTTCATTTACGGAGCATAATGATGATCACAAATAAGTGAACCTTTGCTCATATTTTACAACCATATCTTCGACTAAGGATACGCCTCTCGCCTTTTTTTAAAGCTTCAGTATCCCACACCTATTCAATAGATTTACAAATAGATATAAGGAGTTGCATTGGAAATATCATTCAAATCAGATGGCAAGTTTCATCGAAATGGAGCTTTGCAAATTCAGGGTCTACAATTAGATCATGCCAAGTTTTGCAAACATATTTGCATGCAAATATACTCTTGATGAACAGCCTACAGAAGATATTTAGCATAATATTCAGCCTCAGTTTAAAAAAAAAACTGTTATTACTCCTAATTTTTCTAATTCTAATCAATCTATACTATATAGCTGGCAGGATATCCAAATTCATATTTTGTAATTATGTAAATGTTCATTGGCTAGTCTAATTTTCCTAATTAGGGTTGTTTCCTTTTTGTATTCACCTATTATAGGTGTCTAATATTCTGCCTAAACATGTATTCAAGTTGAAAGACACTAGCTAGAAGACACACATGTAATCAGGTTGAATTTAAACATGCCATTACATGAGTTCATTGCTATATACTCCATTTATTTTATATATAGTAGATTTCGATAGGGTATGTTACTTAATGAGAAGTTTGATGCCCATAAACAAAACTAAACCATGTAGAGACTAACAACTTTGTTTGATGACATATAATGCAATTATTATTAACTCATGCCTCAATTATTATTAACCCTAGCCACTAAGTTTTCCCCACTAAAATTGCATTTTCTAATAGTGGAATTTCATTCGTTACTGATATTTGGAGTACATCTTGACTGATAAACAAATCAAACAAAATGTCCTACCAAAATCAGAAAAACATAATCTCACCGTACGAGGGATAAGAACAAACTTGTCACAAGGCAAAACATAAAGAAATCTTAAAAACAATAACACTTCTTGAACCTATATTTTCTAAATTTGTACGAAAGACTAGAAAAAGATCATTGGCTTCTCTAGTCAGTTGCAAATTCTTCTTCGACTATGAAAAGATCATTGGCCTCTCTAGTCAGTTGCAAATTCCCCTTCGACTATAAAAAGATCTTTGGCCTGTTTGTGCAACTCCAACTCTTGGCACCTATTTAACATAATAAAATAAATTAGAAATGCAACCAAAAACATATTAGAATGCAGCAAAAATGAGGAACTATGAAAATATTTTTGAACTGAATTTGCTTTACTCTCCTTCACAATATATCGATTATTTTTAATTTTTCTTCATAATCAGTTTGTTTTTCATAGTGTAATATATCCACAAACACATAATTTCATGAAAGTTCAATGTCATCACTCCATTACTTCATTTGGATGCCAATTTAACATAAAAAAATAAAAAAAATTATGTAGAGCATAATGTTACACAGATGGGTACCTTGACCGAAGATTAAGCACATTTATATCATGTCGGGATAGAGAATGTTTGAGCGAAATAAGGCTTGGAATATGAGAACATAATGCTTCCACTTTCAATTGTTTCCCGTGGATCTTCAAAAATCTTAATTTGCTTCTTTGGCGATCGATGTGTACTAAAGATTTTGAATCGAAGTGAAACATCAACAACGACCCATCAGCAAGATACTTGATGGGTTGAAGTGAACAATCAAATTGTATTCCATAAGACTGCGTGTTGATAGAGAAAACTTTAGACCACACCTTTTCCACTTCATATTCTTTCATTGCCCAAACACTAAATATTGAACTTTTATACCTAATTATAGACATGCATAGCTCTTCCCCTAATACTCCGACACAAGCCTTCACGTATTCGTAAGATAGTTGATCCAATTCTGGTCCTAAGACTAACCCAAAACTTTCATTCTCAACGTCAAAAGAAATTAAAGATAATGCATGTACACCAAAAGAATAAAAAGATGACACGTTTTGATAAGACCAATAAAGAAACCCTTCGAAATAAGTAGGGCACCCGCTTATGGAGTATTGGGGCTTACTATCAACGGCTCTCCATGATTTTGTACCAGCAATGTGTACTTCCGCGGTTACTATATCTCTCCAAAATCCCTGAGAAATTATTCTTACCACCTTATATTGGTTAGCCAAAAGACTATAACCAAAACCATAGACAATATATGTGCTCTTGTCACCCACCTTCCACTCTGGAAGATTAATGAATTCCCCTATAATGGGATTGCAGATAATAACACAACAGCTATCAAAACGTTGCGACAAGCAAAGCAACCCGTTGCATGAATTAACAATAAAATATCCCTTTATTTTTTCTTTGTAGCAAGGAGCAATCACATGATGGCAATAAAAGGCGTTTGGTGGGAGTTCAAATTTTGTGTCAAGTGTAACAACATTACCACACTTGTAGGGCTTTATCCCGAATTCATCCTTATCAGGCAGCGCAAGATAAAGTACTTCGGATGGGGAATTTAAAACAGAAGTATGGATTAGAGGATAAATCTGATTGGCAGTTTCATCGAAATGGAGCTTTGCAAATTCAGGGTCTGAAATTAGGTCATGCCAAGTTTTGCAAACAGATTTGCACAGAAAAATACTCTTAATGAACAGCCTACAGAAGACATTTAGCATAATATCCTTAGGGAGATCAGAATAGGAAGGACCTGAATAATGAATCTGTAAGTGGTAGAAATTCCCCTTTTGGTTCGTTCCAGTACTCTTTGAATTAGAGTTTGTAATCCTAGAATCTTTCCTCTTTTCATGATTATTAGTAAAGACTGAGACACCACAAATAGAAATTGTCAGCCCAAGGAATAAGAATAAAGGTTAAAATCTAATATCTTAATTCTTATGCATAGTTTGAAGAATTCACAACAGAAAAATCTAACATACAAGAAGAGAAGAAAGTGTTACCAGAAAATCCGAAGTCTGAACTGAATGATAGGCTGAAGGAGATAGTATTTGCCCTAAACGAGTATTCCTTTTTATCATGTACTTTTTTTTTTATCTTTTTAATAATATTCAACCTCAGTTTAACGAAAAAAAAACTTAAAACTGAGATTCGTCCTAATTTTTCTAATTCTAATCAATCTATTTTCTTTTTAATATTATTCTAATCAATGTATTATACTATATTGTTGGATTATAAACTTAATCCTTATCAATGGAAACCCAAAATCCAAATCCAATTAATTGAAGTCCAAGCCAACAAATCCAAAATATAGTAAATTTATTTAGGTATTTTAAGTATATAGATTTTTGTGTGTGATAACCAAATTGGAGGCTATTAGCTACAACCAATTTGGAGGCCATTAAATTAACTAAATAAGTTGGCTATTAATTGTATTAGTTGGAGGTGGTGGTGAGTGATTGTGTTAGTTGAGAGTTGTATAATTCACCTATAAATAGGTGAGTTATTTAGTTGTTTATCATCAACAAAATAAGAACTTCTTTAGAGAGAAAAGAAGTAAAAGAGTGAGATGTAGTTTTGTATTTTGAGTGAGAGTGCTCTTGTAATATTTTTGAGTTTAATAAAAGTTGTTTATTTGAGTGTTTTAATTCCAACAAAGTGGTACCAGAGCTAGGTTGAGATCTCGAGTCCTCCGGAAAAGATTTTTTTTCCGAGTGCGGAAAAATCGAGTTGAAACTGCCCAGACGTTGCAGTAGCTAAAAAGCCCAGAAAGTGTCGCAGTAGACTACAAAAAGCGTTGCAATACGTTCAGTATGTTGCAAAAGATTCCAGAAAGCGTCGCAACAGCCCCTGTACGTCTAGAAAAGCTATTTGAGTAAGATGGCGAATAGCGTGGCATCGTTTCAAGTTCCAACACTCAACAACAACAACTATGACAATTGGAGTATCAAGATGAAGGCTCTTCTAGGTGCACATGATGTTTGGGATATCATAGAGAAAGGTTTCAAGGAGCCCAAGAATGAAGCCTCTCTCACGCTAAATCAAGCTACAACTTTGAAGGATTCCCGAAAGAGAGACAAGAAAGCTCTCTTCCTCATCTATCAAGCATTAGATGATGACGGTTTTGAAAAGATTTCAAGTGCAACTTCCTCCAAGCAAGCATGGGAGAAGCTACAAACCTCTGACGAAGGAGTCGAAAAGGTGAAGAAGGTCCGTCTCCAAATACTAAGAGGTGAGTTTGAATCCTTGCACGTGAAACCATCTGAGTCTATCTCCGAATACTTTTCTAGAGTAGCAGCCGTTTCTAATCAATTGAAAAGAAACAGTGAGAAGTTAGAAGATGTAAGAATAATAGAGAAGATACTTCGCTCGTTGGATCCCAAATTTAAGCACATCGTGGTGACGATTGAAGAAACCAAAGACTTAGAGGAAATGACGATCGAGGAACTCCAAGGATCACTACAAGCCTACGAAGAAAAGTACAAGAAGAAATAAGGTATCTCTGAGCAACTCCTCAAGCTACAACTTAAGGATATGAGTGAAGGTCAAGGCAATGGTAGAAACAACCATGAAAGAGGCAAAGGCAGAGGACGAGACCGCGAACGAGGTGGTAGCCGTGGTCGTGGACGAAGTTGGAATTACATTAATAATTCCAGCGATAACTATGAGAAAGGAGAAAGTTCCACACTAGGTCATAGAAGAGGAAATTCGAATGCGAGTTATGACAAATCTCAAGTCCTATGCTATAATTGTCAAAAGTTTGGGCATTACACTTTAGAGTGTAGAACTCCTACCAATCAAGTCGAGGAGAAGGAGAATTTTGTGGAGGAGAAGATCAAGGAGAAAGAAACGCTATTACTAGCGTATAACAAAAACAATGATCATCAAGATAACACATGGTATCTCGACACCGTTGCAAGCAACCACATGTGTAGAAGACGGAACATGTTCATGGAGCTCAATGAAGCAGTAAGCGGTGATGTCTTATTTGGAGATGACAGCAAGATATCAGTGAAGGGAAGAGGTAACGTTCTTTTTAGAGCAAAAGATGATAGCCACCAAATGATTTCAAATGTCTACTATGTACCTGGTATGAAATGCAACATTCTTAGTTTGGGCCAACTCTTAGAAAAAGGCTATGATATTCATATGAAAGGTTGTAGTCTTTTTATAACAGATGGCAACGGGAATCTAATCGCCAAGGTACGGATGTCGAAGAATAGAATGTTCCCTTTAAATATCAGAAATGATATTGCAAAGTGTCTAAAGACTTATTACAAAGAGGCATTGTGGCTATGGCATCTTCGATTTGGGCATCTAAACTTTGGAGGATTGGAGTTGTTATCCAAGAAGGGAATGGTTAGACGTTCACCATGTATCAACAATCCCGATCAATTGTGCGAAGGATATCTATAAGGGAAGTAATTTAGAAGAAGCATTCCAAAGGAGTCAGACTATAGAGCCAAGAAGCCGCTCGAGCTCATCCATACCGACATGTGTGGTCCTATTAAGCCAAGTTCTCTCGCTAATAGTAACTACTTCCTTCTCTTTATTGACGATTATTCAAGAAAAACTTGGGTATATTTCTTAAATCAGAAATCAGAAGTCTTTGAAGTGTTTTGGAAGTTTAAAGTAGTGGTGCAAAAGGAGAGCGGTCATAAGATCAAAGCCATAAGATCTGATCGAGGAGGAGAATTTACATCCAATGAATTCAACAAGTTTTATGCAGCATATGGAATCCGTCGACCCTTAACCGTTCCTAGATCCCCCTAGCAAAATGGTGTGGTCGAAAGGAAGAATAGAACAATTCTTGACATGGCAAAGAGTATGCTCAAAAGCAAGAAACTACCCAAGGAGTTTTGGGCTGAAGCAGTGGCATGTACAGTCTACCTATTAAATCATTCTCCTACAAGAAGTGTGTGGGGAAAGACACCACAAGAAGCATAGAGCAGAAGAAAGCCCAGAATTTCCTACCTTTGAGTCATTGCGAGTGTAGCTCATGTTCATGTACCAGATGAGAATCGAACCAAGCTTGATGATAAAAGCAAAAGTTTTATTCTCATCGATTATGACTCAAGCTTAAAAGGCTACAGGCTATACAATCCAAATGACAAGAAGTTTTTGATTAGTCGAGATGTGATATTTGATGAAGAAGGCAAATGGAACTTTGATTCTCAAACGGAGGATCTTAATTTTTCCCATTCGAGAAAGATGAGCAGACAATGCTTGAGCAACCAAGATAACTTCAACAAGGCCTCACAACTCCACCAAATTCTCCTACTTGTGGAGATGGGTCATCATCATATCATTCTCCATCCTCAAGTGAGACTGAAGATGAAAGAGAAGTGCATCGTACGAGAAGTCTTTGAGAACTCCATGAGGTGACTGAATAATTAGACAATCTTACTTTATTCTGTCTTGTTGATTGTGAGCCGGTGACATTTCAAGAAGCTGCACAAGAGAAACAATAGAGAGATGCAATGGATGAAGAAATCAAGGCCATTGGGAAGAACAACACATGGGAACTCATTTCTCTTCCCAAAGGATACAAGGCAATAGGTGTCAAATGGGTGTACAAAACAAAGCAAAATGCCAAGGGAGAGATTGAAAGACATAAGGCGAGGCTTGTTACAAAAGGCTACTGTCAAAAGGCTGGAATCGACTACAATGAGGTGTTCGCTCCAGTTGCTCGATTGGAAACTGTTAGACTAATCATATCTTTGGCGGCTCAAGACAAATGGAGGATTCATCAAATGGATGTAAAATTTGCCTTCCTAAATGGAGTTCTTGAAGAGGAAGTCTACATTCAACAACCACTAGGCTACGAAGCAAAAGGCAATGAAGGCAAGGTGTTGAAGTTGAAGAAGGCTCTTTATGGGCTAAAACAAGCACCAAGGGCATGGAATAGTAGAATCGATAAGTACTTTTGAGAAAATTGTAAAACCTCGGATTTGGCTGACTGACCTAACAAACCAACATAAGTCTTTCTAGTGAGCTTTGTCCTCACTCGCTCACTTTCTGGAAATTACTTCCGAGGAGGTCACCCATCTCGAGATTGCTCCAAGTTAAGCATGCATAACTTGAGAGTTCTCCCGACTAGGCTCCCAAAAAGAAGGTGCGCCTTGTTAGTATAGGTAGTAATAATCAAATCTCTTAAGTCTCTCTCAATTGTAATATCCCATACCATTATAATCTCGAAATCCTTAACCGTTCTCTATTATGCTGTCCCATACCAGGACAATCTCGAAACCCTCTCTTTCGGGTGTGGACTCAGTTCATTCCTGCCCCCATCGACGTCCTTCATGGCCACTCTTTGCTCAGGCCTTCTACCCCAGCGCCACCCTTCTTAGGACCGGGTCGCTACAAGAATGGCTTCAATAAATATCCCTATGAGCACGCTTTTTACATCAAGATCAAAGATGGAGATATTTTGATTATGTGCCTCTACGTGGATGATTTGATCTTCACTGAAAGCAATCAAAGAACGTTCGATGAATTCAAAAAAGTGATGACGAAGGAGTTTGAGATGACAGACATGGGGCTTATGGCGTATTACCTCAGCATAGAAGTAAAGCAATAAATGGATGGTATTTTAATTTCACAAGAAAGCTATGTGAAGGAGATCTTGAAAAAGTTCAAGATGGATAACTGCAAGCCGATAAGCACACCAGTGGAGTACAGGATAGAGATGTCCAAATATGAAGAAGGGGAAAGTGTAGATCCAACATTTTTCAAAAGTTTGGTTGGAAGTCTATGCTATCTTACATGCACGAGGCCATATATCCTTCATGCAGTCAGATTAGTAAGCCAATATATGGAGTCACCAACAATCACTCATTTTAAAGCCTCTAAGAGAATTCTTCGCTATTTAAAAGGTACAACCGACTTTGGCTTATTTTATTCAGTATCTAATAATTACAAGCTTGTTGGATATAGAGATAGCGAATGGGGTGGAGACGTAGATAACCGAAGAAGCACTAGTGGATTCGTGTTTTTTATGGGAGATACCGCTTTCACATGGATGTCAAAGAAACAACCAATTGTAACTTTGTCTACATGTGAAGCAGAATATGTTACAACAACCTCGTGCATCTGTCATGCAATTTAGCTTAGAAATTTATTGAAGGAGGTCGGGTTAATGCAAGAGAAGCCGACTAAGATCCGTGTTGACAATAAGTCAGCCATTGCCTTAGCAAAGAATCCTGTATTCCATGATTGAACCAAACACATTGACATCCGCTACCATTACATAAGAGAGTGTGTTGCGAGAAAGGAAGTACAAGTTGAATACATGAAGACACAAGATCAAATTGCAGATATCTTCACTAAGCCGCTCACAAGCGAAAACTACATCAGATTGAGAAGCTTACTCGGAATGACAAGATCAAGTTTAAGGGGGGGTGTTGGATTATAAACTTGATCCTTATCAATGGAAACCCAAAATCCAAATCCAATCAATTGGAGTCCAAGCCCACAAATCCAAAATATAATAAATTTATTTAGGTATTTTAAGTATGTAGATTTTTGTGTGTGATAACCAAATTGGAGGCTATTAACTACAACCAATTTGGAGGCCATTAAATTAACTAAATAAGTTGGCTATTAATTGTATTAGTTGGAGGTGGTGGTGAGTAACTATGTTAGTTGAGAGTTGTATAATTCACCTATAAATAGGTTAGTTGTTTAGTTGTTTATCATCAATAAAATAAGAACTTCTTTAGAGAGAAAAGAAATAAAAGAGTGAGTTGTAGTTTTGTATTTTGAGTGTGAGTATTCTTATAATATTTTTGAGTTTAATAAAAGTTGTTTATTTGAGTCCTTTAATTCCAACATATATATCAGTCAGGAAATTAAAATTCATATTTCGTAATTATTCAAATGTTCATTGGCCTGTTAGATTCTCCTAACTCCTAAATAGGGTTATTTCCATTTTGTATTCACCTTTGTCAAATATTCATTAAAACACAATTATATTTCTTATAAAGACATTGTGTATTTGGAGTTTAAGTTTGAGTATTTTTTTGATTGGAAGAGAGGTTAAAAGGTTAAAAGGGAAAGTTGGAGAACCCAGTTCTCGATTAACCTTAATATATTAATAATAACTCCTCAAGGTAAGGATAGTGTTACAGTAGGAGTAGCTTTCGATTGTTCAATACATCTATTGTGGCATTGGTTTAACTTTTGGGGTTGATATGTCAATGGTTGACTGACACGTGTCAGTCAAAAGTCAAAGTTGACCGATCAACATAATGCCACATGGAGCGTTTATAATGGCTTCCTTCGATTTTGGAAGGTTAGTCGGATATAAGTTATTTTTCTTATAAGGAGTATAGTTTTTCCGTAAGTGGATGAGTGTTTCTTCTTGGGCGAGGTGCTACTTCTTGGGTGTCTAAGAAACAAACTTGTGTGAGTGATTCGACAATAGAATCTGAGTTTATAAAAACTGAGCATAATTTAGCCGATCATATAACCAAAGGGTTAAGGAAATATCTTGTGCAAAAGTCGGCTATGGGATGAAATTAAAGTCCATCTAAAATCTCTCATGTTAACATACCCAATTCCCACCTAATATGACGTTAGGTGCTGAATTCAATGAGGAAAGCTTAACATCTAGAGATTGGAACACACTGATTAAAACATCCCAAGGTGAGTGTTCAGACATGCAAGTAAAGGAGGTTGAAGTTTAACTTCTTAATAGCCTTTTTGAAAAATTACATACGCATGTGCAAGAGTAAAATGGCTACCTAGATAAGCATGAAGTTTAGCCGCTTCAAGAAGCTTGGACTTGGCTTTGATATGCTTATGAAGGATAGGGACACAAGGCTAGTAATAGATAGTGTCAAGTAAGAACATGTTAGAATGTTGACTTATGTGTATATTATATTCGAGTATTCAAGATGGAAAGCCAAGGTTCAATCCATAGTGACACCTTTGGTATTCGAATATTTGGAATGTGTAATATACTAAGATGAAATTCAATCGTCATGATATTTCATTTATGCATAAGTTTGTTATTTATTGTGATTTTGTTTAGTTAATCATGGATTACACTAAAATGGGGGAGGATTGTTGGTATTTTAGTCTAATTGGATCAACTAGTTGACCAATGCAGTCGTAATATTTCATCGAACAAGTTAGGAGAGTGCGGAGTGCACGCTTGTTCGAGTTCTATTACGATACTTAGCTTACGAGGGTCCGGGAGCTACCTTTCGCAATACTTCTATTATGAACTGTTGCAGCTGCTCGAATGGACATGTCTTTTGGCAACACTTCTGTTCTGAAGAGTTGCAACTGTTCATATTAGGCTTATAAATATCTGGCATCGGCAACATTTTTAGGAATCTGGTTGCAATCTGGTTCACTTTTTCACAATAAGAAATTCATTCTAAGTTCTTATCAATTCTGATTTTATCCGATTGATCTATTTGGTAGAACCGCCAAATAAGATTCAATCTAAAAGTGTTCGTCACGACTTCAGAATTATCCAGGCTTCATTCTACAGGAATTCCCCAACATATTTTAGAGTAAGTAAAGCTCCTATTCGATTGCTGTACAAGGAAAGTATGAGTTGAAGTCTTAATTAGATTTTCAGATGAGATTCTGCTTGAATTGAAGTCTTAATTTGAAATTCAGATTTATCGGCATGCACCCCATGTTTGGAGAGGTATCCTCAACGCTTGTTTCAAAAATTCAGTGAACTGGGAATTCTTTCTTGAACATGTTTCGTGCAAGCTCAGCAACGACAACGTTATATACAAGGAAAATTACAATTGCTATATCCCAACCATTTTGATCTAGCCATGGATCCTAACATATCTGTAGCTTCGGCTTTAAACTCCCTCCTTTTGCACCGGTAGACCAGGTTGGTGGCGAAGGCTTCGTGGTGTGGAGAATGACCTTAAAGACCAAATGAAGGGACTTGTCTTTGTGGGATTACCAAGTCCCACATTGGCAAAGTGAATGAAAAAGAAAAATGGAAATTGTCCTACATTGCCAATTGTAAGGCATAGGGGCTGATTTTGTAGTATAAAAAAAGGCCTATGGCCTTAGTTGAAATCACACCAATGAAGCCATTCTCATCTCTAAGGCATTTGTTCTTCTTATTCCTTTTCTTTGTAATATTTTGTTATAAAATTAAGTTGGTAGTGTAATTTTAGTGTTTCCTCTTTATTTTGTTTTAGCAGTAGTTTTAGTTTGCTAATAGTTTCGCAACAATTGGTATCAGAGCGTTGGTTTTAGGGAAAATTAGTATGCTCTGTGCACTATAGGTGTACTACAGTCGGTACATCAGAAAGTTTTTTCTAATTTTCGGGCCTGTTATCTAGTTGGCATTTAGCAAATTTAAAATTATTATTGAAATAATATTTCGGTAAAATCTAGAACAATAATAGTATACTGTCTCGAGTAACTGGAAAAATTCTGTCACCAAGCGATAAGAGCCTAAGGAAATTGGTATTTAACTGAGACCGTTTGTGACTCGACCAATTACCTGGGAATTTTTCTAGCACTTGAGTAATATTATTATTTGTGATTTTACGGTTTGAGCTGAAATGGAAGAAGAAAATCCATTTGAAAAGATATCCACTTCAAATGCTTCTTCAAGTATTCTTCAGAGGGCCGCTGGAGTAAATTCCAGATTGGTGGTGGAAATTTTCGATGGAAGTGGTCATTTCGGCATGTGGCAAAGTGAGGTTCTAGACGCATTGTTTCAACAAGGTCTAGATATTGCCGTTGAAGGAGAGAAACCAAATGAAATGGGAGAAGGAGAATGGAAGACCATCAATCGACTGGCTTGTGGTACAATTTGGTCATATTTATCTAGAGAACAGAGGTATGCATTTTACAAAGAAACCTCTGCTAGAAAACTGATGACGGCACTAGAGGAGAAGTTCTTGAAAAAGAGCAGTTAGAACAAGCTTCACATGAAGAAAAGGCTGTTCCGATTCACTTACATTCCTGGTACCACAATCAACGATCATACCACCAGTTTCAATCAACTAGTTGCTGATTTGTTGAACCTAGATGTGACCTTTGAAGATGAGGATCTTGCCTTAATGTTGTTGGGATCTCTTCCGGAGGAGTATGAGTTCCTCGAAATAACTCTACTCCATAGGAAGGCTGCTGTAACTCTCAATGAAGTTTGTGGAGCTTTGTAGAGCTATGAATTAAGGAGGAAGGAGAAAAGAGAAAGCTCAAATGGAGCTACCGAGGCTTTGATTGTTAGAGGATGCCAGGGGAACCAGGCGAAAGGAATGAAGCAACGATCAAAGTCAAAATCCAAATTGGGGAAAGATGAATGCACCTTTTGTCGTGCAAAGGGCATTGGAAGAAAGATTGTCCTAAGCTGAAAAAGAAAGGCCAATCTGATAAGGGAAAGACTGTTGCAGTAGCTGAGTATAACGATAACTCAGATTGTTCACTTGCTCTTTTGGCTTCTACCAACTCTTCTAGTGTTTGGCTTCTTGATTCAGGATGCAGTTATCACATGTGTCCTAATCGAGAATGGTTCTATGATTTTAAAGAACTAGAAGATGGTGTTGTCTACACAGCAAATAATTCCCCTATCACCATACATGGGGTTGGTTCCATTCGGTTGAAAAACCAAGATGGATCAATCAGAACATTGAAGGAAGTTCGCTACATGCCAGATTTATCAAAGAATATCATTTCTGTGGGAGCCCTAGAAGAAAAGGGTTTCAAAGTTCAAGCAGAAAATGGAGTAATGAAGATCATTTCTGGTGCATTGGTGGTGTTGAAGGGAGTTCGAAAGAATAATAGGTTGTACCACTATCAAGGTACTATGGTTATTGGAACTGCAGCAGTGGCTTCTAATGATGAGAAAGAATTGGAAGCATCCAGATTGTGGCATATGCGCTTGGGGCATGCTGGTAAAAAATCCTTGAATCTTCTGGTAAAACAAGGATTATTGAAAGATGTCCAGGCTTGCAAATTGGACTTTTGTGAGCATTGTGTCAAAGGGAAAAAGACAATGGTGAAATTTGGAACTGCGATCCATGATACTAAAGGTATTCTGGACTATGTTCACTCTGATGTATGGGGGCCTTCCAAGATGGCATCACTTGGAGGGAAGTACTACTATGCCACCTTCATTGATGATTTTTCCCGGCGAATTTGGGTGTATACTATGAAGACTAAGGATGAAGTGCTCGAAATTTTCCTTAAGTGGAAAAATATGATGGAAACTCAGATGGGTCGAAAGATCAAGCATCTCCGAACAGATAATGGTGGAGAGTACATGAGTGATCCATTTAAGAAAGCCTGTGATGATAGCGGCATTGTCAGGCACTTCACAGTTAGGCATACACCACAACAAAATGGAGTGGCTGAACGGATGAACCGAACCTTACTGGAGAAAGTTCGATGTATGTTGTCTAATGCTGGGTTGGGCAAGCAGTTTTGGGCTGAAGCTGTTACATATGTGAGCCATCTCATCAATCGCCTACCATCTAGTGCTATTGATAGTAAAACACAACTCAAGAAATGGTCTAGGAAACCTGCTACTGGCTATGATTCCTTACGTGTGTTTGGTTCCACTACTTATTATCACGTGAAGGAATCAAAGTTGGATCCTCGTGCAAAGAAAGCAATTTTCTTGGGGATCGCTTTGGGAGTAAAAGGGTATCATCTTTGGTGCCTAGAGACCAAGAAGACGATCATCAGCAGGGATGTTACCTTTGATGAATCTACCATATTAAGAAAGGTAACAACAGAACAAACAGATGGTACTCCGAAACAGGTGGAGTTTGAAAGGTAGATAGTTAGTCCAGCAAATGATGAAGATGTAGAAACTCCAATAGTAGATGAGGAGTCTAATGAGGAAGAGGTTCAAACCCAAGAACCTCTACAGCAACTTGAACCAATTGCATTGAGAAAGCCAAAAAGAACAGTAAGAAAGCCTGCTCGCTATGTTGATATGGTGGCTTTTGCATCTCCAATTGCAAATGATGACATCCCTACCACTTACAAAGAAGCAGTCAAAAGTTCAGAAGAAGATAAGTGGAGGAATGCCATGATTGAAGAAATGCAGTCCCTTCAGAAGAATCGGACATGGAAGTTAGCTGATCTTCCAAAGGGAAAGAAGGCAATTGGGTGCAAATGGGTCTATGTAAAGAAAGATGGATTTCCTAACGAGTCTAATGTTCGCTACAAAGCAAGGTTGGTAGCTAAAGGGTACTCTCAGACGGAGGGAGTTGATTACAATAAAGTGTTTTCTCCAGTGGTGAAACACTCTTCCATCCGTATTTTATTGGCTTTGGTAGCACAGTTAGATCTGGAGCTGGTTCAAATAGATGTAAAAACAACGTTTTTACATGGAGACTTGGAGGAGGAAATCTATATGGTTCAGCCTGAAGGATTCAAAGTTGCTGGAAAAGAGAACATGGTTTGTAAACTTGAAAAATCGTTGTACGGATTAAAGCAATCTCTGAGGCAGTGGTACAAGCGATTTGACAAGTTTATGTTGAGGCAGAAGTACACAAGAAGCAAATATGATCATTGTGTGTATTTGCGCAAGCTGCAAGATGGATCTTTTATATATCTTCTTCTTTATGTTGATGATATGCTGATAGCTTCCAATAACCAAGAGGAAATTGAGAAGTTAAAATCTCAATTAAATGAGGAATTCGAAATGAAGGATCTTGGCAAAGCAAAGAAGATTCTTGGCATGGAGATAAGCTGAGATAGGAATGTGGGAAGACTTTTTTTGACTCAAAAGGAATATCTGGGAAGGGTATTGAAGCGTTTTGGCATAAATAAGCAGTCAAAACCTGTTAGTACACCACTTGCTTCTCATTTCAAGCTCAGTGCAGCATTATCTCCAAACGCTGCAGCAGAGAAAGCATATATGTCAAAAGTACCATATGCAAGTGCTATTGGTAGCTTAATGTATGTTATGGTGTGTACAAGGCCCGACATTTCACATACAGTTGGGGTCGTGAGCAGGTATATGCATAATCCTGGAAAGGAACATTGGCAAGCTGTGAAATGGATTCTACGGTATATTCTGAACACCGTGGATGTTGGATTGGTATATCAGCAGGATAAAGGCGGTCAACATGTAGTTGGATATTGTGATTCCAACTATGCTGGTGATCTGGATAAACGTCGATCAACTACTGGTTATGTGTTCACCTTGGCAAAAGCACCAATATGTTGGAGGTCTACATTACAGTCGACAGTTGCCTTGTCTACGACAGAGGCAGAATATATGGCATGTACAGAGGCTGCAAAGGAGGCAATCTGGCTTCAAGGGTTGCTCGGTGAATTGGGTATTCAACAGAAGCACATAAAGGTGCACTGCGATAGTCAGAGTGCTATCATGTTAGCAAAGAATCAAGTTTACCACGCAAGGACGAAGCATATCGACGTTCGTTACCACTTCATACGAGAGGTTCTTGAAGAAGGTGGAGTTGTAATCCAAAAGATTCAGACCACAGAGAATCCAGCTGATATGTTGACAAAGGCAGTAAACCCAATCAAATTTCAATATTGTTTGGATTTGATCAATACTGTCAAAACTTGAAGACTGCATTGGAAGACACTACACTAGATAAGAGATTGAAGATGTGGAACTTGTCAAGGTGGAGATTTGTGGGATTATCAAGTCCCACATTGGCAAAGTGAATGTAAAAGAAAAATGGGAATTGTCCCACATTGCCAATTGTAAGGCATAGGGGCTGATTTTGTAGTATAAAAAAAGGCCTATGGCCTTAGTTGAAATCACACCAACAAAGCCATTCTCATCTCTAAGGCATTTGTTCTTCTTATTCCTTTTCTTTGTAATATTTTGTTATAAAATTAAGTTGGCAGTGTAATTTTAGTGTTTCCTCTTTATTTTGTTTTAGCAGTAGTTTTAGTTTGCTAATAGTTTCGCAACAGTCTTATCTCAACTTCAGCCACAACAACTTGACATTATTTTGTGGGACTTAAAAGAGACCTTCTCAGCCGGAAACTTCATTCGGAAAATATTTAATAGCAGGAATGTTGTTAGAAGGTTGGAGCCTTCCTTTTCCCACTGTTTGAAATCATTTTGTTCTCCAAAAATAAAATTTTTCGCGTGGAATCTACTGCAAGGGAAATTGCCCACCAAAGCTTTCCTTGCAAAAAGATCCATCTTCCCAGTGACAACCAAATATGCCCCTTCTGTGTGTCTGAGGTAACACAGAATCATGCTCTTCTCCACTGCCCGGAAAGTATCAAGGTTTGGAATTCTCTCTTCTATTGGATGGGCTTCTTCATGGTAATACCATCTTCTCTACAATCCTTCTTCGAACAATGGATCGCTGTTTTTAAGTCCAAACAAAACAAAGAATGGGGGGTTTCTTTATGGCTCGTTATTGCCTGGAAGTTATGGAAGCGGAGGGACTATGGGTTTTGACCACCAAAACCGTCCGAGCGATATTTTGGTGGATTCAATCGTTATCTAGTTTTCTATACTCGTTGTAATAACAAGTCATTTAGTTATTCCTTCTCTGACATAATTGAAAATCCTTCCATCTTCCTCTCGTAATAACATTGTACACTTTGTCATCCTATCGATGACTTTGCTTAATTTAATAAATGGTTTTTCGTGCCCAGGTCGTATTTTGGGTTCAATCTTGGAATCCACTACACACGTGCTCCCTCTTTAAACCGATTTCTCATAAAAAAAAGTCTTAATTTGAAATTTATATTCAAAATCCCTAATTCTAATATCTAGTTCTTTACTTTAATAAATCAGCTGTCCTCAAGGATACTCTAATCATTGTTATCAGGCATAGCTAAGGTCTGTTCGAGGGTTCGGCGGCGAGTGCGATCGCGTAGGGCCCACACGTGAAAGGGCCCCAAAAATTATTTTCGTGAAAAATCTTAGTTATTATTGCTAAAGAGATAAAAGTTAACATTAATTAATGTTAATGTTGGATCAGTTGTTATAACACTTACTAAACTTTTGAGAGGTCATATGCTATATAAGAAGTGAGTATTCATTTCAATATTTTTTTTATTGAGGACCTGTTTTCATACTTTTTATATTATTTTGTTTAGGACCTCCAAATTGTAACTATCGGACCTGTGTAGCTATGATGGCAAAGATTACCCTTACGGCCTTACCGACACTATTCTCTGGCATGGGACTACTCGAACACGGAGTAAATAGGTACCGGATGAAGATCATTTCAAAAAAGATACCCATTGTGGGTAGGTTATATCCTACAAGTACCCGCTACATGTAGTACTCGTTTCTATATTACTCATTAAAAGATAAAAATTTTAAAATATTTGTATAATAAGTTGACAGGGAGATTCAATCTTGCCACCCTTTCAAATGGATGTTACATTACGTTGCATTTTTTAAAAAATTATTATGATAAATATATTTCACCTCGATCGTGTATAATTAAGTCATGAAATTATCATTGGAATAACTAAATTGTAAGAGTGTTTTTTTACACTAATTGGGATAGTTGCATCTTTTTGAACCATGTGCTATAGCACATTTAGTCATTATGTTATACAATTTATTACCTTTTCGGTCTCTTTAGTACGTATGATGTATAGTGAAATCTACAAACAAGACAGAAACAATTACATTGCATATCAATGGAACCAAATTGGTAATGATTCCATATCATAGATTTCTGTAGGGTAACAATTACATATCACATAAACTAAATGGATAGCATGCATAGTATATGAATCGAACGGACATTGTCTGAAAGAAATCTTTTGGAGATTAGCTTATATTTATTTCTTTTCTGGAATATTTTAAAGATTGAATGTGATTGTAATTCCCTAAGTAAATTTAAAATCAATTTAAGAATTGACTGAATCTTTTTTTTTTTTGACTGAATTTAAATATGAGACGATTAAAAGAAACAAAAACAAAAGAAAAGATAATAAGTCTGATGTGCTAAATTGATATACAAAATGATAATAATAAGAAAACACTTCTTCAACTACATAAGGATAATTAGCCTTTTTAGTAGGCTGGAAATTCTTCTTCAATTATGTTAAAAATTTTCCCAAGTTTGTGTGACTTCAACCCTGCAAAATGGTTCATAATGGAACAAAAGAAATTGTTAGAAATCAACAAAAAATAAAGAACAGTTAAATTATATTTGAACATCTTCCTTTATTTAAGACATCATCGTTACATGAATCATATAGACACAAATTCTTTTTCAAAGCATCGATCAACAAAAAATGCGTACCTTTGACAGAGATTAAGCACCTTCACATTATGTCCTGCTAGAGTATGTTTGAGCGAAATTAAGCTCGGAACATGAGCAACTATCGCTTCCACTTTTGATTTCGTCCCACTGATCTTCAAAAACCTAAATTGACCTTTTGTGGGATCAACATGTACTAAAGAATTATCAGGATGGTAACACATCAACAATGACCTGTCACTAAGATACTTCATCGGTTGAAGTGGGTCATTGATTTGTTTTCCGTAAGATTGCATGTCCATGGAGATAACTTTATACCACACCTTTTCAACACCCGAATCTTTCCTTGCCCAAACACGAAAGTTTCCGAACTCACTGATCAAAGATATGCATAGCTCTCCCCCTAATACTCCAACACTTTCCCATTCGTCCATACTAAGTTTATAGACTTCTGGTCCTAAATCTAACCCAAAACATTCATTCTCAATGTCAAAAGAAACTAAAGATGATAGTTCTAATCCTCAAGACCAATAAAGAAACCCATTCAAATAAGCAGGGCACCCGTCTGTGCGAGACTGGGGCTTATTACCAATGTCTCTCATCGTTTTGTACCGACAATATGTACTTGTGTGGTTGTTCTATTTTCCCATATTCCATTGTCGTAAAAGGACTGATAAATTAATCTTACCACCTTATATTTGTTAGTTACATGACCGAAACCAAAACCATAGGCGATATTTTGGCAGCGTTTAAACATCCTCCCCTTTGGAAGATTAATGAATTCCCCCGTAATTGGATTGCAGACAATACCAAGATGATAATAATCTTGATGGGTCAAGCAAAGCAACCCATTGCATGAATTAACTATATTGTGTTCAGTATTCGATCCTCCAGAGTAAGGATAAAGCACACTATACCGATCATCTTTAACATGATGTCCGCGCCATGGGAGCTCAAATTTTGTGTCGAGCTTCAGCTCGAAATTATTATTATTATTATCTTGCTGCTCAAAATAAAGCGTTTAGGGTAGGTATTCAGAATACGAAGTATGAATTAGAGCATAATCGTGACGACAAGTTTCATTGAAATAGAGCTTTGCGAATTCGGGGTCAGAAATTAGATCGTGCCAAGTTTTGCAAACAGATTTGCACACAAAAATACTCTTACTGAAGAGCCTAAAGAAGATATTTAGCATAATATCCTTAGGGAGATCTGAAAAAGAAGGACCTGAATCATGAATTTGTTTGTGGTTGACATTCTCATAATTTTTTCTTCCTCTCTTTGAAACCCTAGAAATCCTTCCCCTTTCCATGATTATTAGTAAATACTGAGACACAACACAAATAAAAATTATCAGCACAAGGAATTAAAAGAAAAAAGCTTAAAATCTTATGCATAGTTTGAAAAATTCACAACAATTCATTCGAAAAAATAAAGAAAGAATTAATACCTGAACTCTAAATTGAAAGGTAGACTGAAGGATGCGTCTACTAATTAGTTTGTGATTAAGTAAATATTCATTGCCTAGTTAGTAAATGATCCTAAATAGGTGTGTAATTTTTTTGGACCGCAATTTAGTGAAGTTTAGTTCAATTCAGATCAGTTGAGTTTAGTTTAGTTTAAATCAGTTCAGTTCAGTCTTTAATATTATTATTAATATAAATAGTGAATAATCCTAATTAATAAAAAATTTAATTAAAAATTATCATTCTAATTTAATAATAATAATTGATTATGATAATAAATAACAATAAAATTATTGATATCAAAAAATTAATAATTAAATAATACAATTAATAAAGGATGTAGTTTATTAAAATAATAATTATAATAATAATTATTATTTTTATTATTATGATAGTTATTAATAATACTGTAAAATAATTATTAATTATTATTACTAATATATTTGAATTTTGTTAATTATAATTATAATATCAAATAATATTTTTTATAATTTATAAATTAATTACAATATTCAAATTTAACAAAATCAGTACATGGTAACTAAAGAAATGTCAAGTGTATTTCTTTCCTCAATATCATGTATAATATGCACTACAATCTACATGAGATGATTTTCCATATAATAGTAAAAAATAAAATCATATTTGGTCTTGATTTCTTCCCAAATAATAATTCTTATTCAAATAGTTTTTATATATATATATGGATTTTGAAGAGGCTGGGTATTGAACCCAAGATCTCCCACCTTTACCTTAACTTTTCTTAAGAGGTGTACCAATTGAGCTATACCCGATTGGTATTCAAATAGTTTTTAATTACAATTAGTATTTACTTGTAATTGTAATATTTAATTATAATTATTAAAAAAATTAACATTTGATAATAAATATAAGAATTAATTTTTTATTATTAAATGTTATTTAAAATGGTTTTGATAATTACTTTATCTATCATCGAATATTGTTATAATTAATAATAACTATTTATTATAATTTATTACTACTAATTTTTTATATTTATTATAAATTAATATTTAATTAAAATTAAATGTTTTTATTGAAACTAGATGCTATTATATTCATTCACTTATTAGTATTATTCTTTTTCTATTATATATTTAAACTAATTAATATTATTTAGTATTATTACTTTAATTATTAATATTTATGATTATTAGTTTTAAAATAATTGTTTTTATTATTATTTTAATAATGATACAGATTTATTAATATGTATAATTAATAAATTTAGTTCAGTTCAGGTCTATTCAGTTTAGTTCAGTGTAGTCCAAAAGAACAGAGCTTTAGTGGTGAAAATACAATTATTTCTTAGGCCAAATACATCATTTGCCATTCGAATTTGGCACGAAAAGCCGGATGTCACCCTGAACTTTTAAAAGTTCCAATTAGCACATTGAACTTGCCAAAAGTGTACCACCCCCCTCCAATTTTCACGTGTCAGCTTCTGATTGGAAAAAAAAATAGAAAAATGATATATTTGAAAAGTCAAACCAACCAAAAGCTGACATGCACTTTTGCGAAGTTCAATGGGTTAGAGGAAACTTTTGAAAGTTCAGAGTGGCATCCAACTTTTCGTGACAAGCTTAGAGGGATCTCGATGCATTTACCCTTATAATTTGCTCCCATACAAAGCCTTAGTATCAACTTGTATACAAGTGTTTGGTGGAAATGGAAAAGATTGTATTTCAATTCTTATGATCGGGAGAAATGTTAATGAAAATAGTAAATGATTGAAAAGTAATTCATGTTATTTGTGAACACTGAGACAAACAAATTGAAAATATCAGAAAAGGAAGACGAATCAAAGGTTAAAAGACCCTAATTCATATGCATAGTTTGAAGTATTCCAGATTAATATCTCATGAAAAAACAGTAAGAAGAGATGAAAGTGTTACCACAAAAGGCTGAAGTCTGAACACAATGGTAAGCTGAAGGAGACGTCTACTCCATTAAGAGAAGACAGTATTTGCCCTAAAAGATGATTCCTCTTTATTTTATTTTTATTTTAATTAATCATTTATACTACATAATCTCTATATATTTCCTATATGGTATAGTTATGTAAAAAATTCATTGCCTTTTTAGTAGAGTTGTCCTACTTTAAGTTATTTTCTTCTTGTATTAACCTCTAAATAAGTGTGAAATATCTATTATTTTATTAGTGGAAAATACTCATAGCGGGTATGAGCATAAAATTTAAATTAGAAACTTAGGTAAGTTGATAAATAGATTCAAACTCAACACCCTTTGATGGATCTTAAAGTCTAAATCATTGGACCAACTAATGTTGTTATATCTTAATTATAGTACGCATACTTTCCTACAAAAAAAAACATAATACTCATACTTTTGTCATCAATTTTCAATTAGATCTATTCACGGACCTAATAATTCGCTCGGCTCGAGCCCACACAAATGTATCAGACTTTAACACACATTTTTTATATAGTCTTGTCCTAGGGGTTCAACTAATCTTGTATCAATGGTTTTAGTAAATAGTCTGATGATGTTTGACCTGAACCCAACCTTGCCCAACCTAGTTGAGTAAACAAATTTATTCTTAAGTAATAAAACAAAATTTTATGACAAGCTTTATTTTAAAATATATTATTCTTATTTAAGTATGTTTCAATTAGACTTATTCGTCGGGCAGGACCGAACGACCCACACTTTAGAACTTTGGGGTTAAGCCAGTCTTACGAGGCCATTCCCATAAATATTTTTTTGCGGATTTAATAGATTTAAAATAACAAAATTACATATAAGTGCATTATTTACTTTAATTCTTTAATGTATCATAGAACTTATTGTAATTAAATTTAAAAATTCATTAGTATAAAATATAAAAGTTGAAAATAATTATTTAATTCAATATGTAATAAATAAAACTATCATTCGTCGGGTCGAGCTTGGAAATTTATAAAAAAAAATCAAGTCCGGTCCATAAAACTTCGAACTCTAGCTGGCTCGGGCTCAGTAAAAAAAATAAGAAAATTGTCAAAAATATACATGTCCCACTAAAATATTTACAAAATTGACCATTAAGTTAAACTAATTACATATCTACTGTCCAACCATCAACAATTTACAAATTAACAAAAATAAGAGAAAATAATTACATGAATACGGTCTGGTATTTGTCTGGTAATTATCTAGTATTTGTCTAGTAATTGTCTGGTAATTATCTAGTAAATATTGTTACGAAACTGTCATATGCACATCTATTATATATATATGTGTGTGTGTGTGTGTGTTAGGTATCATTAGATCTATAAAATACTGTCAAAATTAAGGCTAGATAAATACTAGATGTCATATGTCAAGTATATTTTAGAGATTTATTTGAAGTTATGATTTACTAGATAACTATTAGACGATTACTAGATATTTACCAGATAAACACCAGATCGTATTTTTGTAGTTATTTACCCCTGTTTTTGTAAACTTGTAAATTATTTATAGTATCATTAAATTATTTTGATTTTTTATAAGATTCTTATAAGAATCCCCAAAAAATAAGTGTCCAAATCCAATCCATAAAAATGGGCTCGAATGTCTAATTTTAATATATATATAAACTACTTTAAAGTTGTGAACTTTAAAATTTTCATATTGGAGTCACATAGTTGAAATTTTTCTTCCTATGAGCGCGCGTGGAATTGATATCAAAGTGAATGGTTAAAAAAGAAAATTAAACAAATATACAAGTCTTAATATAAATGAAGCGTTTTGCATCCCTAGAAAAGCTCAAATGTCAAAATATTTTTCATTTTAGGATTTGTTACATTATTAATGATTAATTTATCCCTTAACTTTATTATAAAATTTTAGGCTTAATGCATTTAGACCTTGTATTTGTCCCTAATCGCCCCTCGTACCTCTGAACTTTTAAGTTTTCTCTACCCCTTAAACTTATAAAAAGTATATCACTCACCCGGGTAGAGGTGACAAGGGAGATGATTTGGCGAAATTGAAAATGTCAAGAGAATGGGTCACCTTTGTTTGAAATATAAATAATTAAAATTATATAAAAATTAAAACTTTCCAACTTTCTTCCTTTAGTTCCTTTTCTGACACCAACACCTTCGTTTCCACTTCTCCGATCCAGCAGCAACTCTCTCCCCTCTGTCGGAACACATTAAATCCGACCAATTCTTCAACTTGGGGTAATTATCCTTTTTTCCTTACAAATTTAAATCCAACCATCATCAATTGACGAGTTTCCTCAATCATGTTGACTGTGTTTTTTTTATTAAGGCAACGATTTCCAATCAGTTGCATTATACAAGAAACCACGAAAAATAACAAACCTTGCCATTAGGAATTGTAATTTTCCCGTTAGCAACTTGTATGAAATTGTACTGATTTGAACGAGGAACGAAGAGAACTGAAATAAAATTTGATCAAGTGGCTTCACATGGATAAATTTGATAGTAAAATCATGGAAAAGATTAATTAATAGCTTGTTCTAAACTATCTAAATCATCTAAAAATATTTGTAGATCAATAGAAAGACTTCTCAAAAGAAAAACATGAGCTCAACACTGTAGATAATGACTGAACTTCTAAAGATAGCTGTAATTAACAAATCACAATTCTTGAGTACATTTACTCCAAAATTCAAACTCAGATATGATGCAAAGGACAATAAATTAGAGATATCCAGCACCTAACAAATAATTAACCAGTACTAAGAAATTCAAATTGCGAACCCTATAAAATGAAAATTGGAGTTTTACGAATTGGAGGCGGCGAGTCGAGGGCTTTCCATTTGGCGAGTACAATTCATTAATTGTTGATCGAGAAAGGTGGAGGACAGTTCATTAATTCTTTTGTACCATTCATCACAATTTCAGATTGAAAAATGAGGGTTTCAGGGGAAGGTCCGACCACTTTTCCGGTGAAAGAGGTGAAAGATGAGTAATTAAATTTAGGAAATTGTTAATTGATTTTTAATATTAATGGCTTTGCCACTTGTCAGTGTAACATTAGCTTGATTTTTCAAACTTAACATGCGGAGGAGAGTGTATTACACTCTCCATAATGAGACTGGTCGAGTTAGTTCCAGGAGGTTATGAGATGCGTTTTTTATAAGTTTAAGGGGGCGAGAGGAAAACTTAAAAGTTCAGGGGGCGAGGGGCGATTAGGGACAAGTTCATGAGGGACCGGATGCATTAGACCAACATTTTATTTCTTTTTAATTATTAGTACCTTATAACTTCATTTATACTTTTTTTAAGAAGTAGGATTTTTGCAGGAGCCAAGGATCGATCCATGGTCATCCCCATTCAAACTAGTGGATAACTTCATTTATACTTGATCTCTTTTTTTTCCTAATTAATACAAGGGTAATTCGGGAAAAAAATGCTGAATGATGCATTGATATTCTAAAATGGCAAACAAAAAGGAAAATATAATGTTGAGTGAAATGACATACGTTTTGCACTATATATATATAGTTTGGAGTAACGCTTTTCAGTGGTTGGGTATCTCTATGGTATTGCCTCAGTCGGCCTACAACTTCTTATTGCTCTGGAGCTCTTTTTTCAAACCCGGTGTTTGTCGTGATGTTGGGACTTCGTCATATCATGGCTTACTTGGAAGAATCGGAACAAATTCATCTTTGATGGCTCTTTCGGTCAGGAGGATATTTTTATGGGGAGTGTGAACATTTGTTGGTTTCTTTTTAAGTCTTATAAGCTTGGGATATGTCCCTCGATCTCGGATTTATTTATTAATCCGAACTTACTGCTCTTGTTGTAATCTGGACAATTTGGTTCTTGTTTTAAAAACCACTTTTAATTTATTGAAAAGAGGGGTGGGTGTTTTGTAGGCAAGCGGAGGCACTAACCTGGTTGGATTCTTCGCCCGGAAATTTTCACTTATTCCAAACTTTTTTCTTTTGGAGGAACACACTGTTCCTCCGGGGGTTATTAAAAAAAAGATATATATATATATATATATATATATATATATATATATATATATTAAAAAGCAAACATAAAAAAAATTAAAGATAATAGAAAAAAAAATAAGTACCATGTGCTAAATTGATATAAAAAAAATGGAAAAAAAATTAAATAGAAAATACTTCTTCAACTACATAAAGATAATTGGCCTCTTTAGTAGGTAGGAAATTCTTCTTCGATTATTTGAACATGTATGGCATGTTTGTGCAACTCCAACTCTGCGCAATGGTTTGAAATGTAACAAAAAAAATGGTTAGATATATCAACAAAAAATAAAGAACTACGAAATTAAAGAATGGCATTACAATAATGCATACCTTGAACGTAGATTAAGCACCTTCACATTATGTCGTGATAGAAAATGTTTAAGCGAAACAAAGCTCGGAACATGATTAACTATCGCTTCCACTTTCGATTCCTTCCCATTGATCTTCAAAATCCGAAATCGGCTTTTTTTGGAATCAATGTGAACTAAAGCATTTTCATAATAGTAAAACATCAACAATGACCCATCACTCAGATACTTCATGGGTTCAAGTGAGTCATTGATTCGTTTTCCATAAGAATGCATGTCCATGGAGATAACTTTAGACCACACCTTTTTGACACCCGAATCTTTCATTGCCCAAACATGAAGGGTCCTAAACTCGCTAATCACAGATATGCATAGCTCTCCCCCTAAAACTCCCACATTGTCCCATTGGTACGCTTTGGGTTGATCCACTTTGGGTCCTAAATCTAAACCGAAACTTTCATCTCAACGTCAAAAGAAATTACAGACAACGGTTTCAAACAACAAGACCAATAAAGATACCCATTCAAATAAGTAGGGCACCCATATGCGAAGTACTCAGGCTTACTACAAGTATCGGCCCATGATTCTGTACGAACTATATGTACTTCAGCAGTTATTCTATCTCGACATATTCCATTTTTGCAAAAGCGCTCATGAGCAATCATTCTTATTACCTTATATTGGTTAGCGATGTGACTGAAACAAAAACCATAGCTAATACCTAAGTAAAAGTGATCCCTCTCCCACTCTGGAAGATGAATGAGTTCTCTAGTAATGGGATTGCAGATAATAACAGGATGGATATTAAATCGATGGGACAAGCAAAGCAAACCGTTGCATGAATTGACTATAGAATATCCGTTTTTGTTTTCTTGATACCTAGGTTCAAGCACATTGTAGCCGCTATCTTCGTCGTTTATTACCATAATGAGGTGGCCCGACTCAAATACCGGATCTAGTTCAACCTTAACACTAGAGATACATCCAGTGTCGGAGTAAGTATGATCAAACATGCCGAGCTTTAGCTTATATTGTTTTTCATCAAAATAAAGCTTTGCAAATTCGGGGTCTGAAATTAGATCGTGCCAAGTTTTGCAAACAGCTTTGCACATAAAAATATTCTTAGTAACAAGCCTACACAACACATTTAGCATAATACCCTTAGGCAGATACGAAAACGAAGGACCTGAATAAGAAATCTGTATGTGGCTATGGTGGACATCCCCATTTTCGGGTCCTCTCTTTGAATTTGAGTCTGCAACACTAGAAATTCTTCCTCTTTTCATGATTATTTTTTAATACTGAAACACCACAAATAGAAATTATCAAGCAAGGAATAAGAAAAAAAAAGGCTTAAAAGCAACAGAAAAAGAAAAAAGTGTTACCAAAAAACATGAAGACTGAAATCGATGGAACTTCTAGTTGAAGTTTGAATTTGGTAGCCTGAAGGAGACGTATAGTATTTGGAATTTGAATTTGAGTTAAAGTCTAAAGTTGAGTTTCGATTTTACCTAAATTGCTTTCCCACAAGTCCGTGATTTTTTATTGATATTTTTTTTGTCATCACTAACTGGTCGATTATTCCAGATCGGGTTCTGCAGAGGCCCATATAAGGGGGACCCTCCCAACCCAGTTTACTGCATTCACGTTTCCAAGGATCGAACTTGCGGTGTGGTTGGTTTTTATTGATATTTTAGACTCAATATCGTAACATATCCTATTGTATTTTCCCTAAGGTGATATAAGAGGTTGGAAGACTAGTTATTTGTACCACAATTTAAAAAAATGTGTTGACACAATGTTTAAGGTTAGGAATCAAAGAAGAGTTTAATATCCACATATTAAACCATTGTTTTAAAAATCTCATCTAGTCCCTTAATTCTATAATTAAGCTGTGTTTAGACGCATTTTTTCTTATTTATTTTTTTTTTCTTATTTATTTTTTTTTCGTGATTTGGATTGTTTAATATTTATTTAATTGAATGTGATCTATGGTTTAAATGTATATTACTCGCGTTTTCCACCCTTTTTCGTTTTTCTTTTTAGCTGTCGTTTTCTATTTTTTAGGTGTTTTTTTTAAGATTTTTCCAATACTAACCTTATTAATTGTAATATTGAGAATACTTTTTGCTTTTGTTCACGTGAGCATTAATAAAATGGTTAATTAATAAACCATCTCATTTAGTTTATTGTTATCTTAAAACAATGAATTAGGTAAAATGACAACTATTTATAGATAGAGGGAGTATAAACTTAGTGTGTCACTGTTGTGTCTGTATCTCATTTTTAAGGCTTAATGCATACTTAGCCTCATCAACTTGACAACTTTTATCATTTGGCGCCACCAAACTTACAAATGTCTTTACCAACCCTCTGAAATTGGCAAAAGTGTTCACTACAGCCCCCCCCCCCCTAGTGCCACATGTCACGTTGTGATTGGTTTGACTTTTCAAAGATGTTAAATTTTTTATTTTCCTCTCTCCAATCAGAAGGTTATGCGTGGCATTGAGAAGGGGGGGCGATAGTGAACACTTTTGCAAAGTTCAGGGAGTTGGTAAAGACATCCGTAAGTTAGAGGCGCCAAATGATAAAAATTGTCAAGTTGAGGGGGCTAGGTATGTATTAACCCTGTTTTTAAAAAATGTCATACTTCGTGTGCATATACATGTTTGTGTTCATGCAAGTGTACATGCTTAGTAGAGTTGTGTAAGTAATTAACAATTAAAAGCAAGTTACAGATACGAGACAAGTTCTAAAAAAACCAAACACAAAAAGTAAAGAAAATAAATCCAATGTGCTAAATTGAAATATAAAAAGGAAAAAATAATAATAATCAACTACAAAAATATAATTGGCCTGTTTAGTAAGTTGGAAATTCTTCTTCTACCATATGAAGATGTTTGGTTTGGTTGTGTGACTTCAATTCTGTGCAATAATTAGAAATGTAACAAAAAAGAAAAGGTTAGAAATCAACAAAAATAAGGAACTATGAATTTATTTTATACATTTTCCTTCATTTTATGAAAAAAATACCAACTATTGGAACAATAAAAAGATTGATAGGCAAATCAAAATTTCTCTTACTATATGCATAGTGTTACAAGAATGCTTACCTTGACCGGAGATTAAACATCTTCACATTATGTCCTGATAGAAAATGTTTGAGCGAAACAAGACTCGGCACATGAGATACTATTGCTTTCACTTTGGATTTCTTCCCGCTGATCTCCAAAAATCTAAATCTGCATTTTTTGGGATCAACATGTACTAAAGAATTTTCAGGAGAGTAAAACATCAACAATGACCCGTCACTAAGATACTTCATGGGTTGAAGTGAGTCGTTTATTGGTTTCCCGTAAGATTGCATGTCCATAGAGATAACTTCAGACCACACCTTCTCAACACCCGAATCTTTCATTGCCCAAACACGAAGGGTTCCAAACTCGCTAATCACAGACATGCATAGCTCTCCCCCTAATACTCCCACACTGTCCCATTGGCATGTACAAAGTTTATCGGCTTCTGGTCCTAATTCTAACCCGAAACATTCGTTCTCAATGTCAAAAGAAATTAAAGACAATAGTTTTAAACTACAAGACCAATAGAGAAACCCATTCCAATAAGTAGGGCACCCGTATATGAAGTACTCGGGCTTACTACTAATGTCTCTCCATGATTCTGTACCAACAATATTTACTTCAACCGTTATTCTATCCCTCCATATTCCATTCTCGCAAAAGCGCTCATTGGCAATAATTCTTACGACTTTACATTGGTTAGCAATATGACTAAAACAAAAACCATAGCTAATACCTAAGCATGAATCACCCCTCTTCCCCTCGGGAAGAGGGATGAATTCTCCAGTAACGGGATTGCAAATAATAACAGGACACATATCAGTTCGATGGGAGAAGCAAAGCAACCCGTTGCATGAATTAACAATAGAATACCCATTTATCATTCTCTTACCTCCGTACTTAGAAGAAATTTTGTAGCCATTATTCGATGAGAGCTTAAAATTAACATTAGTGACACATCCAGTATGATCAAAAGTGTCAAGCTTTAGCTGATGACAATTTTCGTCAAAATGGAGCTTTGCGAATTCAGGGTCGGAAATTAGATCATGCCAAGTTTTGCAAACCGATTTGCACACAAAAATACGCTTACTAGATAGCCTAAATAGGATATTTATCAAAATATCCTTCGGAAGATTTGAAAACGATGGACCTGAATAGGGAATTTGTATGTGGTTGTTGACATTGCCATTTTTGTTTTTTCTTCTTCTCTTTACTTTCGCAAAGTTAAAAATCCTTCGTCTTTTCATGAATATTTTTGAATACTGAGACAACACAAATTGAAATTATCAGATCAAAATTTAAAAAGGCCCTAATTCTTGCATAACAATACAAAAAAAAATAAGAACAAAAGAAAGTGTTACCTCAAAATCTGAAGTCTGAAGTGAATATTGTAGGGTTAAAGAGAAGTGTACCGTTTAAAGACTAATTAAAGATATTATATACAAAAAAAAGATAGTATTTGCCCTAAATTATACTTCCTAATCAATCAATTATACTATATAACTACCGATTTTTGCCTAGTTAGTAGAATTGTCCTTATTAGGGTTATTTCCTTCTTGCACGCATCATTAGTCTACGGGTCGGGTACCTTAAGTCTGCTCTTTCGAGTCGAGTTTGAACACTCATTTTTTTTATTAAGTCTGATTCTGTTAAAGTGGAGTTTTGTATAAATACTTGGGATGGTCTGAGTTCGACCGGACGAATCATAATTTCATTCATTATATATATTGTAGTTAATAATTATTAGCAATGTTTTAAAAAGCGTTAGACACTAGTCGGGTGGTCAAGTCTTCAAAATGCTTAGGCGGGACATGGGCAGAACCTAGACGGGATCTAGGCGAATTTGCATTTTTTATTTCTAAATATTTTTTAATATATAAAAATATAAATTGAGCTAAAAATAAATTATAATAATATAAGATATAAAAAAAATATAATTTAAAGCATGTTTTTAAAATAGTATTCTGAAAAATCCCGCCTAGATCGATTTTTAAAATAAAAAACCCCGCCTAACCTCGCCTAAGAGCGCTTAACCCCACCTAAATCAATCAACCACCTAAAACTATCTAACTACCTAAAATCACGATGGTGTTATAAAAAATTTCGCTAATCCAATTTTTAAAACACTAATTATAAGTTTATGGTAGAAAACAAACTCTGGTGTATTTATGCACCAAAATGGAAAGTTCTAGAATAATAAAATGTAATATAAAATAACAAATTGGTACATCAATCAACTACTTGAACGTTTTAAGCATTAACATATCAATAAATCTGATTCACTATTTGTATAAGATTAAATAACAATGTCTAAAATTGAATATGAGATGTATTACCACATCAAATTAAAAAAGGATAAAAATATTTATTTAGAGCACTTTTTTTATTGACCGTCGCTTTTTATTTATGTCAAGATAGACAATTACAAGAATTAAGCCCCGTCTTTTTAGACTGTAATGCGATGAACTGAATTGAACTGCACTAAACGAATATAAATTGAACTGACCGGACCTGAATTGAAACTAATAATAAATTTTTATAATTACAAATATTATTAAAATAATAGTTAATAAAAATAATATATTATTAATACTAATAACTAAAATATAACAATAATAATAAATAATATTACATAAATATTATAATACAAATTAAAAAATAATAATATTATTATTAAATAAAACTAATATAAATATAAATAAGAAATAATAATAAATAACCAATCATAAATATAACCATAATAGTTATACTAATAACTAATAACTAATAACATTTAATAATAAATAACATAACTACTAAAAGTAATACCACTAACATTTAAATTTATTATTATAAATTGTGCACGATCAAATTTACTTTCTAATAATACTTTTGTTACTAGTAATTAAGTACTTACTAAAAAATTAATTTTTATTATAGCAATAGACAAATTAATATTATAATAATAATATGCATACTAATTCTTTGTAAATATAATTAATAGTTATTATTATAATAATAAAACTAATAATTATTATTTAAGAGTATGATTATTACAATTGTTATTAAAATATTTAAATTATTATTTTACAAATTTATTATTCAATAATAATAATTTCTTATTAGTACTTTTATAATTTATTATTATAATAATTTATTATTAAAATTATAATTAAATTATTTTTATTAATTATTATATAATATTTATAGCTATTGATATTATATAGTTGTGTTAAATTTTGAATTGAAATTAAAATGAATAGGGCCTCACCCATTCGTTTAAGCCGTGTGAAAGAAAAGATGTTGCCTTTAATGAGTTTATGTGGGGCTAAATTTGTATTAAACTTCGTAGTTAAGAAAATCATTTGTTTAATATATTTGTAGTTTTTGAATGTTTATGTTGATCGGTCTGTGAATTATGTTGTATAATTATTAGTTAGAGTAGTTGATTCTTTGATATGTAGGAGAATTTATTCACCTTTAATTAAAGTTGTTATTTATTCTGATCTAATTTAATAGACTATATTATTCGGTAAAAAAAATTATTTGTTTTCAAATTCTTCTAAAACGCAGCGTTTTTGTTTCTCACATGGAAGCTGAAAAGTCAAAATCATTTTCAATCAGATACTGTATTTTCTATAGTTTTCATTTTCAATCGGCCGCCAATTTTTCGACCGTCGACGACCTGTCAGAAGCCAACCGGCGGCGTTTTGAAGCTCCAAACTTCACTGAAGCCGATAGCAGCTCTGCCATCGTCCCTATCGCCATCGCCATTTCCCACCTGGTACTAGGAAATCACTCGTTTGTTTAATTTCACTTTTGTTTTCTTTTCTGCAAATTTGGAAAAAGTTTGAGCTAATACTGAAGTTAAACTCTAGCCGCTAAATTTCGGTGGTCCTTGATTGGACCTGTGACGAGATTTGAATGGGGTTTGAGTCGATTATATTGAATTCAAGTTCTTGTAATTGTTTTAAAACAATCCCTGATTTCGAAACTTGTGCTTGTGGTGGATTTGGGAATGTAAATGGTGATCCTTCCTTGTTTGATGCTTGGCTGATTAGTAGCTAATTAGAGATCATCTAGCTTGATTCTGTTGTAGAATATGAATTTAGATCATAGTGAAGCAGTACTGCAGGCAAGTACCCTGGAACACATGTGCATATGGCACATATGAGCACAGTTTCATTAGAAATATGGAGGCCTATTTGTAGGCTTACAATGAGAGAAGATGACATCAATTCAAAATCTATATAGCAACTATAATTCAAATTTTAAACTCTAATATTACCAACTAAAAATCTGATCTGAATCAAATCGTAACAAATATAAAATCTGATAAACTACAGCTTTGAAGACAATTTCAACAGATTCCTTCTTTTCAATTGGCTCATTATACTCGTATTTTTATATGCAACTTAGATGGAGAGGTTGAAGGAGAATAATCGCATGTATAAGCATAGTTGTTAAAGGCGCGCCTTGTCAACTGGAAACAACCTCTGTAACTACAGGGGTAAGGCTGCGTACACCCGACCCCCCTACCCAGCTTGCGCGGGAGCCTTGTTAGGCATTGGGGTAATGTTGATGTTGTTGTTGTTAAAGGCGCTCCTTATGCAGGGCGTGGGGTCATGCGCCTTGCCATACCTCGGGCGCATGTCTTGTGTGCCTAGGCGTGCCTTTTGGTGTGCACCTCGGTGTGCCTTGGTGCGCCTCAGTTTACTTTTTTCAAGAATTTTAATAATAATTCAAGGTTAGATGTCCCTAATTCAATTCCTATTATGGCTAGATTAATACAAGGCTAAATGTTCTAATGCAAAATGTTAATTCCTTTAGTTCTTTTTAAGGTACTATTATTGCATTTAACTTCACCTTTCAAGAAAATATTTTTTTGCACTTAGCATACTAGAGGCGTATGCCTCGCCCCTGGTGCCTGGGCTGCGCCTAGCGCCTTGACAACTGTGTATATAGTTAAGTATGAAGGGTAATGTCAGTTACGAAGTTTTTAATGTCGTAGTTAGAGGGAAGTTTAAGAATTCCGTATGGATTGTTTGTGGTGGTGGCATAGAGAAGTAATACGATTATACGAGTTGAAAAGTTTCATAACATCATAATTTCAGTGGAAGATTAATATTTTGAGTATTTTCATGCTTGTAGTCAGCAGAGAGGTTCTTGACCGGAGCTTTATTCAGTCTACTGTCCTATATTAGCCAATTAGATTAAGTTTTTGAACCATTAGATAATTGCATAAAAAGCATATTATTTCTGTTTTTGTCAGGCCCTAAGATGGAGATGGAGCAGCTGCTAAGCATGGGATTCTCGACCGAATTGGCTGCTAAAGCTTTGGAAGCAACTGGTGGAAAATCAACTCATAAAGCTACCGAATGGATCCTCTCTCAAATTTCGTCTTCCTCGTCTCCTGAAACTATAAATCCCAACTCAAACCCTTCTACCCTCCAGCCAAAGCTCGATCGTTTTTTCAAATCCCAATCGTGCCCTTCGCCTCCTCTCTCTCAACCGCTTGAAACCCAACAAGAAAACAACACCTCGAAACGACCCAAATTACTCCCACAACAACCATTACCCGAACGTATGCGCCCTCTCACCATTGACGAAGTTATCGGCCAGGAGCACCTCCTCGCCCAAAACGGTATCCTCCGGTCCTCTATAGAACTTAACCGCCTGCCATCGATCGTTCTTTGGGGTCCACCCGGAACAGGCAAGACCTCGATTGCTAGAGCTATTGTTAATTCCACTAGTGAGGTCTATCGATTTGTTTCTCTATCGGCTGTGACTAGCGGGGTTAAAGATGTGAGAGATGTAGTTGAAGAGGCTAGGAAGATAAAACTAAAGAACGGTAAAAGAACCGTCTTGTTTGTTGATGAGGTTCATAGGTTTAACAAATCACAACAAGATTCTTTCTTACCCGTTATTGAAGACGGTAGTATCGTGTTCATAGGGGCAACAACGGAAAACCCTTCTTTTCATTTGATAACGCCGTTGCTCTCTCGTTGTAGACTCCTTACGCTTTCCCCATTAAAGCCCCATCATTTGGTAGCCATTCTAAACAGAGCAATAAACCACGCTGACCGAGGACTCCCAAACAGCCTAGGAATTAGAGTTGAAGTAAGCGACGACGCTATTCAATTTTTAGCCGAAAATTGTGATGGCGATGCCCGGGTCGCTTTGAACGGCTTAGAAATATCCGCCACCTCAGCGGCTTCTAAACTAAAAGCGAACCCCAATTCCTCGACCCAAGCCATTGCGAGAGTTACTTTGGACGATGCTAAAGAGGCGCTTCAATGCAAACATCTTGCTTATGACAAAGCCGGGGAAGAACACTATAATCTTATAAGCGCGCTTCACAAGTCAATGAGAGGAAATGACGCAAATGCCTCGATTTATTGGTTGGCGAGAATGTTGGAAGGGGGCGAACAACCTCTTTATATCGCTAGACGTTTGATAAGGTTTGCGAGTGAAGATGTGGGATTAGCCGATCCATTAGCACTAAACCAAGCGGTTTCTTGCTATCAAGCGTGCCATTTTATGGGTATGCCTGAGTGCAATGTGATTCTTGCTCAGTGTGTGGCTTACTTGGCTTTAGCTCCTAAATCGATTGCTGTGTATAAAGCGATCGAGGCTGCTCAGAAGGTTGTTAGGGATTCGGTAGGGCAAAACGAGGGAGTGCCGCTTCATTTAAGGAACGCGCCTACTAAATTAATGAAAGAGATTGGATATGGTAAGGGTTATATTTACACACCTAACGATCCGGGTTTGACACAGACATTTCTACCGCCATCACTTGAGGGATACAAGTTTCTTGATTGGCCACAGAGTAAACCCGAGTTTTAGCGTTATGTATGTTTTGTTTTGTTATTAACTATAATGTAAGTTTAGAGCACAGAGATCTAATAACATTTCAGCTTTGGCTTATTTTGCCCCGGATTGAGCCTTTGCAACTGAAAAACGTGTCGAAGTATGTATCGATATGTTTAAAATACGTCTAATTCGAGATTATTTAGATGCCATTTTCGTGGTTTCTACAGCCTAAAATTGATTGTTAATTGTTTCAACAAAAAAAAATGCTGTCATATTTATGGAAAAGCAAGCAAAAGGTATGGGACTATAACTCTAAACTCGACCTTGATATTCACCCTTAGTACTTGTATATGTTGTTAGTGTTGATAGAATTGAATTATATTAGAGTTCAATTATAACTTAATTTAAAGCCATTTCTTAAGGCAATTGTAATCCTTTATTTACTCCAATGTTCTAAAAATGTGAGGCGCTAGTCGGGCGGTCTGGGCTTCCGATGATTAGGCGGGGTCTGGGAGGATGTGTGTTTTTTTATTTTTTAATATTTATTAATAAATAAAAATATATATTCAACTAAAAAAATAAAATATAATATCATAAACTGTTTAAAAAATAATTTAGACAATGTTTTATCGAACGGTAGAGACCTTTTTATTTGTGGTATAGACCACATTGATTCTAGGTTGAGACTAAAAACAACAATTCTACTATGAAAACAGTTTAATAGAATTTACTTTTATCAATTCAAATTTTAAGACACTGAGCGAAAAAAATCTGACTAAGCGGTGCCCAAACGGTAATACTGTTAATTACACTTACAAATAAATAAATAATAAAACTTGGTAAATGGACTTTAATTACGGGTCAAACATTTTACATAGCAAATAACCAATAAAATTTAGAAATTTAATGAAACAACATTTGCTCAAAACGCAGCGTTTTGATCGACTATAAATAAGCGCAAAGTCAAACTCAGGACCGATATTGTCTCCAATTATTGATTATCTATCCTTCTCTCATCTTGGTCTCTCCGCAGCGTCATCTCCGGCGGCCACCGGCGAAGTTTCCTCACCGGCGATCTACAACCAGCAGATACCCACCGGCGGCCATAAATACCGTATTACGAACCTCCGAACATCACTGAAGCCAATTGCAGATCTGCCAACACCGTTACACCGATCACAATCCCGCATCCCGATAAGGTACCTATTTTCCATTTCTGAAATTACTCTTTCGATTAGTTTCAATTTTGTTATTTTTCTGCAACCTAAAAATTGTTTGGGCTTAGTTATGTTTGAGGAATTCATCGATTGCATCCAATTTGTTTGTTTGAATTCCCCTATGGACCGTGACTCGTATTGAAATCAAACCTTTAACTGCTAAATTTCGGTCTTCAATTGACACTGTCTTCAGATTTGTATCTAGTTTAGCTCAATTGATTATTTTGAGCGATTCTTGCTATTGTTTATTCAAGAGATGTCATTTTAAGATAATCCCTTAATTTTGAATTTGTGCTTGTGAAAAGTTTTGGGTATACAATTGGTAGCTATTACTTGTTTGAAGCTTGGATAATTAGTAGCTGATTCGAGATCATTAAGCTTTAATCTCAATTGTCTGGGGTGTGATATTCATCTTTTAGAAGTGGCAAATTATACTTATATACCTGTTTAGATAGAAAGGTAGAAAGAGAATAATCCGTAGGGGCATAGAGAAGTGTTGGGCGCATTGTAGGTTAGAAAGATTCTAATCATCAAAGTTTTGCAGAAAGATTTCGGTTGTAAGTATTTCGAATTAAAAACATGGCTCGTATGGATTGTAGACACAAGCTTTATTCAGTTTACTATCCTATGTATATTGTTACAAAAGGTTTTGAACCATTGCATAAATGTATATTAAAACATGTTATTTCTTCTTTGATTTCATTATATGCCAAGCTGCTATATTTTCATAGTCATGCTTTCAACACAATTCGTGCATTTTAGATCTTAACATGAAATACCCAAAACTTGTACTAACTCAAAGGATTTACTCTCAGGAATATTAAACGTGGAACGGCAAATACCTCGTGGTGGCCCCTAAATTTTTTGCACATATCAACTTAGGTACTGTCGTACTGAATCATCTATACACAAATGATATGCTAACTATAAATGTACGTTCAAACATGGTATTCCTGAAAACTTTTGGGGGCGTTTTCATAAATTTGAGATAGTGTTGAAGCACTAATTACCAGAATTGAATAAATCAAACCTCCTTCTTTAAGAACAAACATGTCTGAATTGTGCTCTGTTCTCTCTGTTCCCTTCAACCAAAACTCTCCCCTTTACTGCTGTTTCAAAATTCTGGTCAAATCCTTCAAAATTTTCCCTAGAAACAAACGCATTTTCTTCTTAATCTTTATCCTTCTCACACTCCCCCTTTCCCTCCTCCACTTCTCTCTCTCCCTCACATCCTACCCCATCAAATCCCAAATTCTCCACCTGGAATTCGTTGCCACCCGAGCCGCCACCCACTTCGAGTCCCGCCAAATATGGAGAGATTCACGAGAGATCGCTCTCTCCCTTTTCCACTTAAAACTCCTATACTTCTTGCCCTCTTATTTTCTCTCCCTAATTGCTGCAATAGCAGCCGTTACCTCCACTGAATCCGCTTATAACAAAAGATCCACAAATCTTTCCCAAGTTTTCTCTTTTGTCAAACACACTTGGATTAGGCCATTGCTTACATCCTTCTACATGTACGCAATTCTGTTATTATACTCGACTATACCTCACATGGTGTTGGCTATTTTCGGAAATTCCAATCTCAAGCTCAAATTGTTAATATGGTTAGTTGGACTCGGTGTGGAGTTCTACGTAATGGCGGTTTTAGGATTAGGCCTAGTGGTTTCAATAATGGAGATGGCATCCGGGTGGGATGCGATTCAAATTGGATGGCGTTTAATGGAAGGGAGGAGGCTATGTGGGTGGTCTTTGTTTAGTTTAATGGCGGTGGTGACAGCTGGCATTGGTTGGAAAATGGAGGGGTTAATGGTGGTTAGTAATGACTCGGGGGAAGAGGCGAAATGGGTAGTGGCTGAGGGGTGGGAAAAGGCGATACTAGTTGGACTTTACGGGGTTTTCGTTGTTTGGGGATTTGTTGTTACTACTGTTTTTTACTGCGAATGTATGAAACTACGAAGATCAGAGGAGGAGGAAGAGGAACGAGAACTGCAGAAGCTACACGAACAGAGTCTAGAATGTTGAAACTTGAAACCACCTGTAACGGATCACTAGATGAGTGGTGGTTTTGTGTTTTGTTTATGTTTTTGAATTAAGTTTTGATTTTCTGCAACTGTCATTCATTTTGGTATATTCAGTATCGAAGTAGAACCAGCGTTCGTTAACGGCTAGAAGGGCGCTATTGGTATGAAACTGAGCATACAGAAAACCAATTGTATGTAATAGAAGGTTATGGACATGAGCGAACTTAACGTTACGTGTCCTCACTGATATTTTATTTGAATTTGTTATAAAATGTCTAAGCATTTCTTATACTATAAAATGGGACTTGAACTTGAGATTTCTAATTTGAGCGACTCGAGATTCATTCTCCCTCTATATATGTAAGCAGTCAAATTCGAAAGTTTTGTGATATGAACACTTATCACTTAGTACGCTCTTGTGTGTGTGATGCTTTGTTTTCTTACTGGATTCTACTGTATACAATATAACTAAATAACTTTATTTACCTCCATGAGTGAATTTTACATTTTTGATGCTAGATATTAAAGAACAAGTGTTTTTAGATTGATAACAGTCTACCAACCGACCAACTAAGCCTTAAATCACATGCTAGGTGGGGTCGGCTATATGGATATTCCGATGTCATGAAGCTCTATAAAAAGTCAAATTTTCATCCATTAATCAAAAGAAAACCAATTGCTCCATTATAATCTGAACTACTTCTTTGTAGTTCTACTCTTTATTTTCTTTTCAAAAAGGCAATAAATAATGAAACTTGAACAAAATTCCCACTCCAAATATCAATCCAAAACATCCCTCACCATTTCATATTCACCGAGCTTAATTTCCGATGTGGCAGCAGCTGATGCTCTTGTTTCAAAAGTAGTGTATATGCTGACTTCAAAAACCGAGCAGGAATTCGGACTTCATTTATTCTGTAGTCTGTAGAGAGAAGGCAACACACAGAAGCTACAACCTGGACCATTAAAATATATGAAAACAATATTGTCACGCTAACCCAGTAAAAATTCTACGCAGCTACGGTGTACATTCATTACCGATCCAAAAACAACAAAGCTTCACTGCTGTGTTTCGTTCATTCCTCGCAAGCAAGCTCAATTTCCAATATGGCAGCGGTTGATGCTCTTGTTTCTAAAGTAGTGGATATGCTGACTTCAACTTATGACCAGGAATTTGGACTTTCTCTTGGCGCTATGCGAGAAGTCCAATGGCTCATTTCGAATCTGCAAGCCATCCAGACCGTGCTCGTTGACGCTGAGAGAAGGCAACAGACGGATGCAACTGTCCAGCTCTGGCTTGATAGGCTAATAAGTGTGGCCTATGACATTGATGATGTTTTAGATGAGTGGAGTTATGAAATTCTCAAATCCCGAATTGTTCCAACAAAGGTATGGTCTTTCATTCTCCTATCTGTTTGCTTTTGCTTTCCCCAGGGTGCTTTACGCTACCGTGTTTCTGTCCAATTAAATGATCTCAATATGAGATTGGATGTTATTGCCAATGAGAAAGACAAGTATGGTTTCTTGTTATTAAGAGGCAATGATGAACAAGTTGAACGGCCTACAACAACCTCTATTACAGAGGTAGAGAAAGAACGACTTGTGAACTTGTTTGCGTGGAGTAGTGAATCTTGGAAGTTTGAGGAAGCCGAAAGCGGCAATTGGGCCCCTTTGTGGTTAAGTTATTATGACTTACCGTTGTCTTTGAAACCTTGCTTCTTGTACTGTGTTATCTTTCCTAAGGGCTATAGAATGAGTAAAGATGAATTGATTAGCTTGTGGATGGCTCACGGTTTCCTTAAACCAACGAATGTTAAAGATGTGGAAATGGTCGGGGATGACTATTTCCATAATTTAGCCATGAGATCTATTTTTCAAGATACTGAAGTAGAAGAAAAATTCAACATGTTGGATAAGACTTATTGTAAAATGCATGATATAGTACACGGTTTTGCCAAATTTGTGTTGGAAAAAGAATGCCTCTACATATATGTGAATAGTTCTGAAGAGGTCACAAGTAGTGTTGTTGCTGAATATAGTGATAATTTATATCATTTACATGTAAAGCTTGGAGAAAAAGTCGAGTTTCCCAAGTCATTTTACAACATGCAAAAGTTACACAGTCTCTTCATTTTGTCTCCAAATAATGATTCAATGATTGGAGCAGCTTTACCTAAAATATTCAACAGAGTGACTTGTCTGAGATCACTGAGCTTGAGTCGATGTGGCCTTGAAAACATTCCATCCAATATAAATAAATTGATTCATTTGAAGTGGCTTAAGTTGTCCAAGAATTATGCTTTGAAAGAATTACCTGAAACAATATGTGAATTGTATAATTTGCAGACCCTAAGTGTAAATTGGTGTGATGGTCTGATACATTTCCCCAAAGGAATAGAAAAACTAACCAATTTGAGGTATCTGAAGAATGATTACACGTACCTTTTGCTACCAAATGGGATTGGGAAATTAAATGGTCTCGAGAAGTTATTGCGGATCACGATCGACCCCAAATTCAAGGATGCATTTTCTCTTCGAGGTCTCAAGAACCTCAATAATATTTGTGGGTCATTGACGATCTTTTTTGTAGAAAGAGAACGTGATAAACTTGTGGAAGATGCGAAGCAAGCACAGTTGAAGGGAAAGAAACACGTCACTGCATTGAGTCTGAATTTTCCGGAAAGGGCAACAAAAGAGTGGATGCAACAACAAGATGAAGAATTGGTCGAAGCTTTAAAGCCGCCTCCAAGTTTGAAAATGTTGAGAATAACTCACTACATGGGCGCAAATCCTCCAAATTGGATCAACACACAAACTTTTTTGATAAAGCTCAAGTTGTGGTATTGGAACAACTGCAAGAATTTGCCCTCCTTAGCAATGTTGCCTTGCCTCGAGTACGTTGAATTCAATAACTTTGGAAGAGTTAAAAAAGTGACTGCTGAGTTTTATAGGATGAATGGGTTTATGGAAGCATCATCATCAAATACTCCATTATTTCCTAAATTGAAAAATTTACAGGTCATGAATATGAATGAATGGGAAGAGTGGAGTGATTATGATGGAGACGAACAAGTAATGCCGTGCCTCAGTTATTTGAGCATTGGGAATTGTCCGAAGCTGAAGGCATTGCCAAATTTCATTCGCAAAAATTCTACGCTGCATAAGCAAATTTCTTAGATGTTTCTTATCGACCACTTGTTCTTCAATAAAGGTAATTATGGTCACTTATTATTTTTCATATGATATTATTTTTCCCTTAAATTTAATGTTGTTTTCTTCTTAATGCAGCATTTTTAGTTTTGGAAAGAAACGGTTCTACCTGTTACTATCTATGAAGCATGGAAATTCCTAGACACTAACGTTTCCCGTTTCCGTTTCCGACTCGGAAACTTGAAATCACGTTATATTTTGCGTTTCCTGTGTGCGTTTCCGATTTCCGGAAACATTTCCATTCCCGTTTCCGTGCTGCGCAGGTTACTATTGATGGTGATGATCCTCCTGTTGGTGCTCTTAGCATAGCCTTATCTAAATTGAAATCTTGCAGGACGGCTCCGCAAGTGCGTGAAGCTTAAGAGCATGCCTTTCTTAGCAGTCAGAATTGGAGGGCAAACACATGAAAATGGCAACAGATGGACATAGTACTAGTGATCTTGTAAAAGCTGTAGTTAATAAGCTATAATTATCAGCTATTAGAAAATTATACTTTTTATATTAGATAATTTTATTTTATTTATGTTGGGAGAGCATATGAAGAGAGCGTATTTTAGAAGAGAGATCAGTGGCTAACAATTATTCTGGTCTATAATTAACATTGAAAATGATTACATACTTATAGCATTACAAGGTGACTCTTCAAATAACAAAATAAATACATACGTAAATACTAGTAATAACACTTAAAGACTCATAACTATTGTAACCGTTGTAACTCTTGGGACTCCGTAGCTGCTGATTCATTGTATTTGGACAACAAGTTTATTTTCAACACCCCATCTTAAACTTATGTCTTCATAACTCCCAAGAGCGATCTCAATCGACTAAAATCAACAAACTTTAATGCCTTCGTGAAAATGTCCGCAACTTGATTTTTGGACGCCGCATGCTTCAACTCAAGTTCTTTGTTATTGACACAATCCCGGATGTAATGATACTGTAACGAACCGAAATTCTAAAATTTACTTATAATAAATTATTATGGTATTAAAATATCATGGAAATTATTTTTGTAGTTATTATTATTGTTATTGGATATAAGGCACGAAGAAATAAGAGTTATTTAAGTAAAAGGGATGAATTGGGCATTTAATTATTTGTTCAAGGGCATTATTGGAAATTTTAAAAAAATACATACATAACATATCCGGCCTCTTCTCTTCTCCTCTTCACCTTCATCATTTCCTTCATTCTTCCTATTCTTTAACTAAATTTTTCCCTAATCTAAAAACTTCCGATTTCTTCGATTCAACTTCGAATTCTTGTTAGAAATCGATCCTTAAGCCCTCTATCATCATCAATTTCAGTGAATCAAGACTAGAAGAGGAGGATTTCAGATATTAAGATTTGGATGAATAGTAACCCGAGTTTGAGGTGAGTGATTTTTGGTGAAATTAAAGCTTAATTAGTAGAATTCATGGTAGATTAAGCATATTTATGGTATTAGGAAGTTTATTTATACAATATCTTGATAGAATTATATATGGCTGTTGTAGAGGAAGCTAGTGCAAGCAAATCAAAGGCAAAAGAGGTAGAAGAGAGCTAGAAAGAGCTTAGAAAAAGGTTTGTGTCTCAATTTTCGATTTCTCGGTTTTTCGGAAAATTTTCCAGATTGTATCCCTATTTTGTTTTAATGTTTTTTCTTGTTATATAAATCCGATTTGAATGATTCTTGATTCTATTGATATCTACAGAAATCAAGGAATATATGTCCAGAAGAAACCTTGTTGAATTTCGTTCGTTTTCAATGTGAAATTTTCGTTTGAAGTTGAGTCATGAAATCTGTTTTCGGAAAATCTCAGCTTTGTATACTGTTTAGTATTTTGATCATAACTTTGGTTATACAATTTGGATTTCTGTGATTCTAGTGGATTTGGAAAGATGAGACATGTGGCTAATAATGTTTAGAAGAAAGTTCTTCAATTGGATGAAGTTTTAATAGTGAAAAATGTAGGGGAAGTCAGGTTACGAAACCAGGAAAAATTCTGGAAAATATGAACGTTGATTTTATTGTGTTTTAATTGAAGTTTGATGCTTTAAAATTTGGGATTTGAATCTCTTAATTACTGAAGTTATGTTGAATTATTATTGATGGTTTATACTGAAATTTTTTAGATGTTACATTGATTTATTGTCCTTATTAAACGAGTAGAATACGGGTCAGGGTAGACTGGCGCCAGTAAAGGGGGGTACAGTACTATACAAACAATTGAAGCTTTGGCTTCGGGCTTTGGCCGATATTATGATATATATATATATATATATATATATATATATTGATATTGAAGCTTCAATATATATATATTGATATTGAAGCTTCGGCTTCGGGCTTGACCGATATATTGATTTTGAAGATTCGGCTTCGGGCTTGACCGATATATTGATTTTGAAGCTTCGACTTCGGGCTTGACCGATACATTGATATTGAAGCTTCGGCTTCGGGCTTGTCCGCTCCCGTATCCATTTTACCATTATTCAGGACTTGTTTACTTTGGGCAATATGTGGTTAAAGTGTTTGGAAAAATTGGATATAAATTTGATTGTACTTTGAAAGGATTACTGTATAAGTTTTGTGATATGGTTCAATAAAGTTGGTTAATTTGTTTTTGACTTATAAATATACTTTGTTTCTATTTTAAAAATGTTCAAAGTTGTTATATTTCTTTTATGGACACCACTAAGCAAATTGCTTAGCGTGTAGTTTTTTTTCTACACGTAGGTGGAGAACTTATAGATAGCTTGGACCAAAATGGTATAAGTGGATCAGCTTGAAGAACAAATAAGGAAAGACTCGAGGTGGATTTGTATTTTAATGTAATATTATGGTTTGTAGAATAATGACATGTACTAGATAGTGTGATAAATATAAAGTGGTATTGAGAAATATTTGGAGAATAATTAGCATTGAGAAATAATTTAGAGTTTAGAACGCTATATTTGTATTTGTACATATTAAATTTATAAGTATTGAACTCTATATAGTGGAGTAGAGTTGTTTATTGGGTGAGTATAGTTACTGTGGCACTCCCTACAAAGGGGGTGTTACATTTGTCGGTATTAGAGCTATGGTTTAGGCGATTCTAGGACTAGATGTACATGCCATTTAGGATATAAATATGTTATATTAGTTGTTTGATCCACTTTGGTCCAATTTTCAGGAATAAGTTATGGCTAGTAGTAGTCACAACCAAAATAAGGAAGAGGATGCTGAGAGTACGGTCCGTATCAGACAAGGGGATGAACAAAGATATGAACCTCCACCAGTTCATGGCTTTCCCGAACAACCTACTCCAGTACAAGCTACTTTATTTCAGCATATGACTACTGAAGTAATCACACAAGTACTTTGAAACATACAAATCCCTCAAGTTCCTGTAGTACCTCATATTGAAAGAAGAGAGGAGAGAACTCCTCTTGAAAGAATTAGGAAGCTTCCGGCTGATGACTTCAAAGGGGATACAGTGAATACTGCATTTACAAAAGATTGGCTTGATCATACTAAATGGTGTATGACTAGGCTTCATTTTACAGATGAAGAGAGATTAGACTTTGTGTAAGGTCTACTCAAAGAACAAGCTAGGAGGTGGTGGGATAATATTGTGAGAGAAAGGCGACTCGGAGAAATCACTTGGGGCCTTTTCTTAGAACAATTTGACAAGAAGTACGTTAGCGAATGATTCAAAGATGAGCAGAGGAAATTGTTCTTGTCTTTGAGACAGGGATGAATAACTGTATCAGAATATGAAATTCAATTCCTCAAACTCGAGAGGTATGCTTGTGATATCATTGACAGTGAAGTAAGGTGATGTAAGAGATTTGAGGATGGGCGGAATGATGAAATTAGAGTGCATTTCCTTGCACAAAGGATTAGGTTGTTCAATGACTTGGTTGATGCAGCTACGGGCATTGAGAAGATCAATTCAGATAGACAATAAAGAATGGCAAAAAGGTCTAGATTTCAAAAGGGATCGCAGGGTCCAACTAGTTCAGAATCTCCAAGTAAGAAATAGAAGGGAACATCAGAACAAACGCAATCTCATTTCAAAGGGTTTTCACCGAGACAAACCATAAGTACGGGGTCGGCGGCTAGTGTACCTTCAGGTAGAGGTAGAGGAAATATTCCATAATGTTCTAATTGTAGAAGGATGCATATAGGGGAATGCTTGGGAAAAGGTAGAGTCTGCTTTAAATATGGCTCGAGGGAACATTTGATTGCAAATTATCCTCAAAGACAGATAAGTACATCTGCACCTGCAGTAGTTCCTACTCCTACAATGCAAGGTGCAAGAGGAAGGGGAAGAGGAAATGCTAGTGGTTCAAGTGGGCATGATGTGACTCAACAAGCACCGCAGAGTGGTAGACCAGGAGGAATGGCGCAAAGTTATGCAATCCGAGGGCTTGAGACTCGGGAATCTACTGAAGTTATTGTCGGTAAATTTTCATTCTTTAATCACGATGTTTATGCTTTGATAGATCCCGGTTCAACTCATTCATATATATATACTGCATTAGCATAAGAGAAAGGGTTACATGTAGAAGAATTAGGAGAAAATATTGAAGTGACTAATCCTTTAGGACATAGTGTGATAGTAAACAAAGTGTATATGAATTGCCCTATTATGATTCAACATTAACTTTTCCATGCAAATTTAATTGAGTTACCTTCCAGAGATTACGATGTTATCTAGGGAATGGATTGGTTATCGGAACATTGAGCTGTTGTGGATTGCAAAAACAAAAGAATGTCACTTCAAGTTTCTATAGTTGTCGTGGGTGAAAGATCATATTACCTCTGGAACATAATTTCTTTTATGAAGACTAAAAGGCTGGTTAGGAAGGGATGTCAGGCCTACCTAATCTTTGCTCTAGAATCGAAGAAAGGTGAGTTAGAATTGCAGAATATTCCTACGGTATGTGATTTTTCTGATGTATTTCCAGAAGAACTATCGGGTTTGCCACCAAAAAGAGAGGTAGAATTCGCAATTGATGTATTGCCGGGTACCGCACCAGTATCCAAAGCACCATACAGAATGGCGCCTGCTGATCTAAAAGAGTTAAAGATTTATTTACAAGAATTGTTAGACAAAGGATTCATACACCCGAGTATATCCCCGTGGGGTGCACTAGTGTTGTTTGTTAAGAAGAAAGATGGGTCACTCCGATTATGTATTGATTACCAGGAGTTGAATAAATTGATAGTGAAGAACAAGTATCCATTGCCAAGGATTGAAGACTTATTTGATCAACTCAAGGGTGCCAAATACTTCTCCAAGATTGATTTGAGATCGGGCTACTATCAGATGAGAGTGAAAGACGATGATATTGCAAAGATGGCTTTCCGAACCAGATATGGGCACTATGAATTTTTGGTGATACCAATTGGTCTAAATAATGCACCAGCAACATTTATGGACCTTATGAACCGTGTCTTTTATTTATATTTAGACAGGTTTGTAGTGGTTTTCATTGATGATATTTTGGTGTATTCTAAGTCACGGGAAGAGCATGATCAACATTTGCAGATTGTCTTCCAAACTTTGAGGGAAAATAAGTTATATGCCAAACTTAGTAAATGTGAGTTTTGGCTTGAAGAAGTTTCTTTCTTAGGCCATGTTGTTTCTGTAGAAGGAATTAAAGTGGATCCTAAAAAGATAGAAGCAGTTGTCGAATGGAAACCACCAAAGAACCCTACGGAAGTCAGAAGTTTCCTTGGCTTGGTAGGGTATTATAGAAGATTTGTGAAGGGATTTTCAGTCATTGCTACCCCACTGACGAAACTACTTCAAAAGAATGCAAAATTTGAGTGGAATGATAAGTGCCAAGAAAGTTTTGAGAAGTTGAAGGCGATGTTGACAAAAGCACCTATCCTTACCCAACCGGGGCCTGGAAAAGACTTTGTAATCTATAGTGATGCTTCATATAGTGGTCTTGGGTGTGTTTTGATGCAAGAAGGGAAAGTGATTGCCTATACTTCCAGGCAATTGAAGAATCATTGTGAGCGGACGACGATTCGTGCGGCTGTTGCGGGGCCAGACCGTTTTGGTGTGTCGGGGAGATGAATGTGATATGTTTAAAAAAAATGACTTTTGCATATTTTAATGCTCAAAAGATACGAGATCAAAATCCCGTACTTAAAATAGAGTCGCCACCCGGTTCAGCTCAATCGGGAAATTTTTGGTACGATTTTCCCACCGGGTGGTTAGACCATACCTTAAGTAGAGATTCCGAGTACGGATGATGTTATCTACTTTTCATTAGGCCAAAGTAAGATACTTCATTCTTTCTCAATCGGTTTAATCCACCCTATTTTTTTGTATTCTCAGTTATTTTGTTGTTTTCACGTATATCAAGCGATTGAAATGATAAATAAAATATTTACGACTGTAAAAGAAAAGTAAGTACAGAAAGTAAAATCATTACAAGGTTTTCAAATCCTATACATCTCTCTATGCAATAAATAAAATACCTGCGTATCCGATATACGTCCGCCTGCAGAAGGTTGTTAGCACAGGTACAACATATTTTATTTACAGTATTACAAAGCCCGATCAGATGGCTGAAATGGGAGTTGAACGATGTTTTCGGAGAAAATTCCATTTTGAGTAATTTTTAGGCTCACTCATTATTTTAACCGGATTATAAATGAAAAATAAAACTATTGTCCGGAAAGTCATATCGCCGACGGTATAACTGATGTCGCCGGCGGCATGACTGATGTCGCTGGCGACATGGGTGATGCCGCTGGCGACATCAATTACGTCACCGACGGTATCAGCCTGTGGGCAGCAGCGGTGGCAGTAAGACGGACCGAAAATTCAAAAATGAATATAAATTGACAGAAAATTAACACAAGTCTGGAGTATTAATGCCAAAGAGCTATGAGACTCAGGATTTTTACCTTGAGGTCGTGAATCCACCTCTTCGTGAACCGAATAAAACACCTCCGGGGAGCTTGTTACGATGATTTAACAATGATTTTAAGTGCCTTTTGGTTTCTAAGTTCAATTAAGCTGATTTTAACTTAAAGCCTTGTCAATTTCAACTCACAATCAGAGAGTTCAAAGAAGAAAAACCAGGAAAAATGGGTCGGAATCCCTTTTTTCTGTTTTATCTAATTCTTATCTCACTATAATCTATTTCCACCTTAAAATCTTAACCCTCTCTTTAAGTGCAGCTCAAGGTGTGCTTTTATAGGTGAAATGGGGTGCTTTTTGGGGCCTTTTTTAATAATTCCACCGAAAGTGGCCCAAAAGGCTGTCTGTGAAGGGACCCATTTCGAGTCATGCCGCCGGCGATATGGTTATATCGCCGGCGGTATGACCGATGTTGCCAGCGATATCCTGATACCACCGGCGGCATGGGTGATGCCTTTGGCGGCATCAGCCTTCAGCATGCCGACAGTTAGTGGGTCAAAAAGTCAAAAAAGTTGCGAAAAGTGGTTTAATAGTGGGTAAAAGGCATCTTTTTGACTTTTAACAATATTTCAAAGGGTATTTATTATTTGGGTGTCAACCATCGGTTCAAGCTCTCACTGGATGCGTTATTGGCCACGCCGAACTGTATTCTACCAAATAAAAATTCGCGAGGAATATTATTTTGGTAATAAAAATTCCAAGGAGAACTTTTAATTTTGAGGCATTAAAATTGGGTACACATCATCATCGTCTCGTGAGAGGGACTGCAAAATCCCGTGCTCACAGGCTGCCCCTCGGGGGATCACTGCTACCACAGGCCAGTATGATCACACGAAAGAGCAAGGGGTACGAATGATACCTGACGGGTGATCGGTTTGTCCCTTGGTTGGGTTTACGCTTTTTAGAGAGACTGTGCTTTGTAGAGAGACTGTCCCTCGGTCGGACTCGTGTTTTGAGAAAATTGTCCCTTGGTCGGACTTGAGCTATGTAGAGATTGTCCTTTGGTCGGGTTTCTTGTTTTGTAGAGATTATTTGCCCCTTGGTCGAACTTGCGCTTTGTGGAAATTGTCCCTTTATCGGGTTTCTTTTTTTTAGAGATTGTTTGCCCCTTTGTCGGACTTGCGTTTTGTGGAAATTATCCCTTGGTCGGACTTGAGCTTTGTAGAGATTTTCCCTTGGTTGGACTTGAGCTTTGTAGAGATTGTCCCTTGGTTGGACTTGAGCTTTGTAGAGATTGTCCCTTGGTCGGACTTGAGCTTTGTAGAGATTATCCCTTGGTCGGACTTGAGCTTTGTAGAGATTGTCCTTTAGATTGTTTGCCCCTTGGTCGGACTTGCGCTTTGTGGAAATTTTCCCTTGGTCGGGTTTCTTGTTTTGTAGTGATTGTTTGCCCCTTGGTCGGACTTGCATTTTGTGGAAATTGTCCCTTGGTCGGACTTGAGCTTTGTAGAGATTGTCCCTTGGTCGGACTTGTGTGAAAATCTGATTTGGAGGAGCGATGTCGCCGGCGGCATGACTTATATCGCTGGCGGTATGGATTGATACCGCCGGCAGTATGAGTGCCACGTGGCAGCTTTGACTGGTCAGATAATTTCAAAATTTGAACTAAAATAGGCGATGTCACTGGCGATATAAATGATATTCCCGACGGCTTGAGTTGATGTCGCCGGCAGCATGGACGAATAGTTTCAGATAAATTGAAACTCCTCGAATTCCGCATGGCAGTTTAAAAAGGGATGGAACTTCCCTACTTCCTCACTATTCAGAAACCGCATCCCCTCTCTTCTCCTCCAAAGCTTTTTGATTTCTTCCTTTGTTTCTGAAATCATGAAGAGGATCAGCAAGGCTTTCAGGGGCAAATCCAAGGCTAGGGAGAGCCTGCCATATTCTTCCATTGAGGGATTAAAAATCCTCTCCGTCCCTACTGCATATGGCCTGAAGGAGACGGCCAAAAGGTATGGTTATGGCATTAACTCTCCTATCACCAATCTGACTCCGGAGAAGGAGAAACACCTCTGTTGTGTCTAGGTAATCTCTTAAAAGCCCGAATTACTTCTTTTTGGATTCGATTTGATTTTGCCTTAAATTTGAAAACATGCCATGATAGGGGTTTAAAATGTGAAATAGATCAGTCATATTGCATGCTTTAGGATCGATTTTTACCTTTTTGGGCTTGTTGTTTGATTGATTGTGATTTTTTTTGATTTTTGGCACGATGGGTGCGATTTAGGGAGAAAACTGGTTCTGCCCGCATATAGTGATATCGATGGCGGCATGAGTGATGTCGCTGGCGGCTTGAGTGATGTCGCTGGCGACATCAGTCCTTACGAAAGGCTTTATGGGAGTCTAATTTCGCTTTTGTTTAAGGTGATGTCACCGGCGACATGAACCATGCCGCTGGCAGTATGGGTTGATGCCGCCGACGATATCACTTTCAACGGAGGTGACATCAGCAGCTTTTCTAACAAAAATAAGCAGGACTGATCCATTTTGTTTTCAATTTTGCAGCCATATGAATTAACTTACACAGGGGAGATGGGCAATATCGGTGAATGGTGGCACCATATCTTAGAGAACGATCCCGAGCTCGCGCTTGCAATTAACGAGATAGGGTTTGGGGATTTGGCCCGGTAATGCCTATGTTGATGCCTAAGCTTCCTCATTCTGCAGTAACGTCCCTGATTGAAAGGTTGTCCGAGACCACCCATACCTTCCATTTCTCCTTTGGGGAAGCCACAATAACCCCCTCTGATGTGGTAGCCATGACTGGCCTCCCTTGGATGGATGAGGTCATACATTTTGATGCCTACATGGATAAGTACCATATTGAGAGGCCCGTAGTGAGGCGGGTAAAGGAGTTGTTCGGTCTGAAGCCCGTTTTTGGGTGGCTGTCCTATGGTGAGTTGTACCATCATTAGACCCGAGTGAATGTGGTGCCCGAGGAGGAGAGGGAGGCTTGTGTCCGTTCCTTCGTGATCTCACTACTCACTATGTTGTTCTTCCCAATCTCGGGGAGTAAGATCAACTACGTGCTTATAACTGCAGTGGAAGATGTGCCGTGAATCAGGAGGAAGAATTGGCCGAGGGCCATCTTGGCCCAGTTGTATCATGGGCTGGATGTGAAAAAGGAGAAAGCCCTTCGCCTTTGCCACTTGCTACTCCAGGTATAGCTTTTCGGGAATATTTCCCTCGATAACGTGCGTTCTTATTTATTGCATGACGTCCTTTGAATTGATCGGTCATCATTTGTGTAGGCCTGGGCCTTCGAGCATCAGATCCTCCCGTCGGTGGAGTTTAAGAAGGTTATGCCACCGAGCTCTCACTTCCTTGCTCGCTGGTGCGGGGGTATCGGTGGGAAGGCCAAGTACCCTATGAAGTATAGGGAGGTCCTAAGGAGCCCGCGGTTGAGCTCGGTATGCAAAAAAAAATTTTTTTATGGACTTATGTTGGCTATTTTGATGTAGCTCGTCTTGGACCTGTTCGATGGGGTGGAGAACTTGGCCGAGGTTACAATTGTCCGAAGGGAGGTGGATGACCGACGGTTTATGATCGAGTGCCCTATGTCCCAACAGTGGTATCTAGGCGAGCGCGTCCGGGGCTGGAGGTCCCTTCTGATTGCTGCTAGACCGGTGCCTGCTGATCCTCCCAGGGGCTTATGGTGGCCTCATTTGGTGTTCTCTGCTGAGGCCGACAAAGCTGATTATATTGAAGGGAATGGCTGAGTGATCCCTAGCGTTCCTAGCCTCTATGAGCAGCTTCTTCAGCCTCTACTCCCCGTGTGTCCTCGCATCCATAGAAACGATACAATTGAGTATCGCAACGAGCAACGGTTGGAGGACGAGAAGAGGCGCCTCAAAGGCGTTGTGGATGTTGATGAGGAGGATGAAGCACTTGAAGGGGATGTTACGGTTGACCCTGAGGGGGAGGATGAGGTGGGTACGGATGTAGCTGGCGGGAGCGTGCCGATGTCCCAAGGGGAGCAACGTTCTTTTTAGGTATGATTGTGTTTGTGTGTATGATTTTGAAATTGTTTAGGGACATTGTTGACGTATGGCTTTCATGTTTTGCAGGAACCTGCGAGAAAGAGGGGCCGGGATAACCAAAGTAGGACCCGACATTATGGCGTGCCGGAGGGCATAAACTTCGTGGAGGGGCGATTGGTCAATCCGTTGGAAACCACCTTCCTATTGATGAACTCTCGAGGCGAATTCTCTCATAGGAATGTTGGCTCAAGCCGGCAAGCCCTGATTTTCATGCCTGAAAATACTACCTACGTAAGACCTAATAATTATTTTCTTATTAAGCCTTAGATGCGGGTGTCTAAGGATTTGCTTTTTGGATTTTCCAGGTAGCGCAGAGTCACTTGGAGCAACTTGCGGAGAACAATTTTATTCTTCGGGATACCCTTATTGGGCAATCGCTCCTCGTTCAGGTATCTTATGCACATGTTAAGATGGGATGTATGTATGGATGTTATGCATGACATGCAATGCTGATATTTTCTCCGGTTTGCAGGATTTCTTGGCCCTTTCTTTGTCTGATGCTGACGCAACCTGGCGACGGTGTGAGGAGGAGACTGCGATCTTACAGCACCGCATGAGCGATCTCGAGGGTCAACTGGCAGCCACCGCTCAGGAACGGAGAAGTAAACAAAAGCTGGACCGTGCGCACCTTAGGGGCACCAGTCGTAGGGGGATCAAGATGCCTGCCGGCCGACGTGCGTTTACCGCGGCTGAGGAGTCCAATAGTGTTCCTATGACGGAGGGAAGAGAGGAAGATGATGTTGACGATTGGCTTACAAGTCCTGATGATGTTTCATCCCGCCTAGCTGGTAGTGGCGGGCATGCTTAGTTTTATTTTTCATTTTCATTTTGCCTTTGAGTCCTTGGTTTGTACCTCCGATACATTGGGGTTTGGATAACTTGATTTTGTCGTGGACTAGATGTTTTGGTACAATTTGAGCGATTTGCGCCTCTGGGCTTTTATTTTGAATACAAAAATGAATTGCTATTTGATAAGGCATTGGAAATATAGCATAGGATTGTTTACAGGTTTTGTACAGGTCTGAAATGGAAGAAATGCTTCTGATGCCCCGGAAAATTCACTCCATGTCGCCGGCGGTATGACCCATATCGCCCACATTTGATCGAGCCAAAATAATATATACAGGGCTGTCTGAAAGGCCATATCACCGATGACATCATCAAATATCGCCTAAATTGGCCCTATATCGCCGGCGGCATCATCTGATATCGCCTAGATTGGCCCTATATTGCCGGCGGCTTCATCCACATCGCCAACGGCATCAACTTTCTAGCAATCTAATTTCAACCATTCTGTCCACTTCTGTCATGGCAACCCATAATCAAAAACTACGGGGTTTTCTGTAGAGTTTGGGGAATGTCGACTGGAAGAGGCTCGAAAAATTCAGGCTTTAGGGGTTTACATATGTCGCAGCATGGCCCGTAAGCCGCAAATTCCTTCGAGCGGCACTGTCCTTTTGGGAACCAATGGACCACATTTTTCGATTTTCATCGTTCGAGCTTTGCCCCTTGCTCGAAGAATTCCATGCTATTTTAGGGACACCGTGTCCTAAATACGTTTCGCTGGCGTTGTCGGACCTTTATTTTGGCATAGATGGACTTCTACGAGGGCTATGGAATTTTGATTCTGTCAACCCATTTCTGTCTCAGTTGCCTGATAGACCTGGTTTTTAGCTCGAAGTAGTCTTGGAGTGGTGTTATGGAGTGCCCCAATCCCATCCTGCTTAGCCATTTATGATGGCATTACTACTCATGGCGGAGTTTATGGATGGAGTTAGCCTGATTGCTCCGCTCAGGCTAGTTTCCCTCATCAGTCCTATGTCGACAGGGGCTTCCCCTGTGGCTCTGGGGTTGGCCGATGCTTTGTTAAACGTGGATGCTGCTTCTGTTGACTCGTCACTCATTGGGGATCAATTCACATTATTACAGGTATCTCTTGTTCTTTCTGATCCAACCATTCCTTTCTCCCACCCTTACCCGAGTTTTGCTTAACAGGCCTGGCTGATGGAGAAGCTAAAGCTAAGGGAGGCACCCCGAGGGAATCCGAAAAAGTATCTTCCTATCCATCTAAGGGAGAGAGGGCTTATGCAGGCTAATTTCGATGAGTTGACATATGACGATTAGGTGCCTATCTTGAGGGGGTATACTGACACGCAGGTTCAGTGGGTTAGTCCATGGTGGAGAATTCAGGATATGGTCGTAGAATCTTGGGGAGCATGTGTTCAATTGATAGGTTTGGAGAAATCTTCATTTTATACCCCCTACCGGCTATGTCGTTAGTATGGTAAAAGGCAGAGAGTCCCGATCAAATTGCCTCACAACCAGATCGGAGTTTACAAAGCTAGGTGGGTCAACCATATTCAGGAGAAGTGGTCCAGGGAGGCTGTGTTCGAGATTCTGGATTACGATCAACTAGAAACCACTGAAACTGACACATACTACAGAGGATGGCTTGCCGAGATAAGAGGTTTGTCGACCCGTCGAAAACGGTCATGGGCCCGTTTGGAGGGGGAATGTGCAGAGCGGGGGGAACATCCCTCTTCTACTAGCACACCGAGGTGGATCTCTAGGTACCAAGACGATGATACGGGAAGTTCGTTTTGAGTCTTGCCATTGTCGGAACCATCAGTTTTTTTTAATTTTATTTTATTCAAATACTCTAAAATGGAACAAAATGAACCCTGTTCAAAGCTTGTTGAAGTTGTCTTAAACTTATAAATACAGGATTCACATAAGCATAAGCATTTAGATTTTAACAAAATAGAACTTTTACTAATTGAGATAAAATAAAGTACATGATGTTTGGTTGACATTTCCATTAACTTAACTCCTGGTGCCGACTAGCCGAGATCGGTTTTCTAGAAGGCACTCGCTCTGTGCTCACATACCCTAACTTTTGCCTAGATTGCCCTGTTCGGGTTTTCAATCTAGTGGGTTTGTCTTATCCCCTAATATTTGCACGGTTGGTTCGCAGAATACCAATCGTCGGGTATCACCTTAATTTTTGCCCGATCAGTAAAAGACTGAAAGGCGGGCGATTATTACGTATGTATTTTTTTGTGTGCTGCTTTTCTGGTTTGTTTCTTTTGAATTAAACATGATAACACTTAAGCCTGTCTTGGTTTACGGGATTTACGAACTCGTTCCCATCCATGTCCATAAGTTTAGCTGCCCCTTTGCTAAGCAGCTTCTTTATCACATATGGTCCTTCCCAGTTTGGCCTGAATTTACCCCTCGTATCAGTGGTAGAGTGTTTCAACTGCTTGAGGACCAGATCACCGACCTTCAGGGGGAACTTTTGATGTCTTACCCGCCTGTTATATGCCCGAGCCATACGTTGTTGGTACATCTGGAGGTTGTTGAGGGCCTTCAACCTTTGTTCATCCATCATGTTCAACTGTTCAAATCTTGCCCGAGTCCATTCGGATTCTTCTAACTTAGCCTCCAGAGCAACTCTTAATGAGGTCACCTGAGTTTCAACTGGCAAGATCGCTTCCATCCCGTAGACCAAGGAAAATGGAGTTTGGCCTATTGGGGTACGTATGCTGGTGTGATATCCCCAAATAGCAAAGTGCAACTTATCCGCCTAATCTCTGTAACCGGCTATCATCTTAGTAAGAATCATCTTTACCGATTTATTGGCTGCCTCAGCAGCTCTATTGGCTTGTGGTCTGTATGGAGAAGACCTATGGTGCTCGATCCCATACTTCTTAATCAGTGAAGCAGTTGCTCCTTGAAACTGTACCCCATTGTCTGAGGCTAGATGATGTGGGAGCCCATACCGCACAAAGATATGCTTTTCTATGAACTTGGCCATCTGCCTGGCAATGACATTGGTGAAGGATTCGGCTTCAACCCATTTTAAAAAGTAATCTACTGCTACCACAATGAATTTGTGGCCATCTATTGAGGAAGGATGGATTTCACCAATTATATCTATACCCCATGCCGAGAATGGCCAGGGATGGATAAGTGATGGAGCTCGGTCGGTGGCAGATGCCGCATATCTCAGTAAATCTGGCATTGGTGGCATTGTTTACCTGGGCGATACAATTGGCTGTGAGAGTGAGCCAAAAATACCCTAGTCCCTAGACCTTCTTTGCGAGGGCAAGACCATTCATATGAGGGCCACAGTCGCCGGCATGGACCTGGATCATTACGTTCTGAGCCTCAAAATCAGTGAGGCAACGGAGGAGTAGGCCGTCGCTAGTGCACTTGAATAGGTCATTATCTATAATATGAAATCGGGTAGTAAGCCATCGTAGGGTGGTACAGTCCGAGTCGGAAGAATCTGTGGGGTATTGGTCGGTCTGAAGAAATAGGACTATATCAGAATACCAACAAGGTTCGGATGAAATGGCGAGAACTGGAGGAGTCGATTGAACATGATATGGGGTCTTGGTGGATAGCAAAACCAATGGGCGGATAGGTTGTTGATGGGGTCCTTTCCATAAGTACGCGAGAGTGGCGAGAGCATCTGCCATTTGATTCTCATCTCGAGGGACATGGCGGTACAAGCATGAGGTAAATTTCTCAGACAACTCGCGGACAGCCTCAATATAAGGACAAAGGGATTCTTCTTTAACTTCCCAATCTCCAGTGACCTAATGAACAACCAAAGCCGAATCTCCGATAACAGATATATGGTGGGCCTGAACTTGAAGAAGAGCCTCGAGGCCGAACAGGCAAGCTCAGCGCCGTTGTTGGTGACGTCGAATTCTAGAAGTTTGGACAACGAGATTATCTCACTATCTGGTGTGACGATGATGACCCCGAGACCTACTCCCCAGTGGTTCACAGCGCCGTCAAAGTACATTGTCCAATTATCGTCAAGGGTTGTAGCAGAGGCGAGCTATTCATCAAGGAACTCCAAACTTTCCCTATAGTCGGAGCTGAGGGGTTAATTAGCCAAGAATTCAGCTACAGCCCAACCTTTAATGACCTTTCGCGTTATATATTCAATGTCAAACTCAGATAGGAGAAGTAGCCATCAGGACAATTTGCCGGCTAGAGTAGGGGATTGATAAAGAAACTTCATTGGATCAATTTTGGCTACGGCCTGGACTCGATAGGATTGGAAATAATGTCGCAACTTCTTGGTGAGCCAAACCATGGTAGCACAAGTCTTCTCTACAATCGAATATCGGGTTTTATAATCTAAAAGCTTCTTACTCAGGTAGTAGATGGCATGCTCGCACTTATCATCTTGTTCTTGGACAAGCATGGCTCCGACGGGCGTTTCTTCAATGACCAGATAAAGGATGAGTGGTTTCCCTGGGATGGAGGGCGTCAAGATGGGTTGATTGACAAGGTATATCTTGATTCTATTGAATGCTACTTGGCAGTGACTATTCCATACCACAGGTTGCTGTTTCTTTAACAACTTAAAATGGGTTCACAGACGGTAGTGAGGCGGGCAATGAATCGACTAACATACTGTAAGGACCCTAAAAATGATCGGACCTCTTTCTCCGTCTTAGGGGAAGGCATATCCCTGATGGCTTTGGCTTTGTCCGGATCCATTTCAATCCCTTTTTGGCTAACCACGTGTCCTAACAGCTTGCCGGAGGTAACTCCAAATACGCATTTCTTTGGATTCAGGCGAAGATTATATTTTTCAATGCGAGTCATGAACTTGTCAAGAATAGCAGGGTGTTCCTCTTAAGTGGCGAATTTCACAATCATGTCATCCACATACACTTCCACTTCTTTATGGATCATATTGTGTAGGAGGGCAGTTACAGCTCGCTGATAAGTGGCTCCGGCATTCTTCAACCCAAATGGCATTACCTTGTAGCAATACACCCCCCACTCAGTGATGAATGCTGTTTTGACTTTGTCGGCAATATTAACCAGGATCTGATTATATCTTGAGAACCCATCCATGAACGAATATATAGCCGCCCTGGTGGCACTGTCAATTAGGACATTGATGTGTGGGAGAGGGAAGTCGTCCTTCGATGAGGCTTTATTGAGGTCTCGAAAGTCTACGCAGACTCGGACTCTACCATCCTTCTTTGGTACTAGGACGATGTTGGACACCAAGTCGGGTATTCTACTACTTCTACAAATCGAGCTTCGATCAACCTCAAAACCTCTGTCTTAACTTATTCTGCCCATTCAGGTCTTAACCGGCGGAGCTTCTGTTTCACAGGTCAAAATTTAGGATCAGTTGGGATCCTGTGTTCGGTGATTTGTCGGTCAACCCCAGGCATGTCTTTGTACGACCAGGCAAAAGCGTTAACATGATTTTTAAGCACTTTTATGATCTCACTTCTTTTCTCGGGAGTTAAATCTTTAGAAATGGTTACCATTTTGGGATTGTCATCCGTACTTAGGTTTATTTCACTTAATAGTGTTTCACTAATGCCAAAAACATTATGCATATCGTTATGTGAATGCATAGACCTATCAAGAAAGACATCAAACAAGTAAGCCAAATGGGAGTTATTCATTGCGTAAAAAGCCTCATAAGCGGCATTGTTTGTATCAAAAACATCAGAAATATTAAAAATTACATCATCCATATCTTCCTCCACATGCGGAGGGGCTTTAGTGGCAGCATCGATGGGAGAGGTGTTCTCTGTATCATCTGTCAGGGTGGTGCTTAGGTTGCGCTCTAAAGTGGTCTTTTGGGTAGTGGTGAGCGATGGCTCTTCAGACAGGTCAGCCTTTTCGGTTAGAGTCCTGGCAAGCTTTTCTACTATAGCCATCATGACATCTTCTTTCCCGTTACCCTTCCAGCCTTTCTTCATCAACAGTGCCATAGCTTTTGTCACGGTTGCCATGGCATCCTTAATTTCTGGATCGATAGGCTCATCTTCAGAATACATCTTGTCTTTCCCCTTACCCTTATCAGAAATCATGTTGACAGGTGTATCAAACTCCGTAGGCTCAGGTTCAGCTAAAACTATCATATGACCGGCCTCAAAGTCATAGACATCTTTAAAGATCTCAAAGCCGGGCCATATTTTCCCACCATGCTCGATTGGTTTGGGCTCCCCTTTATAAGACCTCTTTCCCTGGATTTCACAAGCAGTGAACATGCGGCAATAACCGTAAGGGACGCGACGATAGGCTTTTCTAGGTTTATATCCTAGTCCAGCTCCATGGATGAGGATTTTTGGTTCCAACGCCTCAATAATTCCCTGTTCGTGTATTCCTCCACCTCTACCAGGCTTGTAACCAGACTTCTTCATCAGTTTGCCCATACCCACATAGAGGTAACCGTACCAAAGGGGAGGAGGTTTTTGAGCTTTATTAATCATGGCAATCTGGAGGCCCTTTTCTAGATTAGCTTCGGCTTCCATAACGGCCATGACGGAAGCAGGATCGGCCTCTATAGTCATCATATTGCCCTCATGGATTAGCTTGATTTTTTAGTGTAGTGTGGAGGGAACTGCGCCTAAAGCATGGAGCCATGGTCAGCCAAGGAACAGAGAATTAGTAATAGGAATGTCAAGGATGGTGAAACGTACATTGCTTGTGATACCTTCGACAGTGACTCCTGCATCAAAGGTCCCAACTACATTGCGCTTTGAATCATCGTAAGCTCTAATAACTGTGATGGACCTTTCAAGCACGTCCTCTGACAGTCCCAGATGAGGAAGGATCTTTAGAGGGCATAGGTTTAGGGCGGAGCCATCATCCACCATGACGCACGGGATGACCTTATCGAGAATTTGAATCCGGATGAATAAGGCCCTATTGTGATCCCTCCCTTCAAGTGTAAGATCAAAGCTATCAAACATGATCTGAGGCCCTTTTCTCGGGGGAATGCCTTCTCCTATTGTGGCGCACATCTCAACGATCGAGGTAGTCGGATTAGCTTCCAGATCAAGGAGCCGTTCGATCAAACCCTTGTGATGGCTTTCAGAGTTAATTACCAGTTGTCAGATGCTGTATTGGGCTTGGGTGTTTTTCAACTAGGTAATAAGGGGGTCAAGCTCAAGACTGGTAGGAATAGGCCGAGGTGGAGAAGGGGGCCTTGCAGCAGTTCCAACCCTACCAGGAACTGGATCTTTATTTAGACGGAGATACCGGTCTTCCGGCTGATATACTCGACCACTCTGAGTGATATTGAGGAAATTATCGAGTGAGACGCTCTTGGTGGCTCGCGTCTCAAATAGGTACTGTTGCTCTTCGGAGTCCGAATCCGGGTCTTGTAGTTCATATTTATCCATACTAAAAAGGTCATGGTGGTCGACCTTGAACAAGTTGGTGCTTATGGCCTTGGATTCCCGAGCCATTTCCCCATCCTCATCAGAGTAATTCTCCCTTGAAACAAAAGAATCTACGCTGAATAGTGCCTTCCCTTCAGCTTTCTTTCTCTTTGCCACAAATGGTTTAGGCCTGCGACTCTCTTGCGTTGGTTGGCTTGGATCAATTTCCATTCCCTGAATGGAGTTGACTCCTGGGTTGGCCTAATTGATAAGGTAAAAAACTGAGCAAGGTGGTAGACCTGAACCGATGACCAGGACGGAGTTACTACTGCCCGGACCCCGAGTGAGGAGATCGAAGACTATGGCTTCGGGTAAACCAGATTGGACTATTCTGACCTTACTTCCAAAGTTCAATAAAGGGTTATTCATGGTGCTCGGTGCTTTATATAGTTCAGCAATCTTTGCCTCGCTAACCAACCGCTGAATAGCTGAGAGCAGGGCCTTGTAGTTGTTGGTTTGGTGCCCCACCTGAACGTGATAATTACAGAAGTTATTCTTATCTTCAGGTCTGGATGGCTTGTATTCCTGAAGGGACTGTATAAAATCTGCTTCCCTCAAGCGTTGGAAGATGACCCGTAGGGGCAATTTATAGGGGTTGGTCAAAACAAAAGGGGGGTGAGGAGGTTGGACTGTGGCAATCGTTGATAGAGCTGGATTGGTTGTAAGTGGCATAGCTGGGGTGAGAGAAATGGCTTGTATAGCAGCCGGTGTTTTTGGCTTAGCCGGCACTAAGGCCGAGGGTTAAGCTTCATTTTTCCTGAACCATGGTTTCCCCGCTCTCTCGGCCTTCTCGCATTCTGCCTCACGCTCGATTTTCTCAGCTTTCTCAAACACAGCCTTATAAGAAAGAAAGGAATATGTATCTATTTCCTTGTGGAACAGGGGGAGAGATCCTTCGAGGAGTTTGACAATCATTTCCTTAAGGCTAAGCTTGGACTTCATCAAGACCTGGGTCAACATCTACCTATTGAAGTACTGCTTAAAGGTTTTGTTGGGCATTTGACGGACCCTCTAAAGCTGTTGAAGGGTCATCTCCATCATAGTATTGAAACCATAATGTACTTTCAAAGCCTCAGATAAGAGCGTCCAGTCGGCGATAATATGCTGCGGCAAAGTGTGGTACCACTCGAGTGCAGGTCCTCGAAGAGAATAAGGAAACATCTCAGCCAGCACCTTGTCACTTAGCTTCTTTACGCGCATCACCCTTTCATACATTATGATGTGAGAGGCGGGTGCTCCTAAGCCATTATAATGATCCATGTTTGGCATAGTAAAATTGTCGGGGACCCAATCCTCGTCCCTTTCAGGTTTTTTATTAATGATGAGGCGGTTGATGTAAGCTTAAATTTTTGGTGTCACGCCCGGAGGTTGCGTGACCTGGTCGCTGACCGGTTCGCGAGAGATGGTTGGGGCTTCAGGTGTCACGCTCGGAGAATGCGCGACCTGGTTGTTAACGATTTGAGAAGCTATCATTTGGTGAACAAAAGTGGCTACCTCAGGTGTCACGCCCGGAGGTTGCATGACCTGGTCGTTGAATGTCGGAGGCAGCGTAGGGCGGACAGTCAGATGGCTGGCAAATGGATTTTGGGGGTAAGTGGTGCCTTTAGGAGTTACGACGAACTGCGGAGGTGTGAATGAGGGTAGTGGCCAAGATAATGGGCTTTGGTGATTGAATGTTAGAGGAGTGGAGCTTTGGGTGAAAGGTCTCGGGTTGAAAGGTACAGCTGGTGGAGTGGTTGAAGCCGATAAGAGAGCTGAAGTCTGCCCAAACTGGAATGGACTCGTCAAGGGTTGGGTTGATTGAAGCACAGGTGCAACGGGTCTCGCCTCTACTAAACTGGTTAATATTTGTGTTGTACCATTCGAGGCCTGGATGTCAGATGCCGATACTCGATTGAAATTCCTGTCTTCCAGAGCTCGCTTAACTGCTGCCTCAACCGTAGTTTGGATAGAGGCTTGGAAAGCATCTAAGTTTAAGAATTGCATCATAGCACTGGTCAAGTCAAAACCAGGGGGTGGTTGGGATCCTGTTCCCGAGCTAGAAGTGGGACCAAAGGGCTCTTCTGGAGGAGGGGTCCCTTCATTTCTTGGGAAAGACATAGTTGGTCGAGAGGGACTTTGGCTCAACTGAACTCATTTCGAATCTGATTCCTCGCTGGAATCGGCATGGGGAATTCCTTCGACTTCCGTGGTGGCAACTGGGGTCAGAGGATGATCTATCAGGCGATGTTCTATCCTTTTCCAGGCCGGGATGCGACGGTCAGTGCGCGTCCTCCTAGCTGAAATGGTAGGCAGCGGATCAGACCATGCATGGATTGGTGAATGATATGCGTGGTATGCATGCCTTTCGTGCCCTGGGAATGATGTGTAGTGCGCATGGCTGCACGTAGATATGGTTAGAGATGATGTGATGGCTTATCCCTCCAACATACGTGAGACGTCTGTACTTCACGTCATACATAGCGATATGTGGTGATGCAATGGAGGTACGAGAGAAGTCCTACATATGTTGCTAAACCTCTTCCACGGGTGGAAGTGGTAAGGGCAAGTTGATTTATTTTCGGCTCTTAAAGCCGATGCATGGGGGTGCATGATCATAGAGCACTTAGCATGCGAATCGGCCCTGTTCCAACCTTATGACTCTCGCGTAACGCCTCTTTGGTAGGATGGAGTTTGGCTGCTTCACCGGTAATGGCGAAAGAAGCACATCCCAATTATTTTATTTGTTTTGGGTAATCCTAAAGGGGAATGATGTGCTAAGGCTTTTTTTCTAACGCGGCTTTGGTATAGGGTTATTGATGTAGAAGGTTCTCGATTACCTTGATTCCACGTTACTCAACCACTACCTAAATGGGCGCGATCATAGGAGTTTACATGTTGGTTAAAACGAGTGATCCACCCACTAGGCATCCTCAATTCTAACAAGGCGTGAGGACAAGGTGTCATAAGAAAAGAATGAAGTTTTAATTTGGCCAATGATTTCAATACATCATCAAAATCTTTTAAACTATGAAAGAAGATTCCAGTTTTAAAGAAAATCCCCAGTAGAGTCACCACTGTGAGCAGACGACGATTCGAGCGGCTATTGCGGGGCCGGACCCAATCGGGCCGGCCTGTTTTGGTGTATCGGGGAGATGAGTGTGATATGTTTAAAAAATGACTTTTGCATATTTTAATGTTCAAAAGATACGAGATCGAAATTTCGTACTTAAAATAGAGTCGCCACCCGGTTCAGCTCAATCGGGAAATTTTTGGTACGATTTTCCCACCGGGTGGTTAGACCATACCTTAAGTAGAGATTTCGAGTTCGGATGATGTTATCTACTTTTCATTAGGCCAAGTTAAGATACTTCATTCTTTCTCAATCGGTTTAATCCACCGTATTTATTTGTATTCTCAGTTATTTTGCTGTTTTTGCGTTTATCAAGCGATTAAAACGATAAATAAAATATTTACGACTGTAAAAGAAAAGTAAGTATAGAAAGTAAAATCATTACAAGGTTTTCAAATCCTATACATTTCTCTATGCAATAAATAAAATACATGCGTATCCGATATACGTTCGCCTGCAGAAGGTTGTTAGCACAGGTACAACATATTTTATTTACAATATTACAAAGCCCGATCAGATGGCTGAAATAGGAGTTGAACGATGTTTTCCGAGAAAATTCCATTTTTGAGCAATTTTTAGGCTCAATCATTATTTTAAATGGATTATAAATGAAAAATAAAACTGCTGTCCGGAAAGTCATATCGCCGACAGTATAACTGATGTCGCCGACGGCATGACTGATGTCCCTGGCGACATGGGTGATGCGGCCGGCGACATCAATTACGTCACCGGCGGTATCAGCCTATGGGCAGCAGCGGTGGTAGTAAGACGGACCGAAAATTCAAAAACGAATATAAATTGACAGATAATTAACACAAGTCAGGAGTATTAATGCCAAAGAGCTATGAGACTCAGGATTTTTACCTCGAGGTCTTGAATCCACCTCTTCATGAACCAAATAAAACACCTCCGGGGAGCTTGTTACGATGATTTAACAACGATTTTAAGTGCCTTTTGGTTTCTAAGTTCAATTAAGCTGATTTTAACTTAAAGGCTTGTCGATTTCAACTCACAATCAGAGAGTTCAAAGAAGAAAAACCAGGAAAAATGGGTTGGAATCCCTTTTTTCTGTTTTATCTAATTCTCATCTCACTATAATCTATTTCCACCTTAAAATCTTAACCCTCTCTTTAAATGCAACTCAATGTGTACTTTTATAGGTGAAATGGGGTGCTTTTTGGGGCCTTTTTTAATAATTCACCGAAAGTGGCTGAAAAGGCTGTCTGTGAAGGGACCCGTTTCGAGTCATGCCGCCGGCAACATGGTTATGTCGCCGGCGGTATGACCGATGTCGCCGTCGATATCGTGATACCGCCGGCGGCATTGGTGATGCCTTTGGCGGCATCAGCCTTCAGCATGCCGACAGTTAGTGGGTCAAAAAGCCAAAAAAGTCGGGAAAAGTGGTTTAATAGTGGGTAAAAAGGCATCTTTTTGACTTTTAACAATATTTTAAAGGGTATTTATTATTTGGGTGTCAATCATCGGTTCAAGCTCTCATCGAACGCGCTATTGGCCACGCCGAACTGTATTCTACCAAATAAAAATTCGCGAGGAATATTATTTCAATAATAAAAATTCCAAGGAGAACTTTTAATTTTGAGGCATTAAAATCGGGTACACGTCATCATTGTCTCATGAGAGGGACTGCAAAATCCCGTGCTCACAATCATGAAAGGAATTATCCTACTCATGATTTGGAAATGGCTGCAATAGTCTTTGCCTTGAAAATTTGGCGGCACTATCTTTATGGGGAAAAGTGTTATATTTATACAGATCACAAAAGCTTGAAATATTTACCAACACAGAAGGAGTTGAATTTAAGGCAAAGAAGGTGGATGGAATTCATTAAAGATTACGATTGTCTTATTGATTACCATCCTGGAAAGGCTAATGTAGTGGAAGATGCTCTCAGTAGAAAGACAATGATGGCACTAAGGGCTATGAATACGGGGTTAGCTCTTACCAGTGGTGGAGCCTTAATTGCAGAATTGAAGATTCAACCTGTACTACTACGACAGGTTAAGCAAGAACAGAATGAAGATGATGACTTGAAGGTCATTCGAGCAAGGACACAAGTGGGTATCATAGACAACTATATGGTTCGAGAAGATGGATGTCTATATTTTAAAGATAGACTGTGTGTGCCAAACAATGAAGAATTAAAGAAGAATATTTTATATGAGGTGCATAGTAGTCCTTATGCGATGCATCCAGGAGCAAACAAGATGTAACAAAATTTGAAGAGCCATTATTGGTGGAATGGAATGAAGAAAGACATTACTAACTATCTTGCTCAATGCCTAACTTGTCAATAGGTGAAAGCAGAACATCAAGTTCCTTCTGGATTGTTGCAACCAATAACAATTCTAGAATGGAAATGGGAAAGAATCACAATGGACTTTGTGACTTCTATACCACTTTCACAGAAGAAACATGATGCAGTGTGGGTTGTTGTAGATAGATTGACAAAGTCTGCCCATTTTCTTCCAGTTAGGATGGATTATTCACTTGATAGGTTGGCTCAGTTTTATGTAGATGAGATAGTGCAACTACACGGAGTGCCCGTTTCAATCATTTCTGACCGAGATCCAAGATTTACTTCAAGATTTTGGAAGAAGTTGCAAGAAGCCTTAGGTAGTAAACTTCATTTCGGTACTTCATTTCATCCTCAAATAGATGGTCAATCTGAGAGAGTAATTCAGGTGTTAGAAGACATGATGAGAAGTTGTATCATTGAATTTGAGGGAAGTTGGGACAAGTATTTGTCCCTCATGGAGTTTTCCTACAATAACAGCTATCAGTCAAGCATACAAATGGCGCCATATGAAGCATTGTATGGAAGAAAATGTCAAACTCCATTATATTGGACCAAACTTAGTGAAAATAAGATTGTGGGAGTGGATTTAATTCAGGAGACAAAGGAGAAGGTAAAACTTATTCAAGAAAGATTGAAGGCTGCATCGGATAGACAAAAGTCTTATGCTGATCTAAAAAGAAAAGACATTACTTATGAAGTGGGGGATAAAGTATTTCTCAAAGTATCTCCTTGGAAGAAAGTCCTGCAATTTGGCAAGAAAGGCAAGCTCAGTCCGAGATTCATTGGCTCATATGAGGTTATAAAGAAGGTTGGACCAGTAGCTTATCGGTTGGCACTACCCCCGACACTCGACAAAATTCATAATGTGTTCCATGTGTCAATGTTAAGGAGATACAGATCAGATCCATCACATATCTTATCTCCTGATGTCGTAGAAATTGAACCCGACCTGACGTATGAAGAGGAACCGGTACAAATCATGGCAAGAGAAGTTAAACAATTAAGAAACAAGTCTATTCCTTTGGTAAAAGTACTTTGGAAGAATCATAAAGTTGAAGAAGCAACTTAGGAACCGGAGGATACAATGAAAACTCAATATCCGCAACTGTTTTCAGGGAATTTTCGGGACGAAAATTCATAAGAGGGGGAGAATTGTAACGAACCAAAATTCCAAAATTTACTTATAATAAATTATTAATGTATTAAAATATCATGGAAATTATTTTTGTAGTTATTATTATTGCTATTGGATATAAGGCACGAAGAAATAAGAGTTAATTAAGTAAGAGGGATGAATTGGGCATTTAATTAATTGTTCAAATGCATTATTGGAAATTAAAAAAAAAACACATACATAACATATCCAGCATCTTCTCTTCTCTTCTTCACCTTCATCATTTCCTTCCTTCTTCCTATTTTTTAACCAAAATTTTCCCTAATCTAAAAACTTCCTATTTATTCGATTCAACTTCGAATTCTTGTTAGAAATTGATCCTTAAGCCCTCTATCATCATCAATTTCAGTGAATCAAGATTAGAAGAGGAGGATTTCAGATATTAAGATTCGAATGAATAGTAACCCGAGTTTGAGGTGAGTGATTTTTGGTGAAATTAAAGCTTAATTAGTAGAATTCACGGTAGATTAAGCATATTTATGGTATTAGGAAGTTTATTTATACAATATATTGATAGAATTATATATGGCTGTTGTAGAGGAAGCTAGTGCAAGCAAATCAAGGGCAAAAGAGGTAGAAGAGAGCTAGAAAGAGCTTAGAAAAAGGTTTGTGTCTCAATTTTCGATTTCTCAGTTTTTCGAAAAAAATTTCAGATTGTATCCCTATTTTGTTTTAATTTTTTCTCTTGTTATATAAATCCGATTTGAATGATTCTTGATTCTATTGATATTTAAAGAAAGTAAGGAATACATGTCCAGAATAAACCTTGTTAAATTTCATTCGTTTTCAATGTGAAATTTTCGTTTGAAGTTGAGTCATGAAATCTGTTTTCGGAAAATCTCAGCTTTGTACACTGTTTAGTATTTTTATCATTACTTTGGTTATACAATTTGGATTTCTGTGATTCTGGTGGATTTGGAAAGCTGAGACATGTGGCTAATTATGTATAGAAGAAAGCTCTTCAATTGGATGAAGTTTTAATAGTGAACAATGCAGGGGAAATCAGGTTATGAAACCAGGAAAAATTCTGGAAAATATGAACGTTGATTTTATTGTGTTCTAATTGAAGTTTTATGCTTTAAAATTTGTGATTAATTATTGAAGTTTGTTGAATTATGATTGATGGTTTATACTAAAATTTTTTAGATGTTACTTTGATGTATTGTCCGTATTAAATGAGTAGAATACGGGTCAGGGTAGATTGGCGCCAATAAAGGGGGGTACAGTACTGTACAAACAATTGAAGCTTTGGCTCTCGGGGTTTGGCCGATATTATGATATATATATATATATATATATATATATATATATATATATATATATATATATATATATATATATATATATATATATATATATTGATATTGAAGTTTCAGCTTTGGGCTTGACCGATATATTGATTTTGAAGCTTCGGCTTCGGGCTTGAGCAATACATTGATATTGAAGCTTCGGGTTCGGGCTTGTCCACTCACGTATCCATTTTACCGTTATTCAGGACTTTTTTACTTTGGGAAATATGTGGTTAAAGTGTTTGGAAAAATTGGGTACAAATTTGATTGTACTTTGAAACGATTACTATATAAGTTTTGTGATTTGGTTCCATAAAGTTGGTTAATTTGTTTTTGACTTATAATAATACTTTGTTTCTATTTTAAAAATGTTCAAAGTTGTTATATTTCTTTTATGGACACCACTAAGTAAATTGCTTAGCGTGTAGTTTTTTTTCTATACGTAGGTGGAGAACTTGTGGATAGCTTGGACCAAAGTGGTATAAGTGGATCAGCTTGAAGAGCAAGTAAGGAAAGACTCGAGGTGGATTTGTATTTTAATGTAATATTATGGTTTGTAGAATAATGACATGTACTAGATAGTGTGATAAATATAAAGTGGTATTGAGAAATATTTGGAGAATAATTAGCATTGAGAAATAATTAGGAGTTTGGAACGCTATATTTGTATTTGTACATATTAAATCTATAAGTATTGAACTTTATATAGTGGAGTAGAGTTGTTTATTGGGTGAGTATAGTTATTGTGGCACTCCCTAAGAAGGGGGTGTTACAGATACTTTATTTTAATGTGCTTTCTCCTCTCATGAAAAACCGGATTCTTTGCCAATGCAATTGCAGATTTATTGTTAAGGAACACTTCCATAGCTTCCTCTAGAGCAAAATTGAGAAATTTTTTACAATTAAATCAACCATATAGCATGACAAACACAAGATGCTGCTGCCACATACTCAGCTTCACATGTAGACAATGTGATAATTGCTTGCTTCTTGGAACTCCAAGCAGAAATTGAATTTCCAATAAAGAACACAAAACCAGTTATGCTTTTTCTATCATCAATATCTCCTCCCCAATCACTATCACTGAATCCATGCAGCTTGCTATTGTTTTGAGATGAATAGAACAAACCATAAGTAACAGTACCTTTAACATAACGGAGGATTCTCTTCGCAGCATTTATGTGATTCAAAGTTGGACACTCTATATAACGACTCACTAGTCCAACATCCTACAAGAAAAATGCAGCCTTCCTACCAATCTTCTAAACAAAGTTGGATCTACTTTTGCTTCATTATCATGCCTTGTAAGCTTAATTCGGCATTCAACAGGAGTAGAGATTGAATTGCATTTATCCATTTTGAACTCCTTCAAAATAGCTTTCGCATATGTTCTTTGAGAAAGAAATATGCCTTCATCACTTTGTCGGACTTCAATGCCCAACTAATAAGACATCAGCCCCAAATCAGTCATCTCGAAGTTCTTAGCCATCACTGCCTTGAACTCATCAATCATCGTCTCATCAACTCCTATGAATATCAAATCATCAACATACAAGAATACAAACATCACTTTTCCACTTGTGCTTTTCTTTACATACAAAGCATGTTCATACGGACATCTTGTGAAACCATTCCTCTAAAAATACTCATCAATACATGAGTACCAAGCTCTCGGAGCTTGTTTGAGGCCATACAAAGCCTTCTTCAACTTCAGCACTTTGTCTTCTTCACCTTTGACAACATAGCCCAAAGGTTGTTCAATATAAACTTCTTCTTCAAGAGTTCCATTTAAGAAAGTCGATTTCACATCCATTTGGTGAATTCTCCATCCTTGTTGTGCCGCTAAGGACATAATCAATCGAATTGTTTGTATTCGAGCCACCGGTGCAAACACCTCTTCATAATAAATACTGGCCTTTTGACAATAGCCTTTTGCAACAAGGCGAGCTTTGTACTTCTCCACCTCGCCTTTTGAATTCTTCTTCACCTTATAAATCCCCTTGACACTAAGTGCTTACTGTCCCTTTGGTAATGAGTCAGCTCCCATGTGTCATTCTTCCGGATATAATTAATTTCTTCATCCATCTTAAATCGCCACTTTCCATCTTACACAGCCTCTTCAAACTTGACATGTTCTATATCAGCAAACAAACAGAATAATGTGGTGTTATCCACTTCTGTTGTCTCTGCATAAATATTATCTAAACTCCTCATGCGAGGTTGCCTTTCAGATGAGCTTGGCGAAACTACATCTATAGCAATTTGTTTGTCATTAGTCGTATTATGTCGTTCCTTTCCGCCATAAGTCTCATTCTACCAATCAATGCATGACGCATTCTGTCCATTTAAGTCATATCCACCTGCAACTACATCATCTTCAAAGAAAGGAAGAAAATCACAATTTTCATTTTCTAAAACATTCCAGTTCCAGCAACTTCCTTCATCAAATTCCTCATCTCGGCTAGTGACACTTCTTATAGTTTGTGGATTATAGAACTTATAACCCTTTGAACTTGGTGAACACCCAATGAAACCATCTTCTTGCTCTTATCATCAAGTTTTTTTCTCAATTCATCAGCCACATGCACATAAGCAAGACGACCAAATACTTTTGAATGGGAAATATTTGGTTTCTTACCACTCCACGCTTCTTGGGGGGTCATATCCATCAACTTCTTCGCTGGACTTCTATTGTTCAAATACACCACATAAGCCATAGCTTCTGCCCAAAACTCCTTTAGCATAGCTTTACTCTTTAACATACTACGAGCTATATTCAGAATGGTTCTATTTTTTTTACTCCACCACACCTATTTGCTGCGGCGATCTAGGGACTGTAAAGAAGTGTCAAATGCCTGAATACTCACAAAATAGATTAAACTTTTGTGAGGTAAATTCTCCTCCTCGGTCAGTTCTGAAAGACAGTATCTTCAATCTAATCTCATTCTCAACTTGAGCCTTAAACTTCTTGAAGACTTCAAATGATCCGCCTTTCCCCTTCAGAAAATAAACCCAAGTTTTGTGAGTATAATTATCAATAAACAACAACATATAACTACTTCCACCATGAGAACTTGGATTTATAGGACCACAAATATCAGCATACACCAACTCCAATGGCTGAGATGTACTAGAAAAGAATTCTTTAGGAAAACTCCTTGATCGATTGCTTCCCATACATACAATGAAAGGTAAAATGCTGACCATCCTCTTTCTAGACATATGCTCCAAGCCACCAAAATTTAAATGACCCATTCTAAGATGCCATAACCATGTTGACTCAGAAAAAGAAGCTTTCAAGCATTTTGGTCTGTCACTGTCGATCTTCAGCTTAAACATCTTATTCGCTGATATTGGAACTCTAGCAATCATTCTCCTTCCATTACGAAAGATCAACCCACTTCTCTTGTTCATCTCCATATTATAACCTTTCTCAATAAGCTATCTAATGCTTAAAATGTTGGACTTTAAAGCCAGAACATAATAAACATTAGAAATAAACTCATGATCCCCATTTTTCAGCTTGATAAGAATTTCTCCACTAACCATGACTGGAACTTTTGATTTATCACTAAAATTAATATTCCCTTTCGGGATTTCATCAAGATTGCAAAATAGATTTTTATTACCAGTCATGTGATTGCTAGCTCCCGAATAAGGATACCATGACTCTGTGGTTTTCTCTAAATCTCCACTGCAAGATAGCAACAATGGTGCATTCTCACCATCTTCAGCCTCCACCAAGTTTGCTTGATCATCATGGTTACCATCAAATTTGCATTCAGCTACAAAATGCCCATATCCTTCACAATTATAACACTAGACATTGGATTTATCACGACCGCCAAATCTGTCTCTTCTACCTCGTCCTCTGGAATTATATTGAGGATTTTGACCTCCTCGACCTTTAGTTGAGTTTTGTTGTACCGAACCAAAACCTCTACCTATTCCTTGAGTCCAACCTCGACCACCACGACCATGACCTCTTCCTCGACCATATCCTCTACTATTTTCCGCTTGGGCAACTTGCGACTTCTTCTCTTCTTTATCAGACAATTTCAATTTTGCCTATAACATCTGAGTGATTGGCTCTTCTCTCTTCTTCAACCTTTCCTTATGGGCTTGTAGAGAACCCAAGAGTTGATCTAACGTTATAATCTCCAAGTCTTTCGACTCTTCGATTGTAGCCACCACATAATCAAATTTTGCCGTTAACGAACACAAAAAAATTTTCGATCACTCGAACATCTTCTAGCATCTCTCCATATCTCTTCATTTGATTAACAATTAATTGAACTCTATTAAAGAATTTCTCAATTTATTCAGAATCTTTCATCTTTAGATTCTCATAACAGAGATGAAAGATTCTCTAAAGATGAAAGAGGATGGAGAGATAATTGATTGTAAATCAAATTCTTGTAGAAGATGTAGTTAATAAGCTCTAATTGTAAGCTATTAGAAAATTATACTTTTTATATTAGATAATTTTATTTTATTTATGTTGAGAGAGAATATGGAGAGAGCGTATTTTAGAAGAGAGATCAGTGGCTTAATATTATTCTGGTTTATAATTAATCTTGAAAATGATTACATACTTATAGCATTAGAAGGTGACTCTTCAAATAACAAAATAAATACACAAGTAAATACTAGTAATGACACTTAAAAACTCATAACTATTGTAACCGGTGTAACTCTTAGGACTCCGTAACTGCTAATTCATTGTATTTGGATAATAAGTTTATTTTCAACACCCCCTTTTAAACTTATGTCTTCATAACTCCCAAGAGCGATCTCAATCGACTAAAATCAACAAACTTTAATCCCTTTGAGAAAATGTCCGCAACTTGATCTTTGGACGCCACATGCTTCAACTCATCTTCTTTATTATTGACACACTCCCAGATGTAATGATACTTTGTGTCAATGTGCTTGCTGCTCTCATGAAAAATTGGATTCTTTGCCAATTCAATTGCGGATTTATTGTCAATGGACACTTTTGTAGCTTCCTCTTGAGCAAAATTGAGACTTTTTAATAATCTCCTCAACCATATGGCATGACAAAAACAAGATGTTGCTGCCACATACTCAGCTTCACATGTAGACAATGTGATAACTGCTTGCTTCTTCAAACTCCAAGAAAAAACTTAATTTCCAATAAAGAACACAAAACCAGTTGTGCTTTTTCTCTCATCGATATCTCCTCCCCAATCATTATCACTGTGACGACCCCAAATTTTTGAACTAAATTATATTAAGGTATAAAATTATAAAATAATATGGATATTATGAATTTCCATATTATTAACATTTTTGTTTTATGTCATTAGATAAGAAATAAGAGTTATTTAAGTTAGAGGGATGATTTAGGCATTTAGTTATTTGTTCAAGGGCATTATTGGAATAATATATATATATATATATATATATATATATATATATATATATATATATATATATTGAACTTTATATCGTGGAGTAGAGTTGTTTATTGGGTGATTATAGTTACTGTGGCGCTCCCTATAAAAGGGGTGTTACAATCGCTGAATCCATATAGCTTGCTATTGTTTTGAGACGAATAGAACAAACCATAAGAAATAGTGCCTTTAACATAACGGAGGATTCTCTCTGCAGCATTCATGTGATTCAAAGTTGGACACTCTATATAACGACTCACTAGTCCAACACCATACAAGATATCTAGTCTTGTACATATCAAAAAATGCAGCCTTCCAACCAATCTTCTAAACATAGTTGATCTACTTTTGCATCATTATCATGCCTTGAAAGCTTAATTCCTCATTCAACAGGAGTAGAGATTGAATTACTTTTATCCATTTTGCACAAAGTGTTGCATGCCCGATATGAACGTTCTAGTAAGTGTACTAGGTCATGTTAGTAGTATAGGGCAAGACCAAGTGTCATTCCTACAAGGAGCAAGGAAGGTAGGTAAATCTTGAAGTAAATTAGTAGTTATAAATCCAAAATATAAAGAAGATGAGAAAATAACAAAGTAAATGCTGAATAGTAAATGATCGCTAAGAAACAGAAAGTTTGATTGCTTTGATTTGGTTTATGTGAACAAAATTATACTAGAGCAGGCAAGACCAGCAGTCAAACAGACACTTTTACAATCTCTCTTTTATTTCTTATCTTTTTAAGCCTTAAAGATCTAGACTCACTAACTTAAGGCTTTCTAGACTCAGCCACCGCTTTTTGCCTATACTTCTTTGAAGTTTAACTACGGGAACCTCCACTTGCAAGTTATTCCTCAAGCATTAAGAACAAAGTAAGCTTCCTATTATATTTTAATAGGAATTTCCTAGCATTCCTAGTCAACAACCATCTTTTTCTGGAAATATGTTATGTATTTAGTTTCCGTGTTACGATCTCTTATTACACTAAGTATAAGTTTGGCCGAACTTAATATAATATAGCACAACACATAACAATCTTTTTCTAATAATTATAGAGATAAAAGAGAGAGAGAGCTTAGCTGTGTTTAACCTGTCTTCCTTGCTAGCTTTACCCACCAAAGGTTTAATTAGCCATAAAACAAAACATAGGAAATAATATTATATTAGATAAAGTGAAAATACAAAATAGAAGATTAGAGTGAGACAATGGAGGCGTGTAAGCCAACCAAAGCTAATTACGAAATAAGAAGAGCTTTCCTAACTATAGTGGTAAAGGGAAGAGTCTAGATCTTGCCATTTGTCCAATATAGCATTCAAAAGTAATAAAATTATATCAGCTAAAAATGATAGTCTTCTAGATGATCAAGAGTGGTCCAATGAGAATTCACCAAGTGGCTAATTAAATTATTACAACTTGTCCACTAACTCTACTTGCAAAAATGTCTCCAACAAGCTTCAAGAAGTCTTCTAGAAGCAAAATAATGGGTCTTTTCTGGTATATTATTCTGCCACGTCATCATGGTCACCTCCTTCTTTTTATGTTTGCTCATTCTGCTTACTTTGACTGCCTTTCTGCTTGCTCTGCTCACCTTTCTACCTACTTTGCTTGTTCGCTTGACTGCTTGCTTCTATTTTCTCTACTTTCTCTATATATTCCACTATTTTGAAGAGAAACCTGAAATATTATCAAAAAACACTAATAAATTTCTCATTTTTACTCCAAATGGGTTAATTCTAAAGCTAAATTACTAATCTTTTCAAGGTATAAATTGTACTTATCAAATACTCCCACGCTTAAGCATTTGCTTGTCCTCAAGCAAAGATAAAACACAGAACAGTGAAAAAGAGAATAAAAGATATTAAAACAAGAGTGGTAATCATCCTATTCCTTAAGAAAGCAAAATAGTCTACTTAAAATACAAGAATTGAAGGTAAGAGATGAATATCCCCATATTTAACAAGAAACTTGTTCTAAAAAACATGGCAAAACCAGAAATTAAAGTTGTTTTAACAATAAACCTTCCTATAATGAACCAAATTCCTCACTAATGGATTTCACTCAATTCGCTCAATTTTTCAAGGGTGAGTTTTAAGAAATCACTCGGCAGCTTATACATAGCAATCGTAAGTCCATAGGCTTGATTATCGGTCGCATCTCCACAACCTAAGTTATTGATCACAAACACAATCAAAAGGACTTTTATCCGGGTTGTGATGTTGGCTAAGGTAGGGTGTGTCAATTGAAAAAGGCTTTTGGGTGTAAAGATTTTACCAAAAAAAGCATTGATGAACTTGCAGCAAGTTGTATCATGATTATAGTTGCTAACTTATGCAACAAAAGGAAGTTTTAAGCAGAAGGAATGAGAGTGAAAGATCAGAGCAATTAAGAAGATAAGGACATAATGGAGCAATCATTCCAGCAGTCATACAAAAAGTTTCGGTAAGCCTTTAAGATGTATTAAGAGAAAGTTGAGCTTGCTTTAAGGAGTCAAAGTATTTAAAACTTCATTTTCTTTTTCTTTTTTTCTCTTTTTTTTGTTTTTCTCTTTTTCTCTACTTTTTTCCATTTTTTCCTAATTTTTTATTCTTTTTTTATACTAATAAAGAACATAGGCTGGAATGAGTTTGAAGATAGCTCAATGAGTTTCCTTGAAAAGATTTGGTTTAAAGCAATACAAAATGTTGTAAAAACTTGTTGTTTTATGAAAATTTCCTTGGTAAAATCAAGGGTGAAAAAAAAGGTAAAATAAAATGATATGAAAAAGGTTATGGGTTCTAGTTACTGTGTGTATGAAAGAAAAGATTAAAAGGCTCAAAGGGGCTTACTAAGGGATAAATCATGTTTTAGGGTGTCTTTTTGGTTGAAAAAGCGCATAATCCTAATGCCTTTATCATGTTGTATAAGTGATCAATGATTGGTCTCCACAAGTACTATATCCAATTTCTCCCAAATCAAGTTCTAGCTTAAGTTTGCATGTATAAGCCCTCTCAGAAAGAATTAAAACAGTGAATTTATTGAGAGAGAGATGATTTTCAGAATTTTAGTAATTTATGCAAGAAAAGTTTAGGAATTTAAGCACTTTTATGGCAAAAGATGTTTGAAAGTTTAAGAACATGAAGAGGAACTGATTTAGTGATTAAGTTGGAAAAATTTTGAAAAATTTTGGCTCAAATCCTCACTCAATAAGAGTTAATTTTCAGTTGGGCCATTCTAGTTGAGTTCATTGAAAAACAATTCACCTTTGTAGTTTATACTTGCTTAATTGATCAACTTTACTTGCTAATTGTAAGTTTATCATCACTAACCTAACTCAAGCATTTTATCCAGACTACTTGCTTTTAAAAGATCAAATTTTCATGCTAATCACCAAAAAATACTTAAAATCAAAAAATTTTGACAAATTTTACAAAAGCAGAACAAATGTTTCACAAAAACACATTTACAAACTTTAAAACATAGAATACTCAAGTTCAATCAAAATTCTCGGGTTGGGGCAGTCATAAGCAGCAATTATACCAATTAAACACTAGCAATTAGCAAGAATCACCTCCAAATCATAAACCATCCCCCATATTGCTTTGTCCTCAAAGCAATGAAGAAAAATTAATTAGCAGCAACCAAAAAGCATTGAGGGTAAGGGGAAACTACCTTATCGTGGCATTTTTTAAATCAAAATGTTGCGAGAAATAAAGTGGAAGTGAGTTACCAGATTATGGGAGAGGAAGGAATTAGTAAGTTACTCTAATCTAGTAGGGAAGATTGCTTGGAGTAGCTTGTTTGACTGCTTCTCAGATTTATCAGAGCAACCAAAATCCAGAATTTCCCATACTTGATTTATTGACCATCCGCAAAAGAAAGCAAATGAACAAGATTTAAAATATACTTAAATAAGTAAAAAGGAAATAAATATATACAAAGTCAGAAAAATGAGCTTGGGCTCATCAAAATGCTTCAATTTGTGTTTGAAGCGGACACAATAGATAAAGTTTCTCAAGGAGGTTCATAAATGAAGGTAGAAAATGGTGGACTGATGTATGGAGTCTTTTGTTGTAGCATGTCCACATCTCTCCATGATTCTTCCTTAAATTGATTTTTAACAAAAGATTGCCCTATCAAATTGTTTTGAGGTTTGTAAGTAGATTATTCATCTTCAAGGATTAGGGAGCAATTTGTTTTCCTTTTGAAATCCACCTCAACAAGTTTCTCCTCATCTTTTAAGATCTCTTGATCATGCACCTGCAAGTTCTTGCTAAGCTTCTTATGTATAAGATGTTGCTTTGCTCTTTCGGGAAATGGTATCCTTGGTTCGTACATTCGTAATGGTTGTTCCATCCAAACTGATTCCTCTTGAGCAAGCATCTTTCCTTTTAAAACTGGAGAAATCTCATACTGAACTTCAGGTTGCTCTCTTTTATCCATAAGTTGCTCATGGTTACATTATGGTTGCTCCAGATTATATTCTGGTTGCTTCAAGTTATATTTTGGTTGCTCAATCTCCTCCTCTGCTTGCTCCCCTGCACTATAAACAACATCAACAACAAGTATGTTAGAATCATCTACAACCTTACCACACTCCATCGTGTTTTCTTCATATTCCTTATTGTTGCTTAGAATGACCACTTCTCCTCTTGGAATCACCATATTAGCTAGTTATTGGAATTGGGTCTCCAAGTTCTTTATGGATTCTTGAGTTTGATTCATAAACTCCCTCATCATCACTTTGAAATTAGGTTGCTCAGGCTCAAATGATGCTAAAACTTACTGGAAGTAATGTGAAGGTAGTTGAAATGGTTGGTGAGGTTGTTGGAACAAAAATTGTGGTTGTTGATGGATGTCACTTTGAGGTTGGGGGAAGAAAAATTGAGCTTGTTGGTAAGGAGACTTTGGTTGCTGGAATGACATTTGAGGTTGCTAGGTTGGAATCTTTGGTTACTGGAATAACAGTTTTGATTGCTTCGAGAGTCTGTTTACTTGCTCAGCTATTTCCTCAACTCTTTCTCAAAGTTTTTGGACAACCTTAGATTCTGGAAATTTTAAGTTCTTATCAGAATGCCATTTGCAACTTGTGTTCACCACTTTCTCAATGAAGGCAAAGATTACTTCGGGCTCCATTTCTTCTAGGTCACCATTTGCAAGGGTTTCTAGTCGAACTTTGTGCTCATCGGTTAACCCATTGTAAAAGATTTGCACTTGCATCCACATGGGTAAACCGTGGTTTGTTACCCTTCTTAGTTGCTCCTTGAATCTTTCCCATGCTTGCTCGAGAGATTCATTGTGAAATTGAGTGAACCTAGAGATTTCATTTCTCATTTTAGCAACCTTGGAAGGTGGAAAATATTTTATCAAGAACGCTTCAGCCATCTCCTCCTAAGATGCGATTGAACCCGGTTGCAAAGATCTACACCATACTTTCGCCTTATCCTGCAATGAGAAAGGAAAAAACTTTAACCTGGGAATATCATTAGAAATACCATAATTAACTTTAAAAAGATTGCATATTTCAAGAAAATCGTAAAGATGATCATTTGGGTCTTCATTAGGCAATCCTTTAAATTGAGCATTTGTTAGAACAAGTTCAATCATGGAGTATTTAATTTCAACAAAATTTTCTCCCTCATCTAGTATCACTATGCATGACAAGTATCCCAATGAAGAAGGTTTGGAAAACTCCCTGAGTTTTGGAAGGGGCAGCCAAGTTATGTCTGCCATCCTGCTCTTCCTGCTTACTCCGCTTGTATTCTGCTTGCTTTGAAAGCTTGCTAAAAAAAATTCCAGCCTTCTCCCTTTTGCAAGAGAACTACACAAACTGAACAAACAAGGTTAAAAACTACTAATTTACTTAAAAATTTAAATACTTACTCGTTGCTCCCCGGCAACAGCGCCAAAAACTTGTTGTGTGCCCGATGTGAGCACTCTAGCAAGTGTACTAGGTCGTGTTAGTAGTATAGGGTAAGACCAAGTGTCATTCCTACAGGGAGCAAGGAAAGTAGCTAAATCTTCAAGTAAATTAGTTGTTAGAAATCCAAAATATAAAGAAGATGAGAAAATAACAAAGTAAATGCTAAAAAGTAAATGATCGCTAAGAAACAGAAAGTTTGATTGCTTTGATTTGGTTGATGTGAACAAAATTATACTAGAGCAGGCAAGACCAGCGGTCAAACAGACACAGTTTTAACTTCTCTCTTTTATTTCTTATCTTTTTAAGCCTCAACGATCTAGACTCACTTACTTAAGGTTTTCGAGACTTAGCCACCACTTTTTGCCTATACTTCTTTGAAGTTTAACTCTAGGAACCTCCACTAGCAAGCTATTCCTCAAGCATTAAGAACAAAGTAAGCTTCCTATTATAATTTAACAGGAATTTCCTAGCATTCCTAGTCAATAGCCGTTTTTTTCAGAAATGTGTTATATGTTTAGTTTCCGTGTTAGATCTCTTGTTACAGGAAGTATAAGTTTGGCCAAACTTAATAGAATTTAGCATAACACATAACAATCTTTTTCTAATAATTATACAGATAAAAGAGAGGGAGTTTAGTTATGTTTAACCTGTCTTCCTTGCTAGGTTGGCTCACCAAAGGTTTAATTAGCCATAAAACAAAACATAGGAAACAATATTATATTAGATAAAGTGGAAATACAGAATAGAAGATTAGAGTGAGACAATGGAGGCGTGTAATCCAACCAAAGCTAATTACAAAATGAGGAGAGCTTTCCTACTTATAGTGGTAAAGGGAAGAGTCTAGATCTTGCCACTTGCCCAATATAATATTCAAAAGTAATAAAATTATATCAGCAAAAAATGATAGTTTTCTAGAAGATGAAGAGTGGTCCAATGAGAATTCACCAAGTGGCTAATTAAATTATTACAACTTTTCCACTAACTCCACTTGCAAAAACGACTCCAAGAAGCTTCAAAAAGTCTTCTAGAAGCAAAATAATGGGTCTTTTCTGGTATATTATTCTGCCACATCATTATGGCCACCTCCTTCTTTTTATGTTTGCTCATTCTGCTTGCTTTGACTGTCTTTCTGCTTGCTCTACTCACCTTTCTGCCTGCTTTGCTTGTTTTCTTGACTGCTTGCTTCTATTTTCTCTACTTTCTCTATATATTCCACTATTTTGAAGAAAAACCTGAAATATTATCAAAAAGCACTAATAAATTTCTCATTTTTACTCCACATGGGTTGATTCTAAAGCTAAATTAGTAATCTTTCCATGGTATAAATTGTTCTTATCACAAAGTCAAGGGTCAAAGTCAGAGATGAAGATGAATCTTGGATTTGGTCAGGATCCGTGGATCCATATCCATTTTATAGGATCCAGATTCAACTTTATTTTAATCCGTCGGATTGGATCCAACAAAATAGTATGGACAAGTATAGGATCCGGGTATGGATCAAATAATATTAAAACTTCCCAAAATATGTCTAACTTCCATTTATAAGAAAACCGAATTAAATCAAGCATAAATTTGAATCCAAAAATGTGTTAGTTCGAGTACTTAGAAACAAGTTCAGTGTTGAACATCTCTTTTATGGAAATTCCGATGGCATCCACAAGCAGCCCAAATAAACACAGAATTTATTAGGCCCTGATATTGTAACTAACTATCAAACTATTATCTATACCGATGAATATGGATCTGGGTAGATCCATATCTATTGGGTCTGAATCTATATAGGTATATCCAGTGGATTTGGAGCGGATCCAGTTCAAATCCGTCCTATTACCACTCCTAGTCACGGGGAATAAGGAGGTGACTGCGACGCAAAGTCTAGTCACGATATGAAATAAGAAAAGTTTGTGAACGATGACATTAGACACCGTCACATGATTTTTTTTATAAAAAATTTGCCTTATATGGGCTTACAATAATAACAAAGGAAAACCTTATTCCACCCCGTCCGAGTGTGGACTCGAACCTCCGACCTCTAGAATTACAGCTTCACAACTCAACCACTAAACCAAGCCTTTGCTATAAAGCACACCATTACATGATTAGTATAACTACGGTTTAGTATTTCAATGTTCGTCCCATGATCACTATGGAGTTTTGTTCAGTTGAATTGGATTATTGATCCTTTTTTCAAGCTTTCTTTATTTTAAGTTAATAATATAAATCAATTTCCTAAATCAATTTCCAAAGCGATCACTTTCACCACATTATTAGGTCATTTGTAGAGAATTTTACATCAATACGAGTCCTTGTTACCATTTACTATTTTGTTTTCCTTGACTTCTGTTTGGTGGTCTCAACTAGACATGGGCAAGGACTCGCAAGCCCGCAAGGTCTACCCATGCCCGTTTTTCATGGGATGGGCTTGGACAAGTACTTTAGAACATAAGTCCAGCCCGACCCGAACGCACATTAGTCCGATTAATATATGGGCTGGGTTTGGTTTACTACTAAAACCCAAGCCCGGCCCACCCAGCCCGATATTAATTAATGACAAATTAATAATATATATTTTATTTATAAAATCAATTGAATATATGTCCTCCCTGCCTTCCGATTCACTTCTTTTTCTTTGAACAAATGAAATAAAACCAATTGAAGTGTCAGAGTAGCTGCAGTGTACGGATGTAACAATTAATCAGTAGTTACCAATATACACTCACCAGCTGTATTTAGTAAATATACCAAATTAATTATCTCAATTATCAAGGTTATCTTTTCAACTTCTTATTATGGGGTTTTTACTCTCATGTAAAAACACTTTCTTCTAATTCAAATATCACCATGAAAGATGGAGAAAAACAATTACTAACAACTTAACTAAGGCAGGGAGTCTAAACCCTAGGGTTTTGTTGTCTTGCACCGCCAGCAAGGTTTGTGTTTTCTGATCGTTTGTTTTCTGGTTCTGATTATCGAAACTGTATCTGCTATGAATCCCGACGACGTGGAAGAAGAAATTAGGAAGAGATATGAAGAACTGGCCTTAGAAGATGAGGAGGAGAATCCGATTCCTGTTCCTGTCATGATTGCACCAAAGCACGAGTATTATTATGTGGGAATTCTCTACACTGACAAAGCTTTTGATGAAAAGGCTTTCCGCAGGACGTTATCGAAGTTATGGGGTCCAAAACGGGGATTGAACATCAAGTGTACTGGGCCATACAACCGAATCCTTTTTACGTTCTTCCATCAAAAGGACTTTGATAGAGTCTGGCAGGCCTCCCCATGGAACTTTAACAATAAGCTACTTGCCCTAGCGCCAAGAAAGCCGAACGAAGATCCTGATTCAATTGAGATATGCAAGGTTCCAATGTGGATCCAAACGTTTGGGATTCCTATAGGCTATATAACAGTGCAAGTCTGTGAAGCTGTAGGGCGATTTGCAGGGGAATTGATTGAAGTTGATGAGAACAATTTTAAAGTCTCCAGGCCGTTGTATTTGAGAGTTAGGGTTTTGGTTGATACAGCAAAACCTGTGAAACGTAGAATTAGACTATGCATTAATGAGGGAATCTATGTAATAGTCCAATTCCAATATGAAAGATTGCCATCCATGTACTTTATATGCGGAATGTTCCAACATAAGGAAACTCAATGCCCACTCACCTATATCGAAGGAAAGCAGCCACCAAGAAGGATGTATGATAAGTCAATTCGTGCATCGTTACAAAAGGACATGATTACGGAAGAGGATCGTTGGCCTAGAGATGAGAATGAATGTAGTTTTTTACCAACAGGTTCGGCTTTGACATCGAAAGGAATAGTGGAGGCAAGGAAAGAGTTACTTGGGGAAGAGATTGATGATGTGACTAGAATGGAGGAGGATGAGGAGAATGGTGTTGATGTTAATGACTCTAAAAGAAAGCGAATTATGGCCTCTAGTTCAAGCTTAGACACGGGATCATGTCGTGTTATATCTGATAAACAAGCGAGCTCGGTTGAGAGAGCTCACTCGATGCAATGAACGTTATGAGTTAGAACTGTCGTGGTTTGGGCATGGATCCGACAATCAATGAGCTTGAGGATATGGTGTCCTCTTACATGCCCGAGTTACTGTTCTTGATGGAAATAAAGGTAGGAAGATTGGTGGTAGAGAGAGTGCAACGAATTCATTTTGAAGGTATATTCAATGTACCTCATGTCAATAATGGTAATGGTATAGCATTTCTTTGGAGAAAGAAGGAATTAGTGAAACTTAATAAATTCAGTAGGAATTTTATTGATCTTATTGTTGTTGATGAGCATGTTCCGTGGAGGTTAACCGGCTTTTATGGGTTTCCTGAAAATAATAATAGACGAAGGCAAGCATCGTGGGAGTGCTTAAAATCATTAGCGAATCTTAGTAATCTTCCTTGGTGTGTGATTGGGGACTTTAATGATATGCTTACGGCGTCAGAAAAGGTGGGGGAAGGGCAAGGCCGATTAACTGGTTGATAGGCTTTCAAGAAGCTTTGGCGGATTGCAGATTAGAGGATATTGGAATACGCAGGTATCAATTCACCTCGGAAAGGGGTAGGGGCCGAGATACTTGGATGGCCGAAAGGCTTGACACGGTGGTGTGCACTTTGGAATGGACAGAATTATTTAGCGAAGCATGGGTTCAAAACATCGCGACTTCGGAATCGGATCATTCAGCTATCCTTCTCCATCGCTCTACCGCTGAAATTCATAGAAGGCCGCCTTTTCAATTTGAAAATAGTTGGGTGGGCTTGCTGGGCTGTAGGGAGTTGGTGACGGAATGTTGGGAGGCTGACTTAATTGAAACGGTGCCGAAAAAGCTGGCGAGATATGCTAGAGAGCTCAAAATTTGGGGTAGGCAGCAGCACGGAAACTTTAAAAGGAGAATTAGAGATTGCTGTTACGAGTTGGATCAATTGAAGCAGGTGTCAGGCTATGAAAACGAAGCAGCCTACATGGAAAAGAAAAAAGAAATTGGCGAGCTCAGAAACCAACAGTCTGACTATTGGAGGCAGCGGTCCAAAGTCGCATGGTTAAAGGGGGGTGGTCAAAATTCTAATTATTTCCACCGTGTTGCATCGGCTAGACAACTGAAGAATACCTTCAAACAACTGCAGAATGACAACGGTCAGTGGGTGACGTGGGGAGCGGTCTTGAGGGCCTGATACAGAACTTTTATTCCAGCTTGTTTGAGTCTCAAGGCTCGAACTTTGATCATATTCTTGACCTCATTCAGCCGAAAATTTTAGCTGAGAATGCAGCCGAACTGCAACTCCCCTTTGTAATGGAAGATGTGAAGCATGCTCTCTTTCAGATGTATCTTGAGAAAGCGCCAGGCCCAGATGGTTTTAACCTAGGTTTCTACCAGAAGTTCTGGAGTATTGTGGGTAATGATGTTTCATCCTTCTGTTTGAATTGCTTGAATAATAAATCCTTTCCTCATGGCCTTAACGATACGAATACTATATTGATCCCAAAGAAAAAAGCGCCTTGTATTGTTTCTGATCTTCGGCCTATTTCTTTATGTAATGTTCTTTTTAAAATTATGTCAAAAATGCTTGCTGATAGAATTCAGTCGTCTATGAATTTTATTATTTCAGAGGCCCAGAGTGCATTTATTCCTGGGCAGTTAATAATAGACAATATTCTGATTGGTTTTGAGATAGGACATTATATTAATAGGCGGTGGTTGGGTCGAACTGGCATGTGTTCTTTGAAGATTGATATGTCTAAAGCTTACGATAGAGTGGAATGCAATTTTATTCATGCGATGCTTTTGAAATTGGGCTTTCTTGTAGGCTTAACTGATTTAATAATGTTACAGTTACCTATATTATTACTCACAGGAACGGAAACTTCCAGAATTTCGTTCCACAGAGAGGCCTCCGTCAAGGTGACCCTATTTCTCCATATTTATTCATTATCTATGCTGAAGGATTGTTTGCGTTGATTCAGGATCGTATTTCCTGGGGCGTAATCCACGGTTGTAAAATCACACCATCTACTCCGACCGTGTCTCATCTCTTATTTGCAGATGACAGTCTCTTTTTCTTTAGATCCACTGTGGAGGAAGCTCGTAATTTGAAAAATATTTTTTGCCTCTACGAATTGGCGTCAGGCCAAAAGATAAATTTCAGTAAATCCTCCATTGTCTTTAGTCCGAATGTGGATTCTACAGTTAGAAGGGATATTACAAATTGTTTGGGAGTGAGTGAAGCGGAGGGTCATGGTTGTTGGGAACTGACAGTCAAATTGAACATGCATAAGAGGCATGACGGAAATTCAAAATTTTGTCCCTGTCCCAGGAACTCCTATTAGTTGCATATAAATTAAATAAAGCCTTAACTAAATAATTCTCTACCTAGGTTAGCATGCTAAAGGACTAGGCATACCATAATTCCAAATTATATCCTAGCATATTTATTTTATACTAAGCATGTTATAACTCTAAGTTATAACCTAAGCATAAAATAAACTAAGCATGCAAAAATAACCTAAGCATAATTATTAAGTCTAAAAACACTTAAAGAAAAAGACTTAATAATTAAAAGAGAAAGAAAAAGAACTTACCAGTTGAAGCGTGCTTTTGTAGGACCTTCTTGCACAAGCCTCCAGTCGTAGGATAGCCTCTATCAGTATCCACACGAACCCCACCAACCAAAACCTCCCCAGGAGGAAAAACTAAGAAGCCTCGAGTAGTTGCTAGACCACTCTAGAAGCCTCACCCAAAAATATAAACTAGCGGTGCCTGAATAAATTCAGGCTCCACAAAAATAACTTGCTCAAGTACCCAAGAGATTAATTATCTCGCTTATGATTTATGCTTTGAGCTTGGTACAATTTGAAAGGAAAGAAAATAGCCTATATATAGGCTTGGGGGAGCAATATATATATATATGTGTGTGTGTGTGTTAATTCACACAGCCGCCACTTTTCATGGGCTGCCTTTGTGCAGCCCATGAATAAGGGTTGCGCATTTTTCGGCAACCGAACTTTGTACAAAATATTTTATATTTTTCGGTTCCAACTTACCAATGCAAAATTCCTTATAAATCATTTCAAATAAATTTTTATTTTTGACTCTAATAAATTAGTTACCAGTCAAAAATAATTTGGTCCAACCAAAATTGATCTAATCAATTATAATTTATTTATGACTCTAATTAATTAATTATCGGTCAAAATAAATTCCTTGGTCTATCCAAAATTGATCTAATCAATTAACCAATTAAACAATAATCCAATTATTATTCATGTTATATTTTTGTAATAGAATAAATCTATTAGTTCTTTACTTAGTCCGATGAAGGTCCAATGTGTGTGACCTTATAGGATCCCGAAGTATTGATCTGTTAAGGCTTAACTAACCCTTGTTCTAATGGAACCATTGGCTCGATGCTCTAGACCGTGAATAGAACTTGATTACCTTGAACGACTGTAGTACGCCTCTAGCAAGGATCTACCATCCCCCATTACTTGGAACGTCATTTGTGCTTATGACTTAATCCCGGTTAATGCAATAGTAATCCAGAGCGATAAATTCCTTCCATTCTTTAATATTAGTACCATCTGGTTTATTGGGTTCGGTTAAAGTGTTAACCCACTAATAGTCAGGTTGCTCCAAGCTATCCCAGTTATTTACTTGTTACCGAAGTATATTGCCTTTTACCATAGTGTGTTTGACTAGAAACCATTTCTATCTAACACATACTCTGATCAGAGGTTTATGGCAATCATCACTTCAACAAGTGGCCAGGTACAACTCCTTAATATATCCGGAGCGATGGATTCTTTCCGACTACTCAGCCTACCAACGTGTTGTCATCACTATACCCGTAATCACCCGTAGCACCCTAAACTAATGAGTGCATAGTAATGACCCAAAGTATAGCAATAGTACCATACAAGGTAGCTAGCATCTCAAGTATGAGGACATTCGCAAAGCTTATTGCATGAAGATAAACACTAACACATTGATATATATATATATATATATATATATATATATATATATATATATATATATATATATATATATATATATATATATATATACCAAGTGTTTATCTTGCTGCGGTCTCCAATATATCTCCTCGATATATCCATGTGTCAAACTTAAGGCACCACCTTCAGTCCTTAAAAGATTGACTGCTTGGACCCTTTCCAAGAAAGTTGACCACATGCTAGTCTTTCCGTTTCATTAATATCCTTTCTTGATGAAATTATGACTAGGGATAGTTTAGACATAATAATTTTTTTACATGAAGCAGGTTCCACCAAATATAGTCCAACTATAATTTCTCTGACTTCATGCTATGATATGTCAAGGACTTTTGTATACATACATCAATGAATATATTTTAACCAGCTATAATATATATGTATAGAAACACATTGATATAAATAAAAGAACAAATGCCTTTATTGATTAAATAAATTATTCGTACTATTACATAATTAAGATATATCGCCCTAATTGCCTTAAGGGCATACATCATATCCAACAATGGTTTGTACCTGGGGTTGCCATCTTTTATTGGTAGATCCAAGAAAAGTACTTTAGATTATATAGTTGAAAACGCTAGTAAGAAGATTTAGGGGTGGAAGAGGAAGCAGTTATCACAGAGAGGGAAGGAAGTTTTATTGAAGTCTGTGGCACAAGCTTTACCGAACTATGCTATACAGGTCTTCCTTTTACCTTCCTATACCGTTGCTACACTAGGAAAAATTTTCACTAAATTCTGGTTGGGTTCTTTGATCCACCGGATGAGGTGGGAAAGATTATGTTTGCCTAAAGAAAATGGAGGACTCAATTTCCGTAATCTGCGCGAGTTCAATAAAGCACTACTTGCACAACAGGCATGGAGATTTGTATCACAACTGAACCTGCTGGTTAGTCGAATTTTCAAGCATAGGTATTATCCTAAATGCTCCATTTTTTATGCAACTCCTAAATCGAATGCTAGCTTGGCTTGGAGTATTATTAGCGCAACATTAAGCATAGTGCAGTTTGGCATGGCATGGCGTGTAGGGGACGGCCTAAAAATAAATATGTGGACTGAAAATTGGCTCCCATCTAAAGATTCCCCTTCAGTGCAATCAGGCGTGGTCCTTGGTTTTGAGGGAGCAACTGTGAATTGTTTGACAGACAACAATATTCGAACCAGGAACGTGAATATGCTTCAATTCGTCCTTACTAAAGCTGAGCAGCAGCTTGTTCGACATTAGTCTATCGTGGCAAATCCAACCTGACAGTGTTTATTGGAGATTAGAGTAATCTAGGGAGTTCTCGGTAAAATCTTGTTATTATGCTTTATCGCAACAATCTCAGCCTAGTTCTTTGCACTCTAATTATACTTCTCAAGCTTGGCATTCCATTTGGAATTTAAAGGCCCCGCCTCGGGTTCTTAATTTCTTGTGGAGAATCGCTACGAATTCTCTACCTACATTATACAGGCTTAGACAAAGATATGTTGATGTTAATGATCTTTGTCCTCTATGTGGTGATGCAGTTGAGGATGATTTCCATGCGCTTATTAGTTGTGCATTCTCCTATTCGGTATGGGATGGAGTTTTTGCGGAAGGTTGGCCAAGTAGCATTAGCTTCATGACGGAATGGTGGAGTTGGCTATAGTCGAGGGATAACGAGATTATTGTAAAAGCATCTGGTGTCTTGTGGGCGATTTGGCAAAGGAGGAATAATTTTGTATAGAATGACAAGTTCAGGATTGCTTCCCATGCATTACGGCAGGACATTGGGTTTTTATCTGAATGGAGCTTGGCTAATAGAGTAGCTAATCAAATGACGCCTTCAACTGGTAGAGAAGTATGGAGTCGTCCCCCGAGAGGCTGGATAAAATGTAACGTCGACGCCAGTATTCTTGTTTCGGGTAACGCTGTTGGACATGGATGTGTGGTACGTGATGCAGATGGTAGATTTATTGCTGCGAGATCTGCATTGATGGCGAGAGGAGGTGACCCTTTCCAAGCTGAGGCACTAAGTTGTAGAGAGGCATTGAGCTGGCTCAAAGACAACCATTTTGATTAGATTATTCTAGAGCTTGATGCTTTGAATGTGGTTAATGCTTTAAACAATAATGTCGCTTTTCTTTCGCCCATTGGTTTGAACTTTTCAGATTGTAGGAACCTAGTTAGTTGTTTCTCTTCTATTCGTTTTGTTTTTGTGAGTAGGTCTGCGAACCTTGCTACACATTTGTTAGCTAGAGCAGTGGGTTCTTCGACAAGAAGAGGGACTTGGTTTCAGTGTTGTCCACCTTTGATTAGAGCTGTAACAACATCTGATTAATGATATGGACGTACTCTTCAGTCAAAAAAAATATCACCATGAATATTAAAAAAAATTAATGGACGGGCTTGACAGGCGGGCTTGGGTTGTGATAATTTTATAAAGGCCCGGCCCGGCCCGACCCGAGCCAGTGTAAAATTATATACAACTTAGGCCGGGCTTGAATTGCTAGTATTTTAACTAGGCTCGATTAAGCCAGGCCCAACCCGTCCCATGCCTAGGTATTGTCTCAACATTCATCAAACAACTAGAAACTCGCACTTGTTAAAAGAGAGAATGAAGAAGAAATTAAAGATAAAGGACTTAGATATGAAGGCGCACTTCAAAGCTAAAAGAGAACACTCGCATAAAGCAAGAGAGATATTGACAAACAAAGTAACATTATAGTGGCAGACAAGATTGCTTAGTAGGGTATAACTTTTTGAAAGGAAAATATAGACATTTAAAGATAGTTTCCACCCCGACATTTTTCATTGAATTTTATTCATTAATTTTTATCAAAGCTATAAAAATCTCAATATAATGTCACTAAAAGTTATAAAAAAATTATAAATTATAAATTATAGCGTTTATCTTTATTTTTAGTTATTTATGTTTATATTCTTGCTCTTGTAGCTAGTTTATTATTATCTCCATCTACGGTGAGATTTTAGTTCTCTGATTATAGCAGGGAGTTTTGTTTGATATACGTGGTTTCTTTTGCTAATGTATCAGTCAAAATATATTCAGCGTTTATAATATATATACCTTTACCAACCAGCTAATCCCTAAATCTCATATTAGAAGGGGTCAATTATATGGATCTTCTAAAGCCATAAAGCTCTATCAAAAGCCAAACTTGTAAAAAGCAAAAGAAATATCGGTCCTGCTTCTTAATGGAGATAGTAACAAACAAGGCACAAGAGTCAAGACCCCGCCTGTAATACCCCAGATTTGACCGACTGCCCCCCACAAACTAACACAAGTCTTTTCAGTGAGCTTTGTCTTCACTCGCTCACTTTCTGGCAATCGCTTCCCAGGAGGTCACCCATCCCGAGATTTCTCTAAGTCAAGCACAATTAATTTTAGAGTTCTCTGAATAAGCTCCCGAAAAGAAGGTGCACCTTGTTGGTATAGGTAGTACCAATCAAATCTCTTAAATCTCTTTCAATTGTAATGTCCCATACCATTACAATCTTGAAATCCTTAACCGTTCTCAATTCTGTTGTCCCATACCAGCACAATCTCGAAACCCTCTCTTTCGGGTGTGGATTCTATTCATTCCTGTCCCCATCGACATCCTTCATGACCGCTCTTTGCTCAGGTCTTCTACTCCGGCGCCACCCCTCTTAGGACCGAGTCGTTACACCACCACCCATCTATTCTATTCTTGCTCATGTATCAGTCAAAATGTATTCAACATTTATAATATATTTTCCTTTATCAACCAACTAATTAAGCCCTATATCTCACGCTATATGGATCTTCAAACGACGAAGCTATATCAAAAGCTGCATAAAGCAAAAGAGATAAAGACAAACATCCAAAAGAAAGACCCCGCCACCCATCCATTATCTCACTTATGGTCGTGCTTCTTTTTAATGTCTTGTCCAAAACAAAATTCCAACTCTATATAAAAGACTCGTATATAATATTTTAATGAGTTATATGAGTTTGATAAAATTAACAATGGTAATTCTTCATATCAGCTGTGCTTATATATCACCATCGCCACACAATACCAATTCATAAACAACATTTCTTCATCGCTTCATAAATTCTTTGTAAGCTTAGTTTCCAAAATGGCAGTTGTTGTTGATGCTCTTGTTTCAAAAGTGGTGGATGTGCTGATTTCTACCATTGCTAGTGAGATTGAGCAACAAATCAGACTTGTTGTTGGCGTTGAGCAAGAAGTCGAAAGCCTCACTTCCACTCTCCGATCCATTCAAGCTGTGCTCGTGGAGGCTGAGAGAAGGCAATTGAAGGACGAAACTGTTCAGATCTGGCTTGGTAAGCTGAAAGGCATCGCCTATGATATTGATGATGTTGTAGATGAGTGGAGTTATGAACTTCTCAAATCACAATTTCAGAGAGATGAAAATTCCCTCAATCCTACAAGGAAGGTACGATCTTTCAGTTCCCTATCTTGTTGCTTTTGCTTTCGGAAGGTTGCTGCACGCCATCGCATTGCTGTTCAAATCAGCAATCTCAATCAGAGGCTGAATGTTATTGCCTCTGAAAAAGATAAGTATAGCTTCCGACCGTTGACAGTCAACGAGGAACATGGTGAACGAGATATAACTACCTCTGTTATTGATTTATCAGAGGTGAAAGGCAGAGATGTCGATAAAGAAAAACTTGTGAACTTGTTGTTGTCGGAGTGTAGTCAAACGTCCAAGCCTCGTCTCATCCCCATTGTAGGGATGGGAGGGATTGGAAAAACGACTCTTGCTAGAGTTGTCTATAATGATGAGGGGGTCATGTCTCGTTTTGATAAAAGAATTTGGGTTTGTGTATCTGATCCCTTTGATGAGATTAGAATTGCTAAAGAAATTCTTGAATCTCTTCAAGGTACTACCCCAAACCTTGCTTCTTTTTCAAATATTATGGAGAGCATTCAGGAGTCTATCAAGGGGAAAACGATCTTGGTGGTTTTAGATGATGTGTGGAACGAGGATCCTAAAAAGTGGAAGCAACTAGAAGATTGTCTAAAAGGTGGTTCACCAAGGAGTTGTATTTTGGTGACCACACGTAATGAGAATGTGGGAAAAATCATGGGTTGTTTCGAGTTGGATATATTCCGAGTTGGACTGTTGTCACGGGAGGAATCTTGGGAGTTGTTTTGTATGATTGCATTCAGTAGGAGGTCAAGCGAAGAAAGGGTGGGACTAGAAGAAATCGGTAGAAAAGTCGTAGAAAGGTGCAAGTGCTTGCCTCTCGCCGTAAAGTCGATAGCAAGTCTTTTGCAATTTAAAGATCGTAGAATGGAGTGGCAAAGTGTGTTAGATAGTCAGTTGTGGGATATGGAAGAAGTTCAGAGAGACATTGTAGGCCCATTATGGTTAAGTTATTATGACTTACCCTCTGAGTTGAAACAATGTTTCTCATATTGTGCGATCTTCCCCAAGGACTACAAAATGGCAAAAGATGATTTGATTAAGCTCTGGATAGCTCAAGGTTACATAAAAGGAACACAGTCGAAAAGCATGGAAATGGTTGGTGGCGAATATTTCCAAAATTTAGCAATGAGGTCTCTCTTTCAAGATATTGAACTAGAAAAATATTATACAGTTACTTGGTGTAAGATGCATGATATGGTGCATGATTTGGCTCAATTACTAGGGAAAAAAGAATGTTATACTGTACATCTTAACAAGAGTTTGCATGATTCAGATAGCAATTCATTACGCCATTTAAGTATTAGTTTGGAAGGTGGAGTCCATTGTCCTGTTATTCTTTACAATCTAAAGAAGTTGCGTAGTCTCATTGTTTTATCAATCCAGTCTTTCAAATTAGATTTAGAAACAATATTCAATGAGCTCACTCTTTTGAGAGTGCTGAGATTATGTAGTTGTGGTATAATAGAAGTCCCATCCAATATAAATAGATTGATTCATTTGAGAGAACTCGACTTATCTGAGAATGGTGAGTTACAAGGGCTACCAGATACAGTTTGGGAATTGTATAATCTGCAAATCTTGAATTGGAGTTGCAATGGAGGAACACAATCTTTTAGAGGGATAGGAAGATTAACCAATTTGAGGCATCTAGGAAATTGTGATACATTGTCTTTGCTCCCAAAGGAGATGGTTAAATTAAGTGGTTTGAGGAGATTAAATGAGTTGAACATTGATGTTAATAATGAGGAGGCGTTTTCCCTTGAACACCTAAAGAACTTTAATCGGCTTGGTGGATCATTGGCTATATACTGGTTAAAACGAGGCGATGGGGATGTTGAAGATGCGAAGCAAGCACACATGAAGGACAAGAAATACATTACTGAATTGCTGATAAATTTAAATGAGGAAGAAAAAGATCTGGAGTGGAGGAAAAAGCAAGATGAAGAGTTGGTTGAAGCTTTGAATGTTCCTCCAAATTTGGAATTCCTAAGAGTGTTCGACTATCAAGGCTTAAGACCTCCAAATATGTTGGATTCACTAACTGTTGTGGAATTGGTTTACTTGCTTGATTGGAGTTGTTGTGAGCATTTACCAAATAATTTGGGGAAATTGCCTTGCCTCAAAGAACTGCAATTATCGTGCTTTTACAGTGTTAGAAAGGTGGATGCTGAGTTTTTGGGTTCATCCTCAACAACAAGTGTTCCATTGTTCCCTAAATTGACATCTCTACATTTCTCGTTCTTTGTCGAATGGGAAGAATGGAACGACGGAGATGAAGAAATGTTGATAATGCCATCTCTGACTATTTTGCTTCTTCACCGTTGTCCAAAGTTGAAATCATTGCCTAAATTCATTCTCAAAAAGGCTGCTCTGAAACGCCGCATTACAGAGTGCAATGCTTTGGAATAATCTCCAAGTCGATTCATGAATTTTGGTGAAACCAAAGACAAAGAGTGAGAGAAGGTCTGTCTTGCAAATATCACTTGTACTTGTATATCTTTGCTTTATTGTAACTTTTGTAGCCAACTTATTCTTTTTAATCTGATTATCAACTTATTTTTTTGGCAGCCACATTGTGCCCACCACATCGCCTTGTTGGTCCAGCCAATTGAGCCAAAGCCCATCGCCTTGGGTCACATACCTTCACTGCTAGGCACGTAGGGCGATTTTGTGTTTTTGTATTTCTTGTGTATGAATACCAATAGAGCGCAATGCATACCTTCAATTGTGCGTTTGTATCTCGATTGTTCATTGTTCAATTATATTTATCTTGTCTTGTTATATGTATGGTAAGTGGAAACCAAATTTTATATTATAAGTGGAAACCTATAAATAGGCATCTATGTTCATAATAAAAATGTGCTCATATGTGCCATATGTATATGTGCTCCAGATACTGCATCTCCAGTATTGCTTTTACCATAATCTTCATTCATATTCAACAACAGATTTTAAACCGGAGATTGTTGTGCACAAACTCAATTTACACTATCAATTGTATGTTTGTATCTCGATTGTTCACGGTTCAATTATATTTATTCTGTATTGTTATACTAATGGTAAGTTAAAACCAAATTTTATATTATAATTTTCCACCAACTTTACCTACACTGTCAAAGGAACTATTCTATTGTTAATGTTGATGGCCTTAACTAATATGAAATCCAGCAATTGCTTACAAGATGCTGGTACTGAATCATCATTGATCACTTCGAATAAGTTGCCTATGTTGAATCCATTTTCATATTCATTTCCAAAAGTTTGACGTTTTGACTTTTTTTTTTAAAAGTTTGACGTTTTGGAATTTCATTGTATTTTTTATTATGCTTTTTCTTATGTACCCATGTATTAATTAGGAGGGAAATAATTGATTATGAGTCGTAATTAAGAAGAAAGAGAATTTTTGTATGAAATATAAAGGATAAATTAGTCATTTTAATGGTGTCATAAATATTTCATTGATTTTGATGATTCTGTTAGAGTGTCAAATTTTTAGAAATGGAGAGGTAGTAATTTTTAAGGGAACTTGTCAATAACCACCACGTCTCACTAAAATATTTACAAATTCACCGCCAAGTCAAAACTAATTATATATCTACATTCTCTTTCTAATCTATTTACAAACCACAATTTCCATCTCTTTCTCCCCCTTTTTCTTTCTTATTTTTCATTTATCTCTCAAACTGTTTAATTTTTCGACATGTTGCTTTGAATATTTTTGTTCGTCTTATTTTTATCTTCGAAATGATATCCTCTGTGACATTTTGAATTTTTTAATCTAGTAGATCAGTGGAGATATCTTGTAGATATCTAGTATATCTTAATTTTAACAGTTTTTTATGAAATCTAATGACATCTAACATATATTTAATAGATATATAATAGATGTGCATATGATGATTTCATAAATAATAAATAGATCTGTATCTTTTTTACGATGATTATTTTATAAAATACAACATCCAGTATATATCTAGTAGATCACTGTTAGATGTCTAGTAAATATCTAGTATATCTTAATTTTAACAATTTTTTTATGAAATTTAATGACATCTAGCATATATTTAGTAGATATATAATAGATTCGTATCTTTCTTACGATGATTACTTTGTAAAAAATAATTAGTGTTATTACCAATTTTCGAACACCTATCTAGTCCGGTCAGGCATAGTACCCTATTAAACAGGTATTGGCCTCCATACAATAGAACTTACTTTAAATTGGGCCTCAATACCATAGAGCTCTTACCCTAAAATGGGCCTCAGTACTATAAAGCTTACTTTAATTGGGCCTTAATATAATCGAGCATACTCTAAATTGGCCTATTAGTAGTCCTCAAGCCGCCGTCGTCTTCTTCGTATTATCTATGTTTCTCGGAATTCAGCTGTTTCTCTTCCCGCCACCAACCCTTTCTTCTTCTGCTTTGGTGCTCGCCGGATTCAGATGCTTCTCTGGTAATTTTAGCTCTCAAATCATCTATTTGAGTTGGTTTTTTGTTTATGTTGAGTTAGTGATTGGAATTTAGAATTGCAATTGATTTTTAATTGAATTTGATAATTCACTGCCAAAGTCCTCTTTGTTGTAAATTGATCGGGATAGGCGGAACTCAGTGTTATTCACATGAGTTATTGTATGATCTCTATCATTTTGCTTTCTTTTCCTCAAACTCATATCTATGATATAATTCTTGTCGAAACAGGTTAGGGATTTCACGACAGTGATGATTTGAGGAACACATTCGAAAAGCATAGAAATGGTTGGCGGCGAATATTTCCAAAATTTAGCAATGAGGTCTCTCTTTCAAGATGTCAGATGCATGATATTGTGCATGATTTTGCTCAGCTACTAGGGAAAAAAGAATGTTATACTGTACATCTTAACAAGAGTTTGCATGATTCAGATGGCAATTCATTACGCCATTTAAGTATTAGTTTGGAAGGTGGAGCCTCATTGTTTTATCAATCCAGTCTTTCAAATTAGATTTAGAAACAATATTCAATGAGCTCACTCTTTTGGAACTCGCTATTGAAGATTGCTATGCTTTGGAACAATCTCGAATTCCATTCATGAATTTTGGAAGTGAAACCAAAGACAAAGAGTAAGAGAAGGTATGTCTTGCAAAGATTACTTTTTACTACTTTCAGCACTTGTACTAGTATATCTCTGCTATATTGTAGCTTTTGTATCAGGCAGTTAATCTGATTTTCAGCTTATCTTTTTTGTAGCCACATCGTGCACACCACATCGCCTTGTTGGTCCAGCCAATTGAGCCAAAGCCCATCGCCTTGGGTCCCAAACTTTCGTTGCTAGGCACGTACGGCGATTTTGTGTTTTTGTATTTCTTGTGTATGAATGCCAATGGGGCGCAATGCATACCTATGTGGGCTATTGGGATGATTACAAAAGCCTGGGAATTTTACTTTTCTGATATATTTTCTTATAATGTCGATTTTATATTTTGTATCTGTAAACATACTTGTTGAAATGATGTCTGGTGGATTTTAAGCCCCGAGATTGTTGTGCAAAAACTCAATTTACACTAACAACCGTGTGCGTGTGTGTGTGTCTCCATTGTTCATGGTTCAATAATATTCTGATCACTTAACTAATATGAAATCTAGCAGTTGCTTACCAGATGCGTGGTACTTATTTATCATTGATCACTTAGAATAAATTGCCTCTGTTGAATCCATTTTCATATGCCACAACTAAACTGTATTTGTTTTAGTTCAAGTCTTTAATCTGTCCAAAAAGAAATTGTGATCCATTTAGTTTCAAGCATGGATAAGATACATTTCTTTGCAAACATAAAGTAAAGTCATTATATATGCATACAAGTTTGTTATTTAGGATCACTTACTAAATCGAGTGGTTCTACATGCCTTTTTCTACGGCTGTATGTATTTCAGCCACCATACCACTCTTGCCTTTGCCGGTCAACATTCTTATCACCTTGTACTGGTTAGTCATATGGACTAAAACCAAAACCACAAGCAATATAAAGTTTGTCAAAATCTCCGGTCGTCCTCCCCTTTGGAAGATTAATAAATTCACTTGTAACTGGATTGCAAATGTAACACCCCCTATAGGGAGTGTCACGGTAACTATAAACACCTAATAAATAACTCTACTCCATTATTTGAAATTCAATACTCGTAGATTTAATATGTGCAAATACAAATATAATGTTTCCAACTCCAAATATTTCGCAATGTTACTTTATTCTCCAAATATTCATCAATACCACTTTATATTTCTCACACTATCTAGTACATGCCATTATTCTACAAACCATAATATTACATTAAAATACATATCCACCTCGAGTCTTTCCTTATTTGCTCTTCAAGCTGATCCACTTATTCCACTTTGGTCCAAGCTATCTACAAGTTCTCCACCTACGTGTAGAAAAACAACTACACGCTAAGCAATTTGCTTAGTGGTGTCCATAAAAAAATAACAACTTTGAATATTTTTAAAATAGAAACAAAGTATATTTATAATTTAAAAACAAATTAACCAACTTTATGGAACCAAATCACAAAACTTATATAGTAATCCTTTCAAAGTACAATCAAATTTGTACCCAATTTTTCCAAACACTTTAACCACATATTGCTCAAAGTAAACAAGTCCTGAATAACGGTAAAATGGATACGGGAGCAGACAAGCCCGAAGCCGAAGCTTCAAAATCAATATATCGGTCAAGCCCGAAGCCGAAGCTTCAAATTCAATATATATTGGTCAAGCCCAAAGCCGAAGCTTCAAAATCAACATATCGGTCAAGCCCGAAGCCGAAGCTTCAATATCAATACATATATATCATAATATCGGCCAAAGCCTGAAGCCAAAGCTTCAATTGTTTGTACAGTACTGTACCCCCCTTTATTGGCGTCAATCTGCCCTGACTCATATTCTACTCGTTTAATAAGGGCAATAAATCAAAGTAACATCTTAAAAATTCCAGTATAAACCATCAATCATATTTCAACATAACTTTAATAATTAAGAAATCCAAATCCCAAATTTTTTAGCATCAAACTTCAATTAAAACTCAATAAAATCAACATTCAAACTTCCAGAATTTTTCCAGGTTTCGTAACCTGACTTCCCCTGCATTTTTCACTATTAAAACATCATCCAATTGAAGAACTTTCTTCTAAACATAATTAGATGTCTCAGCTTTCCAAAACCACCGGAATCACAGAAATCCAAATTGTATACCCAAAGTTATGATAAAAAATTACTAAACAGTGTACAAAGCTGAGATTTTCCGAAAACAGATTTCATGACTCAAATTCAAACGAAAATTTCACATTGAAAACGAATGAAATTTAATAAGGTTTCTTCTTCACATATATTCCTTACTTTCTGTAGATATCAATAGAATCAAGAATCGTTCAAATCGGATTTATATAACGAGAGAAAACATTAAAACAAAACAGGTATTCAAATCTGGAATATATTCCGAAAAACCGAGAAATCGAAATTCGAGACACAAGCCTTTTTCTATGCTCTTTCTAGCTCTCTTCTACCCCTTTTGCCTTTGATTTGCTTGCACTAGCTTCCTTTACAACAGCCATATATAATTCTATCAAGATATTGTATAAATAAACTTCCTTCACAAATCTTCTATAATACCCTACAAAGCCGTGGAAACTCCTGACTTCCGTAGGGTTCTTTGGTGGTTTCCATTCCACAACTACTTCTATCTTTTTGGGATCCACTTTAATTCCTTCTACAGAAACAACATGGCCTAAGAAAGAAACTTCTTTAAGCCAAAACTCACATTTGCTAAGTTTGGCATACAATTTATTTTCCCTCAAAGTTTGGAAGACTATTCACAAATGTTGATCATGCTCTTCTCGTGACTTAGAATACACCAAAATATCATCAATGAAAACCACTACAAACCTGTATAAATATAAATAAAAGACACGGTTCATAAGGTCTGTAAATGCGGCAGGTGCATTAGTTAGACCATATAGCATCACCAAAAATTCATAGTGCCCATATCTGGTTCGGAAAGCCGTCTTTGCAATATAATCATCTTTCACTCTCATTTGATAGTAGCCCGATCTCAAATCAATCTTGGAGAAGTATTTGGCACCCTTGAGTTGATCCAATAAGTCTTCAATCCTTGGCAATGGATACTTGTTCTTCACTGTCAATTTATTCAACTCCCGGTAATCAATACATAATCGGAGTGACCCATCTTTCTTCTTAACAAACAACACTGGTGCACCCCACGGGGATATACTCGGGTGTACGAATCATTTGTCTAACAATTCTTACAACTGAATCTTCAACTCTTTCAGTTCAGTAGGCGCCATTCTGTATAGTGCTTTGGATACTGGTGCAGTATGTGGCAATACATCAATTGCGAATTCTACCTCTCTTTTTGGTGGCAACCCCGGTAGTTCTTCTGGACATACATTAGGAAAATCACATACCGTAGGAATATTTTGCAATTCTAACTCACCTTCCTTTAATTCTAGGGCAAAGATTAGGTAGGCTTGACATCCCTTCCTAGCTAATCTTTTAGTCTTCATAAAAGAAATTATGTTACAGAGGTAATCTGATCTTTCCCCCGCGATAACTATTTCTTCTCCATCAGAAACTTGAAGTGACATTCTTTTGTTTTTGCAATCCACCACAGCTCGATGTTCTGATAACCAATCCATTCCCAAGATAACATTGTAATCTCGGAAAGGTAACTTAATTAAATTTGCAAGGAAAAGTTGATGTTGAATCATAATAGGGCTACTCATATACACTTTGTTTACTATCTCACTGTGTCCTAAAGGATTAGTCACTTCAATATTTTCTCCTAATTCATCTACATGCAATTTCTCTTATGCTAATGCAATACATATATATGAATGAGATGAACCGTGATCTATCAAAGCATAAACATCATGGTTAAAGAATGAAAATTTACCGACTATAATATCAGTAGATTCTCGAGTCTCAGGCCCTTGGATTGCATAACTTCGTGCCATTCCTCCCGGTCTACCACTCTATGGTGCTTGTTGAGCCACATTATGTCCACTTATCTCACTAGCATTTCCTCTTCCCCTTCCTCTTCCACCTTGCATTGTAGGATTAGGAACTACTATAGGTGCAGATGTACTTATCTGTCTTTGAGGACAATTTGCAATCAAATGTTCCCTCGAGCCACAATTAAAGCAGACTCTACCTTTTCCCCAACATTCCCCTGTATGCATCCTTCCACAATTAGAACATTATAGAATATTTCCTCTACCTCGACCTGAAGGTACACTAGCTGCTTACCCCGTACTTATGGTTTATCTCAGTGAAAACCCTCTGAAATGAGATTGTGTTTGTTCTGATGTTCCCTTCTATTTCTTACTTGGAGATTCTGAACTAACTGGACCCTGCGATCCCTTTTGAAATCTAGATCTTTTAGCCATTATTTGTTGTCTATCTGAATTGATCTTCTCAATACCCGTAGCAGAATCAACCAAGTCATTGAATACCCCAATCCTTTGTGCAAGTAAATGCACTCTAATTTCATCATTCAACCCATCCTCGAATCTCTTACATCGCTTTACTTAACTGTCAACGATATCACGAGCATACCTCTCGAGTTTGAGGAATTGAACTTCATATTCTGATATAGTCATTCGATCCTGCCTCAAAGACAAGAATAATTTCCTCTGCTCATCCTTGAATCTTTCACTAATGTACTTCTTGTCAAATTATTCCAAGAAAAGACCCCAGGTGATTTCTCCGGGTCGGCTTTCTCTCACAATATTATCCCACCACCTCCTAGCTTGTTCTTTAAGTAGACCTTGCACACAGTCTAATCTCTCTTCATCTGTAAAATGAAGCCTAGTTATACACCATTTAGTATGATCAAGCCAATCTTCTACAATTGCAGGATTCACTGTGTCCCCTTTGAAGTCATCAACCGGAAGCTTCTTGTTTCTTTCAAGAGGAGTTCTCTCCTCTCTTCTTTTGATGTGAGGTACAACAGGAACTTGAGGGATTTGTTTGTTTCATAGTACTTGTGTGATTACTTCAGTAGTCATATGCTGAAGTAAAGCAGCTTGTGCTGGAGTAGGTTGTTCGGGAAAGCCATAAACCGGTGCAGGTTCACGTCTTTGTTCATCCCCTTGTCTAATACGGACTTTACTCTTAGCATCCTCTTCCTCACTCTGGTTGTGACTACTACTAGCCATAATTTATTCCTGAAAATTGGACCAAAGTGAATCAAACAACTAATATAACATATTTATATCCTAAATGGCATGTACATACTAGTCCTAGAATCGCCTAAACCTGGCTCTGATACTAATCAATGTAACACCCCCCTATAGGGAGTGCCACGATAACTATAAACACCCAATAAATAACTCTACTCCATTATTTGAAATTCAATACTTGTAGATTTAATATGTGCAAATACAAATATAATGTTTCCAACTCCAAATATTTCTCAATGTTACTTTATTCTCCAAATATTCCTCAACACCACTTTATATTTCTCACACTATCTAGTACATGTCATTATTCTACAAACCATAATATTACATTAAAATACATATCCACCTCGAGTCTTTCCTTATTTGCTCTTCAAGCTAATCCACTTATTCCACTTTGGTCCAAGCTATCTATAAGTTCTTCACCTACGTGTAGAAAAAAACTACACGCTAAGCAATTTGCTTAGTGGTGTCCATAAAAAAATATAACAACTTTGAATATTTTTATAATAGAAACAAAGTATATTTATAAGTTAAAAATAAATTAACCAACTTTATGGAACCAAATCACAAAACTTATATAGTAATCCTTTCAAAGTACAATCAAATTTGTACCCAATTTTTCCAAACACTTTAACCACATATTGCCAAAGTAAACAAGTCCTGAATAATGGTAAAACGGATACGGGAGCGGACAAGCCCGAAGCCGAAGCTTCAAAATCAAAATATCGGTCAGGCCCAAAGCCGAAGCTTCAAATTCAATATATATCAGTGAAGCCCGAAGCCGAAGCTTCAAAATCAACATATCGATCAAGCCCAAAGCCGAAGATTCAATATATATATCATAATATCGGCCAAAGCCCGAAGCCAAAGCTTCAATTGTTTGTACAGTACTGTACCCCCTTTATTGGCGCCAATATACCCTGACCCGTATTCTACTCGTTTAATAAGGGCAATAAATCAAAGTAAGATCTTAAAAATTGCAGTGTAAACCATCAATCATAATTCAACATAACTTCAGTAATTAAGAAATCCAAATCCCAAAATTTTCAGCATCAAACTTCAATTAAAACTCAATAAAATCAACATTCATACTTTCCAAAATTTTTCCAGGTTTCGTAACCTGACTTCCCCTGCATTTTTCACTATTAAAACATCATCCAATCGAAGAACTTTCTTCTAAGCATAATTGGCCACATGTCTCAGCTTTCCAAAACTACCAGAATCACCGAAATCCAAATTGTATAACCAAAGTTATGATCAAAAATACTAAACAGTATACAAAGCTGAGATTTTCCGAAAACAGATTTCATGACTCAACTTCAAACGAAAATTTCACATTGAAAACGAATGAAATTCAATAAGGTTTCTTCTGCACATATATTTTTTACTTTCTGTAGATTTCAATAGAATCAAGAATCGTTGAAATCGGGTTTATATAACGAGAGAAAACATTAAAACAAAATAGGTATACAAATCTGGAAAATATTCCGAAAAATCGAGAAATCGAAATTCGAGACACAAACCTTTTTCTATGCTCTTTCTAGCTCTCTTCTACCCCTTTTGCCTTTGATTTTCTTGCACTAGCTTCCTCTACAACAACCATATATAATTCTATCAAGATATTGTATAAATAAACTTCCTAAGACCATAAATATGATTAATCTACCATGAATTCTACTAATTAAGCTTTAATTTCACCAAAAATCACTCACCTCAAACTCGGGTTACTATTCATCCGAACCTTAAAATCTGAAATCCTTCTCTTCTAGTCTTGATTGACTGAAATTGATGATGATAGAGGGCTTAAGGATCGATTTCTAACAAGAATTCGAAGTTAATTCAAAGAAATCGGAAGTTTTTGGATTAGGGAAAATTTGATGAAGGATTTAGGAAGAGAGAAAAATGGAGAAGAAGATGAAGGGAAGAGAGAAGAGAGGTTACGTATAGATTTAGGATTTTTCTTTTTTTTTTCAATTTCCAATATTGCCCTTGGACAAATAATTAAATGCCCAATTCACCCCTCTTACTTAATTAGCTCTTATCTCCTCATGTCTTATATCCAATAACAATAATAACAATAAAAATAATTTCCATGATATTTTAATACCATAGTAATTTATTATAAGCAAATTTTGGAAATTTTGGTTCGTTACAGCAAACTACAGCAGGATTGTTATCAGACGGATCAGACAAGCAAGTAAAGCCATTGCACTAGTTGACAATCCTATACTTGTGATCTTTCATACTCAGCTTCAAACCATCGCCATCATTTTTATAATTCACTATCTTTTCGAGGTTATGCAATGGAAGTCTGAATTTGGTTAAGAGTTTAATCTTAACATTAACATTATAGACAAGTCTAAGCTTGCACTCCTGTGAAGTACAATGGCGGACAGACTTGAGCTCGAAATCATCTAGCTCGGGCTGCACAAGATAAAGCATTCTTGATAGGACAGTAAAACCTGATGTTTGAATCAAAGGACAAACTTGAGCTTGATCGAAATGGAGCTTTGGAAATTCAGGATCTGAAATTAGATTTAGTAATAGTCTAATAATAGTCTAGTACTTATCAAGTAAATCATAACTCCAAATAGATTTGTAACATAATTTATAACAGATTCAAATATATTTTTTAAGACAATATATACCTACTAGTATATAGATGTTATATTTTATAAATTATTCCGTAAAAAATATCAAATCAAGATCTACTAGATATCTAACACATATATACTAGATGTCTACAATATATTATATTATATAAAATAATCATCGTAAAAAAGATACGGATCTATTTATAATTTATGAAATCATCATATTCACATCTATTATATATGTATGAAATACATGTTAGATGCCATCAAATTCCACAAAAAAATGTTAATATTAAGACATACTAGATATACTAGATATCTAATAGTGATTTACAAGATGTTTACTAGATATCTACTAGATGTTATATTATATAAAATAGTCATCGTAAAAAATATAGATATATTTATAATTTATGAAATTGTCATATACACATCTGTTATATATCTATTAAATATAGGTTTGATGTTATTAGATATCCTAAAAAATTATTAAAATTAAGATATATTAGATATCTACTAGATATCTAACAGTGAACTACTTGATACCTACTAGATAAATATGAGATAAAAAATTTCAAACATGTCACAGTGGATATCATTTCAAAGATAAAAATAAGATGAACAAAAAACTCTAAAGTGGCGTGTCGAAAAAATAAACGGTTTGAGAAATAAATGAATAATAAGAAAGAAAATAAAAAGAAAAAGGGGAGAAAGAGAAACACGTAGGGGGGGACTTATATGAATGGCATTTCTGTAAATAGATTAAGAGCGAATGTAGATATGTAATTAGTTTTGGAGATATGTGATTAGTTTGACTTTGACTATGAGTTTGTAAATATTTTAGTATGACACGTGTGTTCTTGATAATTTCCTTATTTCATTGCTATTTATGCTGGAAGAAGAAACTGTTATAATTTGTATAGAACGGTATCTCAGGATTTGCCATAAAGAGTTCCGCATAGAAGGTTCAAAATGATTCCGTTATAACTTATATATCCGAGGTCAGTTTGCCGTCAATTTCTAATTGGCAGATGCGGTTATTACAAAAACAGGCTGATGCAGTTCGATGAAAAAATGTAGTATTGTTATCACCCAACAGTGTCCATGAAACCCTTGACTGTTGGTATCGCAGTTTTTCAAAATAATTTCTGCGATCTTGGAGTATGGTTTGGGAATTATTTAACTCCAAGTTTTGTTGCGCGGTGAGTGGACGCTGAACTGTTTGTTTGTGCCAAAATCTGAACTCCCAGGTCCTTGATACTCTTTTCCAAATCACCAAAATTAAGACTATGCCATGGGCGAATAACTATACTAAGTTTTGACAATTTGAAGGAGATGTCATTATTCGGATGGGACGAGCAAATGGGTTGCCAGGCGGTGGCAATGCATGTTGGGGAATTCCGATAGAATGGAGCCTTGAATGTCTGTAAAAAAGTCTCTCAATCTTTGTTGAAGAAATCTAATAAAATGATGCATGGATAATTCTGAAGTCGTGACGATTACTTTTAGATTGAATCTTATTTGGTGGTTCTACCAAATAGATCAATCGGATAAAATCAAAAATGACAAGAACTTAGAATGAATTTTTATTGTGAAGAAAAGTGAACCAAAATTACAGAGAACGTTTCAAAAAACTCTTTTTGTAAGTGCTGCCAATGCCATGTTTTATAGACCTGATACGAACAGTCATAACTCTTCAGAACAGAAGTGTTGTGAAAAGAAATGTCCATTCGAGCAGCTGCAACAGTTCATAGTAGAAGTGTTACGAAAGGTAGCTCCTGGACCCTCATAGCTACGTATCATAATAGAACTCGAACAAGCGTGCGCTCCGAACTCTCCTAACTTGTTCGATGAAATATTACGACTGCATTGGTCAACTAGTTGATCTAATTACACTAAAATACCAACAATCCTACCCCATTTTAGTGTAATCCATGAGTAACTAAACAAAATCACAACAAATAACAAACTTATGCATAAATGATATATCGTGACGATTGAATTTCATCTTAGTATATAACACATTCCAAATATTCGAATACCAAAGGTGTCACTATGGATCGAACCTTGGCTATCCATCTTGAATACTTGAAGATAATATACACATAAGTTACCATTCTAACATGTTCTTACTTGACACTATCTTTTACTAGCTTTGTGTCCTTATCCTTCATAAGCATATCAAAGCCAAGTCCAAGCTTCTTGAAGCGGCTAAACTTCATGCTTATCTAGGTAGCCTTTTTACTCTTGCACCTGCGTATTTAATTTTTCAAAGAGGCTATTAAGAAGTTAAACTTCAACCTCCTTTACTTGCAGGTCTAAACACACACCTTGGGATGTTTCAATCAATGTGTTCCAATCTCTAGATGTTAAGCTTTCCTCATTGAATTCAGCACTTAATGTCATATTAGGTGGGAATTGGGTATCTTAACATGAGAGATTTTAGATGGACTTTAATTTCAACCCCATAACTGACTTTTACACAAGATCTTTACTTAACCCTTTGGTTATATGATCGGCTAAATAATGCTCAGTTTTTACAAACTCAGATTCCATTATCGAACCACTCACACAAGTTTGTTTCTTAGACACCCAAGAAGTAGCACCTCCCCCAAGAAGAAACACTCATCCACTAGTGGAAGAACTATCCTTCTCATAAGAAATATAACTTGTATCCGACTAATCTTCAAAAACCAAAGGAAGCCAATAGAAACGCGCCATGTGGCATTATGTTGATCGGTCAACTTTGACTTTTGACTGACACGTGTCAGTCAACTATTGACATGTCAGCCCCAAAAGTTAAACCAATGCCACATTATATGACGGTTAAATTTGGATAAGGACAAGTTTTTGGTGATGCTTAATTTCACTAAAGTGTTGCCAAAACTGCTCCATTTACATTTTTTTTGCGACACAAAAAAAATATTCTGACAATGCTCTAAAAATCGTTACCATATCACCCAGTAGCCTTGTTTCTGGCAACACTTCTAAAAGCGTCGCAATAGATCACAAAAGCGTTGCCAAAATGACTACACGAAGCATCGCCATAGATCATGAACCATCACAAACGGTTGTCACAAAAACTAACCATCCTGACTTTTCATTTTACGATGGACTTTCTGACGGAATCAGAATCCCTCACAAACCGTCATAAGAAACCAAGACCTGCCGCAAAAAAAGTTGTTGCAAATGAACCATCGTAACTTTTCATTCTGCAAAGAATTTTGCAATGGATTCAGAATCCCTTGCAAACTGTAGAAAAACGAATTCAGATTTTAAATCATTTCAAAATCAATTCCCGCCACCGACAAAACCCCTCCGAAGGTTTTTCTATGTCCCGAGTCCAATGGCGTTGTTCTTTTTACAAAAAATGAACCTAAACACGTCATTTATACAAAACGACTTGAGAATCAAGATTTTTTTTGAGAAAAAGAACGTTTATACCGCCATGAACAACCAAAAATGAAAATGGCCATCAAACATTATTCAACATAACTTCAATAATTAAGAAATTTAAATACTAAATTTTAAAGCATCAAACTTCAATTAAGACACAATTAAATCAACATTCATATTTTTCAGAATTTTCCAAATTTCATGACCTGACTTCCCTGCATTTTTCTCCATCAAAAAATCATCAAATTAAAAATTTTATTCTAAACATAATTAGCCACATGTCTTAGCTTTCTAAATCCACCAGAATCACAGAAATTCGAATTGCTTAACCAAAGTTATGATCAAAACATTAAACAATGTACAAAGCTGAGATTTTCCGAAAACAGATTTCATGACTCAACTTCAAACAAAAATTTCACAATGAAAACAAATGAAATTAAATAAGGTTTCTCCCGAACATATATTCCTTAGATTCTTTGGATATCAAAAGAATCAAGAATCATTCAAATTGGATTTATATAGCAAGAGAAAACATCAAAACAAAAAGGGGGCAAAATCTGGAAGTTTTCCAAAAAATTGAGAAATCGAAGTTTGAGACACAAACAATCATCAAAAGAGAACGGATCGAATTTGTACCTTTTCGGTGAAAAAATCAGGCTTCAAGCAATAAAAAAGATTCAATCTTTGTTGGGGAATTCTGGTAGAATGAAGCCTTGAATGTCTGTAAAAAACGTCTCTCAATCTTTTTTGAAGAAATCTAATAAAATGATGCATGGATAATTCTGAAGTCGTGACGAACACTTTCAGATTGAATCTTATTTGGCAGTTCTACCAAATAGATTAATTGGATAAAATCAGAAATGACAAGAACTTAGAATGAATTTTTGTTGTGAAGAAAAGTGAACCAAAATTGTAGAGAACGTTGCAAAAAACTCTTTTTGTAAGGGTTGCAAATGCCATGTTTTATAGACCTGATACGAACAGTCGCAACTCTTCAGAATAGAAGTGTTGCGAAAAGACATGTCCATTTGAGCAACTGCAATAGTTCATAGCAGAAGTGTTATGAAAGGTAGCTCCCGGACCCTCGTAGCTAAGTATCATAATAGAACTTGAACAAGCGTGCACTCCGCACTCTCCTAACTTGTTTGATGAAATATTACGACTGCATTGGTCAACTAGTTGATCCAATTACACTAAAATACCAAAATTGAATGGTAAGAAACCTGATCTATCCCACCAAAAATTGAGAGATCTAAAAGGCTTCGGACCTATGGATGTAGGAATATTTGATCAAAATAAAATGGGAAAATGGTCAGATAACATAGTATCCAGTGTCGAAATAGTCATAGACGGTCATTGATCAATAATGTCATATGAAATAAAGACTCTATAAATACTTGAAAAATAGTGTAGTCATGGTCGTGAAGGGGAAGCTCTTGTAGTTCGCAATGTATGACGAAGTCCTAAAACGCTGCCATTGACTAATAGCTTCTACCCCCCAATCTTTCTGATACGTTTAAAATCTCATTGAAATCACCGCAAAGTAGAATCCTTTGTAAACCGGTAATGATAGGCTGTAGTTCCTCCCACAACTCATTCCTTTCAAGATGATTGGTAGGGGCATAAAGGTAAAGAATATGAAATTCCAGAACTAGAGATGAGAATTTACCCAAAATCCATCTACTCGAAGATCGGATGATTACCCTTTTAAGAATTGAATTATTCCATGAATTAGAATACCCCCCGAGAGACCATTAGATGGGGAGAAATGATAGGAGAAGTCGTTATGGCCCTAGAAATGATGAACCGTGTGATAAAAAATTCCATCAACTTTCGTTTCCATCAATACAAAAAAATTCAACTTGTGGGTACGAATGCAAGAAGACACAAATTGTTGCTTGGCCCCGTTCGTGAGACCCCCTCAGCAATTCTAACTTAAGAAAGCTAGAGACATAAGAACATGTAAAATACCTAGATATCAAGAACTTAATGCTACCTTAAAGCACCATCTTGTCCATGGCTTTTAAGATGATCGATTTATGTCGTTCTTTGAATAGCCCCAATTTGTTACCCATATCAAAGGACAATTATTTTTCCCATTTTTGCACACTTCTCGATTGAGACAAAATAATAATGTGATTCATGTTTGGAATATCTGGTCCTGATGAGACCGAATCCCCCTGTTGATTAGAAGCTATAACGTGCAATTTGTAACACCCCCTCCTATAGGGAGTGCCACGGTAACTATAAACACCCAATAAATAACTCTACTCCATTATTTGAAATTCAATACTTATAGATTTAATATGTGCAAATACAAATATAATGTTTCCAACTCCAAATATTTCTCAATGTTACTTTATTCTCCAAATATTCCTTATATTTCTCACACTATCTAGTACATGTCATTATTCTACAAACCATAATATTACATTAAAATACATATCCACCTCGAGTCTTTCCTTATTTGCTCTTCAAGCTGATCCACTTATTCCACTTTGGTCCAAGCTATTTACAAGTTCTCCACCTACGTGTAGAAAAAAAAAACTACACGCTAAGCAATTTGCTCAGTGGTGTCCATAAAAGAAATACAATAACTTCGAACATATTTTTAAAATAGAAACAAAGTATATTTATAAGTCAAAAATAAATTAATCAACTTTATGGAACCAAATCACAAAACTTATATAGTAATCCTTTCAAAGTACAATCAAAGTTGTATCCAATTTTTCCAAACACTTTAACCACATATTGCCCAAAGTAAACAAGTCCTGAATAACGGTAAAATGGATACGGGAGCGGACAAGCCCGAAGCCGAGGCTTCAAAATGAATATATCGGTCAAGCCCAAAGCCGAAGCTTCAAAATCAATATATCGATCAAGCCCAAAGCCGAATCTTCAAAATCAACATATCGATCAATCCCGAAGCCATAGCTTCAATATCAATATATATATATCATAATATCGGCCAAAGCCCGAAGCCAAAGCTTCAATTGTTTGTACAGTACTGTACCCCCCTTTATTGGCGCCAATCTACCCTGACCCGTATTCTACTCGTTTAATAAGGGCAATAAATCAAAGTAACATCTTAAAAATTTCAGTATAAACCATCAATCGTAATTCAACATAACTTCACTAATTAAGAAATCAAAATCCCAAATTTTTAAGCATCAAACTTCAATTAAAACTCAAGAAAATCAATATTCATACTTTCCAGAATTTTTCCAGGTTTCGTAACCTGACTTCCCCTGCATTTTTCACTATGAAAGGATCACCCAAACGCAGAAGTTTCTTCTAAACGTAATTAGCCACATGTCTCATCTTTCCAAAACCATCAGAATCACAGAAATCCAAGTTGTATAACCAAAGTTATGATCAAAATACTAAACAGTGTACCAAGCTGAGATTTTCCGAAAACAGATTTCGTAACTCAACTTCAAACAAAAATTTCACATTGAAAACGAACGAAATTCAATAAGGTTTCTTCTGAACATATATTCCTTACTTTCTGTAGATATCAATAAAATCAAGAATAGTTCCAATCGGATTTATATAACGAGAGAAAACATTAAAACAAAACAGGTATACAATCTGCAAAATTTTCCGAAAAATCGAGAAATCGAAATTCGAGACACAAACCTTTTTCTATGCTCCTTCTAGCTCTCTTCTACCTCTTTTGCCTTTGATTTACTTGCAATAGCTTCCTCTACAACAGACATATATAATTCTATCAAGATATTGCATAAATAAACTTCCTAATACCATAAATATGCTTAATCTACCATGAATTCTACTAATTAATCTTTAATTTCACCAAAGATCACTCACCTCAAACTCAGGTTACTATTCATCCGAACCTTAAAATCTGAAATCCTTCTCTTCTAGTCTTGATTGACTAAAATTGATGATGATAGAGGGCTTAAGGATCGATTTCTAACAAGAATTCGAAGTTGAATCGAAGAAATCGGATGTTTTTGGATTAGGGAAAATTTTGGTTAGAGGAAATGTAATGTGTAGAGGAAGAAGAAGATGAAAGATAAGAAAGGAAGATGCTGGATGGCTTGTATGTATTTTGGTTTTTTTTTTCAATTTCCAAAAGTACCCTTGAACAATTAATTAAATGTCCAATTCATCCATCTTACTTAATTAACTCTTATTTCCTCATGCCTTATATCCAATAACAATAATAACAATAAAAATAATTTCCATGATATTTTAATACTATAGTAATTTATTATAAGCAAATTTTGGAATTTCGGTTCATTACAATTCTCCCCCTCTTATGAATTTTTGTCCCAAAAATTCCCTGAAAATAGTTGCGGATATTGAGTTTTCATTGTATCCTCCGGTTCCCAAGTTGCTTCTTCTACCTTATGATTCCTCCAAAGTACTTTTACCAAAGGAATAGACTTGTTTCTCAATTGTTTAACCTCTCTCGCCAAGATTTGTATCGATTCCTCTTCATACGTCAGGTCGGGTTCGATTTCTACGACATCAGGAGATAAGATATGTGATGGATCTGATCTGTATCTCCTTAACATTGACATATGGAACACATTATGAATTTTGTCGAGTGTTGGGGGTAGTGCCAACCGATAAGCTACCGATCCAACCTTCACTATAACCTCATATGGACCAATGAATCTAGGACTGAGCTTGCCTTTCTTGCCAAATCGCAGGACTTTCTTCCAAGGAGATACTTTGAGAAATACTTTATCTCCCACTTCATAAGTAATGTCTTTTCTTTTTAGATCAGCATAAGATTTTTGTCTATCCGATGCAGCCTTCAATCTCTCTTGAATAAGTTTTACCTTCTCCTTTGTCTCCTGAATTAAATCCACTCCCACAATCTTGTTTTCACTAAGTTCGGTCCAATATAATGGAGTTCGACATTTTCTTCCATACAATGCTTCATATGGCGCCATTTGTATGCTTGACTGATAGCTGTTATTATAGGCAAACTCCATGAGGGACAAATACTTATCCCAACATTCGATGATACAACTTCCCATCATGTCTTCTAACACCGGAATTACTCTTTCAGATTGACCATCTGTTTGAGGATGAAATGAAGTACTGAAATTAAGTTTACTACCTAAGGCTTCTTGCAACTTCTTCCAAAATCTCGAAGTAAATCTTTGATCTCGGTCAGAAATGATTGAAATAGGCACTCCATGTAGCCTTACTATCTCATGTACATATAACTGAGCCAACCTATCAAGTGAATAATCCATCCTAACTAGAAGAAAGTGGGCAGACTTTGTCAATCTATCTACAACTACCCATACTGCATCATGTTTCTTCTGTGTACGTGGTAAAGATGTCACGAAGTCTATTGTGATTCTTTCCCATTTCCATTCTGGAATTTTTATAGGTTATAACAATCCTGAAGGAACTTGATGTTCTGCTTTCACCTATTGAAAAGTTAGACATTGAGCAACATAATTAGTAATGTCTTTGTTCATTCCATTCCACCAATAATGGCTCTTCAAATTTTGGTACATCTTGTTTGCTCCTGGATGCATCGCATAAGGACTACTATGCGTCTTATGTAAAATATTCTTCTTTAATTCTTCATTGTTTGGCACACACAGTCTATCTTTAAAATATAAACACCCATCTTCTCAAACCATATAGTTGTCTATGATACCCACTTGTGTCATTGCTCGAATGATCTTTAAGTCACCATCTTCATTTTGTGCTTGCTTAACCTGTTGTAGTAGTACAGGTTGAATCTTTAATTCTGCAATTAAGGCTCCACTACTGGTAAGAGCTAACCCCGTATTCATAGCCTTTAGTGCCATTATTGTCTTTCTATAGAGAGCATCTGCCACTACATTAGCCTTTCCTGGATGGTAATAATAAGACAATCGTAATCTTTAATGAATTCCATCCACCTTCTTTGCCTTAAATTCAACTCTTTATGTGTTGGTAAATATTTTAAGCTTTTGTGATCTGTGTAAATATAACATTTTTCTCCATAAAGATAATGTCGCCAAATTTTCAAGGCAAAGACTACTGCAGCCATTTCCAAATCATGAGTAGGATAATTCCTTTCATGATTCTTCAATTGCCTGGAAGCATAGGCAATCACTTTTCCTTCTTGCAACAAAATACACCCAAGACCACTATAAGAAGTATCACTATAGATTACAAAATCTTTTCCAGGCTCTGGTTGGGTAAGGATGGATGCTTCTGTTAACATCGCTTTCAATTTCTCAAAACTTTCTTGACACTTGTGATTCCACTCAAATTTTGCATTCTTTTGAACTAGTTTTTTCAGTGGGGCAGCAATGACTGAAAATCCCTTCACAAATCTTCTATAATACCCCGTTAAACCAAGGAAACTTCTGACTTCCATAGGGTTCTTTGGTGGTTTCCATTCTACAACTGCTTCTATCTTTTTAGGATCCACTTTAATTCCTTCTGCAGAAACAATATGGCCTAAGAAAGAAACTTCTTCAAGCCAAAACTCACATTTCCTAAGTTTGGCATACAATTTATTTTCCCTCAAAGTTTGGTAGACTATTCGCAAATGTTGATCATGCTCTTCCTGTGACTTAGAATACACCAAAATATCATCAATGAAAACCACTACAAACCTGCCTAAACATATGTAAAAGACACGGTTCATAAGGTCCATAAATGCTGCTGGTGCATTAGTTAGACCAAATGGCATTGCCAAAAATTCATAGTGCCCATATCTAGTTCTGAAAGTCGTCTTTGCAATATCATTATCTTTCACTCTCATCTGATAGTAACCCAATCTCAAATCAATCTTAGAGAAGTATTTGGCACCCTTGAGTTAATCAAATAAGTCTTTAATCCTTGGCAACGGATACTTGTTCTTCACTGTCAATTTATTCAACTCCCGATAATCAATACATAATCGGAGCGACCCATCTTTTTTCTTAACAAACAACACTAGTGCACCCCATGGGGATATACTCGAGCATATGAATCCTTTGTCTAATAATTCTTGCAACTGAATCTTCAACTCTTTCAGTTTAGCAGGGGCCATTCTGTATGGTGCTTTGGATACTGGTGCAGTACCCAGTAATACATCAATTGCAAATTCTACCTCTCTTTTTGGTGGCAAACCTGGTAGTTCTTCTGGAAATACATCAGGAAAATCACATACCATAGGAATATTCTGCAATTCTAACTCACCTTTCTTCGATTCTAGAGCGAAGATTAGGTAGGCCTGACATCCCTTCCTAACTAATCTTTTAGTCTTCATAAAAGAAATTATGTTACAAAGATAATCTGATTTTTCCCCCACGATAACTATTTCTTCTCCATCAGAAACTTGAAGTGACATTCTTTTGTTTTTGCAATCCACCACAGCTCGATGTTCCGATAACCAATCCATTCCCAAGAAAACATCGCAATCTCAAAAAGGTAACTCAATTAAATTTGCAAGGAAAATTTGATGTTGAATCATAATAGGGCAATTCATATACACTTTGTTTACTATCACACTGTGTCCTAAAGGATTAGTCACTTCAATATTTTCTCCTAATTCTTCCACATGTAATCCTTTCTCTTGTGCTAATGCAGTACATATATATGAATGAGATGAACCGGGATCTATCAAAGCATAAACATCATGGTTAAAGAATGAAAATTTACCCACAATAACATCAGTAGATTCCCGAGTCTCAGGCCCTCGGATTGTATAACTTTGTGCCATTCCTCCAGGTCTACCACTCTGCGGTGCTTGTTTAGCCACATTATGTCCACTTGTCTCACTAGCATTTCCTCTTCCCCTTCCTCTTCCACCTTGCATTGTAGGAGTAGGAACTACTATAGGTGCAGATGTACTTATCTGTCTTTGAGGACAATTTGGAATCGAATGTTCCCTCGAGCTACATTTAAAGCAGACTCTACCTTTTCCCCAACATTCCCCTGTATGCATCCTTCCACAATTACAACATTGTGGAATATTTCCTCTGCCTCGACCTGAAGGTCCACCAGCCGCTGACCCCGTACTTATGGATTGTCTCGGTCAAAATCCTCTGAAATGAGATTGTGTTTGTTCTGATGTTCCCTTCTATTTCTTACTAGGAGATTCCGAACTAGTTGGACCCTGCGATCCCTTTTAAAATCCAGACCCTTTAGCCATTCTTTATTGCCTATCTGAATTGATCTTCTTAATGCCCGTAGCAACATCAACCAAGTCATTGAACACTCTAATCTTTTGTGCAAGTAAATGCACTCTAATTTCATCATTCAACCCATCCTCGAATCTCTTACATCGCCTCACTTCACTATCAACAATATCACGAGCATGCCTCTCGAGTTTGAGGAATTGAACTTCATATTCTGATACAGTCATTCATCCCTGTCTCAAAGATAAGAACAATTTCCTCTGCTTATATTTGAATCTTCCACTAACGTACTTCTTGTCAAATTGTTCCAAGAAAAGACCCCAGGTGATTTCTCCGGGTCGCCTTTCTCTCACAATATTATTCCCCCACCTCCTAGCTTGTTCTTTGAGTAGACCTTGCACACAGTCTAATCTCTCTTCATCTATAAAATGAAGCCTAGTCATACACCATTTAGTATGATCAAGCCAATCTTCTGTAATTGCAGGATTCACTGTGTCCCCTATGAAATCATCAGCCGAAAGCTTCTTGATCCTTTCAAGAGGAGTTCTCTCCTCTCTTCTTTCAATGTGAGGTACTACAGGAACTTGAGGAATTTGTATGTTTCGTAGTACTTGTGTGATTACTTCAGTAGTCATATGCTGAAGTAAAGTAGCTTGTGCTGGAGTAGGTTGTTTAGGAAAGCCATGAACTGGTGGAGGTTCATGTCTTTGTTCATCCCCTTATCTAATACAGACCATACTCTCAGCATCCTCTTCCTCACTCTGGTTGTGACTACTACTAGCCATAATTTATTCCTGAAAATTAGACCAAAGTGGATCAATCAACTAATATAACATATTTATATCATAAATGGCATGTACATACTAGTCCTAGAATCGCCTAAACCTCACTCTGATACCAATAAATGTAACACCCCCTCCTATAGGGAGTGCCATGGTAACTATAAACACCCAATAAATAACTCTACTCCATTATTTGAAATTCAATACTTGTAGATTTAATATGTGCAAATACAAATATAATGTTTCCAACTCCAAATATTTCTCAATGTTACTTTATTCTCCAAATATTCCTCAATAGCACTTTATATTTCTCACACTATCTAGTACATGCCATTATTCTACAAACCATAATATTACATTAAAATACATATCCACCTCGAGTCTTTCCTTATTTTCTCTTCAAGCTGATTCACTTATTCCACTTTGGTCCAAGCTATCCACAAGTTCTCCACCTACGTGTAGAAAAAAAACTACACGCTAAGCAATTTGCTTAGTGGTGTCCATAAAAGAAATATTGTAACTTTGAACATTTTTTTAAAATAGAAACAAAGGATATTTATAAGTCAAAAATAAATTAACCAACTTTATGGAACCAAATCATGAAACTTATATAGTAATCATTTCAGAGTAGAATCAAATTTGTATACAATTTTTCCAAACACTTTAACCACATATTTCCCAAAGTAAACAAGTCCTGAATAACGGTAAAATGGATACGGGAGCGGACAAGCCCGAAGCCAAAGCTTTGAAATCAATATATCGGTCACGCTCGAAGCCGAATCTTCAAAATCAATATATCGGTCAAGCCCGAAGCCGAAGCTTCAAAATCAACATATCGGTCAACCCTGAAGCCACAGCTTCAATATCAATACATATATATCATAATATCAGCCAGAGCCCGAAGCCAAAGCTTCAATTGTTTGTACAGTACTGTACCCCCCTTTATTGGCGCCAATCTACCCTGACCCGTATTCTACTCGTTTAATAAGGATAATAAATCAAAGAAACATCTTAAAAATTCCAGTATAAACCATCAATCATAATTCAACATAACTTTAGTAATTAAGAAATCAAAATCCCAAATTTTTAAGCATCAAACTTCAATTAAAACTCAATGAAATCAATATTCATACTTTCTAGAATTTTTCCAGGTTTTGTAACCTGACTTTCCCTGCATTTTTTACTATGAAAACATCACCCAATCGAAGAACTTTCTTCTAAACATAATTAGCCACATGTCTTAGGTTTTGAAAACCACCAGAATCATAGAAATCTAAATTGTATAACCAAAGTTATGATCAAAATACTAAACAGTGTACCAAGCTGAGATTTTCCGAAAACAGATTTCGTGACTCAACTTCAGACGAACATTTCACATTGAAAACGAATGAAATTCAATAAGGTTTCTTCTGAACATATATTCTTTACTTTCTGTAGATATGAATAAAATCAATAATCGTTGAAATCGGATTTATATAACGAGAGAAAACTTTAAAACAAAACAGGTATACAATCTGTAAAATTTCCCAAAAAATCGAGAAATCAAAATTCGAGACACAAACCTTTTTCTATGCTCTTTCTAGCTCTCTTCTACCTCTTTGCCTTTGATTTACTTGCAATAGCTTCCTCTACAACTGGCATATATAATTCTATCAAGATGTTGCATAAATAAACTTCCTAATACCATAAATATGCTTAATCTACCATGAATTCTACTAATTAAGCTTTAATTTCACCAAAGATCACTCACCTCAAACTCAGGTTACTATTCATCCAAACCTTAAAATCTGAAATCCTCCTCTTCTAGTCTTGATTGACTGAAATTTGATGATGATAGAGGGCTTAAGGATCGATTTCTAACAAGAATTTGAAGTTGAATCGAAGAAATCGGAAGTTTTTGGATTAGGGAAAATTTTGGTTAAAGGAAATGTAAATGTGTAGAGGAAGAAGAAGATGAAAGATAAGAAGGAAAGATGCTAGATGGTTTGTATGTATTTTGTTTTTTTTTCCAATTTCCAAAAATGCCCTTGACCAATTAATTAAATGTCCAATTCATCCATCTTACTTAATTAACTCTTATTTCTTCATGCCATATATCCAATAACAATAATAACAACAAAAATAATTTTCATGATATTTTAATACCATAGTAATTTATTATAAGCAAATTTTGGAATTTCGGTTCGTTACACAATTCATCGACGGGAGGAATTTAGGTTGTAGCAGGCAGCATTCTGATTGGAGTATCATTAGTTTCAGGAATCACACTTAAACTTGTATTCGAAAGATCCAGATGTCTAAGTTGTAATCCTTAATTATGCGAAATGCTATTTCTTTGTTCCGAGTTTGTAGAAGTTATCGAGTTAGATTCCTCAGATGTGACACTAGAATCGCAAGGCAAGTTCGATTCAGAATCAACATGGTGTTGGCATCTGATTCCCTGCCTGAAACTGGTGTGAATAATCCATTCTGACGAGCCTATTAGAATTTCAAAGGATATACTAGATGTCCTAATGGGTATTGAGACAAGACATGAGACGACATTAAGACGTTCAGGGATCTCAAAATTGAAATCCAAGGAGATAATTCGGCCAAAAGTAGCCGTCAATTGTCTGATCAAAGTCTCGCAAATGAGCGTAGGAAGGATCCTTATGAAATCCACGTACATAATGCATTCATTTAGCTTGAAATCAGCTGATAAGGGGTTCACCGTCTTAGAGATATGTTGCATTACCTTCCATTCTCCACCTACAAATTCATTCATCGCATTTACTGAACTAAATGAAATAATAACAATGTCACCCCCCGCAGGGGTAGTAAAAGCGACGTCAAAACCACGATCTCGAACACGTTCAAAGGAATAATTAATATTAGAAATAGTAATTAGAGAAGCAATGCAAGACTTAGCTTTCCATTTTCCTTTACTGTTATTGTAGGTGTTAGAAAGGAAAGAATGCATTAATTTGGAATGGAATTTTGCTAGAAAGGAAAGAATGAATTGATTTGGGATCAGATTTGTTAGTCATTAATTCCCAATCAAATATGGAAGATTTGAGGAAACAATTAAGGAAAGCTTGTTGAAGTCTCATTATTTCTTTTTAATGTCTTTCCTTATGTAATGATTATTTACCTTGTATATGTCTTTGTATTCTACTATAAAAGCCGGTGTAAAGCTTTTGAAATAATACACCAAAATAAAAAACAATTCCTTCATTTCTTTTGTCTCAATTTCTCTATTTTTTATATAATTTAAAACATGGTATCAGAGTTTGTTTTGGTCTTAGGACCATAAAGAGTCCTTATCATATACTGGGTATAGGACTAGTAATTTCTATCAAGAAAACAATAGCAATGCCAGCACAAGATCAACGGAAATTAGGCCAAGTCGGAAAAGGCAACGACGGCTAAGGAAACTTTCATAAACCAAAAAGTTTTTCATGGATTTGCGATTGTGGTGCCACAGACACTATGACTTTTGATTTCAATGATATCAAAGTTCAACCCAAGCCCTCAAAAATACATGTTATGGTGGCAAATGGGGAAATAATACCTATAAATGGTGCTGGGTCAATTTATATATCACCAACTTTGAAATTATCAAATTGTCTCTATGTTTTATCACTATCACATAAATTGTTATCCATTAGTCATGTTACAAAAGAGCTCAATTGTATTGTACTAATGCACCCAACATTCTATGTACTGCAGGATATCAGGACGGGAAAAATTATTGGACATGGTACTGAACACCGAGGATTGTACTACGTGGATGAAGTTGCCCAGCATAGTACTATTATGCTTGCCTATGGAACTACAGATAGGGAAGCTTGGCTTTGGCACCGGAGATTGGGACATCCATCCATGGGTTATTTACATCTTCTATTCTATAAGCTTTTTAATTCCAGTGATAAATTACCGAAAAACCTTTAGACCAAATAATACCAGAGTTGCATCACCATTTGACTTAGTTCATTCAGATGTATAGGGTCCATCACCAATTGTGGGTAGCCATGGATTTAGATATTTTCTCCTTTTTGTTGATGATTGTACTCGTATATCTTGGGTACTTTTCTTTAAAAACGAATCAGAAATCAAAGAGAAATTAATCCACTTTTACACAATGATCCAAACCCAATTCAAAAGAACCATTCGAATACTACGATATGATATTTAGGGGGAATTTGTCAATACACATATGAAATGATTTTTCCAAAAGCATGGGTTAGTTCATCAGACTTCTTATCCACATAGCTCGTCTGACCCCACGATTTTCGGCAAAAAAGGACGTTTCTCGGCTTGAATTTTTACCAAACATGTCTAAATGTGTTGCAAATAAATTAAAAAAAACTTTAGTTCGAACTCATGACATCCCCTTATCATAACTAGACGTCCAACCACCTGACCTAAGCGTCGTATACCTTGATTAGATACATACATACATAATATACTATATGAAAATAATAAACTAGTTTGACCTCTCTTCCTCTTAATTTACAATTATATAATATTTTACCTTAAATTATGGTAAATTATTAAGAATAGTGAAACTTGGTAAACTATTTACAAATTCACCATCAAGTTAAATACACATTTCCTTTAATTCTATTTACATAATATGTCATCCACTTGTTTCTCCCATTTTTCTTATTTTTCATTTATCTCTCAAACCGTTTATTTTTTCGACATGCCGCTTTAGAGTTTTTTGTTCGTCTTATTTTTATCTTTGAAATGACATCCACTGTGACATTTTCAAATTTTTTGAACCAGTAGACATCTAATAGATGTCCAATAGACATGTGATAGAATTCTGGTAGACATCTGGTAGATATTAGTTTTTTATGGTTTTTTTATGGAATCGTTATGTTAATTTGTGCAAACCTTGGAATCAAACCACCACCTAAACAATGATAAACTAGTGGCGAAAATCAAATAAATAACAAAAAGAGAAGAGAATCGAGATACGGTTTCCAGATCAAGAAAAGAATGGAAGAACACATCCAATAGAGAGAAAGTGCAGTGTTTATATCAGAAGAGAAAAAAGGCTAATGAAAAAAATCAATTTCACACATCTACCAAACTTCTATTACATGTCTACCAGACTTCTATTACATGTCTATCAAAACTTCTATTATATGTCTATGAGACATCTACCACATGTTTATCAGTTGAAAAAGTTCAAAAAAGTCACAGTGGATGTGGTTTCGTAGATAAAAAAAAGAGATGAACAAAAAATTCTAAAGCGGCATGTCGAAAAAATGAACGGTTTTAAAGATAAATGCAAAAGAAAGTAAAGAAAATAAAAATAATCATGCACAATAGCATGTGGAGGGAGGGCAGCGTAAAGTTGTTAATATTTTTTCTTTTGGACAAATTATTTTACAAAGAGATGTGTTTTTTTAAGAGCCCCTTAATTATTTTTCATTTATTATATTTGATTTTTATTACATGCAATAGGGCTTGCCTTGAATTGGGCCCTAATATTACACAATTTGTGCAGTCCAAATATTCATGTGAAATGCCGACTATATCCTTGTCAATATACTCTAGCCGTCACCTTCAGCTAAGTTGGCTAAGTAGGCTGAGCAAGTTGAAGGAGAACAAGGTTCAAATCCCACTAAATATACTTGTTGGGAGGGGTGAGAAGCCTTAACTGTTACTGAACCTCGAACAAAATTATCTCAATGAAGATACTTGTAAATATTAAAAAAAAAATATACTCTACCCGTCGTATTCGTCTTCTTCATATCTACTTCTCTTACCTTTCTTCATATGCTTTTGTTGCTCGCCGAAATCCACTTCGGTGGTGGTAAGATGCTTCTCTGTTAATTTAGCTCTCAAAGTCTCAAATGGAATTTTTATTTATATTGAGTGATTAGAAGTTTGGATTGCAATCGGCTTTTTAATTGAAACCGGGAGATTTAATGGATATAATGATAACGGTGATCTGAGTTGCCAATACTCTTTCTTGTTTAGCGAATTTCTCATATTTATCAGCTGATGATCAATTGTCTACGAAAAATATGGACTCGTGGAACTACATGCTCTCAGTGTATGCTGAAATTGGGCAAATTAAAGCCTGCTTGATAAGTGTTTGATAAAATGCCAGAGAAAGATGTGTTTTTATTAATTACGACGTGTCATTATTATTAAGAATATTTTCTATTTGATTTTTTACAAAATAAACAATTTATTAGAATGTTAAATTATTAATTATATAATATTTTAAAAGAATTGATAATTAAAAGCTGGGGAACTTAAATAATATAATTAAATCAGAGTAAAGTTCCAGAAAACCAGATGGACACCAAAATAAAACTTGACAATATAGATTAAATATATGAAAGAAAAAATCTAATTTTAACTACACATCTCTAAAGGGAGGAAGTGAGTTATAAAAAAACTACAATACTATTCTTTTATATATATATATATATGCTATAGGGTTAAATAATGAAAGGGTGTATTTGGAATTACACCTTGACTTTCCTCTCTTTAAAGATCGAAAGACAAAACAGAAAGGAATTATTTTTAGAATAACAGAAAAAGAAGAGAGAAATTTGAAATTCCACAAGAAAAATCAACCCAAAAATAGAAAATAGAAAACAGAAAATAGAAAACTGGTTGTTCGTGTAGATGAAATGCAATCAAATTGGGCAGTATCTCACTGTAGAATTTGCCATGAAGCTGAGTTTGAAAGCTGCAAAATCTTAGAATCCCCCTGTTCCTGCTCTGGAACTGTTAAGGTATTCCATTGATTCTCTGTTATTTTCAGTTTCTACTTTCAATTTCTGAGAAAAATTTTCTTGATTCGAGCTTTCTTCTTGTTGTTGCTCCTTCAGTTTGCACACAGAGATTGCATACAGAGAAAAGGGAACACAACTTGTGAAATATGTCTCCAGTTTTTCTATTTTCTTCATCTTATCATTTTACCAATATGAAATCCAGTTTTCTCTTCTTTTGTGTAGAATTTTAGTGTAATTGGATCGACTAGTTTAACCAATGTGATCGTGACATTTCATCGAACAAGTCGGGAGAGCGCGGAGTGCACATTTGTTTGGATTCTGTTACGATTTGGGGTCCGGGGCAGCGCCCCGGGCTGGGGTCGAGCTTTTTTTTATTCCTGAATCAATGCGCCCTTTGAAAAATTCATCCGGAAATGAATTTTGGACCCGAGACAGTGTATTTTTTCGAACACAGCTGAAACCTTGAAAAGCATGTCTTTTAGACATAGCTGCTACCCGAAATGACACGTATGTTAGACATGTCTATTGGCGTTTTTGGCTATATATATCAGCAAAGACGAAATTGACAGACACATAATTTCGGTTGATTTTCTTCACAGCAAATGCAATTCTTGTTCTTGATACAGTTTCTGATTTTGTCCGATTGAAAGTTTGGTAAACCGACCAAATAAATTTCAATCTGACAGCGTATTCGCGAATTCAGAAACATCGAAGTTTTCCCCTTTTTCCAACATTCTTTGGATGCGTTTCTCTTGATCTGTTTCAAAATTGTCATTGTTTATGATAATATTTCTATTTCATTCAAAATTTGTATTTCCTCTGAATTTGTGTACCTTCAATTTTGCCCTTTGTTCATGTTTTCTTTTATTTATTCTGTATTTGTTTCTGTAATTTCTGTTATAGCTTATCCGTTTTCATCCAAAAAAAAGAGTTCAGCATTAATAACTAATTTGATTCGATTACATAAGCCATAGGTGTTGCCAGCCAACTATTTTGAATTTAGTTTTCTTCATCCATTTCAATGTCATTACATAAGCTATAGGTGTTGCCAGCCATCGTAGTATATGATTTTGTTTCTATGTTATGTTAAAATTGGCTTCTCGGAATCTGGATTTCAACTCTTATGATCAGTTGTGTGGAGAAGAACCGGTCAATTTTATTTGTTAAATCAGGATGCCGAAAGTTTTTTGCCATGTATATAAAATCAATTTGATTCCATGTTCCGATTAATTCATATTTGTTGTTTCAGGAAATTACCTTTAGAAATAAATAATCATGGAAAGGAGTTCAGATGCTTTAAATACAAAGAGAGGCAGAAATGAAGGGACGGAAGTCGGGCACCAACATAATCAATTTTTAGATGCCTCGTTTCAAGATCTTCCTAGAAGCTTAGTGGAAAATATTATTTTCCGATTATCTATAAACAGAATTGCTATATGCAAATGCGTTTGCAAAAGGTGGTATGAGATGATTTCAGATCCTGATTTTGCAAAGCTACATTTAGATCAAAGTGAGATTTGTCCCCTGGTTCGTAGCTCTAGAACTACATTCCTGTCGAGAATGCTTTATCTAGTGCACGAAGAGAATGTTGATTATATCGACCGCATACTTGACAGGTGTTCTATTGACATTCCTCATGACAGGTGTCGAGTTAAGGTTAAACTTGACACGAAATTAAGAATCCCGCTTCCCAACTTTGAAAATATTCAAAACAATGAAGACAGTGGAAGGGACAATATGGTCAAGCTGAAAATGAAGGATCACAACTATATGGTCGTGAATTCGTGCAACGGGTTACTCTGCTTGTCTAAACCTTATGATAGTGACCCTGTTATTGTATGCAATCCCGTTACTGGTGAGTTTATTAATCTTCCGGAGGTTAGGAGTTAAATATCCTGAGCCATATTGTCTTGAGTTTCGCCATATTACAAGTGCCTTTGGTTTTAGTCTTAGAACTAACCAATATAAAGTGATAAGAACGTTTATGAATTATAATACTCGAATTAGATCACGTGAACCAGTGGCTGAAGTACATGTCCTCGGTACAAAATCATGGAAAGGTATTGGTCGGACTCATCACTCAATGGACAATTCATTTCCTACTAGTCTCAATGGGTGTCTGTATTGGCTTTCAGAACATTTCGTGACTTCTTTCGACATTGATAAGGAATGCTTTGGGGCAGTTTCATTGCCTCCGTTAAAAAATACTACTCTGTATGAAAATTTGGGCATGGGAGTGTTAGGGGGAGAGCTCTGCATAACCGAGGATGATTTTAATGATGTTAACGTTTGGGCCATGAAGAATAACAGCGGTTGCGAGGCGAGTTGGCTAAACTTTTCTCGTTTCCCGAGTTTAGCAGTTTTCATATATGGCCTCATGGCTCATTGCAGCCGATAAAGTGCCTCAATGACAGAGCATTGTTGATGTTTGATTCATGTTCGAATGGTTTCATATACAAGGATCCGACAAAAGTTGGATACAAATATATAAGGGTTCGGGGAATAGACTCACAAATGGAAGCAATTCCGTGTAGTCCATCATTTGTTTCACTGAATAATATTCTCGCCGGACTTGATGTTGAGGTTCTGAATGTTAACTCGAGGTAATTTAGCTATTATTGGAATACTTTAATGTTCTTTCTTATAATTAGAGTAACACTTTCTTAAAGTTTAATTAATGTATTGCATAGATGCGGACCATTGAAGCTGCATAACGAGTCCAAAGTTGTTTCCTTACATGAAGAGGATCATAAGAGCTCGTGAGGCATTCATATTGCAGGTTGAGCAAAGGTAAATGTTGTACTCTGCTCGAAGTAGTTTTCTTAATATGATGTTCAATTTGCATATCTGAAATTGAGGTGATTTTGTATATACTGTTTCGGTTCTAGGATCTAGTTATGAGCAGGGTATTACTTTCTAGCTTGATTGATGTTCAACCTGTAGAAAATATGATAACTAAGGCCTTGTTAGAGATACGCTTTGTTGTATTCACGTTAAGGGCTTATTTATCATTGACATCATTCTTGACTCCAGGAAATATATTCTCGAAATATTGATGAAGTCCAGAGTCTTGCTAATGAAGGAGGAGATCAAGATTTGAAGTATTGTTGCCTAGAGATGGAGTCCAACCAGACGCTAACTGAGAGAGAGAGAGAGAAGGGTGTAAAGAGACATGAACCGATGAGTGGGAAAATGGACGAGAAGAATAATGGATTAGACTTTAAGTGTTCTTTTTATGCAATTGCCAGAGAGGAATGTTACGGTGATTTTCTTTTCCGACATTTTTAGCCCGTTTTGAGGTAATGTAAATGGATATTCCATGCCCTTATAATGCTTTGAAATCAAATCTTCAATTAAACTCATTCTACTTCAATGATGGATGCCCTTATAAAAGTGTTGAAAACCATCCATGACCATTGGAACTTTTGGATCCTAATTTTGCGATGAAGCATTGAACAAATAGCTAACATTTGTTTGATTGGTAGGATGAAAACTCCTAGACATTGCGTTTCATTTTCGTTTTGGAAATCAAAATTCGAGTAATTCGAGTAATTCAAGAAAAGGTGATGCCTTTCAATTGTTTGCTTGCTTTGTTTCTCTTATTTATTTATTTTTTTAATAATATTTGAGTCCAAATTCTTTGGTGCTCGCTTTAAATAAAAAATTTTTATATATGAGGAAATTAAATTGACTAGTAAACCAAAATTGACACATCAAATTTTTCTATTTATTATAACCGAACTAGGCTCCATTACATACATAAAAAAGAAAAGCACGCTATTGTAGTGGCAGACAAATTGTTGGGTGGGGTATAGATTGCATGTGAATATTAGAAAAAGACCCACTTATTCTTACTCAGTTACTATATAACCTTTTTTTGTCCTTCTACTTATCTTTAATTTCTTTACTAAAAGACAAAAAAATAAGATACAAACCGACAACTTATTTCATTATCAATTTACAAAAGATACGAGCATTTCAAAGTAATACACATTCTCTAAAATTTATGGATTAGCCGCACAAAAACATCAATTCGTCACAATACCTTGGTTTCCAAAATGGCAGTGGTTGATGCTCTTGTTTCAAAAGTAGTTGATATGCTGATTTCCACCATTAGTAGAGAGATTGAGCAACAATTCAGACTTGTTGTTGGTGCTGACCAGGATGTCCAAAGGCTCACTTCCAGAGGCTGAAAAGTGTTGCCTATGACATTGATGATGTTTTAGATGAGTGGAATTATGAGATTCTCAAATCACAAATCCAGAGAGACGAAAATTCCCACAATCCTACAAGGAAGGTATGGTCTTTCAGTTTCCTCTCTTGTTGCTTTAGTTTTCGAAAGGTTTTTTTACGCCATCATATTGCCATAAAAATAAATGATCTCAACCAAATATTGGATGTTATTGCTGCTGAGAAGGATAGGTATGGCTTCTTGTCATTGAGAGGCAATGATGAACATGTTGACCGGCTTATAACTACCTCTGTTATCAATATGTCAGAGGTGAAAGGTAGAGAGGTCGAAAGAGAAAAACTTGTGAACTTGTTGTTGGCAGAGTGTAGTCAAATGTCAAAGCTTCGTCTCATCCCTATTGTGGGGATGGGAGGGATTGGAAAAACAACTCTTGCTAGAGTAGTCTATAATGATGAGACGGTGAAACATCACTTTGATAAAAGAATTTGGGTTTGCGTATCTGATCCCTTTGATGAGATTAAAGTTGCTAAAGAAATTCTTGAATCTCTTCAGGGAGCTACTCCAAACCTTGTTTCTTTTTCAAATATTATGGAGAAAATTCAGGAGTCTGTTGAGGGAAAAAAAGTTCTAGCTGTTTTAGACGATGTGTGGAATGAAGATCCTAAGCAATGGAAACAATTGGGAGATTGTCTGCAAAGTGGTTCCCATGGGAGTAGAGTTTTAGTAACCACACGTAACGAGAATGTAGGGAGAATCATGGGTTGTTTAGAGTCAGATATTTTCCGAGTGGGATTGTTGTTCGAGGAGGAATCTTGGGAGTTGTTTTGTATGATTGCGTTCTCTAGGAGGTCTAATGAAGAAAGGAAAAGTCTAGAAGAGATCGGTAGAGAGGTTGTAGGAAGGTGCGAAGGTTTGCCTCTTGCTATAAGGGCAATAGCAGGTCTCTTACAGTTTAAAAATTCTAGAATAGAGTGGAAGAGTGTGCTAGACAGTGAGTTGTGGGATTTGGAGGAAGTTCAAAGAGACGTTACAGCGCCATTATGGTTAAGTTATTATGACTTACCCTCACATTTGAAACAATGCTTCTCATATTGTGTCATCTTTCCCAAGGACTATAGGATGAAAAAAAGTGATTTGATTAGGCTCTGGATGGCTCAAGGATATATAAAAGGTACACAATCGAAAGATATGGAAATGCTTGGTGGTGAATATTTTCAAAATTTAGTGACACGATCTCTCTTGCAAGATGTTGAAGTTGAAGAAGATTCATATTTACGTGTAGTTACCGAGACTTGGTGTAAGATGCATGATATAGTTCACGATTTTGCCCAATCACTAGTTAAAAAGGAATGTACTAGTATAAAGATAGATAATGATAGTTTTGATGACTCACATGGAAATTTGTCACGCCATTTAAGTGTTAGTTTCACATCTGGAGCCCGATGTCCTGATTCATTTTACAATCTAAAGAAGTTGCGTAGTCTCATTGCTTTATCAGTAACGCGGTTAGACATAGATTTAAAAAAAGCGTTCAATGAGTTCACCTCTTTGAGATCGCTTAGTTTATATCTTTGTGCAATCGTAGAAGTTCCTTCTAATAGAAACAGATTGATTCATCTGAGAGAACTTGACTTGTCTCATAATAGAGATTTACAAGAGCTACCGCATACAACATGGGAATTGTACAATTTGCAAATCCTATTTCTGGTAGGTACATCAATTCAATCTATTAAAGGGATAGAAAGATTAACCAATTTGAGGCATCTTGAACAACCTTCTATAGATATTTTGTTGCCAAAGGAGATGGTGAGATTAAGCGGGTTAAGGACATTGGAAAGTTTCAGTATTGATGTTGATGACGTGGAGGCATTTTCCCTTAAACACTTGAAGAACTTGAATCGGCTTGGTGGGTCATTGGAAATAAAGTGGTTGAAACGAGGCGATGGGGATGTGGAAGATGCTAAGCAAGCACACTTGCAGGACAAGATACACATTACTCGATTAGCGTTAAGTCTTAGCGATAAAGAAACACATAGGAGAGAAATGCAAGACGAAGAATTACTTGATGCTTTAAATATGCCGCCGAATTTGGAAATCCTGGAAATACGTAACTATCAAGGCTTGAAAACTCCAAATTGGTTGGATTCACTAACTTCCGTGAAAGTGGTTGGACTGTATAGGTCGAACATTGAGAAAATGCCTCCATTGGGAAAATTGCCTTGCCTCGAATGTCTGTATTTTATCAACTTTTTTAAAGTTGTAAAGGTCGGTGCTGAGTTTTTGGGGATGGATGATACGATGTTGTCATCGTCATCAACAATTCTTCTGTTTTTTCCTAAATTGACATCTCTTATGTTCAACTGCTTCGAAGATTGGGAAGAATGGAACGATGTGGATTTAGAAGACGAAATGTCTATAATGCCATCTCTCACTTGTTTGAAACTTCTTGCATGTCCAAAGTTGAAGGCACTTCCGAATTTCATACTCAAAAAGACTGCACTGGACATTGAACGCTGGTGATGCTCTCAAACAATCTACAAGTTGATGTTTTTTAAGCGAATCCAAAGACAAAGAGCAAGAGAAAGGTATGTCTTGTTCTCGGTCTTAATCTATTTTGAAAAGATAATTTGATATCAAGCAACTTCAATAACTTTTGACTATCAACTTAATTTTTCGTTCATCTGTTCGATAGGAAGTACACATTGACACTACGAAACTGCCAATGGGGAACTTGTTTTGGCTTGAAGAGATTATCATCAATAATAAAGTCAAAGTTATTCTATGTAACAATTAATGAATTCCTTCAAGTTCAAGTGTCCATGAGCAAGGACGTAGGAGGCTTTGAGATTGTCGAGCATGAAAAGCATTGCTAGGGTTGGCATTGTTGGATTTAGTTTCAGAAGAGCAATTTAGAATTGTTTATGATTAATTTTGGTTTTTTCCCTTTTGTAAGGCATTTTTTCTTATATTAATTTTACCGAGAACAGTTTTAAAAAACAATGAGAGTGCCAACTTAGTTGAGATATCCATCCTTTAAATTCTATTGTCCTCAAGTTTATTAAAAAAACAGAAAGCCTAATTGAGTAATTATTTTGTGCTATTTTCTCTAAATTAACATCTTTGAAGTTTGAGCGCTTTGGAAAAGAAAGGAATGTTGTAGATGTAGACGGATTTGGATTTTCTTAATTTAAGGGATTGTAAAGTTGGACATTTCAGTCAATTTCAACCATTCATTGAGTTTAAATGGTTAATATTTAGATTTATGAGGTCTATAGTGCAGTTAAATCTCAATCATTTTTAGAGAATCTAAATCCAGATTGGGACATAAATGAAAAAAAGCTGATGATACCCTCTTTGACTTATTTGAATCTTCATTTATGTCCAAAGTTGAAGGCATTGCCAAATATCCTTCTTGAAAGGAGTACTTCCCTCAACAACAATATATCATTTAGTGATTAATGGTAATTTCATAGCTAACTATTGAAGTAAATTTCTTGTCATGCTTCTTTTTTTAGTGTGCACTAGAACTTTAACCCTCTTGAATGATATAAAGGTTTTCAAATGCTAATATATTGCATCTTTCGAATCATTTTAAAATTCAATTAAAATATTATTTGTTCAAGAGAAGTAGATTCTCACAAGTGATGGTTAATCCTAGAGCCTTTTTGGTCCAGCCAATTCCCACTTGGGTCACAGACTTGGTCACCAAGATCTGTGATTCACTATTTTTGTATTTCTTGTATATGATAGTGGGGGGATTTCCAATTTTCTTAATTTGCTTTTCTAATAGTGCTTGTTGAGATAATTTTCTATGGAAAATCGAGAGACGGATATGGATACAGATGAGATATAGAAAGTGATGGATACGTAAAGCTTCTTTGAAGCAATTTTGAAACCCAACCTCCGGCTTTTCAATTTTCTTATTTTGCTTTCAAATTCAACCCTCCTAGTCCAGCCACTTCAGTGTCCCCATTTGGGTCACAGGCCTTCGTTACTAAGCCCAGTAATTTAGTGATTCATATTTGTTGTATATGAAACCAAAAGGGCCCGTATGCCTACCGATGTGGGATATTGGGGTTACTACAAAAACCAAGGAACTTGACTTTTATTTTAGTTATAGTTTACATTTTTTTTTCATTTTGTTTTTCTAAATATGCTTCTTGAATTAATCTTCGGTTGAAGTTATACCCGAGATTATCAATATATATATTTTTTCGTTCAAGATTACTAAATTTTATGCTCTCTCGTTGTAGATGTAATCAGTTAAAACCAAACTTGACATCGTTTTCAATAGGGTATATATAATAATAATGATGGTGACACAATTAGTTTGGATGACAAGGTTGATTCATCACGTCATTTAATTATGCCATAATCCATCTGTACCCTCCTGAACTTGTGTCTAATAGTCTCTTATCTTCTGAACTTTTAAGTTTTCTTCTCGCTCCTTCAAACTTGTTTAAACCGCATCACATGACCCCCAAGAGCTGATGTGGCAGGAGATGTGACATTTTATGAAAATTCAAGCAAGTTAATGTATACTTTTAAGAATAAAAAATTATTAAAATAGAAAAAAAAAAAACTAAATTGCTACGCGTAGCCTATTTTACTTTACGTGGCCGCCAAATTTTACCCTTTTGCCCTTCCCATTACAAACCACCAAACAACCCCAACATCATTAATGCAAAAATAAACTTTTAAATTTCAAAATCTTCTAAATAACATTTTACAAATTTCACTTTCTGACTCAATCGAGCTCAATAGAAGGACAACTTAACAAATCACGGTTTTTTAAGAATTTTTTTTTCAGAAAATGCATGTGGGTGCCCTATTGGGACGCCTGCATTGCATGGTGGCCGTCCACATTGGACGACCATCATGGAAAGTCAGGCGTCCAAAGTGGATACTGAAATTAATGATGATAGAGGGCTTAAGGATCGATTTCTAACAAGAATTTGAAGTTGAATCGAAGAAATCGAAAGTTTTTTTATTAGGGAAAATTTTGGTTAAATGAAATGTAATGTGTAGAAGAAGAAGAAGAAGATGAAAGTGAAGAAGAGAAGATGTTGGATGGTTTGTATGTATTTTGTTTTTTTTTTTTAATTTTCAATATTGCCCTTGAACAAATAATTAAATGCCCAATTCATCCCTCTTACTTAATTAACTCTTGTTTCTTCATGTCTTATATGCAATAACAATAATAATAATAACTACAAAAATAATTTCCATGATATTTTAATACCATAGTAATTTATTATAAGTAAATTTTAAATTTTTAGGTCGTTACATGACTACTTCCATAATTTAGGCATGAGATCTCTTTTTAAAGATTTTGAAGTAGAAGAGAAATTCAACGGATTAAACAAGACTTATTGTAAAATGCACGATATGGTACACAATTTAGCCAAATTTGTGATGAAAAAAGAATGTCTTTGCATTGATGTGACTAATGCTGAAGAAGTTACAAGTAGTGGCATTGCTGCATATAGTGATGGTGTATATCATTTAATTCTAGGAGAAAAATTCAAGTTTATTGATTCTTTCTATAATTTAGGAAAGCTGCGCAGTCTCGTTGTTTTCCCCCGGAATAATGATTTTTCAATTGGAACAACTTTACCTCATATATTCAACCAATTGACTTGTCTGTGATCACTAAGCTTAAGTGGATGTCGCCTTGAAAACATTCCCTCCAACATAAATAATTTGATTCATTTGAGATGGCTTAAGCTGTCGAAGAACTACGCTTTGAAAGAGTTACCTGAAACAATATGTGAATTGTACAATTTGCAAACTCTAAGTGTGAATTGGTGCAATGGTCTGATACATTTTCCAAAAGGAGTAGAAAAATTATCCAACTTGAGGCATCTAAAAAACGATCACACATATATCTTGCTACCAAAAGGGATTAGGAAATTATGTGGCCTCCTTAAGTTATTACGGATTACGATTAATCCTAAATTCAGGTGTGCATTTCATCTTCGAGATCTCGAGAACCTTAATTTCATTAGTGGGTCGTTGACAATATTTTTTATAGAAAGAGAACGCAATACACTTGTCAGAGATGCTAAGAAAGCGCAGTTGAAGGAAAAGAAACACATCACTGCACTTTGTCTGAATTTACCAGAAAGGGCAGCAGAAGAGTGGATGCAACAAGAAGATCAAGAGCTGGTCGAAGCTTTAAAGCCTTCTCAAAGGTTGGAGGTTTTAAGAATAAGTTGCTACAAGGGCGCAAATTGTCCGAGTTGGATCAACACACTAACGTCTCTGAAAAAGCTCAAGTTATGGTATTGGAGCAATTGTGTGCATTTGCCTGCCTTAGCGAAGTTGCCTTGCCTCGAGTATGTTGAATTCAATAATTTCGGAAGAGTTAAAAAAGTGACTGCTGAGTTTATTCGGATGGATGATTACATGGGACCATCATCATCAACTGGTCCGTTATTTCCTAAACTGACAAATTTACAGTTCATGAATATGATTGAATGGGAAGAGTGGAATGACTATGATGGAGATGAAGATGTAATGCCGTGCCTGAGTCATTTGAGCATTGAGAATTGTCCGAAGCTGAAGGCAATGCCAAACTTCATTCGAAAGAAGTCTACGCTGCATAAGAAAATTATATGATTGGTACCGGCCAGTTGTTCTCCACTAAAGGTAATTTTCCTCACATATTTCTCTTTTTGGATCATGATATTCTAATTTTCCTTTAGATTCTGAATTTCTAATGTTGTTTCCTGCTTATATACAGCCTCTTCCGGAATTGGTTGCAGCAAATGTAAACCTTGTACTGTGGAGTTCTGTATATTTAACATAATTCTGCTGGTTAATATTAGCCTTTTAGCTGTAATGAATATTGACAGAAGTTTCAGTAGATTTGTTTTTCTTTAGATTTCATTTATCTTTGGTTTTCAATTTTCAAATCTGAAATTATTATTCAAATTCCGCAAATTCATTTCTATGGTTAGCACTTTGTGTCTTTTAAGCTTCATTGTATACAGTAGAACTTTTTTACGACTTTTGTTCGCTATATTTGAGGATGTTAAACGGCCAACTACATGTTTACCCCCTCAACTAGACAAGTTTTGTCAAGTGCCACCCAGACTTTCACTTATTCCTAGTAGCCCATCAACTTGACACAAGTGCAATCGCAAGCCACTCAGAAGCTGAGAAGTGGCATTGAGGGGCTCGTGACTGCATTTTTGCCAAGTTGGGGGCTGCACTTGATATTAAACTCATTCATTTGCTCTTCCATTAACTATGATAAAGCTGATAATCTAGTTCTAAGATCGAAAATTAGATCAATCCAAGGAAAAATCTTACAATCAAATCAAATGAGGAAGTAATTAAGATAAGTTTTCCTTCAAATGCAGCCAATCTTCCAAAACGAAACTGAAACCAAGTTCATAAACGAGTTTACCATTTTCGTGAAATTTAACTAAAACAAGGAGCTAGAAAGTGTTACAAACAACATTTTTTCTGCCAAAAAAACATTTAATTGTAGTCTCAATTGGAGAATGCCATTATCATCTCTGAAGTTTGTCAATTTCATCCAATGCCGATGAAAGGTAACTTTTACTTTGTAAAAACCAAATTTACTATAGCATTATTATCAAATAGAAATAATAAATCGAAATCACTAGTTTTGACCTCTCTCCCTCTTAATTTACTATTACATAATATTTTACCATAGATTATCTTTCTTTCATATTTTAATTTTGGGAAATTGTTAAAAAGATATGGTTTAAGGTTTTAGGGTGCTTTTCCTTTCTGCTGGCCAATAATTATGCATTTCTTGCTGAGTTGAAATCGCAATTTTTGCCATAGAGAAAGCATGGGAGAATGGATGGGAGAACGGATGGACAAGCCTCTAGATTGAAAGTGACTCTGTATATGTTGTTAATATTCTTAAAACTCATTGTCATTGGGTTCCATGGTCGATCAGAGCTTCTTAGTTACAATGTCTTCATCACATGGATTCGATGCAGGTTTCAATAAATCACATATTTAGAGTGGGAAATCAATTTGTTGACGTCTTGGCTTGTCATGGATGAACCTCGCCGGTTCTTACATGGTGGAACATCAAGAAATATAAAGAACATAAGTAAGGCATAAATATGTATAAAAGAAAATAGAGAATGAGCTTGAGCTCAGCCAAATTGCTCCAATTGGTGTTTGGAGTGGACACCATTTCTTTTGGGATTTGAAGGTGGCCCTAAGTGCTGTCCTTCAACAGTAATTTTTGTTTGCCCATTGGAGAGATATGGCTTAAGCCTTTAACCATTTACTTTGAATGTTCTCCCCGAATCACCTATGATCTTTATGGCTCCATGGGGAAAGACCTTGTGGATAGCATAAGGTCCTGCCCATCTTGATTTGAGCTTTCCCAGGAAGAGTTTTAACCTTGAATTGAACAATAACACTTGCTGCCCTGGTTGGAATTCCTTTGATTCAATCTCCTACTGCGTTCCTATCAAAATTCAACAAAGTTAGTGCCCACAAAGCTTTAAATTCTAGCTTAACAGGTAAATGGCAAGCTTTTCCATAGAGCAACCTAAATGGGGACATTCCAAAGGGGGGTTTTACAGGTTGTTCTATAAACCCACAATGCATTGTCAAGTTTGATTACCCAATCCTTCCTAGAGTTACTAACAGTTTTTTCCAAAATTCTTTTGATTTTTCTGTTTGAAATTTCTGCTTACCCACTTGTTTGTGGATGATAAGGAGTAGCTATCCTATGTGTTACCCCATATTTGTTAAGCAATTTTTCAAACTAATTGTTGCAAAAATGTGTCCCTTGATCACTTATGATTGCTCTAGGTACCCAAAAGCGGGTAAAAAGCTTTTTCAAAAATTTAACAACTACACTAGCATCATTTGTTGGGCTAGCAATAGCTTCAACCCACTTACTGACATAATCAATAGCTAAGAGTATGTATCTATTACCATGTGAGTTGGGAAAGGGTCCCATGAAGTCAATGCCCCAAACATAAAAAATTTCACATACTACAATGTTGTTTAGGGGCATAGCATTTCTAGTAAAGATGTTACCTATTCTTTGGCACTCATTGCACTCTACAACAAACCTTTGGCAGTCCTTAAAGATAGTTGGCCAATAAAAACAACATTCAAGAAATTTGGCTATTATTCTGGTTTCTCCAAAGTGTCCATTAGCTTCTTTGCTATGACACATGTTTAGAATGGCTGGAACTTCTTCCTCAGGAACACATCTCCTTATAATTTGATCTGCACACAATTTAAAAGGGAAAGGTTCGTTCCAAAAGTAATACTTCAAGTCAACAAAGAGCTTTTTCTTTTTTTGATAAGATAAATGAACATGTTTAACACCACATGCAAGGAAACTAGCAAGATCAGCAAACCGAGGGAAAGATCTCACCGAGAAAAGCTGTTCATCAGGGAATGAATCAGTAATTTCGGGTTGCTCCACTTGGTTGCTCACTGGGATTCTAGATAAATGGTTAGCAGCCACATTTTTTGAGTCTTTATTGTCCTGAATTTCTAGGTCAAATTGTTAAAGAACGAGCAGCCTTCTGATTAGCCTTGGTTTTGCATCCTTCTTTACTGAAAGGTATTTTAACCTTCTTTACTGAAAGGTATTTTAAGGTTTTATGATCAATAAAAATAGTGACTTTTGATAGGATAAGGTAGGATCTGAACTTATCAAAGGCATAAACCACATCAAGCAACTCTTTTTCAGTCACGGTGTAGTTTTATTGTGTTTATGTGAGAGTTTTGCCTGCGTAGTAGATAGGCCGAAAATGCTTGTCAATTCTTTGGTCTAAAACAGCTCCAATGCAAGTGTCACTTGCATCACACATAAGTTTAAATGGGTGCTCCTAATCCGGAGCAATCAGAATGGATGCATTAACAAGTTCTGCCTTTAACTCATTGAATGCCTTCAAGCAAGCATCATCAAATTTGAATTCAGTGTCCTTGTGAAGAAGCGCTGTCAATGGATGAGCTGTCTTGGAGAAATCATTGTTGAACCTTCTATAGAATCCGGCATGCCTAAGAAAGCTTCTAACTTTTTTGACTCATTTTGGGGCAGTCAACTTTTCAATAATCTCCACTTTTGCTTAATCAACTTCAATCCCCTTCTCTAAAATCTTATGGCTAAGAACAATGCCTTCATTAACCATGAAATGGCACTTTTCCTAATTCAGGACAAGATTGGTCTCTTTGCAATGAAGTAAAATAGCTTCAAGGTATTTCAAGCGAGATTGGAAAGTTGCTCCATAGACTGAGAAGTCATCCATGAAAATTTCCACTATTTTCTCCACCATATCATGGAAAATAGACATCATGCATCTTTGAAATGTTGTTGGAGCATTGCAAAGTCCAAATGGCATCCTCCTAAAAGCAAAGACACTATAGGGGCAGGTAAAAGCTGTCTTCTCTTGATCCAATGGGTGGATCACAATCTGGTTGTATCTTGAATAGCCATCAAGGAAGTAATAGAATTTATAACTAGCCAATCTCTCCAACATTTGATCAATGAAGGAAAGTGGAAAATGATCCATTCTGGTTGCTTCATTGAGTTTATGGTAGTCAATGCAAACTCTCCACCCTGTGACTATTCTTGTAGGGATGAGCTCATTCTTTTCATTTGTCACCACTGTCATTCCTCCCTTCTTTATCACAACGTGGACTAGACTAGTCCAAACACTACTCAAAATGGGGTAGATAACTCCAGCATCCAAATTTTAATTACTTTCTTTCTTATAACCTCTTTCATGTTGGGATTGAGTCTCCTTTCGGGATGCACTACTGGTTTGTGGTTTTCCTCTATGAGAATTTGGTGCACACAAATAGAAGCACTAATACCCTTGATATCAGCAATTATCTATGCTAGAGCCTCCTTATTTTTCCTCAAGACATCAATTAATTAGGATTTTTGGTTAGGGGTTAGTTTTGTGGAGATGATTACAGGGAGTTTGTTAGGGGGGTCAAGGAAAGCATATTCAAGGTGAGGAGGCAAAAGTTTCAGATCGAGATTTGGAGGTTCTTCAAATGAGTTTTTTGGAGAATGATTTGGTGTGTGATTTAGTGGCTCAACGGTTTGTTTTTTGTACAAGGGTGGTTAGTAGTTTGGTTGCTCCACTTTCTATTTTGCCTGCTCAACTGGTTTCGCCTTCTCCGTAGTTTCTGGAGCAGTCAAATCTTCCTCTTCAAAATTGGTTTCTTCTAATTCCTGCATTATAAAAGGGTTCAAATTCAGATTAGTAGCATCAAGGAAGTAACATTGATCATCAAAATTAGATGGATACTTCATTACCTCATTCATTTTAAATACTACTTCTTTATCATGTATTTTCAGAATCAATTTTCCATCATTTACATCAATTAAGGCTCTTCTAGTAGTAAGAAATGGTCTACCTAGAATGATGGGAACATGAAAATCGTCATCCATATCCATTATATTGAAATCAACAGGGAAAATAAACTTTCCAACTTTAACTAAAACATCTTCTACAATACCTCTAGGATACCTAACAGTTCTATAAGCAAGTTGTATAAATACTTTAGTTGGTTGAGGTTCACCTAAGCCTAATTGCTTATAAATGTAATATGGCATCAGATTTATACTTGCTTCTAAATCACAAAATGCATTATCAATGTTTAAGTACCAATAGAGCAAGGTATAGAGAAACTCCCTAGATCTTTAAGCTTCTTAGGCAAAGGTTGTCTACCTTGAAGGATAGAGGAGCAATCTCTATTTAGTTGTACCATAGCTACATTCTCCAATTTTTTCTTGTTTACCAGCAAGCCTTTTAAGTACTTCACATACATAGGCATCTACGCAGGTGCTTCTGCAAAAGGAATGTTAATATGGAGTTTCTTAAAGACTTCTAAAAACTTATCAAATTGTTTAGCCATTTCATGCTATTTTGCTCTTTGAGGATATGGAATTTTTGGTTAGTAGGCTAGAATTGATTGTTTCACTAGAGTGGGCTCAATTTGAATAGGATTCTATTCTACTTGCTCCGAGTAAAAGACAAGCTTTGCTTGCTCCAAAGTTTCTGCCCGCTCCACAAGATTTTGGTTGCTCCATGCATTTTGAACTTCAGAGTGTTGCTCTGTCTCCTCACGCTTTTCACCTACATTTCCATCAATAAAAACATTATTTTTAAGTTCATAATTTTCACAAATCTTACCACTCCTTAGAGTTATGGCTTTGTATTCCTCCCTTGGGTTAGTTTTGGTGTTACTTGGCATCACTCTTTTGTTTTTGGGAGTCACAATGATGGTAGGTTGCTGGAACTGACACTACGCCATAGATGGCCTACTGAAATAGAAATGGCAAAGGGTTGCCTTGAAATGATTGCATTTGTGTCGAAATATGGGAGCAAGAGCTACCCTTTATTAAAATTACTGTAAGTGGTTGCCTTATATATAAAATCGATGAAGAAGCAGTTTGGGATTGGAACAATGAAAAGAAAAATTACAGTTTTTATCCTTTCACCATGGATGAAAACAGTGATTATGATATGGAGACGCCCGCCACAACATCAATGTCATATAGTTCCATTCCAATTACATCTCCAAGATAAGATGATGATGAAACTCAAAGTCCAACAGAAAGACCTAGAAAATTTTATCTTGTTGAAGATCTTTAGGATGCGACTAGAGAGCTCAATGAAGAATTAACTCTTTACTGTAATCTTATTGATTGTGAGCCTATTGATGCTGAAAAAGCAATGAAAGTTGAGAAATGGAGAAAAGCCATGGAGGAGGAGATCAATTCAATTGAGAAGAACAAGACGTGGGAGTTAACAAAACTCCCAGCTGATAAAAAGCCCATTGGTATCAAATGGGTCTTTAAAGCAAAGAAGAATGCGAATGGAAAATTGTACGACACAACGCAAGACTCGTTGCAAAAGGATATAGTCAAAAGCCTGGTATTGACTATGATGAAGTTTTTGCACCAGTTGCTAGAATGGAGACGATCAGATTAGTGATTTTAGTTGCTGCCCAAAATGGATGGAATATCCACCAAATGGATGTGAAGTCAGCATTTCTCAATGGATATTTGGAGGAGGAACTCTATATCCAACAACTGTCGGGTTACATCATCAAAGGCCATGAAGTGCTTAAGCTGAAGAAGGCACTTTACTGGCTCAAGCAAGCACCAAGAGCATGGAACAGTCGCATTGACAAATATTTTCAAGAAAATGGATTTGTCAAGTGCCCACATGAGTATGCCTTGTACGTCAAAGTGAAAGATGGGGATATGTTGCTTGTTTGTTTGTACGTGGATGATCTCATTTTCACCGGAAATAATCCTCAAATGTTTGAAGATTTCAAGAGGACGATGACTTAGGAATTTGAGATGACTGACATTGGTATGATGTCATTTTATCTCAGCATTGAAGTGAAGCAGAATGGTGGTGGCATCTTTATTTGTCAAAGTGGCTATGCTAAGGAGATCTTGAAGAAATTCAAGATGGAGAATTGTAATCTTGTTAGCACTCCGGCTGTATTCAGCCTAAAATTAACCAAGGATGAGGTTGGAGTTAGCGTGAACCCGATAAATTTTCGAAGTCTGATCGGGAGTCTCAGATACCTAATATGCACAATGCTCGACATTCTTTATACGGTTAGGCTAGTCAGTAGATACATGGAAGAACCAAAGGAGTCTCACTGGAATGCAGCAAAAAGAATATTCCGCTTTGTCAAAGGTACAACTAAATTTGGACTTCGATATTCAAAATCTGATGAGTTCAAATTAGTTGGTTATAGTGATAGTGATTGGGCTGGTGATAAAAATGATCGAAAAAGTACTAGCGGATTTGTATTTTTTCTTAGTGAAACGGCGTTCACATGGAGTTCAAAAAAGCAACCTATCGTCACATTGTCAACATGTGAAGCTGAATATGATGATGCAACATCATGCGTGTGTCATGCAATATGGCTGAGAAGACTGTTAAAGGAACTTCGATTGGCACAACATGGTCCAACTGATATTTTTGTCGATATCAAGTCGGCATTGGCGTTGGTGAAAAATCCAGTCTTCCATGACCGAAGTAAGCATATTGATACTAGGTATCATTTTGTCAGAGAGTGGATTGAGCAAAAGGAAGTCACATTGCAGTACATGAAAACACAAGATCAAGTTGCTGATATTTTCACACATCCACTGAAGTTTAAGGTGTTTAATCGATTGCAAGCGTTGTTGGGAATAAGAGAAAATTAAGTTTAAGGGGGAGTGTTAAAAGTTAATTAAACTTAAAAAAATCCTTCATTACCACATGTTTTTTATTATGCAAATATGTAAGTCAATATTTGTGGCTATGGCAAATATTATACTTGAAATATTAGATTTGTGGGGTAAATTTTATTTGGATTCTGTGAGCCTTAAGCTCTATATAAGAGCTAATATTTATTTGTTGAATGTAAGTGTGGTATTTTATAAAAATGTAAGTGTTGTGGGTCGCATTTTTATAGCTTTGTATTTCAAATTTTGCCATTTTATTAAGTTAAGCCCTTCCTCAATCCAACAGAATGTATAATTCCCATTCAAATGGTTTCATATAACAAAAGTTGAATACAAATACATAAAGGTGCGGGGAAGAGACTCACAGATGGAAGCAATTCTGTATAGTCCATCATTTGTTCTCGCCGGACATGATGTTGAGGTCCTTAATGTTAACTCGAGGTAATTTCATAATTGTGATGCTTGACTTGATTGGAATACTTCAATGTTCTTTTTAATGATTGTTGCAGCACTTTCTCAAAGTTTGATTAATTTATTGCAGCACATGATAATCGTTTGTCTCGATTGTAGGCTGTTATCCATGATGTGATCTCAGTGAATCCATTCAAGATCAAAGTCAGCTGGCTCATTCAAGGACTAATATTGAACTTGGTCCAACAAATTGGATTGGTTATGGCTTCATTAAGACTTGCGGTGAATTCAGAGTAGGCAAGTATGAAATTTGTGACTCGCTAAACTCCACACACAAAGTCAAATGGACAAAAGGTGCTCGTGGGATGATATGCGTATGAAAGTCAAAGTCAAATTGATTGCAGAGGAAGTGGTATACAAGTATGATATGGTGGAAGTACTTGGAATTACAATGAGAAGGAAGTAGTAACTGTTGCCCCTCTTGTAAAAGTTGCTGGTTTCAAGACTATAGGGTTGTAATTCATGTAACGGGGTTACTTTTCTTGTCTAAACCTTATGATAATGACCCTGTTATTGTATGAAATCCCGTTACAGATAGTTAATTAATCTTCCGAAGGGTAGGATAGTTCGATATCCTGAGCCATATTGTCTAGCGTTTCGCCTTATTACAAGTGGCTTTGGTTTTTGTCGTGCAACTAACCAATATAAAGTAACAAGAACATTTTATAATGGGGCTTAGGTGGGACTAGGCGAAGAATTTTAACAGAGATAAATGCATACAAACATGTTGTTTATGCTTTGGTTTCATCATAGGCCATTATGAATAAGTGCTGAAAATTCATCAGACATGGCAGCCCGCCAATGTGAAATTTTGATAGCCTCCGTGTGACACGTGGGATCAACAGGAGTAGTGCTTGTATACAGAGCTCGTGGTCCATGTTTTCTGACCTCAGCACGCGAGAGACGACGTGCCGACTGAGACGCCGCAGACTTGTGTATGTCCACTACAAGGGAAAGACCTGGGGTGGAAGGTTCAGTTTGGGCATAAAGTTGTGAAATAGTCCTGGTTTTTTGAGGTGGAGAGGGTGAGGAATCAGGTTGTGGTGATTGTGGCGGTTCAGGTTGAGGAAATTCACACACAAATGTGTGTAGAGTTCTATATTAATAATAGCAATTACAAAATAGGAAGAGTTTGTGTATGGTACGACTTTACAATATAGGAAAATACATAAAGGAAAATAATAAACATAATATTATTTACATAACCAGCATAATGCACTCACACCTTTCGGAAGACTCTCTGAGCCCTATGAACTTGACAAAAATGCATAACTTAGCCTCCTTAATCTGATGTGGCAGCTGATGTGGCTTAGTTTGAAAAAGTAAGCGCATTTATTTGAGTTTTAATTTTAAAAAATAAGGGTAATGAGGAATGTTGCTCACTTTTTTACCCTTGAAGTTCTCCTCCTTCGCCGTACAAGCATCCACAACAAAACCCATGTACGTCTTTCATCAATCCATCAAAAAAAATGTCATCGATTTTGTCGTGTGCCTCTTTCGTTCATGACATTGAGAAAAAGAGAGAAATAAAAAAATGATGATATGATTATAAAAATAAAAAGGGTATTTTATTGGTATATTTAGTCATGTTCTATTGCTCTTAGGGGTGGCAATTATAAAAGTACTTTTTGTTGACAATTTATTAGACATTTTTCTAGCTTTTGAAGTATAGCTGCAGTTAAAATAAAAATGAAAATACTTGTAGAGCAATTTGAATTTGTACTGTTTAAAGATATGATGTATAAGAGTAGTTTAGTCCATATGCATATATTATGTGAAGAACTTTAGTACAAAAAAAATAATAACAAATATAAAGAGGTAAGGATAAAAGGCAAAGACCCATAAATTATTTTTCTAAAAACAGTGAGATGGTTAAAATTGAAATTAGGTATATTTATTTACCCTAAAGTTAAGGTCAGGACTTGGTGCTTCAAATAGGTTTCTAGAGGCAAACTCAGGATTTGCTGAAAAAAAATAAAGAAAAACCCATCTATTGTTACTCTTTTTTTTTATAGAATGTTCTTACTCTATTATTAAGCAACAAGAGAGATAAAGACAAGCATATTGTAGCGGAAGACAGATTGATCAGTAAGGTATAGTTTGCATTTGAATATTAGAAAAAGACAAGAAAGGAAATTAGATACCAAAGAAAATTCTCACTCCGGGCACATTTGTTCGTTATCACTTAAGAAAAGAAATGCAGATTTCAATGTAATACACATTCTGTATAATTAACGTAGATTACCCTAATTCGATAAAGTTGCTTGTTATATGGAAATGGAATAATGCAACGGTGCTTATATATCACCGCACAATCCACATACATCATTTCTTCATTGCTTCATTATTTCTTTGTAAGCAAGTTTTAGTTTCCAAAATGGCAGTTGTTGTTGATGCTCTTGTTTCAAAAGTGGTGGAATTGCTGATTTCTACCACTGCTAGAGAGATTGAGCAAGAAATCAGACTTGTTGTTGGTGTTGAGCAAGAAGTCCAAAGCCTCACTTCCAGTCTCCGATCCATTCAAGCTGTGCTCATCGAGGCAGAGAGAAGGCAATTGAAGGACGAAACTGTTCAAATCTGGCTTGGTAAGCTGAAAGACATCGCCTATGATATTGATGATGTTGTTGATGAGTGGAGTTATCAAATTCTCAAATCACAATTTCAGAGAAGTGAAAATTCCCTCAATCCTACAAGGAAGGTACGATCTTTCAGTTCCCTATCTTGTTGCTTTTGCTTTCGGAAGGTTGCTGCACGCCATCGTATCGCTGTTCAAATCAGCAATCTCCATCAGAGGCTGAATGTTATTGCCTCTGAAAAAGATAAGTATAGCTTCTGACCGTTGACAGTCAACGAGGAACATGGTGAACGAGATATAACTACCTCTGTTATTGATTTATCAGAGGTGAAAGGCAGAGATGTCGATAAAGAAAAACTTCTGAACTTGTTGTTGTCGGAGTGTAGTCAAACGTCCAAGCCTCGTCTCATCCCCATTGTAGGGATGGGAGGGATTGGAAAAACGACTCTTGCTAGAGTTGTCTATAATGATGAGAGGGTCAAGTCTCGTTTTAATAAAAGAATTTGGGTTTGTGTATCTGATCCCTTTGATGAGATAAGAATTGCTAAAGAAATTCTTGAATCTCTTCAAGGTACTACCCCAAACCTTGCTTCTTTTTCAAATATTATGGAGAGCATTCAGGAGTCTATCAAGGGGAAAACGATCTTGGTGGTTTTAGACGATGTGTGGAACGAGGATCCTAAAAAGTGGAAGCAACTAGAAGATTGTCTAAAAGGTGGTTTACCAAGGAGTTGTATTTTGGTGACCACACGTAATGAGAATGTGGGAAAAATCATGGGTTGTTTAGAGTTGGATATATTCCGAGTTGGACTGTTGTCACGGGAGGAATCTTGGGAGTTGTTTTGTATGATTGCATTCAGTAGGAGGTCAAGCGAAGAAAGGGTGGGACTAGAAGAAATCGGTAGAAAAGTCGTAGAAAGGTGCAAACGCTTGCCTCTCGCCGTAAAGTCGATAGCAAGTCTTTTGCAGTTTAAAGATCGTAGAATGGAGTGGCAAAGTGTGTTAGATAGTCAGTTGTGGGATATGGAAGAAGTTCAGAGAGACATTGTAGGCCCATTATGGCTAAGTTATTATGACTTACCCTCTGAGCTGAAACAATGTTTCTCATATTGTGCGATCTTCCCCAAGGACTACAAAATGGCAAAAGATGATTTGATTAAGCTCTGGATAGCTCAAGGTTACATAAAAGGAACACAGTCGAAAAGCATGGAAATGGTTGGTGGCGAATATTTCCAAAATTTAGCAATGAGGTCTCTCTTTCAAGATATTGAACTAAAAAATTATTATACAGTTACTTGGTGTAAGATGCATGATATGGTGCATGATTTGGCTCAATTACTAGGGAAAAAAGAATGTTATACTGTACATCTTAACAAGAGTTTGCATGATTCAGATGGCAATTCATTACGCCATTTAAGTATTAGTTTGGAAGGTGGAGTCCATTGTCCTGTTATTTTTTACAATCTAAAGAAGTTGCGTAGTCTCATTGTATTATCAATCCAGTCTTTCAAATTAGATTTAGAAACAATATTCAATGAGCTCACTCTTTTGAGAGTGCTGAGATTATGTAGTTGTGGTATAAAAGAAGTCCCATCCAATATAAATAGATTGATTCATTTGAGAGAACTCGACTTATCTAAGAATGACGAGTTACAAGAGCTACCAGATACAGTTTGGGAATTGTATAATCTGCAAATCTTGAATTGGGGTGGCAATGGAGGAACACAATCTTTTAGAGGGATACGAAGATTAACCAATTTGAGGCATTTAGGAAATTCTGCTACATCGTCTTTGCTGCCAAAGGAGATGGTGAAATTAAGTTGTTTAAGGAGATTAAGTGAGTTGAACATTAATGTTAATAATGAGGAGGCGTTTTCCCTTAAACACCTAAAGAACTTTAACCAGCTTGGTGGATCATTGACTATATACTGGTTAAAACGAGGCGATGGGGATGTTGAAGATGCGAAGCAAGCACACATGAAGGACAAGAAATACATTACTGAATTGCTGATAAATTTAAATGAGGAAGAAAAAGATCTGGAGTGGAGGAAACAGCAAGATGAAGAGTTGGTTGAAGCTTTGAATGTTCCTCCAAATTTGGAATTCCTAATAGTGGGGCGCTATCAAGGCATAAGACCTCCAAATATTTTGGATTCACTAACTGTTGTGGAAGTGGTTTACTTGCATGATTGGAGTTGTTGTGAGCATTTACCAAATAATTTGGGGAAATTGCCTTGCCTGAAAGAACTGCTATTTTGGGGCTTTGAAAGTGTTAGAAAGGTGGATGCTGAGTTTTTGGGTTCATCCTCAACAACAAGTGTTCCATTGTTCCCTAAATTGACATCTCTACATTTCTCGTTCTTTGTCGAATGGGAAGAATGGAACGACGGAGATGAAGAAATGTTGATAATGCCATCTCTGACTATTTTGCTTCTTCATCGTTGTCCAAAGTTGAAATCATTGCCTAAATTCATTCTCAAAAAGACTTCTCTGAAACCCTTCATTACATAGTGCGATGCTCTGGAACAATCTCCAAGTCGATTCATGAATTTTGGAAGTGAAACCAAAGACAAAGAGTGAGAGAAGGTATGTCTTGCAAATATCACTTGTACTTGTATATCTTTGCTTTATTGTAACTTTTGTAGCCAACTTATTCTTTTTAATCTGATTATCAACTTATTTTTTTGGCAGCCACATCGTGCCCACCACATCGCCTTGTTGGTCCAGCCAATTGAGCCAAAGCCCATCGCCTTGGGTCACATACCTTCACTGCTAGGCACGTAGGGCGATTTTGTGTTTTTGTATTTCTTGTGTATGAATACCAATAGAGCGCAATGCATACCTGTGTGGGCTATTGGGATGATTACAAAAGCCTAGGAATTTGACTTTTCTTATATGTTTTCTTGTAGCTTCAGTTTTTTTTAATTTTGTCTCTGTAAATATGGTTGTTGAAATGATGTTTGGTGGATTTTGTTGAGATATGACTTTTGAAGTTGTTTGTTTTGATAATATGCACGAGAAATAATATTAGTTATTTCTAGACTAGATTTGATTTAATTTGAATTATTTGAAATCAGTAGATGATATGGTTTAGATTTAAATTTAAAGTTTATCGGGTAATGTCATATTGTAAGCTTATAAATAGGCATCTATGTTCATAATAAAAATGTGCTCCTATGTGCCATATGTATATGTGCTCCAGATACTACATCTCCAGTATTGCTTTTACCATAATCTTCATTCATATTCAACAACAGATTTTAAACCCGAGATTGTTGTGCACAAACTCAATTTACACTATCAATTGTATGTTATCTCGATTGTTCACGGTTCAATTATATTTATTCTGTATTGTTATACGTATGGTAAGTTAAAACCAAATTTTATATTATAATTTTCCACCAACTTTACCTACACTGTCAAAGGAACTATTCTATTGTTAATGTTGATGGCCTTAACTAATATGAAATCCAGCAATTGCTTACAAGATGCTGGTACTGAATCATCATTGATCACTTCGAATAAATTGCCTATGTTGAATCCATTTTCATATCCATTTCCAAAAGTTTGACGTTTTGACTTTTTTTTTTAAAAGTTTGACGTTTTGGAATTTCATTGTATTTTTTATTATGCTTTTTCTTATGTACCTATGTATTAATTAGGAGGGAAATAATTGATTATGAGTCGTAATTAAGAAGAAAGAGAATTTTTGTATGAAATATAAAGGATAAATTAGTCATTTTAATGGTGTCATAAATATTTCATTGATTTTGATAATTCTGTTAGAGTGTCAAATTTTTAGAAATGGAGAGGTAGTAATTTTTAAGGGAACTTGTCAATAACCACCACATCTCACTAAAATATTTACAAATTCACCGCCAAGTCAAAACTAATTATATATCTACATTCTCTTTCTAATCTATTTACAAACCACACCTTCCATCTCTTTCTCCCCCTTTTTCTTTCTTATTTTTCATTTATCTCTCAAACTGTTTAATTTTTCGACATGTTGCTTTGAATATTTTTGTTCGTCTTATTTTTATCTTCGAAATGATATCCTCTGTGACATTTTGAATTTTTTAATCTAGTAGATCAGTGGAGATATCTTGTAGATATCTAGTATATCTTAATTTTAACAGTTTTTTATGAAATCTAATGACATCTAACATATATTTAATAGGTATATAATAGATGTGCATATGATGATTTCATTAATAATAAATAGATATGAATCTTTTTTACGATGATTATTTTATAAAATACAACATCCAGTATATATCTAGTAGATCACTGTTAGATGTCTAGTAAATATCTAGTATATCTTAATTTTAACAATTTTTTTATGGAATTTAATGACATCTAACATATATTTAATGGATATATAATAGATTCGTATCTTTCTTACTATGATTACTTTGTAAAAAATAATTAGTGTTATTACCAATTTTCGAACACCTATCTAGTCCGGTCAGGCATAGTACCCTATTATACAAGTATTGGCCTCCATACAATAGAACTTACTTTAAATTGGGCCTCAATACCATAGAGCTCTTACCCTAAAATGGGCCTCAGTACTATAAAGCTTACTTTAATTGGGCCTTAATATAATCGAGCATACTCTAAATTGGCCTATTAGTAGTCCTCAAGCCGCCGTCGTCTTCTTCGTATTATCTATGTTTCTCGGAATTCAGCTGTTTCTCTTCCCGCCACCAACCCTTTCTTCTTCTGCTTTGGTGCTCGCCGGATTCAGATGCTTCTCTGGTAATTTTAGCTCTCAAATCATCTATTTGAGTTGGTTTTTTGTTTATGTTGAGTTAGTGATTGGAATTTAGAATTGCAATTGATTTTTAATTGAATTTGATAATTCACTGCCAAAGTCCTCTTTGTTGTAAATTGATCGGGATAGGCGGAACTCAGTGTTATTCACATGAGTTATTGTATGATCTCTATCATTTTGCTTTCTTTTCCTCAAACTCATATCTATGATATAATTCTTGTCGAAACAGGTTAGGGATTTCACGACAGTGATGATTTGAGGAACACATTCGAAAAGCATAGAAATGGTTGGCGGCGAATATTTCCAAAATTTAGCAATGAGGTCTCTCTTTCAAGATGTCAGATGCATGATATTGTGCATGATTTTGCTCAGCTACTAGGGAAAAAAGAATGTTATACTGTACATCTTAACAAGAGTTTGCATGATTCAGATGGCAATTCATTACGCCATTTAAGTATTAGTTTGGAAGGTGGAGCCTCATTGTTTTATCAATCCAGTCTTTCAAATTAGATTTAGAAACAATATTCAATGAGCTCACTCTTTTGGAACTCGCTATTGAAGATTGCTATGCTTTGGAACAATCTCGAATTCCATTCATGAATTTTGGAAGTGAAACCAAAGACAAAGAGTAAGAGAAGGTATGTCTTGCAAAGATTACTTTTTACTACTTTCAGCACTTGTACTAGTATATCTCTGCTATATTGTAGCTTTTGTATCAGGCAGTTAATCTGATTTTCAGCTTATCTTTTTTGTAGCCACATCGTGCACACCACATCGCCTTGTTGGTCCAGCCAATTGAGCCAAAGCCCATCGCCTTGGGTCCCAAACTTTCGTTGCTAGGCACGTACGGCGATTTTGTGTTTTTGTATTTCTTGTGTATGAATGCCAATGGGGCGCAATGCATACCTATATGGGCTATTGGGATGATTACAAAAGCCTGGGAATTTTACTTTTCTGATATATTTTCTTATAATGTCGATTTTATATTTTGTATCTGTAAACATACTTGTTGAAATGATGTCTGGTGGATTTTAAGCCCCGAGATTGTTGTGCAAAAACTCAATTTACACTAACAACCATGTGCGTGTGTGTGTCTCCATTGTTCATGGTTCAATAATATTCTGATCACTTAACTAATATGAAATCTAGCAGTTGCTTACCTGATGCGTGGTACTTATTTATCATTGATCACTTAGAATAAATTGCCTCTGTTGAATCCATTTTCATATGCCACAACTAAACTGTATTTGTTTTAGTTCAAGTCTTTAATCTGTCCAAAAAGAAATTGTGATCCATTTAGTTTCAAGCATGGATAAGACACATTTCTTTGCAAACATAAAGTAAAGTCATTATATATGCATACAAGTTTGTTATTTAGGATCACTTACCAAATCGAGTGGTTCTACATGCCTTTTTCTACGGCTGTATGTATTTCAGCCACCATGCCACTCTTGCCTTTGCCGGTCAACATTCTTATCACCTTGTACTGGTTAGTCACATGGACTAAAACCAAAACCACAAGCAATATAAAGTTTGTCAAAATCTCCGGTCGTCCTCCCCTTTGGAAGATTAATAAATTCACTTGTAGGGAGTGTCACGGTAACTATAAACACCTAATAAATAACTCTACTCTATTATTTGAAATTCAATACTCGTAGATTTAATATGTGCAAATACAAATATAATGTTTCCAACTCCAAATATTTCGCAATGTTACTTTATTCTCCAAATATTCCTCAATACCACTTTATATTTCTCACACTATCTAATACATGTTATTATTCTACAAACCATAATATTACATTAAAATACATATCCACCTCGAGTCTTTCCTTATTTGCTCTTCAAGCTGATCCACTTTGTAACGAACCGAAATTTCCAAAATTTGCTTATAATAAATTACTATGGTACTAAAATATCATGGAAATTATTTTTTTATTGTTATTGTTGTTATTGGATATAAGGCATGAAGAAATAAGAGCTAATTATAGTAAGAAGGATGAATTGGACATTTAATTATTTGATCAGGGGCATTATTGGAAATTAAAAAAAAAAGAGAAAATCAATACATACGGCATCTTCTCTTCATTTCCTTATCTCCTTTCTTCATTTCCTTCTCCATTCTTCCTCTCTTTAATCAAAAATTTTCATAATCCAAAAACTTCCTATTTCTTCGATTCAACATTAAATTCTTGTTAGAAATCGATCCTTAAGTCCTCTATCATCATCAATTTCAGTCAATCAAGACTAGAAGAGGAGGATTTCAAAAATTAAGATTCGGATGAATAGTAACCCGAGTTTGAGGTGAGTGATTTTTGGTGAAATTAAAGCTTAATTAATAGAATTCATGGTAGATTAAGCATATTTATGGTATTAAGAAGTTTATTTATGCAATATCTTGATAGAATTATATATGGCTGTTGAAGAGGAAGCTATTGGAAGTAAATCAAAGGCAAAAGGGGTAGAAGAGAGCTAGAAAGAGCATAGAAAAAGGTTTGTGTCCCGAATTTTGATTTCTCGGTTTTTCGGGAAATTTTCCAGATTATATACCTGTTTTGTTTTAATGTTTTCTCTCGTTATATAAATCCGATTTGAACAATTCTTGATTCTATTGATATCTACAGAAAGTAAGGAACATATGTTCAGAAGAAACCTTATTGAATTTCGTTCATTTTCAATGTGAAATTTTCGTTTGAAGTTGAGTCACGAAATCTGTTTTCGGAAAATCTCAGCTTGGTACACTGTTTAGTATTTTGATCATAACTTTGGTTATAAAATTTGGATTTCTGTGATTCTGGTGGTTTTGGAAAGCTGAGACATGTGGCTAATTATGTTTAGAAGAAAGTTCTTCGATTGGGTGATGTTTTCATAGTGAAAAATGCAGGGGAAGTCAGGTTACGAAACCTGGAAAAATTCTGGAAAGTATGATATTGATTTTAATGAGTCTTAATTGGAGTTTGATGCTTAAAAATTTGGGATTTGGATTCTTAATTACTGAAGTTATGTTGAATTATGATTTATGGTTTATACTGGAATTTTTAAGATGTTATTTTGATTTATTGCCCTTATTAAACGAGTAGAATACGGGTCAGGGTAGATTGGCGCCAATAAAGGGGGGTACAATACTGTACAAACAATTGAAGCTTTGGCTTCGGGCTTTGGCCGATATTATGATATATATATATATATATATATATATATATATATATATATATATATATATATATTGATATTGAAGCTTCGGCTTCGGGCTTGACCGATATATTGATTTTTGAAGCTTCGGCTTTGGGCTTGACCGATATATTGATTTTTGAAGCTTCGGCTTCGGGCTTGACCGATATATTGATTTTGAAGCTTTGGCTTCGGGCTTGTCCGCTCCCGTATCCATTTTACCGTTATTCAGGACTTGTTTACTTTGGGCAATATGTGGTTAAAGTGTTTGAAAAAAATTGGGTACAAATTTGATTGTACTTTGAAAGGATTACTATATAAGTTTTGTGATTTGGTTCCATAAAGTTGGTTAATTTGTTTTTGACTAATGAAAAATCTTGGTTTCTATTTTAAAGTATTAAAAATATTCAAAGTTGTTATATATATTTTTTTATGGACACCACTAAGCAAATTGCTTAGCGTGTAGTTGATTTTCTACGCGTAGGTGGAGAACTTGTAGATAGCTTGGACCAAAGTGGTACAGGTGGATCGGCTTAAAGAGCAAATAAGGAAAGACTCGAGGTGGATTTACATTTTAATGTAATATTATGGTTTGTAGAATAATGGCATGTACTAGAGAGTGAGAAATGTAAAGTGACATTGAGAAATATTTGGAGAATAATTTGGAGTTAAAACATTATATTGGTATTTATACATATTGAAATCTATAAGTATTGAACTCTATATAGTGGAGTAGAGTTATTTATTGGGTGATTATTGTTACCGTGACGCTCCCTAGAGGAGGGGGGCGTTACATTTGTTGGTAACAGAGCCGAGGTTTAGGCGATTCTAGGACTAGTATGTACATGCCATTTAGGATATAAATATGTTATGTTAGTTGTTGATCCACTCTGGTCCGATTTTCAGGAATAAGAATGGCTAGTAGTAGTCACAACCAGAGTGAGGAAGAGGATGCTGAGAGTACGGTCCGTATCAGACAAGGGGATGAACAAAGACATGAACCACCACCAGTTCATGGCTTTCCTGAACAACCTACTCCAGCACAAGCTGCTTTACTTCAGCATATGACTACTGAAGTAATCACACAAGTACTACGAAACATACAAATCCCTCAAGTTCCTGTAGTACCTCATGTTGAAAGAAGAGAGGAGAGGACTCCTCTTGAAAGAATCAAGAAGCTTCCGACTGATGATTTTAAAGGGGACACAGTGAATCCTGCAATTGCAGAAGATTGGCTTGATCATACTAAATGGTGTATGACTAGGCTTCATTTTACAGATGAAGAGAGATTAGACTGTGTGCAAGGTCTACTAAAAGAACAAGCTAGGAGGTGGTGGGATAATATTGTGAGAGAAAGGCGACCCGGAGAAATCACCTGGGGCCTTTTCTTGGAACAATTTGACAAAAAGTATGTTAGTGAACGATTCAAGGATGAGCAGAGGAAATTGTTCTTGTCTTTGAGACAGGGACGAATGACTGTATCAGAATATGAAGTTCAACTCCTCAAACTCGAGAGGTATGCTCGTGATATCATTGATAGTGAAGTGAGGCGATGCAAGAGATTCGAAGATGGGCTAAATGATGAAATTAGAGTGCATTTACTTGCACAAAGAATTAGAGTGTTCAATGACTTGGTTGATGCTGCTACGGGCATTGAGAAGATTAATTCAGATAGACAACAAAGAATGGCAAAAAGGTCTGGATTTCAAAAGGGATCACAGGGTCCAGCTAGTTCAGAATCTCCAAGTAAGAAACAGAAGGGAACATCAGAACAAACACAATCTCATTTCAGAGGGTTTTCACCGAGACAAACCATAAGTACGGGGTCAGCGGCTAGTGTACCTTCAGGTAGAGGCAGAGGAAATATTCCACAATGTTCTAATTGTGGAAGGATGCATACAGGGGAATGTTGGGGAAAAGGTAGAGTCTGCTTTAAATGTGGTTCAAGGGAACATTTGATTGCAAATTGTCCTCAAAGACAGATAAGTACATCTGCACCTACAGTAGTTCTTACTCTTACAATGCAAGGTGGAAGAGGAAGGGGAAGAGGAAATGCTAGTGGTTCAAGTGGACATTATGTGGCTCAACAAGCACCGCAGAGTGGTAGACCGGGAGGAATGGCACGAAGTTATGAAATCCGAGGGCCTGAGACTAGAGAATCTACCAAAGTTATTGTCGGTAAATTTTCATTCTTTAATCATGATGTTTATGCTTTGATAGATCCTGGTTCATCTCATTCATATATATGTACTGCATTAGCACAAGAGAAAGGGTTGCATGTAGAAGAATTAGGAGAAAATATTGAAGTGACTAATCCTTTAGGACACAGTGTGATAGTAAGCAAAGTGTATATGAATTGCCCTATTACGATTCAACATCAACTTTTTCATGCAAATTTAATTGAGTTACCTTTCCGAGATTATGATGTTATCTTGGGAATGGATTGGTTATCGGAACATCGAGCTGTGGTGGATTGCGAAAACAAAAGAATGTCACTTCAAGTTTCTGATGGAGAAGAAATAGTTATCGTGGGGGAAAGATCAGATTACCTCTGTAACATAATTTCTTTTATGAAAACTAAAAGATTAATTAGGAAGGGATGTCAGGCCTACCTAATCTTCGCTCTAGAAATGAAGAAAGGTGACTTAGAATTGCAGAATATTCCTACCGTATGTGATTTTCCCGATGTATTTCTAGAAGAACTACCGGGGTTGCCACCAAAAAGAGAGGTAGAATTCGCAATTGATGTATTGCCGGGTACCGCACCAGTATCCAAAGCACCATATAGAATGGCGCCTGCTGAACTGAAAGAGTTAAAGATCCAGTTGCAAGAATTGTTAGATAAAGGATTCATACGCCCGAGTATATCCCCGTGGGGTGCACCAGTGTTGTTTGTTAAGAAGAAAGATGGGTCACTCCGATTATGTATTGATTACCGCGAGTTGAATAAATTGACAGTGAAAAACAAGTATCCATTACCGAGGATTGAAGACTTATTTGATCAACTCAAGGGTGCCAAATACTTCTCCAAGATTGATTTGAGATCGGGCTACTATCAGATGAGAGTGAAAGATGATGATATTGCAAAGACGGCTTTCCGAACTAGATATGGGCACTATGAATTTTTGGTGATGCCATTTGGTCTAACTAATGCACCAGCAGCATTTATGGACCTTATGAACCGTGTCTTTTACTTATATTTAGACAGGTTTGTAGTGGTCTTTATTGATGACATTTTGGTGTATTCTAAGTCACGGGAAGAACATGATCAACATTAGCGGACAGTCTTCCAAACTTTGAAGGAAAATAAATTGTATGCCAAACTTAGCAAATGTGAGTTTTGGCTTGAAGAAGTTTCTTTCTTAGGCCATGTTGTTTCTGCCGAAGGAATTAAAGTGGATCCTAAGAAGATAGAAGCAGTTGTTGAATGGAAACCACCAAAGAACCCTACGGAAGTCAGAAGTTTCCTTGGCTTAGCGGGGTATTATAGAAGATTTGTGAAGGGATTTTCAGTCATTGCTGCCCCACTGACGAAACTACTTCAAAAGAATGCAAAATTTGAGTGGAATCACAAGTGTCAAGAAAGTTTTGAGAAGTTGAAAGCGATGTTAACAGAAGCACCCATCCTTACCCAACCAGAACCTGGAAAAGATTTTGTAATCTATAGTGATGCTTCACATAGTGGTCTTGGGTGTGTTTTGATGCAAGAAGGAAAAGTGATTGCCTATGCTTCCAGGCAATTGAAGAATCATGAAAGGAACTATCCTACTCATGATTTGGAATTGGCTGCAATAGTCTTTGCCTTGAAAATTTGGCGACATTATCTTTATGGAGAAAAATGTTTCATTTACACAGATCACAAAAGCTTGAAATATTTGCCAACACAGAAAGAGTTGAATTTAAGGCAAAGAAGGTGGATGGAATTCATTAAAGATTACGATTGTCTTATTGATTACCATCCAGGAAAGGCTAATGTAGTGGCAGATGCTCTCAGTAGAAAGACAATGATGGCACTAAGGGCTATAAATACGGGGTTAGCTCTTACCAGTAGTGGAGCCTTAATTGCAGAATTGAAGATTCAACCTGTACTACTACAACAGGTTAAGCAAGCACAAAATGAAGATGATGACTTAAAGATTATTCGGGCACGGACGCAAGTGGGTATCGTAGATGACTATATGGTTCGAGAAGATGGGTGTCTATATTTTAAAGATAGACTATGTGTGCCAAACAATGAAGAATTAAAGAAGAATATCTTACAAGAGGGGCATAGTAGTCCTTATGCAATGCATCCAGGAGCAAACAAGGTGTACCAAAATTTGAAGAGCCATTATTGGTGGAATGGAATGAAGAAAGACATTACTAACTATGTTGCTCAATGTCTAACTTGTCAACAGGTGAAAGCAGAACATCAAGTTCCTTCTGGATTATTGCAACCAATAAAAATTCCAGAATGGAAATGGGAAAGAATCACAATGGACTTCGTGACATCTTTACCACTAACACAGAAGAAACATGATGCAGTGTGGGTTGTTGTGGATAGATTGACAAAGTCTGCCCACTTTCTTCCAGTTAGGATGGATTATTCACTTGATAGGTTGGCTCAGTTATATGTAGAGGAGATAGTAAGGCTACACGGAGTGCCTATTTCAATCATTTCTGACTGAGATCCAAGATTTACTTCGAGATTTTGGAAGAAATTGCAAGAGGCCTTAGGTAGCAAACTTCATTTCAGTACTTCATTTCACCCTCAAACAGATGATCAATCTGAAAGAGTAATTCAGGTGTTGGAAGACATGATGAGAAGTTGTATCATTGAATTTGAAGGAAGTTGGGATAAGTATTTGTCCCTCATGGAGTTTGCCTATAATAACAGCTATCAGTCAAGCATACAAATGGCGCCATATGAAGCATTGTATGGAAGGAAATGTCGAACTCCATTATATTGGACCGAACTTAGTGAAAACAAGATTGTGGGAGTGGATTTGATTCAGAAGACAAAAGAGAAGGTAAAACTTATTCAAGAAAGATTGAAGGCTGCATCGGATAGACAAAAATCTTATGCTGATCTAAAAAGAAAAGATATTACTTATGAAGTGGGAGATAAAGTGTTTCTCAAAGTATCTCCTTGGAAGAAAGTCCTGCGATTTGGCAAGAAAGGCAAGCTCAGTCCGAGATTCATTGGCCCATATGAGGTTATAGAGAAGGTTGGACCGGTAGCTTATCGGTTGACACTACCCCCAACACTCGACAAAATTCATAATGTGTTCCATGTGTCAATGTTAAGGAGATACAGATCAGATCCATCATATATCTTATCTCCTGATGTCGTAGAATTCGAACCCGACCTGACGTATGAAGAGGAACCGGTACAAATCTTAGCGAGAGAGGTTAAACAATTTAGAAACAAGTCTATACCTTTGGTAAAAGTACTTTGGAGGAATCATAAGGTTGAAGAAGCAACTTGGGAACTGGAGGATACAATGAAAACTCAATATCCTCAATTATTTTCAGGAAATTTTCGGGACGAAAATTCACAAGAGGGGGAGAATTGTAACGAACCGAAATTTCCAAAATTTGCTTATAATAAATTACTATAGTATTAAAAATATCATAGAAATTATTTTTATTATTATTGTTGTTATTGGATATAAGGCATGAGGAAATAAGAGCTAATTATAGTAAGAAGAATGAATTGGACATTTAATTATTTGTCCAAGGGCAATATTGGAAATTGAAAAAAAAAAAGAAGAAGAAACACAGAAATACATTACAACATCTTCATTTCCTTATCTCCTTTCTTCATTTCCTTCTCCATTCTTCCTCTCTTTAATTAAAAATTTTCATAATCCAAAAACTTCCGATTTCTTCGATTCAACTTCAAATTCTTGTTAGAAATCGATCCTTAAGCCCTCTATCATCATCAATTTCCGTCAATCAAGACTAGAAGAGGAGGATTTCAGATATTAAGATTCGGATGAATAGTAACCCGAGTTTGAGGTGAGTGATTTCTGGTGAAATTAAAGCTTAATTAGTAGAATTCATGGTAAATTAAGCATATTTATGGTATTAGGAAGTTTATTTATGCAATATCTTGATAGAATTATATATGGCTGTTGTAGAGGAAGCTATTGGAAGTAAATCAAAGGCAAAAGGGGTAGAAGAGAGCTAGAAAGAGCATAGAAAAAGGTTTGTGTCCCGAATTTCGATTTCTCGGTTTTTCGGGAAATTTTCCAGATTATATACCTGTTTTGTTTTAATGTTTTCTCTCATTATATAAATCCAATTTGAACAATTCTTGATTCTATTGATATCTACAGAAAGTAAGGAACATATGTTCAGAAGAAACCTTATTGAATTTCGTTCGTTTTCAATGTGAAATTTTCGTTTGAAGTTGAGTCACGAAATCTGTTTTCGGAAAATCTCAGCTTGGTACACTGTTTAGTATTTTGATCATAACTTTGGTTATAAAATTTGGATTTCTGTGATTCTGGTGGTTTTGGAAAGCTGAGACATGTGGCTAATTATGTTTAGAAGAAAGTTCTTCGATTGGGTGATGTTTTCATAGTGAAAAATGCAGGGGAAGTCAGGTTACGAAACCTGGAAAAATTCTGGAAAGTATGATATAGATTTTAATGAGTCTTAATTGGAGTTTGATGCTTAAAAATTTGGGATTTGGATTCTTAATTACTGAAGTTATGTTGAATTATGATTTATGGTTTATACTGGAATTTTTAAGATGTTATTTTGATTTATTGCCCTTATTAAACGAGTAGAATACGGGTCAGGGTAGATTGGCGCCAATAAAGGGGGGTACAGTACTGTACAAACAATTGAAGCTTTGGCTTCGGGCTTTGGCCGATATTATGATATATATATATATATTGATATTGAAGCTTCGGCTTCGGGCTTGACCGATATATTGATTTTTGAAGCTTCGGCTTTGGGCTTGACCGATATATTGATTTTTGAAGCTTCGGCTTCGGGCTTGACCGATATATTGATTTTGAAGCTTTGGCTTCGGGCTTGTCCGCTCCCGTATCCATTTTACCGTTATTCAGGACTTGTTTACTTTGGGCAATATGTGGTTAAAGTGTTTGGAAAAATTGGGTACAAATTTGATTGTACTTTGAAAGGATTACTATATAAGTTTTGTGATTTGGTTCCATAAAGTTTGTTTATTTATTTTTGACTTATAAATATACTTTGTTTCTATTTTAAAAATATTCAAAGTTGTTATATATATTTTTTTATGGACACCACTAAGCAAATTGCTTAGCGTGTAGTTGATTTTCTATGCGTAGGTGGAGAACTTGTAGATAGCTTAGACCAAAGTGGTACAGGTGGATCGGCTTAAAGAGCAAATAAGGAAAGACTCGAGGTGGATTTACATTTTAATGTAATATTATGGTTTGTAGAATAATGGCATGTACTAGAGAGTGAGAAATGTAAAGTGACATTGAGAAATATTTGGAGAATAATGTGGAGTTAAAACATTATATTGGTATTTATACATATTGAAATCTATAAGTATTGAACTCTATATAGTGGAGTAGAGTTATTTATTGGGTGATTATTGTTATCGTGGCGCTCCCTAGAGGGCGGGGGCGTTACAACAATACAAGAAGAAGCCAAATAAAATGAGGAAAATACACAAAACCTCAAGTGAGCAAACATTCCTCCATATTCTGCCCGCAACGAAATCTGATCCAACGATCTGATTACAAAACCCAACGGTCAAAAGAAAGAGTTGGATGTCAAAAACATTGTGGCAAAATTTCACGGCGATCTGACGGTCTGATCTCCGGCGATCGGCAACGGAATACAGCTGGTCGGAATGGAAAGAAGCTGGAAATTTTGCTCTCCCTCTCTTCTTTTCTCTCTCCAAAAATGGCTGCACCCTCTCATGAAAAAACCCTTGCACCAGCAAAAAGAAGCTTAAATATGCCTCCACATCTTGGGCTTTTGAGCCAAGACTTTACCTTGCACTAATTTGGGCTAGAACCCCAACAATTCTCGCTGGACTTGATGTTGATGTTTTGAATGTTAACTCGAGGTAATTTCGCTATTATTGGAATACTTTAATGTTCTTTCTTATAATTAGAGTAACACTTCCTTAAAGTTTAATTAATGTATTGCATAGATGCGAACCATTGAAGCTGCATAGCGAGTCCAAAGTTGTTTCCTTACATGAAGAGTATCATAAGAGCTCGTGAGGCATTCATATTGCAGGTTGAGCAAAGGTAAATGTTGTACTATGCTCAAAGTTGTTTTCTTAATATGATGTTCAATTTGCATATCTGAAATTGAGGTGATTTTGTATATACTGTTTCAGTTCTAGGATCTAGTTATGAGCAGGGTATTACTTTCTAGCTTGATTGATGTTCAACCTGTAGAAAATATGATAACTAAGGCCTCGTTGCAGATACGCTTTGTTGTATTCACGTTAAGGGCTTATTTATCATTGACATCATTCTTGACTCTAGGAAACATATTCTCGAAATATTGATGAAGTCCAGAGTCGTGCTAATGAAGGAGGAGATCAAGATTTGAAGTATTGTTGCCTAGAGATGGAGTCCAACCAGACGAAAGAGAGAGAGAGAGAGAGAGAGAGAGAGAGAGAGAGAGAGAGAGAGAGAAGGGTGTAAAGAGACATGAACCGATGAGTGGGAAAATGGACGAGAAGAATAATGGGTTAGACTTTAAGTGTTCTTTTTATGCAATTGCCGGAGAGGAATGTTACGGTGATTTTCTTTTCCGACATTTTTAGCCCGTTTTGAGGTAATGTAAATGGATATTCCATGCCCTTATAATGCTTTGAAATCAAATCTTCAATTAAACTCATTCTACTTCAATGATGGGTGCCCTTATAAAAGTGTTGAAAACCATCCATGACCATTGGAACTTTTGGATTTGAACAAATAGCTAACATTTGTTTGCTTGGTAGGATGAAAACTCCAAGACATTGCGTTTCATTTTCGTTTTGGAAATCAAAACTCACAAAACTGAGTAAATAATATAAGAAAGACTTCGAGTAATTCGAGTAATTCAAGAAAAGGTGATGCGTTTCATTTATTTGATTGCTTTGTTTTTCTTATTTATTTTTCTTTTCTTTTAATAATATTTGAGACCACATTTTTTTGTGCGAGGAAATTAAATTGACTACTTATAGTACACCAAAATTGAAACATCAAATTTTTCTATTTATTATAACCGAACTAGGCTCCATTACATACATAAAAAAGAAAAGCATCGCTATTGTAGTGGCAGACAAATTGTTGGGTGGGGTATAGTTTCCATGTGAATATTAGAAAAAGACCCAATTATTCTTACTCAATTATTATCTAACCTTTTTTGTCCTTCTACTTATCTTTAATTTCATTATCAATTTACAAAAGATATGAGCATTTCAAAGTAATACACATTCTCTAAAATTTATTGCGGATTAGCGGCACAAAAACATCAATTCGTCACAATACCTTGGTTTCCAAAATGGCAGTGGTTGATGCTCTTGTTTCAAAAGTAGTTGATATGCTGATTTCTACCATTAGTATAGAGATTGAGCAACAATTCAGACTTGTTGTTGGTGCTGACCAGGATGTCCAAAGGCTCACTTCCACTCTCCAATCCATTCAAGCTGTGCTCATTGATGCAGAGAGAAGGCAATTGAAGGAGGTGACTGTTCAGCTCTGGCTCGATAGGCTGAAAAGTGTTGCCTATGACATTGATGATGTTTTAGATGAGTGGAATTATGAGATTCTCAAATCACAAATCCAGAGAGATGAAAATTTCCACAATCCTACAAGGAAGGTTTGGTCTTTCAGTTTCCTCTCTTGTTGCTTTAGTTTTCGAAAGGTTTTTTTACGCCATCATATTGCCATAAAAATAAATGATCTCAACCAAAGATTGGATGTTATTGCTGCTGAGAAAGATAGGTATGGCTTCTTGTCATTGAGAGGCAATGATGAACATGTTGAACGGCTTATAACTACCTCTGTTATCAACATGTCAGAGGTGAAAGGTAGAGAGGTCGAAAGAGAAAAACTTGTGAACTTGTTGTTGGCAGAGTGTAGTCAAATGTCAAAGCTTCGTCTCATCCCTATTGTGGGGATGGGAGGGATTGGAAAAACAACTCTTGCTGGAGTAGTCTATAATGATGAGACGGTGAAACATCACTTTGATAAAAGAATTTGGGTTTGCGTATCTGATCCCTTTGATGAGATTAAAGTTGCTAAAGAAATTCTAGAATCTCTTCAGGGAGCTGCTCCAAACCTTGTTTCTTTTTCGAATATTACGGAGAAAATTCAGGAGTCTGTTGAGGGGAAAAAAGTTCTAGTTGTTTTAGATGATGTGTGGAATGAAGATCCTAAGAAATGGAAACAACTGGGAGATTGTCTGCAAAGTGGTTCCCATGGAAGTAGAGTTTTAGTAACCACGCGTAACGAGAATGTCGGGAGAATCATGGGTTGTTTAGAGTCAGATATTTTCCGAGTTGGATTGTTGTTCGAGGAGGAATCTTGGGAGTTGTTTTGTATGATTGCGTTCTCTAGGAGGTCTAATGAAGAAAGGACAAGTCTAGAAGAGATCGGTAGAGAGGTTGTAGGAAGGTGCAAAGGTTTGCCTCTTGCTATAAGGGCAATAGCAGGTCTCTTACAGTTTAAAATTTCTAGAATAGAGTGGAAGAGTGTGCTAGACAGTGAGTTGTGGGATTTGGAGGAAGTTCAAAGAGATGTTACAGCCCCATTATGGTTAAGTTATTATGACTTACCCTCACATTTGAAACAATGCTTCTCATATTGTGTCATCTTTCCCAAGGACACTAGGATGAAAAAAAGTGATTTGATTAGGCTCTGGATGGCTCAAGGTTATATAAAAGGTACACAATCGAAAGATATGGAAATGCTTGGTGGTGAATATTTTCAAAATTTAGTGACACGATCTCTCTTGCAAGATGTTGAAGTTGAAGAAGATTCATATTTACGTGTAGTTACCGAGACTTGGTGTAAGATGCATGATATAGTTCACGATTTTGCCCAATCACTAGTTAAAAAGGAATGTACTAGTATAAAGATAGATAATGATAGTTTTGATGACTCACATGGAAATTTGTCACGCCATTTAAGTGTTAGTTTCACATCTGGAGCCCGATGTCCTGATTCATTTTACAATCTAAAGAAGTTGCGTAGTCTCATTGCTTTATCAGTAACGCGGTTAGACATAGATTTGAAAAAAGCATTCAATGAGTTCACCTCTTTGAGATCGCTTAGTTTATATCTTTGTGCAATCGTAGAAGTTCCTTCTAATATAAACAGATTGATTCATCTGAAAGAACTTGACTTGTCTCATAATAGAGATTTACAAGAGCTACCGCATACAACATGGGAATTGTACAATTTGCAAATCCTATTTCTGGTAGGTACATCAATTCAATCTATTAAAGGGATAGAAAGATTAACCAATTTGAGGCATCTTGAACAACCTTCTATAGATATTTTGTTGCCAAAGGAGATGGTGAGATTAAGCGGGTTAAGGACATTGGAAAGTTTCAGTATTGATGTTGATGACGTGGAGGCATTTTCCCTTAAACACTTGAAGAACTTGAATAGGCTTGGTGGGTCATTGGAAATAAAGTGGTTGAAACGAGGCGATGGGGATGTGGAAGATGCTAAGCATGCACACTTGCAGGACAAGATACACATTACTCGATTAGCGTTAAGTCTTAGCGATAAAGAAACACATAGGAGAGAAATGCAAGACGAAGAATTACTTGATGCTTTAAATATGCCGCCGAATTTGGAAATCCCGGAAATACGTAACTATCAAGGCTTGAAAACTCCAAATTGGTTGGATTCACTAACTTCCGTGAAAGTGGTTGGACTGTATAGGTCGAACATTGAGAAAATGCCTCCATTGGGAAAATTGCCTTGCCTCGAATGTCTGTATTTTATCAACTTTTTTAAAGTTGTAAAGGTCGGTGCTGAGTTTTTGGGGATGGATGATACGATGTTGTCATCGTCATCAACAATTGTTCTGTTTTTTCCTAAATTGACATCTCTTATGTTCAACTGCTTCGAAGATTGGGAAGAATGGAACGATGTGGATTTAGAAGACGAAATGTCTATAATGCCATCTCTCACTTGTTTGAAACTTCTTGCATGTCCAAAGTTGAAGGCACTTCCGAATTTCATACTCAAAAAGACTGCACTGGACATTGAACGCTGGTGATGCTCTCAAACAATTTACAAGTTGATGTTTTTTAAGTGAATCCAAAGACAAAGAGCAAGAGAAAGGTATGTCTTGTTCTCGGTCTTAATCTATTTTGAAAAGATAATTTGATATCAAGCAACTTCAATAACTTTTGACTATCAACTTAATTTTTTCGTTCATCTGTTCGATAGGAAGTACACATTGACACTACGATACTGCCAATGGGGAACTTGTTTTGGCTTGAAGAGATTATCATCAATAATAAAGTCAAAGTTATTCTATGTAACAATTAATGAATTCCTTCAAGTTCAAGTGTCCATGAGCAAGGACGTAGGAGGCTTTGAGATTGTCGAGCATGAAAAGCATTGCTAGGGTTGGCATTGTTGGATTTAGTTTCAGAAGAGCAATTTAGAATTGTTTATGATTAATTTTGGTTTTTTCCCTTTTGTAATGCATTTTTTCTTATATTAATTTTACCGAGAATGGTTTTAAAAAACAATGAGAGTGCCAACTTAGTTGGGGTATCGATCCTTTAAATTCTATTGTCCTCAAGTTTATTAAAAAAAAGAAAGCCTAATTGAGTAATTATTTTATGCTATTTTCTCTAAATTATCATCTTTGAAGTTTGAGCGCTTTGGAAAAGAAAGGAATGTTGTAGATGTAGACGGATTTGGATTTTCTAAATTTAGGGGATGGTAAAGTTGTTGGTATTTTAGTGTAATTGGATCAACTAGTTGACCAATGCAGTCGTAATATTTCATCGAACAAGTTAGGAGAGTGCGGAGTGCACGCTTGTTCGAGTTCTATTATGATACTTAGCTTACGAGGTCCGGGAGCTACCTTTCGCAACACTTCTGTTATGAACTGTTGCAGTTGCTCGAATGGACACGTCTTTTCGCAACACTTCTGTTCTGAAGAGTTGCGACTGTTCGTATCAGGTCTATAAATATGTGGCATTGGCAACATTTTTAGCAATCTGGTTGCAATCTGGTTCACTTTTTCACAACAAGAAATTCATTCTAAGTTCTTGTCAATTCTGATTTTATCCGATTAATCTATTTGGTAGAACCGCCAAATAAGATTCAATCTGAAAGTGTTCGTCACGACTTCAGAATTATCCAGGCTTCATTCTAACGGAATTCCCCAACAAAAGTTGTATATTTCAGTTAATTTCAACCATTCATTGAGTTTAAATGGTTAAGATTTAGTTTTATGGGGTCCATAGTGCAGTTAAATCTCAATCATTTTTAAAGAATCTAAATCCATACGGGGACATAAATGAAAAAAAGCTGATGATACCCTCCTTGACTTATTTGAATCTTCATTTATGTCCAAAGTTGAAGGCATTGCCAAATATCATTCTGAAAAGGAGTACTTCCCTCAACAACAATATATCATTTAGTGATTAAGCAAGTATTCCGCAAAATTTCGAAAGCTATTCTTTTACGAGTTTAGATTAATGGTAATTTCATAGCTAACTATTGAAGTAAATTTCTTGTCATGCTTCTTTTTTTAGTGTGCACTAGAACTTTAACCCTCTTGAATGATATAAAGGTTTTCAAATGCTAATATATTGCATCTTTCGAATCCATTTTAAAATTCAATTAAAATATTATTTGTTCAAGAGAAGTAGATTCTCACAAGTGATGGTTAATCCTAGAGCCTTTTTGGTCCAGCAAATTCCCACTTGGGTCACAGACTTGGTCACCAAGATCTGTGATACACTATTTTTGTATTTCTTGTATATGAAAGTGGGGGATTTCCAATTTTCTTAATTTGCTTTTCTAATAGTGCTTGTTGAGATAATTTTCTACTGAAAATCGAGCCGGATATAGATACAGATGAGATATAAAAAGTGATGGATACGTAAAGCTTCTTTGAAGCAATTTTGAAACCTAACCTCCAGCTTTTCAATTTTCTTATTTTGCTTTTCTAATAGTGCCAATTTTCTTAATTTGCTTTTCTAATAGTGCTCGTTAAGATAATTTTCTACCGAAGATTATTGCGCACAAACACAATCTACTCTATCAATAATATATATTTCATGCTCTGCCTTACGGTAGAGACCAATGAGCATCCGACCCACCATTTTAGAGTTTATATATAAAAGACGGATATGGATACAGATGAGATATAAAAAGTAATGGATACGTAAAGCTTCTTTGAAGCAATTTTGAAACCTAACCTCCAGCTTTTCAATTTTCTTAATTTACTTTTCTATCAGTGCTCGTTGAGATAATTTTCTACCGAAGATTATTGCGCACATGGATATGAATAACCCAACCTCCAGCTTATAGCCATAAGCTAAGCCAAACAGGCTATACCACAAATCTGGTCGACCTTGCTTATAATTAGGCCACATCCAGCCGACAAATCAACCCTCTTGATCCAGCCACTTTAATGTCCCCATTTGAGTCACAGGCCTTCGTTCTTAAGCCCAGTCATTTAGTGATTCATATTTGTTGTATATGAAACCAAAAGGGTCCGTATGCCTACCGATGTGGGATATTGGGGTTACTACAAAAACCAAGGAACTTGACTTTTATTTTAGTTATAGTTTACTTTTTTTTTTTCATTTTGGTTTTCTAAATATGCTTCTTGAATTAATCTTCGGTTGAAGTTATACCCGAGATTATCAATATATATATTTTTTAGTTCAAGATTACTAAATTTTATGCTCTCTCGTTGTAGATGTAATCAGTTAAAACCAAACTTGACATCGTTTTCAATAGGGTATATATAATAATAATGATGGTGACACAATTAGTTTGGATGACTCAGTTGGTAATTCATCACGTCATTTAATTATGCCATAATCCATCTGTATCCTTCTGAACTTATGTCTAATAGTCTCTTGCCTTCTGAACTTTTAAGTTTTCTTCTCGCTCCTTCAAACTTGTTTGAACCGCATCACATGACTCCCAAGAGCTGACGTGGCAGGAGATGTGACATTTTATGAAAATTCAAGCAAGTTAATGTATACTTTTAAGAATAAAAAATTATTAAAATAGAAAAAAAAAACTGAATTGCTACGCGTAGCCTATTTTACTTTACGTGGCCGCCAAATTTTACCCTTTTGCCCTTCTCATTACAAACCACCAAACAACCCCAACATCATTAATGCAAAAATAAACTTTTAAATTTCAAAATTTTCTAAATAACATTTTACAAATTTCACTTTCCGACTCAATCGAGCTCAATAGAAGGACAACTTAACAAATCACGGTTTTTTAAGAATTTTGTTTTTCAGAAAATGCATGTGGGCGCCCTATTGGGACGCCTGCATTGCATGGTGGCCGTCCACATTGGACGACCATCATGGAAAGTCAGGCGTCCAAAGTGGATACTGAAATTAATGATAATAGAGGGCTTAAGGATCGATTTCTAACAAGAATTTGAAGTTGAATCGAAGAAATCGAAAGTGTTTTTTATTAGGGAAAATTTTGATTAAATGAAATGTAATGTGTAGAAGAAGAAGAAGAAGAAGAAGAAGATGAAAGTGAAGAAGAGAAGATGCTGGATGGTTTGTATGTATTTTGTTTTTTTTTTTAATTTTCAATATTGCCCTTGAACAAATAATTAAATGCCCAATTCATCCCTCTTACTTAATTAACTCTTGTTTCTTCATGTCTTATATGCAATAACAATAATAATAATAACTACAAAAATAATTTCCATGATATTTTAATACCATAGTAATTTATTATAAGTAAATTTTAAATTTTTAAGTCGTTACATGACTACTTCCATAATTTAGGCATGAGATCTCTTTTTAAAGATTTTGAAGTAGAAGAGAAATTCAACGGATTAAACAAGACTTATTGTAAAATGCACGATATGGTACACAATTTAGCCAAATTTGTGATGAAAAAAGAATGTCTTTGCATTGATGTGACTAATGCTGAAGAAGTTACAAGTAGTGGCATTGCTGCATATAGTGATGGTGTATATCATTTAATTCTAGGAGAAAAATTCAAGTTTATTGATTCTTTCTATAATTTAGGAAAGCTGCGCAGTCTCGTTGTTTTCCCCCGGAATAATGATTTTTCAATTGGAACAACTTTACCTCATATATTCAACCAATTGACTTGTCTGAGATCACTAAGCTTAAGTGGATGTCGCCTTGAAAACATTCCCTCCAACATAAATAATTTGATTCATTTGAGATGGCTTAAGCTGTCGAAGAACTACACTTTGAAAGAGTTACCTGAAACAATATGTGAATTGTACAATTTGCAAACTCTAAGTGTGAATTGGTGCAATGGTCTGATACATTTTCCAAAAGGAGTAGAAAAATTAGCCAACTTGAGGCATCTAAAAAACGATCACACATATATCTTGCTACCAAAAGGGATTAAGAAATTATGTGGCCTCCGTAAGTTATTACGGATTACGATTAATCCTAAATTCAGGGGTGCATTTCATCTTCGAGATCTCAAGAACCTTAATTTCATTAGTGGGTCGTTGACAATATTTTTTATAGAAAGAGAACGCAATACACTTGTCAGAGATGCTAAGAAAGCGCAGTTGAAGGAAAAGAAACACATCACTGCACTGTGTCTGAATTTACCAGAAAGGGCAGCAGAAGAGTGGATGCAACAAGAAGATCAAGAGCTGGTAGAAGCTTTAAAGCCGTCTCAAAGTTTGGAGGTTTTAAGAATAAGTTGCTATAAGGGCGCAAATTGTCCGAGTTGGATCAACACACTAATGTCTCTGAAAAAGCTCAAGTTGTGGTATTTGAGCAATTGTGTGCATTTGCCTGCCTTAGCGAAGTTGCCTTGCCTCAGAGTATGTTGAATTCAATAATTTCAGAAGAGTTAAAAAAGTGACTGCTGAGTTTCTTCGGATGGATGATTACGTGGGACCATCATCATCAACTGCTCCGTTATTTCCTAAACTGACAAATTTACAATTCATGAATATGATTCAATGGGAAGAGTGGAATGACTATGATGGAGATGAAGATGTAATGCCGTGCCTGGGTCATTTGAGCGTTGAGAATTGTCCGAAGCTGAAGGCAATGCCAAATTTCATTCGAAAGAAGTCTACGCTGCATAAGAAAATTATATGATATTCTAATTTACTATAGGTAATTTTCCTTACATATTTCTCTTTTTGGATCATGATATTCTAATTTTCCTTTAGATTCTGAATTTCTAATGTTGTTTCCTGCTTATATACAGCCTCTTCCGGAATTGGTTGCAGCAAATGTAAACCTTGTACTGTGGAGTTCTGTATATTTAACATAATTCTGCTGGTTAATATTAGCCTTTTAGCTGTAATGAATATTGACAGAAGTTTCAGTAGATTTGTTTTTCTTTAGATTTCATTTATCTTTGGTTTTCAATTTTCAAATCTGAAATTATTATTCAAATTCCGCAAATTCATTTCTATGGTTAGCACTTTGTGCCTTGTAATGCAATAATCTCTTTTAAGCTTCATTGTATACAGTAGAACGTTTTTTACGACTTTTGTTCGCTATATTTGAGGATATTAAACGGCCAACTACATGTTTACCCCCTCAACTAGACAAGTTCTGTCAAGTGGCATCCTGAACTTTCACTTATTCCTAGTAGCCCATCAACTTGACAAAAGTGCAATCCCAAGCCCCCCTGGTTGGAGAGAAAAAATCAGAAAAAAAGACATCTCTGAAAGGTCAAACCACTCAGAAGCTGAGAAGTGGCATTGAGGGGCTCGCGATTGCATTTTTGCCAAGTTGGGGGCTGCACTTGATATTAAACTCGTTCATTTGCTCTTCCATTAACTATGATAAAGCTGATAATCTAGTTCTAAGATCGAAAATTAGATCAATCCAAGGCAAAATCTTACAATCAAATCAAATGAGGAAGTAATTAAGATAAGTTTCCCTTCAAATGCAGCCAATCTTCCAAAGTGCTTGCTTGATCATCCCAACTGTCGCATTTGCTGCCCCACGAAACTGAAACCAAGTTCATAAACGAATTTACCATTTTCCTGAAATTTAACTAAAACAAGGAGCTAGAAAGTGTTACAAATGACATTTTTTCTGCCAAAAAAACATTTAATTGTAGTCTCAATTGGAGAATGCCATTATAGTCAGTGAAGTTTGTCAATTTCATCCAATGCCGATGAAAGGTAACTTTTACTTTGTAAAAAACAAATTTACTATAGCATTATTATCAAATAGAAATAATAAATCGAAATCACTAGTTTTGACCTCTATCCCTCTTAATTTACTGTTACATAATATTTTACCTTAGATTATCTTTCTTTCATATTTTAATTTTTGAAAATTGTTACAAATATATGGTTTAAGTTTCATATTTACCAAATTAGCAGGATGTGGAGGAGTATTTCGAGACTCTTGCGGTAAGGTTTTAGGGTGCTTTTCGTTTCTACTGGCCAACAATTATGCATTTCTTGCTGAGTTGAAATCTGCAATTTTCGCCATAGAGAAAGCATGGGAGAACGGATGGACAAGCCTCTGGATTGAAAGTGACTCTGTATATGTCGTTAATATTCTTAAAACTCATTGTCATTGGGTTCCATGGTCGATCAGAGCTTCTTGGTTACAATGTCTTCGTCACATGGATTCGATGCAGGTTTCAATAAATCACATATTTAGAGTGGGAAACCAATTTGTCGACGCCTTGGCTTGTCATGGACGAACCTCGCCGGTTCTTACATGGTGGAACATTGTTCCTTCGTATTGTTTCGATTATATTTTTCATGATTTTTGTGGCCGGATATCTTACCGGTTTACTTGATTTTGTTTTTCTGTACCTTTATGACCTTTTTCTTCATTATTAATAATATATGAGTTCGAGGTTTTTTTGTTTTGGGACGCGGGGGTACCAACCTAGCTGGGATATTCGCCCAAAAAAAATACTCATCCTCAACGTTTATTCAAAGAAATGATTAAGGCATTAAATATTTGTCAAGTGACTTGCTCAAATATTAAATTTAAAGTCAAACATAGGAGTATATATAATTTTTTGCATACGAATATATGTCATAAGTTCGAATAATCCAGCATGGATGATTATGCAATAAAGGAATATTGTTTAAGTTTCATATTTACCAAGTTGAAAATATATGGTTTAAGGTAAATACCAGATAACTATCAGATACGCAACTTAACGAAAATGCAAAATCAAATACAAATTTGATAAAAACACATTAATATCTTTGATTATTATCATTCAAAACAGAAATTCAAAAGCTCAAATCCAACAAATAAGTTGCGAATCAAACCAAAGCTTGATGAATTTGTAAACACAACTCTAAGAACTCTATATCCAATAATCTTACCACCACTCAGACAATTCATCAAACACCTTATGTGCAAACTCTTTATATCCAACATAGAATCATATCTGAAAGCAAATCAAAGATAACCGAATCAAATCAGATATTCAACTTTTTATCCAATACATCTGAAAACAAAATAACTTGATCCAGATAATTGAATCAAATTGGAGATTCAAAATGAAAATCAAATCAAATTCAAAAACAGAGAAAAACCTAATGAAACACCAAAATAATTCAACAAAAGACCTTACCTAAACTGTGAGAAATCACGAAGGAGATCGTTGCTGTTAGGAATGAAGGATATCGTTGCTATTACAAGAGTTCTTGAGCTGAGATCGTTGCTATTAGATGAGTTCCTGAGTCGAGATCGTTGCTGTTAGATGGGAGATCCCCCTTTATAGGGAGTGCCACGGTAACGATAACCCAATAAACAACTCTACTCCACTATATGAAGTTCAATACTTAAAGATTTAATATGTACAAATACAAATATAGCGTTCCAAACTCCAAATTATTCTCCAAATATTTCTCAATGCCACTTTACATTTCTCACATTATCTAGTACATGCCATTATTCTACAATCCATAATATTACATTAAAATATAAATCCACCTCGAGTCTTTCCTTATTTGCTCTTCAAGCTGATCCACTTATACCACTTTGGTCCAAGCTATCTACAAATCTCCACCTACGTGTAGAAAAATAACTTCACGCTAAGCAATTTGCTTAGTGGCGTCCATAAAAGAATACAATAACTTTGAACATTTTTTTAACACTTTAAAATAGAACTAGGTATGTCCATAAGTCAAAAATAAATTTAAACAACTTTATGAAAACTAAATCACAAAACTTATATAGTAATCCTTTCAAAGTATAATCAAATTTATATCCAATTTTTCCAAACATATTAACCATATATTGCCCAAAGTAAACAAGTCCTGAATAACAGTAAAATGGATACGGGAGCGGACAAGCCCGAAGCCGAAGCTTCAATATCAATGTATCGGTCAAGCCCGAAGCCGAAGCTTCAAAATCAATTTATCGATCAAGCCCGAAGCCAAAGCTTCAAAATCAATATATCAGTCAAGCCTGAAGCTGAAGCTTCAATATCAATATACTTTTATCAAAATATCGGCCGAAGCCCGAAGCCAAAGCTTCAATTGTTTGTACAGTACTGTACCCCCCTTTATTGACGCCAATCTACCCTGACCCGTATTCTACTCGTTTAATAAGGGCAATAGATCAAAGTAACACCTTAAAAATTTCAGTATAAGCCATCAATCATAATTCAACATAACTTCAGTAATTAACAGATTCAAATCCCAAATTTTAAAGCATCAAACTTCAATTAAAACTCAATAAAATCAATATTCATACTTTCAAGAAATTTCCAGATTCTGTGACATGAATTCCCTCACATTTTTCATTATCAAAACATCACCCAATCGAAGAACTTTCTTCTAAACATAATTAGACACATGTCTCAGCTTTCCAAAGCCACCAGAATCCCAGAAATCTAAATTTTATAGCCAAAGTTATGATCAAAATACTAAACAGTGTACCAAGCTGAGATTTTCCGAAAACAGATTTCGTAACTCAACTTCAAACGAAAATTTCACATTGAAAACGAACGAAATTCAATAAGGTTTCTTCTGAACATATATTCCTTACTTTCTGTAGATATCAATAAAATCAAGAATTGTTCAATCGGATTTATATAATGAGAGAAAACATTAAAACAAAACAGGTATACAAATCTGGAAAATATTCCGAAAAACTGAGAAATCGAAATTCGAGACACAAACCTTTTTCTAAGCTCTTTCTATCTCTCTTCTACCTCTTTTACCTTTCATTTCCTTGCACTAGCTTCCTCTACTACAGCCATATATAATTCTATCAAGATATTGTATAAATAAACTTCCTAATACCATAAATATGCTTAATCTATCATGAATTCTACTAATTAAGCTTTAATTTCACCAAAAATCACTCACCTCAAACTCGGGTTACTATTCATCCGAACCTTAAATTCTGAAATCCTCCTCTTCTAGTCTTGATTGATTGAAATTGATGATGATAGAGGGCTTAAGGATCAATTTCTAACAAGAATTCGAAGTTGAATCGAAGAAATCGGAAGTTTTTGGATTAGGGAAAATTTTGGTTAAAGGTAGAGAGGAAGAATGGAGAAGGAGAAGCTGAAAGTGAATGGGATGAAGGGGTGAAATGATACGTATAGGATTTTGGACTTTTCTTTTCTTTTCTTTTTTTTTTCAATTTCCAATAATGCCCATGAACAAATAATTAAATGCTCAATTCATCCCTCTCACTTAATTAGCTCTTATTTCCTCATGTCTTATATCCTATAACAATAATAATAATAAAAATAATTTCTATGATATTTTAATACCATAGTAATTTATTATAAGCAAATTTTTAGAAATTTCGGTTACTTACAATTCTCCCCCTCTTATGAATTTTCGTCCCGAAAATTTCCTGAAAACAGTTGCGGATATTGAGTTTTCATTGTATCCTCCGGTTCCCAAGTTGCTTCTTCAACCTTATGATTCCTCCAAAGTACTTTTACCAAAGGAATAGACTTGTTTCTCAATTGTTTAACCTCTCTCGCCAAGATTTGTATAGGTTCCTCTTCATACGTCAGGTCGGGTTCGATTTCTACGACATTAGGAGATAAGATAGGTGATGGATTTGATCTGTATCTCCTTAACATCGACACATGGAACACATTATGAATTTTGTCGAGCATCGGGGGTAGTGCCAACCGATAAGCTACCGATCCAACCTTCTCTATAACCTCATATGGGCCAATGAATCTCGGACTTAGCTTGCCTTTCTTGCCAAATCGTAGGACTTTCTTCCAAGAAGATACTTTGAGAAATACTTTATCCCCCACTTCATAAGTAATGTCTTTTCTTTTTAGATTAGTATAAGACTTTTGTCTATCCGATGCAGCCTTCAATCTCTCTTGAATAAGTTTTACCTTCTCCTTTATCTCCTGAATTAAATCCACTCCCACAATCTTGTTTTCACTAAGTTCGGTCCAATATAATGGAGTTCGACATTTTCTTCCATACAATGCTTCATATGGCGCCATTTGTATGCTTGACTGATAGCTGTTATTATAGGCAAACTCCATGAGGGACAAATACTTATCCCAACTCCCCTCAAATTCAATGATACAACTTCTCATCATGTCTTCCAACACCTGAATTACTCTTTCAGATTGACCATCTATTTGAGGATGAAATGAAGTACTAAAATGAAGTTTACTACCTAAGGCTTCTTGCAATTTCTTCTAAAATCTCGAAGTAAATCTTGGATCTTGGTCAGAAATGATTGAAATAGGCACTCTATGTAGCCTTACTATCTCATCTACATATAATTGAGCCAACCTATAAAGTGAATAATCCATCCTAACTGGAAGAAAGTGGGCAGACTTTGTCAATCTATCTACAACAACCCACACCGCATTATGTTTCTTCTGTATAAGTGGTAAAGACGTCACGAAGTCCATTGTGATTCTTTCCCATTTCCATTCTGGAATTGTTATTGGTTGCAACAATCCAGAAGGAACTTGATGTTCTGGTTTCACCTATTGACAAGTTAGACATTGAGCAACATAATTAGTAATGTCTTTCTTCATTCCATTCCACCACTAATGGCTCTTCAAATTTTGGTACATCTTGTTTGCTCCTGGATGCACCACATAAGGACTACAATGTGCCTCATGTAAAATATTCTTCTTTAATTCTTCATTGTTTGGCACACACAATCTATCTTTAAAATATAGACACCCATCTTCTTGAACCATATAGTTGTCTAGGATACCCACTTGTGTCCGTGCTCGAATGACCTTGAAGTCATCATCTTCATTTTGTGCTTGCTTAACCTGTTATAGTAGTACAAGTTGAATCTTCAATTCTGCAATTAAGGCTCCACTACTGGTAAGAGCTAACCCCGTATTCATAGCCCTTAGTGCCATCATTGTCTTTCTACTGAGAGCATCTGCCACTATATTAGCCTTTCCTGGATGGTAATCAATAAGACAATCGTAATCTTTAATGAATTCCATCCACCTTGTTTGCCGTAAATTCAACTCCTTCTGTATTGGTAAATATTTCAAGCTCTTGTGATCTGTATAAATATAACATTTTTCTCCATAAAGATAGTGTCACCAAATTTTCATGGCTAAGACTATTGCAGCCATTTCCAAATCATGAGTAGGATAATTCCTTTTATGATTCTTCAATTGCCTGGAAGCATAGGCAACCACTTTCCCTTCTTGCATCAAAACACACCCAAGACCACTATACGAAGCATCACTACAGATTACAAAGTCTTTACCAGGCTCTAGTTGGGTAAGGATGGGTGCTTCTGTTAACATCGCCTTCAATTTCTCAAACTTTCTTGGCGCTTATCATTCCACTCAAATTTTGCATTCTTTTGAAGTAGTTTCGTTAGTGGGGCAGCAATGACTGAAAATTCCTTCACAAATCTTCTATAATACCCTACTAAACCAAGGAAACTTCTGACTTTCGTAGGGTTCTTTGGTGGTTTCCATTCTACAACTGCTTCTATCTTCTTAGGATCCACTTTAATTCCTTCTGCAGAAACAACATGGCCTAAGAAAGAAACTTCTTCAAGCCAAAACTCATATTTGCTAAGTTCGGCATACAATTTATTTTCCCTCAAAGTTTGGAAGACTATCCGCAAATGTTGATCATGCTCTTCCCGTGACTTAGAATACACCAAAATATCATCATTGAAAACCACTACAAACCTGTCTAAATATAAATAAAAGACACGGTTCATAAGGTCCATAAATGCTGCTGGTGCATTAGTTAGACCAAATGGCATCACCAAAAATTCATAATGCCCATATCTAGTACGAAAAGCCGTCTTTGCAATATCATCATCTTTCACTCCCATCTGATAGTAACCCAATCTCAAGTCAATCTTAGAGAAGTATTTGGCACCCTTGAGTTGATCAAATAAGTCTTTAATCCTTAGCAATGGATACTTGTTCTTCACTGTCAATTTATTCAACTCCCGGTAATCAATACATAATCGGAGCGACCCATCTTTCTTCTTAACAAACAACACCAGTGCACCCCACGGGGATATACTCGGGCGTATGAATCCTTTGCCTGACAATTCTTGCAACTGAATCTTCAACTCTTTCAATTCAGCAGGCGCCATTCTGTATGGTGCTTTGGATACTAGTACGGTACCCGGCAATACATCAATTGGAATTCTACCTCTCTTTTTGGTGGCAACCCGGTAGTTCTTCTAGAAATACATAATGAAAATCACATACCGTAGGAATATTCTGCAATTCTAACTCACCTTTCTTCAATTCTAGAGTGAAGATTACGTAGGCATGACATCCCTTCCTAACCAGCCTTTTAGTCTTCATAAAAGAAATTATGTTACAAAGATAATCTAATCTTTCCCCCATGATAACTATTTCTTCTCCATCAGAAACTTGAAGTCACATTCTTTTGTTTTTGCAATCCACCACAGCTCGATGTTCTGATAACCAATCCATTCCCAAGATAACATCATAATCTCGGAAAGGTAACTCAATTAAATTTGCACTGAAAAGTTAATGTTGAATCATAATACGGCAATTGTTATACACTTTGTTTACTATTACACTGTGTCCTAAAGGATTAGTCACCTCAATATTTTCTCCTAATTCTTCTACATGCACCCCTTTCTCTTGTGCTAAAGTAGTACATATATATGAATGAGATGAACCGGGATCTATCAAAGCATAAACATTGTGGTTAAAGAATGAAAATTTACCGACAATAACTTCAATAGATTCTCTAGTCTCAGGCCCTCGGATTGCGTAACTTCATGCCATTCTTCCCGGTCTACCACTCTACGGTGCTTGTTGAGCCACATCATGTCCACTTGAACCACTAGCATTTCCTCTTCCCCATCCTCTTCCACCTTGCATTGTAGGAGTAGGAACTATAGTAGGTGCAGATGTACTTATCTATTTTTTAGGACAATTTGCAATCAAATGTTCCCTCGAGCCACATTTAAAGCAGACTCTGCCTTTTCCCCAACATTCCCCTGTATGCATCCTTCCACAATTAGAACATTGTGGAATATTTCCTCTGCCTCTACCTGAAGGTACACTAGCCGCTGACCCCGTACTTATGGTTTGTCTCGGTGAAAACCCTCTGAAATAAGATTGTGTTTGTTCTGATGTTCCCTTCTGTTTCTTACTTGGAGATTCTGAACTAGCTGGACCCTGTGATCCCTTTTGAAATCCAGACCTTTTTGCCATTCTTTATTGTCTATCTGAATTAATCTTCTCAATGCCCATAGCAGCATCAACCAAGTCATTGAACACCCTAATCCTTTGTGCAAGTAAATGTACTCTAATTTCATCATTCAGCCCATCCTCGAATCTCTTACATCGCCTCACTTCACTGTCAACAACATCATGAGCATACCTCTCGAGTTTGAGGAACTAAACTTCATATTCTGATACAGTCATTCGTCCCTGTCTCAAAGACAAGAGCAATTTCCTCTGCTCATCCTTAAAGCGTTCGCTAACGTATTTCTTGTCAAATTGTTCCAAGAAAAGGCCCCAAGTGATTTCTCCGGGTCGCCTTTCTCTCACAATATTATCCCACCACCTCCTAGCTTGTTCTTTGAGTAGACCTTGCACACAGTCTAATCTCTCTTCATCTGTAAAATGAAGCCTAGTCATACACCATTTAGTATGATCAAGCCAATCTTCTGCAATTGCAGGATTCATAGTATCCCCTTTGAAGTCATCAGCCAGAAGCTTCTTGATTCTTTCAAGAGGAGTTCTCTCCTCTCTTCTTTCAATGTGAGGTACTACAGGAACTTAAGGGATTTGTATGTTTCGTAGTACTTGTGTGATTACTTCAGTAGTCATATGCTGTAGTAAAACAGCTTGTGCTGGAGTAGGCTATTCAGGAAAGCCATGAATTGGTGGAGGCTTATGTCTCTGTTCATCCCCTTGTCTAATACAGACCGTACTCTCAGCATCCTCTTCCTCACTCGGGTTGTGACTTCTACTAGCCATTCTTATTCCTGAAAATTGGACCAAAGTGGTTCAACAACTAACATAACATATTTATATCCTAAATGACATGTACATACTAGTCCTAGAATCGCCTAAACCTGGCTTTGATACCAACAACATCTTCTCTTCTTCACTTTCATTCCTCTTCTTCTTCTACACTTTACATCTCTCCCTTAACAAAATTCTCCCTAATCCAAAAACTTCCGATTTCTTCAATTCAACTTCGAATTCTTGTTAGAAATCAATCCTTAAGCCCTCTATCATCATCAATTTCAGTGAATCAAGACTAGAAGAGGAGGATTTCAGATATTAAGATTCGGATAAATAGTAACCCGAGTTTGAGGTGAGTGATTTTTGGTAAAATTAAAGCTTAATTAGTAGATCCTGGTTCATCTCATTCATATATATGTACTGCATTAGCACAAGAGAAAGGGTTGCATGTAGAAGAATTAGGAGAAAATATTGAAGTGACTAATCCTTTAGGACACAGTATGATAGTAAGCAAAGTGTATATGAATTGCCCTATTATGATTCAACATCAACTTTTCCATGCAAATTTAATTGAGTTACCTTTTCGAGATTATGATGTTATCTTGGGAATGGATTGGTTATCGGAACATTGGGCTGTGGTGGATTGCAAAAATAAAAGAATGTCACTTCAAGTTTCTGATGGAGAAGAAATAGTTATCGTGGGTGAAAGATCAGATTATCTCTGTAACATAATTTCTTTTATAAAGACTAAAAGGCTGGTTAGGAAAGGATGTCAGGCCTACCTAATCTTCCCTCTAGAATTGAAAGAAGGTGAGTTAGAATTGTAGAATATTCCTACGGTATGTGATTTTCCTGATGTATTTCCAGAAGAACTACCGGGGTTGCCACCAAAAAGAGAGGTAGAATTCGCAATTGATGTATTGCCGGGTACCGCACCAGTATCCAAAGCACCATACAGAATGGCGCCTGCTGAACTGAAAGAGTTAAAGATTCAGTTGCAAGAATTGTTAGACAAAGGATTCATACGCCCGAGTATATCCCCGTGGGGTGCGCCAGTGTTGTTTGTTAAGAAGAAAGATGGGTCACTCCGATTATGTATTGATTATCGAGAGTTGAATAAATTGACAGTCAAGAACAAGTATCCATTGCCAAGGATTGAAGACTTATTTGATCAACTCAAGGGTGCTAAATACTTCTCCAAGATTGATTTGAGATCAGGCTACTATCAGATGAGAGTGAAAGATGATGATATTGTAAAGACGGCTTTCCAAACCAGATATGGGCACTATGAATATTTGGTGATGCCATTTGGTCTAACTAATGCACCAGCAGCATTTATGGACCTTATGAACCATGTCTTTTACTTATATTTAGACAGGTTTGTAGTGGTTTTCATTGATGACATTTTGGTGTATTCTAAGTCACGGGAAGAGCATGATCAACATTTGCAAATAGTCTTCCAAACTTTGAGGGAAAATGAATTGTATGCCAAACTTAGCAAATGTCAGTTTTGGCTTGAAGAAGTTTCTTTCTTAGGCCATGTTGTTTCTGCCGAAGGAATTAAAGTGGATCCTAAGAAGATAGAAGCAGTTGTTGAATGGAAACCACCAAAGAACCCTACGGAAGTCAGAAGTTTCCTTGGCTTAGCGGGGTATTATAGAAGATTTATGAAGGGATTTTCAGTCATTGCTGCCCCGCTGACGAAACTACTTCAAAAGAATGTAAAATTTGAATGGAATCATAAGTGTCAAGAAAGTTTTGAGAAATTAAAGGCGATGTTAACAAAAGCACCCATCCTTACTCAACCAGAACCTGGAAAAGATTTTGTAATCTATAGTGATGCTTCACATAGTGGTCTTGGGTGTATTTTAATGCAAGAAGGAAAAGTGATTGCCTATGCTTCCAGGCAATTGAAGAATCATGAAAGGAATTATCCTACTCATGATTTGGAATTGGCTGCAATAGTCTTTGCCTTGAAAATTTGGCGACATTATCTTTATGGAGAAAAATGTTATATTTATACAGATCACAAAAGTTTGAAATATTTGCCAACACAGAAAGAGTTGAATTTAAGGCAAAGAAGGTGGAGAGAATTCATTAAAGATTACGATTGTCTTATTGTGAGCGGACGACGACCCGCGCGGCTGCGTGCGCGGGGGCCGGACCCGGTTAGGCCGGCCCATTTTTTTTTTGGTGTGTCGGGGAGATGAGTGTGATGTGGTTGAAAAGAAAATGATTTTGCATATTGTAATGCTTAAAAGATACGAGATCGAAATCCCGTACTTAGAATAGAGTCGCCACCCGGTTCAGCTCAACCGGGAAATTTTCGGTACGATTTTCCCACCGGGTGGTTGGACCATACCTTAAGTAGAGATTCCGAGTTCGGATGATGTTATCTACTTTTCATTAGGCCAAATTAGGATACTTCATTCTTTCTTAATCGGTTTAATCCACCCTATTTATTCGTATTTTCAGTTATTTTGTGGTTTTCGCATTTATCAAGCAATTGAAGCGGAAAATAAAATATTTACAATCGTAAAAGAAAAGTAAGTGTGGAAAGTAGAATTATTACAAGGTTTTCAAGTCCTGTACTTTTTCTACGTAACAAATAAAATATCCGAATGTCCGATATATACCCACCTGCAGATGATAGTTGACACGAATATGGCATATCTATTTATAATATCATAAAGCCCGATTGAATGGCTAAAATGAGGTTCGAATGGCATTTGAGGGGAAATTCCATTTTTGTCCAGATTTCAGATCCGATTGTTGCTTTAATCGGACTACAAATGAATATACAACTTGTTGTGGGGCGGGTCTGTTTTCAGGAGGTTTCGAACCTCCATCGTTGCACTATAGGTCCTAGCTTTAGAAAATAAATTAGTTTGGAAATAAACAAAAACAATACTGCTGTCCAGAAAGCCAAGCCGCCGATGGCATCTGATGCCGCCGACGATATAGTTGATGTCGCTGGCGGCATGGATGATGCCACCGGCGACATCGATTGTGTCACGGGCGACATCAGCATATAGATGGGCACAGGGCTTTCTGAGTACCATAAAGAAAGGGTTCTGCGAGAAAACGAGGTATCCGGGGAATGTGATGCTAACGGCGGTACCAATGATGTCTCTCGCGACATGGGTGATACAGCCATCAACATCGCATATCTCCGGCGACTCCAATTTCTTGCTACGGCAGCGGTTTGCAGTCAAAATGACCGAAAATTCAAAAAAAGAACACAAATCAACAAAAGTTAGTGCAAAAACAATAATAATAATGCCAAAGCTATGAGACTCAGGATTTTCACCTCGGGGTTGTGAATCCACCTCTTCGTGATCCGAATAAAACACCTCCGGGGAGCTTGTTACGATGATTTAGTAATGATTTTAAGTGTCTTTTGGTTTCTAAGTTCTGCTAAAGTGATTTTGGCTGTAAGTTTTGTTGATTTTAACTCACAATCAGAGAGTTCAAAGAAGAAAAAACAGGAAAAATGGATCGGAATCCCGTTTTTTTCTGTTTTATCTAATTCTTATCTCACTATCATCTATTTCGACTTTTTAAAATCCCTTTTCTTTCTCTTTTTCCTCCTCTTTCAAGTGCAGCCCAAGGTGCCTTTTTATAGGTGGAATGGGGTGCTTTTTGGGGCATTTTTTAATAATTCCACCGAAAGTGGTCGAAAAGGCTGTCTGTAAGAGGACCCGCTTCGAGTCATGTTGCCGACGATATGATAATGTCGCCGGCGACATTATCATGTCGCCGGCGGTATGATCGATGTCGCCGGTAGTATGATGATATCGCTGGCGACATGGGTGATGCTTTTGGCGGCATCAGCCTTCAGCATGCCTTCAATTAGTGGGTCAAAAAAAGCCAAAAAGTCGGGAAAAGTGGCCTAATAGTGGAAAAAGGCATCTTTATGACTTTTAACAATATTTTAAATGGTATTTTCTATTTGTGTGTAAATCATCGGTTCAAGCTCCTACCGAACGCGTTATCGGCTACGCCAAACTGGATTCTACCAATTATAAAATTCACAATGAATATTATTTTGGTAATAAAAATTCTGAAAAGAACTTTTATTTTGAGGTATCAAAATCGGGTACACGTCGTCATCGTCTCGCGAGAGGGACTGCAAAATCTCGTGCTCACAGGCTGTCCCTCGGGGGATTACTTCTGCCATAGGTCAGTATGATCATACGAAAGAGCAAGGGATAGGAATGATACCTGAGGGATGACTGGTTTGTTCCGAGGTCGCACTTTGTCAATTGTTCGTCCCTTGGTCAGACTTTTGCTTTGTTGATTGTTCGTCTCTTGGTCGGACTTTTGCTTTGTTGATCGTTTGTCGACTGTTCGTCCCTTGGTTGGACTTATGCTTTGTAGGTTGCCCTTTGGTCGGGCTTATGCTTTGTGGAGAATTCGCCTTTGGTCGGGCTTGTGCTTTGTGAAGAATTCGCCTTTGGTGGGGCTTGTGCTATGTGGAGAATTTACCTTTGGTCGGGCTTGTGCTTTGGGGAATTTGCCTTTGGTCGGGCTTGTGACTTTGAAGAGATTTTGCCTTTGGTCGAGCCTGTGCTTTGTGGAGAATTCGCCTTTGGTCGGGCTCGGGCAATGTGGAGAATTTGCCTTTGGTCGGGCTCGTGCTATGTGGAGAATTTGCCTTTGGTCGGGCTTGTGCTTTGGGGAATTTGCCTTTGGTCGGGCTTGTGATTTAGGTAATTTGCCTTTGGTCGGGCTTGTGACTTTGAAGAGATCACCCTCCGATTGGGCTTTTGTATTCCGGTATAGTGATTGTCCTTTGGGCGGACTTTCACTTCGATGAGATCGCCCTTCGGTTGGGCTCATTTTTGGTACAGTGATTGTCCTTCGATTGGACTTTCGCTTTGAAGAGATTGCCCTCCGGTTGGGCTCATGTTTTGAAGAGATTGCCCTTCAGTCGAGCTCGTGTTTTGAAGAGATTGCCCTTCGGTTGGGCTCGTGAAGAGACTGCCCTTCGGTTGGGCTCGTGTTTTGAAAATCTGGTTCGGAGGGGTAACATCGCCGGCGATATGGATGATATCACCGGTGGCGTGGCTTTATGTCGCCGGCGATATGGATGCCACGTGGCAGCTTTGACTGGTCAGATAATTTCAAAATTTGAACTTAATGAGGCGATGTCGCTGGCGGCATGACTGATATCGCCGGCGGCATAACTGATATCGCCGGCGGCATGGGTAAACAGTTTCAGATAAATCAAAACTCCTCGAATTCCGCGCGGCAGTTTATAAAAGGTTTGGAACTCTCTTCTTCCCCATTCTTTCTCAAAACCGCATCTCTCTCTATTTCTTCTCTAATTTCTTTGTCTTTGAAATTATGAAGAGAATTAGCAAGGCTTTTAGGGGTAAATCCAAGGCTAGGGAGAGCCTGCCCGATTCTTCCGTTGAGGGACTGAAAATCCTTTCCATTCCTACTGCATACGGTCTGAAGGAGATGACCAAAATGTACGGCTATGGCATTAACTCTCCTATCACCAATCTGACTCCGGAGAAGGAGAAACACCTCTCTTATATCCAGGTAATTCCACAAAAACCCGAATTACTTCTTTTTGAATTCGATGTGATTTTGCCTTAGATTTGTAAACATGCCATGATAGGTTCGATCTTTGCCTTGTTGTTCGATTGATTTGGGTTTAGAGTGGAATATATCAGTCATATTGTATGCTTTTAGGATCGATTTTTGCCTTGTGGTTCGATTGATTTGGGATTTTTGTGATTTTTGGCACTACGGGTGCGATTTAGGGAGAAAATAGGTTCTGCCCGTGCTGAGTGATGCCACTGGCAGCCTGAGTGATGCCGCTGGCGACATCAGTGTTGTTGCTGGTGGCATCAGTCCTTGCGAAAGGCTTTATGGGAGTCTGATGTCGCTTTTGTTTAAGGCGATGTCGCCGGCGACATGAACCATGCCGCTGGCGGTATGGGCTGATGCTGCCGACGATATCGCCTCTAACAGAGGCGACATTAGCAGCCTTTTTGACAGAAATGCACAGAATTGATCCATTTTGTTTTCGATTTTGCAGCCATACGAACTGACTTACACAGGGGGAATTGGTACCATCGGTGAGTGGTGGCACCACATCTCAGAGAATGATCCCGAGCTTGCGCTTGCAATTAATGCGACAGGGTTTGGGGAGTTAGCCTGGATCATGCCCATGTTAATGCCTAAGCTTCCTCATTCTTCAGTAACGGCCCTGACTAAAAGGTGGTTCGAGACCACTCATACCTTCCATTTCTCCTTTGGGGAAGTCACAATTACCCCTTCTGATGTGGTAGCCATGACCGGCCTTCCTTGGACGGACGAGGTTATACATTTTGACGTCTACATGGACAAGTACCATATTGAGAGGCCCGTGGTCAGGCGCGTAAAGGAGTTGCTCGGTCTGAAGCCCGTTTCTGGGCGGCTGTCCTATGGTGAGTTGTACCGTTATTGGACCCGGGTGGATGTGGTGCCCGAGGAGGAGAGGGAGGCATGTGTCCGTTCCTTTGTGATCTCACTACTCACCGTGTTGTTCTTCCCAATCTCGGGGAGTAAGATCAACTACAAACTTATTACCGCGGTAGAAGATGTGTCGGGAATCAGGAGGAAGAATTGGCCGAGGGCCATCTTGGCCCAATTATACCACGGGCTGGACGTGGGAGCCCGGAAGAATGAAAAAGCCCTTCGCATTTGCCATCTGCTGCTCCAGGTATAGATTTTTTTTATAACATGTGTTCTTATTAATTGCATGACGTCCTTTGAATTGATCGGTTGTTATTTGTGCAGGCTTGTGCGTTCGAGCATCAGATCCTTCCGCCGATGGAGTTTAAGAAGGTTGTGCCACCGGGCTCTCATTTCCTTGCCCGCTGGTGCGAGGGTATCGGTGGGAAGGCCAAATACCCTACGCTGTATAAGGAGGTTCTAAGAAGCGCGCGATTGAGTTCGGTATGCGATTTTTTTTTTGTCTATGGGCTTATGTTGGTTGTTTTGGTGTAGCTCGTCTTGGACCCATTCGATGGGGTGGAGAATTTGGCTGAGGTTGCACGGGTTCGAAGGGAGGTGGATGACCGCCGGTTTGTGATTGAGTGCCCCCTGTCCCAGCAGTGGTATCTGGGCGAGCGCGTCCGGGGTTGGAGGTCCCTTCCGGTTGCTGCTAGACCGGTGCCTGCCGATCCTCCACGGGGCTAGTGGTGGCCTCATTTGGTGATTTCTGTCGAGGCCAACAAAGCCGATCATATTGAAGGGAACGGCCGAGTGATCCCTAGCATTCCTGGCCTCTACGAGCGGCTTTTTCAGCGTCTACTCCCCGTGTGTCCTCGTATCCATGGCAACGATACAATTGAGTATCATAACGAGCAACGATTGGAGGACGAAAAGAGGCACCTTGGAGGCGTTGTGGAGGATGATGATGAGGATGATGATGAAGATGAAGCGCTGGAAGGGGACGTTACGGTCGACCCTGAGGGGGAGGACGAGGTAGGCGCGGGTGTAGCTGGCGGGAGCGTGCCGATGTCCCAAGGGGAGAAACGTTCTTTTGAGGTATGATTGTGTTTGTGTGTATGATTTTGAAGTCATTTAGGGACGTTGTTGACGTGTGACTTTTACGTTCTGTAGGAACTCGTGAGAAAGAGGGGCCGTGATAACCAAAGCAGGACCCGACATTATGGCCCGCCGGAGGGCATAAACTTCGTGGAGGGGAGATTGGTTAATTCGTTGGAAACCACCTTCCTATTGATGAACTCCCGAGGCGAATTCTCTTATAGGAATGTTGGTTCGAGCCGGCAATCTCCGATTTTCGTGCCTGAAATCGCTACCTACGTAAGATCTAATAATCCTTTTCTTATTGAGCCATAGATGTGGGTGTCTAAGATTTTGCTTTTTGGATTTGCTAGGTGGCACGAAGTCATGTGGAGCAACTCGCGGAGAACAATTTTATTCTCCGGGATACCCTTATTGGGCAATCGCTCCTCGTTCAGGTATTCTATGCACATGTTAGGATGGGATATATGTATGGATGTTATGCATGACATGCAAGGCTGATATTTTCTCCGGTTTGCAGGATTTTTTAGCCCTTTCTTTGTCTGATGCTGACGCAGCCCGGCGGCGGTATGAGGAGGAGACTGCAGCTTTACAGCGCCGCGTGAGCAATCTCGAGGGTCAGCTGGTGGCCACTGCCCAAGGACAGAGAAGTAAACAAAACCTGGACCGTGCGCACCCTGGGGGTACCAGTCGTAGGGGGGTCAAGAAGTCTGCCGGCCGACGTGCATTTACCGCGGCTGAGGAGTCCAGCAGTGTTCCCATGACAGCGGGAAGAGAGGAAGACGATGTTGACGATTGGTTCGCAAGTCCTGATGACGTTTCATCCCGTCCAACCGGTAGTGGCGGGCATGCTTAGTTTTACTTTTCATTTTTATTTTGCTTTTGAGTTCTTGTTTGTACCTCCGATACATTGGGGTTTTGATATTTGACTTATGGGCTAGACGATTTGGTTTAATTTGAGCAATTTGCGCCTCCAGGCTTTTATTCTGAAAATGAATTGCTGCTTGTTAAGTCATTGGAAACATAGGATTATTTATAGGCTTTTGTACAGCTCTGAGATGGCAGAAATGTTTCTGATGTCGCCGGAAAATTCACTCCATATCGCCGGCGACATGGCCCATATCGCCCAAATGGATCGAGCTAAAATAATATATATAGGGCTGTCTGAAGTCCATATCACTGGCAACATCATCTGATATCGCCCTAATTGGCTCTATATCGCCGACGGCATCAACCACATCGCCGGCGGCTTCACTCATATCGTCGGCGGCTTCATCCAAATCGCCGGTGGCATCAACTTTCCAGCAATCTGATTCAACCATTCTGTCCACTACTTGTCATGGCAACCCACAATAAAAAATTACGGGGTTTTCTGCAGAGTTTGGGGAATGTCGACTGGAAGAGGCTCGAAAAATTCAGGCTTTAGGGGCTTCGATATATCGCGGCGTGGCCCGTGAGCCGTGAATTCCTTCGAGCGGTACTGTCCTTTTGGGATCCAATGGACCATGTTTTCTGTTTTTCATCATTCGAGCTCTGCCCCTTGCTCGAAGAATTCCATGCTATCTTAGGGACACCGTGTCCTAAACGCGTTTCTCTGGCGTTACCGGACCTTCATTTTGGCATAAATGGAATTCCACGAGGGCTATGGAATTTAGATTCTATCGACCCATTTCTATCTCAGTCACCTGACAGACCTGGTTTTTAGCTCGAAGCAGTCTTGGAGTGGTGTCGTGGAGTGTCCCGATCCCATCCTGCTTGGCCATTTATGATGGCCTTGTTACTCATGGCGGAGTTTATGTGTGGAGTGAGCTTGGTTGCTCCACTTAGGTTAATTTCCCTCATTGGTCCTATGTTGACAGGGGCTTCCCCGGTGGCCGTGGGATTAGCCGATGTTTTGTTAAACACGGATGCTGCTTCTGTTGACTCATCACTCATTGGGGATCAATTCACATTATTACAGGTATCTCTTGTTCTTTTTGATCCCAGTATTTCTTTCTCCTATCCTTACCCGAGTTCTGCATTTATAGGTCTGGCTGATGGAGAAGCTAAAGCTGAGGGAGGCACCCCGAGGGAATCCAAAAAAGTATCTTCCTGTCCATCTGAGGGATAGAGGGCTTATGCGGGCCAATTTCGATGAGCTGACATATGATGATTGGGTGGCTATCTTGAGGGGGTATACTGACGTGCAGGTTCAGTGGGTTAGTCCATGGTGGAGAATTCAGGATGTGGTCGTAGAATCTTGGGGAGCATGTGTTCAATTGATAGGCTTGGAAAAATCTTCATTTTATACCCCCTATTGGCTATGTCGTCAGTATGGTAAAAGGCAGAGTGTCCCAATCAAATTGCCCCATAACTAGATCGGAGTTTACAAAGCTAGGTGGGTCAACCACATTCAGGAGAAATGGTCTAGGGAGGCTGTGTTCGAGATTCTGGATTACGATCACCTAGAAACCACTAAAACTGACACATACTACAGAGGATGGCATGCCGAGATAAGAGGTTTGCCGACCCGTCGAAAGCGGTCATGGGCCCGTTTGGAGGGGGAATGCGCGGAGCGAGGGGAGGATCCCCTCTCTTCTAGCACACCGAGGCGGGTCTCTAGGTACCAAGATGACGATGCGGGAAGTTCATTTTGAGTCTTGCCATTGTTGGAATCATCAGGTTTTTTTTTTTTACTCTAGAATGGAACCAAAATGAACCCTGTTCAAAGCTTGTCGAAGTTGTCTTGAATTTATGAATACAGGATTCACGTAAACATAAGCATTTAGATTTTAACAAAAGAGAACTTTTTATTAATCGAGATAAAATAAAGTACATGATGCTTGGTTGTCATTTCCATCGACTTAACTCCCGGTGCCGACTAGCCGAGTTCGGTTTTCTAGAAGGCACTCGCTCTATGCTCACATACCCTAACTTTTGCCTAGATCACCCTGTTCGGGTTTTTGTTCTAGCAGGTTTGTCTTATCCCCTAATTTTTGCACGGTTGGTTCGCAGAATACTAATCATCGGGTATCACCTTAATTTTTGCCCGATCAGTGAAAGACTGAAAGGCGGGAGATTATTATGTATGTATCTTTTCGTGTGCTGCTTTTCTGGTTTATTTCTTTTTAAACATGATAACGCTTAAGCCTGTCTAGGTTTACGGGATTTACGAACTCGTTCCCATCCATGTCCATTAGTTTAGCTGCCCCTTTACTAAGTAGCTTCTTTATCACATATGGTCCTTCCCAGTTTGGCCTGAATTTTCCCCTTGCATCAGTGGTAGAGTGTTTCAACTGCTTGAGGACTAGATCACCGACCTTTAGGGGGAACTTCTAATGTTTTACCCGACTGTTATATGCCTGAGCCATACATTGTTGGTACATCTGGAGGTTGTCAAGGGCCTTCAACCTTTGTTCATCCATCATGTTCAACTGTTCAAACCTTGTCCGAGTCCATTCGGATTCTTCTAACTTAGCCTCCAGGGCAACTCTTAATGAGGTCACCTGAGTTTCAACTGGCAAGACCGCTTCCATTCCGTAAACCAAGGAAAATGGAGTTTGGCCTGTCGAAGTACGTATGCTGGTGCGATATCCCCAAATAGCAAAGTGCAACTTATCTGCCCAATCTCTATAACCGGCTATCATCTTAGAAAGAATCTTCTTTATCGATTTATTGGCTGCCTCAACAGCTCCATTGGCTTGTGGTCTATATGGAGAAGACCTATGGTGCTCGATCCCATACTTTTCGATTAATGAAGGGGTTGCTCCTTGAAATTGTACCCCATTGTCTGAGACTATATGATGTGGGAGCCCATACCATGCAAAGATATGCTTTTCTATGAACTTGGCCATCTGCCTGGCGGTGACATTGGTGAAGGATTCGGCTTCAACCCATTTTGAAAAGTAATCTACTGCTACCACAATGAATTTGTGGCCATTCGTTGAGGAAGGACGGATTTCACCAATTATATCTATACCCCATGCCGAGAATGGCCAAGGGGTGGATAAGTGATGGAGCTCGGTCGGTGGCAAATGCCGCATATCTCCGTAAATCTGGCATTGGTGGCATCGTTTGACCTGGGCGATACAATTGGCTGTGAGAGTGAGCCAAAAATACCCTAGTCACTGGTCCTTCTTTGCGAGGGCAAGACCATTCATATGAGGGCCACAGTCGCCGGCATAGACCTGGATCATTACGTTCTGAGCCTCGGAATCATTGAGGCAACGGAGGAGTAGGCCGTCACTGGTGCGCTTGAATAGGTCATTATCTATAATACAAAATTGGGTAGCAAGCCATCGTAGGGTGGTGCGGTCTGAGTCAGAAGAATCTGTGGGGTATTGGCTGGTCTGAAGAAATAAGACTATGTCAGAATACCAACAAGGTTCAGATGAAATGACGAGAACTGAAGGAGTCGATTGAACACGATATGGGGTCTTGGTGGATAGCAAAACCAACGAGCGGATAGGTTGCTGCTGGGGTCCTTCCCATAAGGATGCGAGAGTGGCGAGAGCATTTGCCATTTAGTTCTCATCTCGAGGGACATGGCAGTATAAGCATGAGGTAAATTTCTCAGACAATTCACGGACGGCCTCGACATAAGGGCGAAGGGATTCTTCTTTAACTTCCCAATCTCTAATGACCTGACGAACAACTAGAGCCGAATCTCCAATGACGGATACATGGTGTGCCTGAACCTAAAGAAGAGCCTCGAGGCCGAACAGGCAAGCTTCATATTCAGCGCCGTTGATGGTGATAGCGAATTCTAAACGTTTGGATAATGGGATTATCTCATTATCTGGTGTGACGATGATGACTCCGAGACCTGCTCCTCGGCGGTTTACAGCGCCGTCAAAGTACATTGTCCAATTGTCATCAAGGACTATAGCAGAGGCGAGCTATTCATCAGGGAATTCCAAACTTTCCTTATAGTCAGAGCTGAGGGGTTGATTAGCCAAGAATTCAGCTACAGCCCTCCCTTTAATGACCTTTCGGGTTACATATTCGATGTCAAAATCAGATAGGAGAAGTAACCATCGTGATAATTTGCCAGCTAGAGTGGGGGATTGACAAAAAAACTTCATTGGATCAATTTTGGCTACGGCTTGGACTCGATAGGATTGGAAATAATGTCGCAACTTCTTAGTGAGCCAAACCATGGTAGCACAAGTCTTCTTTACAATTGAATATCGGGTTTCATAATCTAGTAGCTTCTTACTTAGGTAGTAGATGGCATGCTCGCGCTTATCATCATGTTCTTAGACAAGCATGGCTCTGACGGATGTTTCTTCAATGGCCAGATAAAGGATGAATGGTTTCCCTGGGATGGGGGGTGTCAAGACCGGTGGATTGACAAGGTATGTCTTGATTCTGTTGAATGCTACTTAGCAGTGATTGTTCCATACCACGGGTTGTTGTTTCTTCAACAACTTAAAGATGGGTTCACAGACAGTAGTAAGGCAGGCAATGAATCGACTAACATACTGTAAGGACCCTAAAAATGATCGGACCTCTTTCTCCGTCTTAGGGGAAGGCATATCCCTGATGGCTTTGGCTTTGTCTGGGTCCATTTCAATCCCTTTTTGGCTAACCACGTGTCCTAACAGCTTGCCGGAGGTAACTCCAAACACGCATTTCTTTGGATTTAGACGAAGATTGTATTTTTCAATGCGAGTCATGAACTTGTCAAGAACAGCAGGGTGCTCTTCTCGAGTGGCGGATTTCACAATCATGTCGTCCACGTACACTTCCACTTCTTTATGGATCATGTCATGTAGTAGGGCAGTTACAGCTCGTTGATAAGTGGCTCCGGCATTTTTCAACCCGAAGGGCATTACCTTGTAGCGATAAACCCCCCACTCAGTAATGAATGCTGTTTTGACTTTATCGGTGATATTAACCAGGATTTGATTGTATCTTGAGAACCCATCCATGAATGAATACATAGCCGCCCTGGCGGCACTGTCAATTAGGACATCGATGTGTGGGAGAGGGAAGTCATCCTTCGGTGAGGCTTTATTGAGATCTCGAAAGTCTACGCAGACTCGAACTCTACCATCCTTCTTTGGTACCGGGACGATGTTGGACAACCAAGTCGGGTATTCTATTACTTCTATAAATCGAGCTTCGATCAACCTTGAAACCTCTGTCTTAACTTGTTCTGCCCATTCAGGTCTCAACCGGCGGAGCTTCTGTTTGACGGGTCGGAATTTAGGATCAGTTGGGATCCTATGCTCGGCGATTCGTCGATCAACCCCAGGCATGTCTTCGTATGACGAGGCGAAAGCGTTAACATGATTCTTAAGCACTTTTATGTTCTCACTTTTTTCCTTGGGAGTTAAATCTTTGGAAATGGTTACCATTTTTGGATTGTCATCCGTACTTAGGTTTATTTCACTTAATAGAGTTTCACTAATGCCAAAAACGTTATACGTATCGTTACGTGAATGCATGGATCCATCCGGAAAGACATCAAACAAGTAAGCTGAATGGGAGTTATTCATTGCGTAAAAAGCCTCATAGGCGGCATTGTTCGTATCAAAGACATCGGAAATATTAAAAATTACATCATTCACATCTTCCTCCACATGCGGAGGGGCTTCAGCGGCCACGTCGATGGGAGAGGTGTTCTCTATATCATCTGTCAGGGTGGTGCTTAGGTTGCGCTCCCAAGTGGTCCTTTGGGGGGTGGTGCGCGACGGCTCCTCAGACAGGTTAGCCTTTTCGGTTATAGCCCTGGCGAGCTTTTCTACCATAGCCGTCGTGGCATCTTCTTTCCCATTACCCTTCCAGCCTTTCTTCATCAGCAGTGCTATAGCTCTTGTCACGGTTGCCACGACATCCTCAATTTCTGGATCGATAGACTCACCTTCAGGATACATCTTATCTTTCCCTTTATCTTTTTCGGAAATCACGTTGACAGGCACGTCAGACTCCGTAGGTTCAGGTTCAGCTGAAACTATCGTGTGACCGGCCTCAAAGTCATAGACATCTTTAAAGATTTCAAAGCCGGGCCACATTTTCCGTCATGCTCGATTGGTTCGGGCTCCCCTTTATAAAGCCTCTTTCCCTGGATTTCACAAGTAGTGACCATGCGGCAATAACAGTAGGGGACGCGATGATAGGCTTTTCTAGGCTTATACCCCAGTCCAACTCCACGGATGAGGATTTTTGGTTCCAATGCCTCAATAATCCCCTGTTCATGTATTCCTCCACCCCTGCCATGCCTGTAGCCAGACTTCTTCATTAGCTTGCCCATACCCGCGTGGAGGTAGCTGTGCCAAAGGGGTGGGGGTTTTTGAGCCTTACTAATCATGGCAATCTGGAGGCTCTTTTCTAGGTTTGCTTCGGCTTCCATAACGACCATGACGGAAGCAGGATCGGCCTCTATAGTTATCATTCTATCACCATGGATTAGCTTGATCTTTTGGTGTAGTGTGGAGGGTACTGCGCCTAATGCATGGAGCCATGGCCGGCCAAGCAGCAGAGAATAGGTAACAGGAATGTCAAGGACGGTGAAACGTACATTGTTTGTGACACCTTCGACAGTAACCCCTGCCTCAAAGACTCCAATTACATTGCACTTTGAATCGTTATAAGCTCTAATAACAGTGCTGGACCTTTCAAGCATGTCCTCTGACAGTCCCAGATGAGGAAGGATCTTTAAAGGGCATAGGTTTAGGGCAGAGCCATCATCCACCATGACGCACGGGATGACCTTATCAAGAATTTGAACCAGGATGAACAAGGCCCTATTGTGATCCCTTCCTTCAAGTGTAAGATCAAAACTATCAAACATGATCTGAGGCCCTTTTCTTGGGGGAATGCCCTCTCCTATCGTGGCACACATCTCAACGACCGAGGTGGTCGGATTAGCCTCTAGGTCAAGGAGCCGTTTGATCAAACCCTTACGATGCCTTTCTGAGTCAATTACTAGTTGCCAGATTCTGTATCGGGCTTGGGTGTTTTTCAACTGGGTAATGAGGGGATCAACCTCAAGACTAGTAGGGACAGGTGGAGGTGGAGAAGGGGGCCTCGCTGTAGTTCCAACCCTGCCAAGAATTGGGTCTTTGTTTAGACGGAGATACCGGTCTTTCGGCTGATATACACGACCACTCCGGGTGATATTGAGGACATTGTCGAGTAAGACGCTCTTGGTGGCTCGTGTCTCAAATAGGTACTGCTGCTCTTTAGAGTCTGAATCTGGGTCTCGTAGTTCATATTTATCCACACTAAAAAGGTCATGGTGGTCGACCTTGAACAAGTTGGTACTTACGGCCTTGGATTCCCAAGCCATTTCCCCATCCTCATCAGAATAGTTCTCCTTTGAAACAAAAGAATCTACACTGAATAGTGCCTTTCCCTCAGCTTTCCTTCTCTTTCCCATAAATGGTTTAGACCTACGACTCTCTTGTTTTGGTTGGCTTGGATCCATTTCCATTCCTTGAATGGAGTTAACTCCTGGGTTGGCCTGATTGATAAGTTTAAAAATTGAGCAAGATGGAAGGCTGAACCGATGACCAGGATGAAATTATTACTACCCTGCCCCTGGGCAAGGAGGTCGAAGACCGTGGCTTCAAGTAAACCAGATTGGACCATTCCGACCTTACTTTCGAAGTTTGGTAAAGGGTTATTCATAGTGCTCGGGTCCTTATCTGGTTCGGCAATCTTTGCCTCGCTAACCAATTGCTGAATAGCTGAGAGTAGGGCCTTGCAGTTGTTGGTTTGGTGCCCCACCTGAACATGATAATTACAGAAGTTATTCTTATCTTCAGGTTTGGGTGGCTTGTATTCTTGGAGGGACTGTATAAAACCCGCTTCCCTCAACCGTTGGAAGATGACCCGCAGGGGCAATTTATAGGGGTTGGTCAGAACAAAAGAGGGCCGAGGAGGCTGGACCGCGGCAATCGTTGATGGAGTTAGATTGGTTGTAAGTGGCGTAGCTGGGGTATGGGAAATGGTTTGGATAGCAGCCAGTGTTTTTGGTTTAGCCGGCGCTAGGGCCGAGGGTTGCGCTTCATTTTTCCTGAACCACGGTTTGCCTGCTCTCTCGGCCTTCTCACGTTCTGCTTCACGCTCAATTTTTTCTGCTTTCTCAAACACAGCCTTGTAAGAAAGGAAGGAATCCGTAGCCATTTCCTTGCGGAACAAGGGAAGAGATCCTTCGAGGAGTTTGACAATCATTTCCTCAAGGCTAAGCTTAGACTTCATCAAGACCTGGGTTGACATCCACCTGTTGAAGTACTGCTTAAAGGTTTCGTTGGGCATTTGACGGACCCTCTCAAGATGTTGGAGGGTCGTCTCCATCATAGTATTGAACCCATAGTGTACTTTCAAAGCCTCAGATAAGAGCGTCCAGTCGACGACAATATGCTGCGGCAAAGTATGGTACCACTCGAGTGCAGGTCCCCGAAGAGAACAAGGAAACATCTCAGCCAGCACTTTGTTACTTAGCTTCTTTACGCGCATCACCCTTTCGTACATTATGATGTGAGAGGCGGGTGCTCCTGAGCCATCATAATGAGCTCTGTTTGGCATAGTAAAATTGTCGGGGACCCAATCCTCGTCCCTTTTAGGTTTTTTATTAATGATGAGGCGGTTGATGTAAGCTTGGATTTCTGGTGTCACGCCCGAAGGTTGCGTGACCTGGTCGCTGACCGGTTCGCGAGAGATGGTCGGGGCTTGCGGTGTCATGCCCGGAGAATGCATGACCTGGTCGTTGACGGTCTGAGAAGCTATCATTTGTCGAACAAAAGCGGCTACCTCAGGTGTCACACCCGGAGGTTGTGTGACCTGGTCGTTGAATGTTGGAGGCAGCGTAGGACGAACAGTCAGATGGCTGGCAAATGGATTATGGGGGTAAGTGGTGCCTTTAGGAGTTACGACAAACTACGGAGGTGTGAATGAGGGTAGAGGCCAAGACGATGGGCTTTGGTGATTGAATGTCAGAGGAGTGGAGATTTGGGCGAAAGGTCTCGGGTTGAAAGGTACAGCTGGTGGAGTGGTTGAAGTCGACAAGAGAGCCGAAGCCTGTCCAAACTGGAATGGACTCGTCAAGGGTTGGATTGATTGAAGTACAGGTGCGACAGGTCCCGCCTCTACCAAACTAGTCAATATCCATGTTGTTCCATTCGGGGCTTGGACGTCAGATGCCAATACTTGATCGGAATTCCTGTTTTCCAGAGCTCGCTTAATTGCTGCTTTAACCGTAGTTTGGATAGAGGCTTGGAAAGCATCAGAGTTTAAGAACTGCATCATAGCACTAGTCAAGTCAAAACCAGGAGGTGGTTGGGATCCTGTTCCCGAGCTGGAAGTGGGACCAAAGGGCTCTTTTGGAGGGGGGGTCCCTTCGTTTCTTGGAAGAGACATGGTCGGTCGAGGGGAACTTTGGCTTAACTGAACTCGCTCTGAATCTGATTCCTCGCTGGAATCGGTATGGGGGATTCCTTCAACTTCCGTGGTGGCAACCGGGGTTAGAGGATGACGTATCAGGTGATGTTCTATCCTTTTCCAGGCCGGGGTATGACGGTCAGTGCGCCTCCTCCTAGCTGAAATGGTAGGCAGCGGATCAGGCCATACGTGGATTGGAAAATGATATGCGTGGTATGCATGCTTTTTGTGCCTTGGGAGTGACGTGTAGTGCGCATGGCTGCACGTAGATTTGGTTAGAGATGATGTGATGGCTTATCCCTCCAACTTATATGAGACGTGTGTACCTCACGTCATACATAGCGATATGTGATGACGCAACAGAGGTACAAGAGAAGTCCTACACATGTTGCTAAACCTCTTCCACGGGTGGAAGTGGTTAGGGCAAGTTGATTTATTTTTGGTCCTTAAAGCCGATGTATGGGGGTGCATGATCATAGAGCACTTAGCATGCGAATCGGCCCTGTTCCAACCTTTTGACTCCCGCGTAACGCCTCTTTGGTAGGATGGAGTTTGGCTGCTTCACCGGAAATGGCGAAAGTAGCGCGTCCCAATTATTTTATTCATTTTGGGTAATCCTAAGGGGAATGATGTGCTAAGGCTTTTTTCTAACGCGGCTTTGGTATAGGGTTGTTGATGTAGAAGGTTCCCGTTTACCTTGATTCCACATTTACTCAATCACTACCCGAATGGGCGTGGTCATGGGAGTTTACGTGTTGGTTAAAACGAGTGATCCACCCACTAGGCATGTTCAATTCCAACAGGGCATGAGTGATACTTTGTGAGCTTCTCTGGTGAAATAGGGTACCTAAAATTACCGAACTATCTACACGTGTGAGGACAAAACGTCATAAGAAAAGAATGAAGTTTTTAATTTGGCCAATGATTTCAATACATCATCAAAATCTTTTAAACCATGAAGGAAGATTCAAGTTTAAAGAAAGTCCCCAGCAGAGTCGCCACTGTGAGCGGACGACGACCCGCGCGGCTGCGTGAGCGGGGGCCGGACCCGGTTGGGTCGGCCCATTTTTTTTTTGGTTTGTCGGGGAGATGAGTGTGATGTGGTTGAAAAGAAAATGATTTTGCATATTGTAATGCTTAAAAGATACGAGATCGAAATCCCGTACTTAGAATAGAGTCGCCACCCGGTTCAGCTCAATCGGGAAATTTTCGGTACGATTTTCCCACCGGGTGGTTGGACCATACCTTAAGTAGAGATTCCGAGTTCGGATGATGTTATCTACTTTTCATTAGGCCAAATTAGGATACTTCATTCTTTCTTAATCGGTTTAATCCACCCTATTTATTCGTATTTTCAGTTATTTTGTGGTTTTCGCATTTATCAAGCAATTGAAGCGGAAAATAAAATATTTACAATCGTAAAAGAAAAGTAAGTGCAGAAAGTAGAATTATTACAAGGTTTTCAAGTCCTGTACTTTTTCTACGTAACAAATAAAATATCCGAATGTCCGATATATACCCACCTGCAGATGATAGTTGACACGAATATGACATATCTATTTATAATATCATAAAGCCCGATTGAATGGCTAAAATGAGGTTCGAATGGCATTTGAGGGGAAATTCCATTTTTGTCCAGATTTCAGATCCGATTGTTGCTTTAATCGGATTACAAATGAATATACAACTTGTTGTGGGGCGGGTCTGTTTTCAGGAGGTTTCGAACCTCCATCGTTGCACTATAGGTCCTAGCTTTAGAAAATAAATTAGTTTGGAAATAAACAAAAACAATACTGCTGTCCAGAAAGCCAAGCCGCCGATGGCATCTGATGCCGCCGACGATATAGTTGATGTCGCTGGCGGCATGGATGATGCCACCGGCGACATCGATTGTGTCACGGGCGACATTAGCATGTAGATGGGCACAGGGCTTTCTGAGTACCGTAAAGAAAGGGTTCTGCGAGAAAGCAAGGTCTCCGGGGAACGTGATGCTAACGGCGGTACCAACGATGTCTCTCGCGACATGGGTGATACAGCCATCAACATCGCATATCTCCGACGGCTCCAATTTCTTGCTACGGCAGCAGTTTACAGTCAAAATGACCGAAAACTCAAAAAAAGAACACAAATCAACAAAAGTTAGTGCAAAAACAATAATAATAATGCCAAAGCTATGAGACTCAGGATTTTCACCTCGGGGTTGTGAATCCACCTCTTCGTGATCCGAATAAAACACCTCCGGGGAGCTTGTTACAATGATTTAGTAATGATTTTAAGTGTCTTTTGGTTTCTAAGTTCTGCTAAAGTGATTTTGGCTTAAAGTTTTGTTGATTTTAACTCATAATCAGAGAGTTCAAAGAAGAAAAAATAGGAAAAATGGATCGGAATCCCTTTTTTTCTGTTTTATCTAATTCTTATCTCACTATCATCTATTTCGACTTTTTAAAATCCCTTTTCTTTCTCTTTTTCCTCCTCTTTCAAGTGCAGCCCAAGGTGCCTTTTTATAGGTGGAATGAGGTGCTTTTTAGGGCATTTTTTAATAATTCCACCGAAAGTGGTCGGAAAGGCTGTCTATAAGAGGACCTGCTTCAAGTCATGTCACCGGCGGTATGATCGATGTCGCCGACAGTATGATGATATCGCCGGCGACATGGGTGATGCTTTTGGCGGCATCAGCATTCAGCATGCCTTCAGTTAGTGGGTCAAAAAAAGCCAAAAAGTCAGGAAAAGTGGCCTAATAGTGGAAAAAAGGCATCTTTATGACTTTTAACAATATTTTAAATGGTATTTTCTATTTGGGTGTAAATCATCGGTTCAAGCTCCTACCGAACGCGTTATCGGCTACGCCAAACTGGATTCTACCAATTATAAAATTCACAAGGAATATTATTTTGGTAATAAAAATTCTGAAAAGAACTTTTATTTTGAGGTATCAAAATCGGGTACACGTCATCATCGTCTCGCGAGAGGGACTACAAAATCCCGTGCTCACACTTATTGATTACCATCCAGGAAAGGCTAATGTAGTGGCAGATGCTCTCAGTAGAAAGATAATGATGGCACTACGGGCTATGAATACGGGGTTAGCTCTTACCAGTAGTGGAGCCTTAATTGCAGAATTAAAGATTCAACCTGTACTACTACAACAGGTTAAGCAAGCACAAAATGAAGATGATGACTTGAAGGTTATTCGAGCAAGGGCACAAGTGGGTATCATAGACGACTATATGGTTCAAGAAGATGAATGTCTATTTTTTAAAGATAGACTGTGTGTGCCAAACAATGAAGAATTAAAGAAGAATCTCTTACATGAGGCGCATAGTAGTCCTTATGCGATGCATCCAGGAGCAAACAAGATGTACCAAAATTTGAAGAGCCATTATTGGTGGAATGGAATGAAGAAAGACATTACTAACTATGTTGCTCAATGTCTAACTTGTCAACAGGTGAGAGCAGAACATCAAGTTCCTTCTAGATTGTTGCAACCTATAACAATTCCAGAATGGAAATGGGAAAGAATCACAATGGACTTCATGACATCTTTACCACTTACACAGAAGAAATATGATGCAGTGTGGGTTATTGTAGATAGATTGATAAAGTCTGCCCATTTTCTTCCAGTTAGGATGGACTATACACTTGATAGGTTGGCTGAGTTATATGTAGATGAGATAGTAAGGCTACACGGAGTGCCTATTTCAATCATTTCTGACCGAGAACCAAGATTTACTTCGAGATTTTGGAAGAAATTGCAAGAGGCCTTAGGTAGCAAACTTCATTTCAGTACTTCATTTCATCCTCAAACAGATGGTCAATCTGAAAGAGTAATTCAGGTGTTGGAAGACATGATGAGAAGTTGTATCATTGAATTTGAAGGAAGTTGGGATAAGTATTTGTCCCTCATGGAGTTTGCCTATAATAACAGCTATCAATCAAGCATACAAATGGCGCCATATGAAGCATTGTATGGAAGGAAATGTCGAACTCCATTATATTGGACCGAACTTAGTGAAAACAAGATTGTGGGAGTGGATTTGATTCAGGAGACAAAAGAGAAAGTAAAACTTATTCAGGAGAGATTGAAGGCTGCATCGGATAGACAAAAATCTTATGCTGATCTAAAAAGAAAAGATATTACTTATGAAGTGGGAGATAAAGTGTTTCTCAAAGTATCTCCTTGGAAGAAAGTCCTGCGATTTGGCAAGAAAGGCAAGCTCAGCCCAAGATTCATTGGCCCATATGAGGTTATAGAGAAGGTTGGACCGGTAGCTTATCGATTGGCACTACCCCCAACACTCGACAAAATTCATAATGTGTTCCATGTGTCAATGTTAAGGAGATACAGATCAGATCCATCACATATCTTATCTCTTGATGTCGTAGAAATCAAATCCGACCTGACGTATGAAGAGGAACCGGTACAAATCTTGGCGAGAGAGGTTAAACAATTGAGAAACAAGTCTATTCCTTTGGTAAAAGTACTTTGGAGGAATCATAAGGTTGAAGAAGCAACTTGGGAACCGGAGGATACAATGAAAACTCAATATCCACAACTGTTTTCATGGAATTTTCGGGACGAAAATTCATAAGAGGTGGAGAATTGTAACGAACCGAAATTTCCAAAAAAAAAATTTGCCTATAATAAATTACTATGGTATTAAAATATCATGAAAATTATTTTTATTGTTATTATTGTTATTGGATATAAGGCATGAGGAAATAAGAGCTAATTAAGTAAAAGGGATGAAATGAGCATTTAATTATTTGATCAGGGGTACTATTGGAAATTGAAAAAAAAAAAGAAAAGAAAATTAATACATACAGCATCTTCTCTTCTTCACTTTCATTCCTCTTCTTCTTCTACACTTTACATCTCTCCCTTAACAAAATTCTCCCTAATCCAAAAACTTCCGATTTCTTCAATTCAACTTCGAATTCTTGTTAGAAATCGATCCTTAAGCCCTCTATCATCATCAATTTCAGTGAATCAAGACTAGAAGAGGAGGATTTCAGATATTAAGATTTGGATGAATAGTAACCCGAGTTTGAGGTGAGTGATTTTTGGTAAAATTAAAGCTTAATTAGTAGAATTCATGGTAGATTAAGCATATTTATGGTATTAGGAAGTTTATTTACGCAATATCTTGATAGAATTATATATGGTTATTGTAGAGGAAGCTATTGCAAGTAAATCAAAGGCAAAAGAGGTAGAAGAGAGTTAGAAAGAGCATAGAAAAAGGTTTGTGTCCCGAATTTCGATTTCTCGGTTTTTCGGGAAATTTTCCAGATTATATACCTATTTTGTTTTAATGTTTTTTCTCATTATATAAATCCGATTTGAAAAATTCTTGATTTCATTGACATCTACAGAAAGTAAGGAACATATGTTCAGAAGAAACCTTATTGAAATTCGTTCGTCTTCAATGTGAAATTTTCGTTTGAAGTTGAGTCACGAAATCTGTTTTTGGAAAATCTCAGCTTGGTACACTGTTTATTATTTTGATCATAACTTTGGTTATACAATTTGAATTTCTGTGATTTTGGTGGTTTTGGAAAGATAAGACATGTGTCTAATTATGTTTAGAAGAAAGTTCTTCGATTGGGTGATGTTTTCATAGTGAAAAATGCAGGGAAAATCAGGTTTTGAAACCTGGAAAAATTCTGGAAAGTATGATATTGATTTTATTGAGTTTTAATTGAAGTTTGATGCTTAAAAATTTGGGATTTGGATTTTTTAATTACTGAAGTTATGTTGAATTATGATTGATAGTTTATACTGGAATTTTTGAGATGTTACTTTGATTTATTGCCCTTATTAAATGAGTAGAATACGGGTCAGGGTAGATTGGCGCCAATAAAGGGGGGTACAGTACTGTACAAACAATTGAAGCTTATATATATATATATATATATATATATATATATATATATATATATATATATATATATATATATATTGATATTGATATTGAAGCTTCGGCTTCAGGGTTGACCGATATATTGATTTTTGAAGCTTCGGCTTCGGGCTTGACCGATATATTGATTTTTGAAGCTTCGGCTTTGGGCTTGACCGATATATTGATTTTGAAGCTTCGGCTTCGGGCTTGTCCGCTCCCGTATCCATTTTACCGTTATTCAGGACTTGTTTACTTTGGGCAATATATGGTTAAAGTGTTTGGAAAAATTGGATATAAATTTGATTGTACTTTGAAAGGATTACTATATAAGTTTTATGATTTGGTTCCATAGAGTTGGTTAATTTGTTTTTGACTTATAAATATACTTTGTTTCTATTTTAAAAATATTCAAAGTTGTTATGTTTTTTTTATGGACACCACTAAGCAAATTGCTTAGCGTGTAGTTTTTTTTCTACACGTAGGTGGAGAACTTGTAGATAGCTTGGACCAAAGTGGTACAGGTGGATCAGCTTAAAGAGCAAATAAGGAAAGACTCGAGGTGGATACGTATTTTAATGTAATATTATGGTTTGTAGAATAATGGCATGTACTAGATAGTGTGAGAAATATAAAGTGATATTTGGAGAATAATTTGGAGTCTCAAACATTATATTTGTATTGCACATATTAAATCTACAAGTATTGAATTTCTATATAGTGGAGTAGAGTTGTTTATTGGGTGATTATTGTTACCGTAACGCTCCCTATAGGGGGGGCGTTACACTGCGGTCCCTTTTGAAATCTAGACCTTTTAGCCATTCTTTGTTATCTATCTGAATTGATCTTCTCAATACCCACAGCAGCATCAACCAAGTCCTTAAACACTCTAATTTTTTGTGCAAGTAAATGCACTCTAATTTTATCATTCAGCCCATCCTCGAATCTCTTACATCGCCTAACTTCACTGTCAATGATATCATGAGCATACCTCTCGAGTTTGAGGAATTGAACTTCTTATTCTTATACAGTCATTCATCCCTGTCTCAAAGACAAGAACAATTTCCTCTGCCCATCCTTGAATCGTTCACTAACGTACTTCTTATCAAATTGTTCCAAGAAAAGACCCCAGGTGATTTCTCTGGGTCGTCTTTCTCTCACAATATTATCCCACCACCTCCTAGCTTGTTCTTTGAGTAGACCTTGCACATAGTCTAATCTCTCTTCATCTGTAAAACGAAGCCTAGTCATACACCATTTAGTATGATCAAGCCAATCTTCTGCAAATGCTGGATTCACTGTATCCCCTTTGAAGTCATCAGCCAGAAGCTTCTTAATTCTTTCAAGAGGAGTTCTCTCCTCTCTTCTTTCAACATGAGGTACAATAGGAACTTGAGGGATTTATATGTTTCGAAGTACTTGTGTGATTACTTCAGTAGTCATATGCTGAAGTAAAGCAGCTTGTGCTGGAGTAGGTTGTTCAGGAAACCCATGAACTGGTGGAGATTTATGTCTTTATTCATCCCCATGCCCAATACAGACCGTACTCTTGACATCCTCTTCCTCATTCTGACTGTGACTACTACTAGCCATTCTTATTCCTAAAAATTGGACCAAAGTGGATCAAGCAACTAACATGTCATATTTATATCCTAAATGGCATGTACATACCAGTCCTAGAATCGCGTAAACCTCGCTCTGATACCAACAAATGTAACACCCCCTTTATAGGGAGTGTCACGGTAACGATAAACCCAATAAATAACTCTACTCCACTATATGAAGTTCAATACTAATAGATTTAATATGTACAAATACAAATATAGCGTTCCAAACTCCAAATTATTCTCCAAATATTTCTCAATGCCACTTTACATTTCTCACATTATCTAGTACATGCCATTATTCTACAAACCATAATATTACATTAAAATACAAATCCACCTCGAGTCTTTCCTTATTTGCTCTTCAAGCTGATCCACTTATACCACTTTGGTCCAAGCTATCTACAAATCTCCACCTACGTGTAGAAAAACAACTACACACTAAGCAATTTGCTTAGTGGTGTCCATAAAAGAAATACAATAACTTTGAACATTTTTTTAACACTTTAAAATAGAACAAGGTATGTCCATAAGTCAAAAATAAATTTAAACAACTTTATGAAAACTAAATCCAGAAACTTATATAGTAATCCTTTCAAAGTACAATCAAATTTATATCCAATTTTTCCAAACACATTAACCATATATTGTCCAAAGTAAACAAGTCTTGAATAACGGTAAAATGGATACGGGAGCGGACAAGCCCGGAGCCGAAGCTTCAATATCAATGTATCGGTCAAGCCCGAAGCCGAAGCTTCAAAATCAATTTATCGGTCAAGCCCGAAGCCAAAGCTTCAAAATTAATATATCGGTCAAGCCCGAAGACGAAGCTTCAATATCAATATACTTTTATCAAAATATCGGCGAAGCCCGAAGCCAAAGCTTCAATTGTTTGTACAGTACTGTACCCCCTTTATTGGCGCCAATTTACCCTGACCCGTATTCTACTCGTTTAATAAGGGCAATAAATCAAAGTAACACCTTAAAAATTTCAGTTTAAACCGTCAATCATAATTCAACATAACTTCAGTAATTAAGAGATTCAAATCCCAAATTTTAAAGCATCAAACTTCAATTAAAACTCAATAAAATCAATATTCATACTTTCAAGAAATTTCCAGATTCTGTGACATGACTTCCCTCGCATTTTTCACTATCAAAATATCACCCAATCAAAGAACTTTCTTCTAAACATAATCAGACACATGTCTCAGCTTTCCAAAGCCACTAGAATCACAGAAATCCAATTTTTATAACCAAAGTTATGATCTAAACACTAAACAGTGTACCAAACTGAGATTTTCCGAAAACAGAATTTGTGACTCAACTTCAAACGAAAATTTCACATTGGAACCGAATGAAATTCAATAAGTTTTCTTCTAAACATATATTCCTTACTTTCTATAGATACCAATAAAATCAAGAATCGTTCAAATTAGATTTATATAACGAGAGAAAACATTAAAACAAAACAGGTATACAAATCTGGAAAATATTCCGAAAAACCGAGATATCGAAATTCGAGACACAAACCTTTTTCTAAGATCTTTCTACCTCTCTTCTACCTCTTTTGCCTTTCATTTCCTTGCACTAGCTTCCTCTACAACAGCCATATATAATTCTATCAAGATATTCTATAAATAAACTTTCTAATACCATAAATATGCTTAATCTATCATGAATTCTACTAATTAAGCTTTAATTTCACCAAAAATACTCACCTCAAACTCGGGTTACTATTCATCCGAACTTTAAATTCTAAAATCCTCCTCTTCTAGTCTTGATTGACTGAAATTGATGTTGATAGAGGGCTTAAGGATCGATTTCTAACAAGAATTCGAAGTTGAATCGAAGAAATCGGAAGTTTTTGGATTAGGGAAAATTTTGGTTAAAGGAAGAGTGGAAGAATGGAGAAGGAGAAGATGAAAGTGAATGGGATGAAGGGGTGAAATGATACGTATAGGATTTTGGACTTTTCTTTTCTTTTCTTTTTTTTTCAATTTTCAATAATGCCCTTGAACAAATAATTAAATGCCCAATTCATCCCTCTCACTTAATTAGCTCTTATTTCCTCATGTCTTATATCCAATAACAATAAAAATAATTTCTATGATATTTTATTACCACAGTAATTTATTATAAGCAAATTTTTAGAAATTTCGGTTCGTTACATTGTTTATTAGTATTATTATTTTGGTATTGAGGACAAGTATAAGGGTATAGTTATAGTATATAAATGTATATAGTTATAAATATATTAGTTATACATGATATATTTTTATAAATAGTTATTATTGTTATTATTATTAATGTAATAATGGTATGTTAAAATGGGTATAGTTGGACTATATAGTAAGTGTAGATATATATGAGAAAAGAGGTAGGATTAGGATCAAAACTCTCAACCTTACAAATTCTTACACATGTAGAAGAGAGAGAGGGATTTAGAGAAGAAGTGAAGAGAAGAGAAGAGAAATAGAGGGAAGAAGAAATCAGGTATGTCAAAAAGATGAATTGATTCTCTATGGTTTAGTAATATAATTTTTAAGAAGTTAGAGATAGAATTTGAGGTTATGACAAAAAGATGAATTGATTCTCTACATCTCTAGGTTACTTCTGTAAAATTTGAGGATTTTTGGATGGGTAGATCAATAACTATGATTTTTATAAGATGAAGTGTCCAGAATTGGATGATGAAAGAGATGAGGTGAGTTTTGAAATTAATCTGAGATTGTTATAGTGCTTAGAAAATTCTAAGTTTTTGATATGTTATTCCCTTATGTGTATAGTTTAAGTAGGAAAAAGCATCAGGTCGATTCATGTTGTTTATAGAAAGTTATGGTCATTTTACTATGCTATTGTCCAGATTAAGGGGGACTGAAACAGGTTTTGAAGGAAATTCCCTTTAAAACATATAAGACTTTGAAATTTTTAAAGTTTTAGTATGTTATCACGTTCTGTATTAGAGATATAATAAAAGAAGAATCAGAGCATTTGAGTTAGTGAGTTGAAAGTTATGAATTTTGAAGTGAAGTGAGGTCACAACGATACTGGTTCTAAGTGCAGGAAAAACAGGACAGAATTAGAGTTCAAAATATAAAATTTGTAATACATGGAAAAGTGATCAGAAAAATATAAAATTTTGATATGTAATAAAGCTATGTCTTAAGAGTAAAATGAAACTAGAATCAGGTCATTTGGTTGAGTACTTTGAGAGATATGATTGATTATAGTCAGTAAGGTCACAGAGATAGTAATTCTATTATAGTTTATATTAATCTTGATATATTTACAAAATGGTATAAGATGTATATATGTATGTTTGATATATAAATATGTATGTTATAGGCGCTCAAAACAGTGAAGAGATTCCGGAGAATGGTCCAAGTCGTTCCGAGAGAATTAGCTCGGATAATGTTGTGAGTATAAACATGATATGAATATATGGGTGAAATGTGTTGATGTGTTAATACGTGAATGTGATATGAATTGTTTTGATATGAAATTGTATGAGAAATATGTTGATATGTGTCATTTGAATATGATAATGGATTGAATTCTTAAGTGAAGTGAATTGACGCATATATGAATTATTAGATATGTTTATAATGAGAATTGTGTTTGATAAGCTGGATTTATATGATATATCTATGTGGAATATATGTTCATTTGCGTTAATATATATTAATTGTAAGTTCAATGGTTCGTATAACAAACATTTGCACTTGAATATATGAAAAGTACAAGAGATGTTGTGACATAGCTGATCAAACATTGCAATACATGTTCTGTTCCTCTGGACCTATATGGTCAACCAATTGCAATATCTGACAAATGGACCGAAAGGTCAACCACTTGTTTAGCTGGACTAAAAGGTCAACCAATGTTACATAGCTGACCAACAAATCAATTGACAATTGTTAGAAATATTACATGTACCCCGGGGCAATAGTTTGGCTGGAAATGTCACAACAATTAAGTAACCGGTTCATTCATTCTCATATAAGTGTGACTGTATATTGAATTTGTTAATGTGTGTATATATGTGATTTGTTGATGAATTTGTTATTGTATGTATATATGTGATTTGCTAAATCCATAGATTGTTTATATTCATCGAGTTGCGCCTCATATAAAGCGCTAAATTTTTCGGAGGTGATAAAGTTCGTACTAGAAGCTCACTCCCTGTAGTATCATTTGAGAAAGATTGGTTGGCTGTGTTTCATCTAGTTCCCTCTCCTCACATGACAAGCATATAGTATAGATGGTGGTCGAGTTGTGGGTTTTGTTATGTATTTATACATATAAATAAAGTATTAGTTTAAACATAAATGTTTATATATACTATAAACATAAGTGAAGTATAAGAAAGAAAAAAAAATAATTTATATGTGATTACTATTTATACAGTGTGAGTAGTATATGTTTTGGGTTGTTTCACATTCCTTCACAGTTTCAGACGGAAGTAATATTGGCTTTGGATCAATTAGCTGGCCACATGGAAGAACAACTTTCATTACATACTTGTACAAGGTAAAGTAAGTTTTGACTATCTTACATCTAACATTTTCCTTTTACTTGATTGGCATGCTTTCAAGGCCATATTATCTGGTTCAGTTGCGAATTCTTTGTTGATTTATCTTTGTTGTTAGAGGCACCTCACCATGTCCCAATCAAGCTGGCATACCATGAGGCACGTACCTTTATGTCAAACCTGTCAAAAGTTAGCTTGTTTTTGACATTTAATGCTATTCTTGAAAGGAAACTTCAATAATTTGAAGGGTGCTGAAACAGAAAGATTCAATTTCAGGTAAATTAATACTGATTTTCATTAATTTTCAGTTCTATTACGATGATTATTCGGTACACAGCAAGCACCGCCATACACCATAAATTTATCTTAAAAGCATTTAATGTGTAATCTATCTTTCTACTTTCTAATTCCATATTATATCCTACCTAAAATAATCTAATACCATAATATTAACTCTAATTATATTTAAAAACATTTAAACGTATTAATTATATTTATAGTTAATAAAAGGAAAGGAAATAAATATATTTATCCTTTTTCCTAATTCAAATTTTATATACTCACCTTAAGTGTAATTATTCTCTATATTTTCTTTTCAATTTAATTTGATTTAACTATTTTTTTTCCAAATTTAATTGTTCCGCTTAATTAATTTTTCTTTTTCAAAAGTATATTATTTTATGTTTTTCAATATTTATTGTAATTTCAAATATAACACTAAACCTTAATAAAATTAATTATATTTAAATTCAAATCTTAAATATTTGACAATTTAATATATTTTTCATCTTCGTATTTTTGAGATTTTTTTACACATTGCACCCTATTATGCAACACAAACTCACAACCTTTGCCCCTTTACATTAATGTATTACACATATTTTTACTTTTTTAGTTTATAAGTTTTATATTGATATAATTATTTTTATTGATCTATTTATAAACTTCAAAACCTAAAAATAACAATAAATTTTTTTTCATATGTCTATGAGTAATGTGCCCAAATCATGCCCTCGTCATGGAAGGGACGTGTCGAAATCGCATTTTTGTCTTTAATGAAAGTGCATCATGTGTAAACAATAAATAGTGAAATAAAAGTTCTTCATATTTTAAAATTAGTATTTGACCAATTAGCCTTTAGTCAAGTGATACATCCACTAGTTTGGATGGGGATGACCACCTGCAAAAATTTTACTTCTTCAAAAAAATAGTATTTGAGCATAAATTTAAATCACAATTCTTAAATATATAACAAATTATATTATTTTAACTAATTTTTACATGTTTGATTATATGAGTGTATATGTGACGATTTTGAAATGGCAGAAAAGTTTTGAAGTTATAGTTGTTGTAGTAGATTTTTATCGAAAATAGTCAAACGAGTAAAATATATGCATCGCTAATGTTGTAATGTAATGTTGTAATTTTCCATGATATTCTTTTCTAATTTTGTGAATATGATAGCCTTAGTCAAAATTACTCTTTATTTATAGTTTTTGGGTTGAAGTTAGTGTTTTATATTGTGGTGAATTTTGAAAATAAAATCCTAAAAATAATAAAATTACAAAAAGATTTGAAAAGTATATTACATTGTTAAATATTTAGCATTTGAGTTTAAAATAATTAATTTTATCAAGTTCTAGAGTTTCTGTTTTAAAAATTAACTAAATATTATAAAACATAAAATAATAAAACTTTTAAAAGAAATAAGTAAGTAAGATTAAATTTGAAAAAAAATAATTAAAAAAATCAAATTGAGAAGAATATATGGAGAAAAATTTACTTAAGGTAAGTATATAAAATTGAATTAGGAAGAAGGAAAAAAATATTTTATCTCCTTTACCAATTATTAAATATAAATACAATTAATAAAATTAAATGTTTTTTAGATTGAATTAGAGTTAATTAATAAGTTATTAAATGTTTTTGGATAAAGTTACGATAAACTTGCCATGTACCGTATAATTTTTGTTTCTATTATGTAATTTATATCCTGGTTTTTTACTATAGGCAAGTATAAATAGGACTCGCTAACAAATCTGAATAGATCTTGCTAGGATGTGTATATGTTGATAATTTCAAATTGATTTGTTAGAAGTCCAAATATTGCAGAATTCAGCTCATGTGGAAAGATTGCAGAGTGCTGCCGGCGAGAAAATGGACTATAAAAAGAACGTAATGAAACCGAGGAATTGGAACTGGATCCTAGATATCTTGATTTAATTCCGGTTGTTATCGAGGAAATTTATAATTGTTCTGCTACTCAATGCTTGACGAGTCTGTTTATTATGATTATAGTCACACTTTCTTAAATACAGAGTAGGCTAGTACGAAATTTATGGCTCGCTAAACTCCTCACACAAAGTCAGATGGTGTGGGAGATGTCTGGGCCTTATATCGGAACTGGGTGCGTGACTGGAACGAATTAATCTAGGTAGAACATGCTTAAAAAGCCGGTAAAGCCAATGCTAGCAGTGGGAGGGTATTTGTCACTGTTCGACAAGATCATTTTGTACCTATACTTGCATCCTGTTGGCGGAATTGCTGAACAAGCTAAACAATCAATCGTACTTAGCTTGTCTAAACCTTATCATAATGACCCTGTAATTGTATGAAATCCCGTTACAGATGAGTTTATTAATCTTCCGAAGGTTAGGATAGTTAAATATCCTAATCTGAACTTGGCAAAAATGCATAACTTAGCCTCCTTAATCTGATGTGGCGTCTGATGTGGCTTAGTTTGAAAAAGTAATGGCATTTATTTGAGTTTTAATTTTAAAAAATAAGGGTAATGAGGAACGTTGCTCACTTTTTTACCCATGAAGTTCTCCTCCTTCGCTGTACAAGCATCCACAACAAAACCCATGTAAGTCTTTCATCAATCCATAAAAAAAATGTCATCGATTTTGTCTCATGCCTCTTTTGTTCATGACATTACGAAAAAGAGAGAAATAAAAAAATGATAATATGATTATAAAAATAAAAAAAAAGGGTATTTTATTGGTATATTTAGTCATGTTCTATTGCTCTTAGGGGTGGCAATTATAAAAGTACTTTTTGTTGACAATTTATTAGACATTTTTCTAGCTTTTGAAGTATAGTTGCAGTTAAAATAAAAATGAAAATACTTTTAGAGCAATTTGAATTTGTACTGTTTAAAGATGTGATGTATAAGAGTAGTTTAGTCCATATGCATATATTATGTGAAGAACTTTAGTACAAAAAGAAATAATAACAAATATAAAGAGGTAAGGATAAAAGGCAAAGACCCATAAATTATTTTTCTAAAAACAGTGAGATGGTTAAAATTGAAATTAGGTATATTTATTTACCCTAAAGTTAAGGTCAGGACTTGGTGCTTCAAATAGGTTTCTAGAGGCAAACTCAGGATTTGCTGAAAAAAAATAAAGAAAAACCCATCTATTGTTACTCTTTTTTTTTATAGAATGTTCTTACTCTATTATTAAGCAACAAGAGAGATAAAGACAAGCATATTGTAGCGGAAGACAGATTGATCAGTAAGGTATAGTTTGCATTTGAATATTAGAAAAAGACAAGAAAGGAAATTAGATACCAAAGAAAATTCTCACTCCGGGCACATTTGTTCATTATCACTTAAGAAAAGAAATGCAGATTTCAATGTAATACACATTCTGTATAATTAACGTAGATTACCCTAATTCGATAAAGTTGCTTGTTATATGGAAATGGAATAATGCAACGGTGCTTATATATCACCGCACAATCCACATACATCATTTCTTCATTGCTTCATTATTTCTTTGTAAGCAAGTTTTAGTTTCCAAAATGGCAGTTGTTGTTGATGCTCTTGTTTCAAAAGTGGTGGAATTGCTGATTTCTACCACTGCTAGAGAGATTGAGCAAGAAATCAGACTTGTTGTTGGTGTTGAGCAAGAAGTCCAAAGCCTCACTTCCAGTCTCCGATCCATTCAAGCTGTGCTCATCGAGGCAGAGAGAAGGCAATTGAAGGACGAAACTGTTCAAATCTGGCTTGGTAAGCTGAAAGACATCGCCTATGATATTGATGATGTTGTTGATGAGTGGAGTTATCAAATTCTCAAATCACAATTTCAGAGAGGTGAAAATTCCCTCAATCCTACAAGGAAGGTACGATCTTTCAGTTCCCTATCTTGTTGCTTTTGCTTTCGGAAGGTTGCTGCACGCCATCGTATCGCTGTTCAAATCAGCAATCTCCATCAGAGGCTGAATGTTATTGCCTCTGAAAAAGATAAGTATAGCTTCCGACCGTTGACAGTCAACGAGGAACATGGTGAACGAGATATAACTACCTCTGTTATTGATTTATCAGAGGTGAAAGGCAGAGATGTCGATAAAGAAAAACTTGTGAACTTGTTGTTGTCGGAGTGTGGTCAAACGTCCAAGCCAAATTTCATTCGCCGTGCCTCAGTTATTTGAGCATTGGGAATTGTCCGAAGCTGAAGGCATTGCCAAATTTCATTCGCAAAAATTCTACGCTGCATGAGCAAATTTCTTAGATGTTTCTTATCGACCACTTGTTCTTCAATAAAGGTAACTATGGTTACTTATTATTTTTCATATGATATTATTTTTCCCTTAAATTTAATGTTGTTTCCTTCTTAATGCAGCATTTTTAGTTTTGGAAAGAAACGGTTCTACCTGTTACTATCTATGAAGCACGGAAACTCCTAGACACTAACGTTTCTGTTTCCGTTTCCGACTCGGAAACCTGAAATCACGTTATATTTTGCGTTTTCTGTGCGTGTTTCCGATTTCCGGAAACGTTTCCTTTCCCGTTTCCGTGCTACATAGGTTACTATTGATGGTGCTGATCCTCCTATTGGTGCTCTTAGCATAGCCTTATCTAAATTGAAATCTAGCAGGACGGCTCGGCAAGTGCGTGAAGCTTAAGAGCATGCCTTTCTTGGCAGTCAGAATTGGAGGGCAAACACATGAAAATGCCAACAGCTGGACATAGTACTAGTGATCTTGTAAAAGCTGTAGTTAATAAGCTATAATTATTAGCTATTAGAAAATTATACTTTTTATATTAGATAATTTTATTTTATTTATTACATAGATCGCATATAAGCCTATAAATTGGCATCTATGGCTGTAATATTACTGTGCTCATAAGCATCATATGCTTATGTGTGTCATGGTACTGTATTTGCAGTATTACGTTATCATATTCTTTGTTATCAACATATACTAAAGCATGTGAAATCATTTTAAGCACTCGAACTGGTTCTTATCTATTTTTTTAATGGAACTATAGAGAACGAACATTTCAACTAGATTAACACGGAGATGAAGGGATATAAAATAGTATGTAACAAGAATATGAAGTGCTAAACATGATTGCTGTTATGATGGGGTCTTTACACGACTAAGGTAATTTTTTTTGGACTGAATGTACCATAAATGATTATAAATGAATGTAGTTTAAATATTATAATTGATCATAATTGAATTAAATCCAATCAATTGAAACTAAATTAAAGTCTCAGTGAATGAAAAAAAAATTTTATTAGAGACTCACTCATTACAATCAGGTGCGTGATCTGATCGGATCTAAATGTAGTCGAACCAAAGCTAAGGTGAAAAAAAAAAACTAAATTAAAGTCCAAAACAAGCAATCATTAAGGGGATGAGATTGATGAGCTGTCATTCTGAGATCCTTGCGCAAACTTTGAGGGATGTAAATCAATCGCCATAACCGTCGCCGTGGATAAAAATGTACTTTCTCTAGCCGTATGTTCCCTTCCATATCCCTCATTCAGATTTTATCATGTGTTAGATACAAATGAGAGAGAAACAGAAAAATAAGAAAGAGAATTGAAAATAAAAAAAACTAAATGAAAAAAATATAACATGCCAAAATCTAAATGGGGGACATAAAATGCAAAATATAAGTGGGGACATCAGATTTAATTCCCCGTCAACCTAACGATGATTAAGGCCGGTAACTAATTAAATGACCAGTTTGTTTGGGTGACTAGTCATGTCATGAGTCTAATATTTTTTTTATTGAATTTACGCAGTCAGAGGGAATTTCACGAGTATAATATGGAAGATGGTATTGTTGCTCAATCATCAAGCTTTTAGGCACAACGTCGAGGGTCGAGGGTCAAAGTTAGAGATGAAGATGAATGTTCGATTTGGTCTAGATCCGTGGATCCATATCCATTTTATAGAATCCAAATTCAACTATTTTTTAGATTCATCGGATTGGATCCAACAAAACAGTATGGATAGGTATAGGATCCGGGTATGGATCCAATAATATTAAAACTTCCCAAAATATGTCCAACTTCCATTTATAAGAAAGCTGAATTAAATCAAACATAATTTGAATCCAAAAATGTGTTAGTTCAAGTACTTACAAACAAGTTCAGTTTTGAACATATCCTTCGTGGAAATTGCGATGGCAGCCACAAGCAGCACAAATAAGTACATAATTAATTAGGCCCTGATATGGTAACTAACTATCAAACTATTAACTATACTGATGGATCTGGATCTGGGTAGATCCATATCTGATGGATTTGAATCTATATATGTATATTCACTGGATTTAGAGCGGATCCGGATCCAAAATATAAAAATGGATCTCGACTAGATCTATCCAAATCCAGTTCAAATCCATCCCATTACCACTCCGAGTCACTGGGAATAAGAAGGTGATTGTGACTCAAAGTCTAGTCGCGATTTGAAATAAGAAAAGTTTGTCAATGTTGACTTTGAATAACATTACAAGATTAGTATAACAAAGTTATCATAATCGTACCGTACCGGCCAATTTAATCTGTTTTACCGCAAATCGGTTATGGCTACAGTACGATTTAACTTAAAAACGGTTTTTAAAAAATGGCTATTGCGAAATGCAGAAGTGTTGCAAAAGATCAAGAGAGCGTTGCAATAGACCCAGAAAGCGTTGCAAGAGAGTGGTATGATGTTCGGTAAAACCATTAATTATATCAGTAATACCGCGTACCAAAATCTTAACTGATATGAAGTCCGATACGGTTTTAATAACATTGAGTGTAACCAAGTTTAAGTCTCGGTTTAGTATTTCAATTTTGGTCCCATGAGTTTTTGTTCACCTGAATTGGATTATTGATCCTTTTTATTTTAAGTATATATAAATCAGTTCTTTAATTCAATTTTCAAAGCGATCACTTTCATCACATTGTTAGGTTATTTGTAGAGAATTTTACATCAATAAACGTCATTGTAACTATTTTGTTTTGCTTGACTTCTATTTGATGGTATCAGCATTCATCAAACCACTCGAAACTCGCACTTATTAAAAGAGAGAATGAAGAAGAAATTAAAGATAAAGGACTTAGATATGAAGGCGCACTTCAAAGCTAAAAGAGAACACTCCCATAAAGCAAGAGAGATATTGACAAACAATAGTGGCAGACAAGATTAGAATTTTCATTTTTCGGATGCTATTAAGTTTTGGTCGATATATTACTGTCTAGACATCTTTTAATTCGATTTTTTTCATTTAGGTACCGTTTAATCCGATTTTTTCCACAATTTTTAAGATACTAATACTTATAATAATTATAGTTCAATTTTTTCAATTCAAAAAAGTTAGTTTGGTTGGTAAAACTAATGTACAACAAAATATTCTCCCCATACAATTTTTATTTTGAACTCAAACTGAAAAATAGTACTCTATAAATTAAAAAAAATTAGTGAGGATATTTATTTTCAAGAAATTAATTTTAATATTAATGTATTTTTATATAAAAATTAACCAAAACTTATATTTTCATAAACCTTCTGAAATGAAAGTATAGAAATTTAAAGATGATTTCCACCCCAAGACTGACATTTTTCATTGATTTTTATTCATTAATTTTTATCAAAGCTATAAAAATATTGATATAATGTCATTAAAAGTTAAAATAATTATGAGTATTATAAACATTTACTATTTTGCATTTTTAACTAATTAAACTTTTAAAAACCTTATTGCCACACTGGCCAGTCCACAAACATCACCACACCACACAAAACCAATCCACATTTAAAATTCCGAGCATCAGCTGTGCTTATATATCACCATCACCACACAATACCAATCCACAAACATCATTTGTTCAGTGCTTTTAGTTTCCAAAATGGCAGTAGTTGTTGATGCTCTTGTTTCAAAAGTGGTGGATGTGCTGATTTCTACCTCTGCTAGTGAGATTGAGCAACAAATCAGACTTGTTGTTGGTGTTGAGCAAGAAGTCCAAAGCCTCACTTCCAGTCTCCGATCCATTCAAGCTGTGCTCGTGGAGGCTGAGAGAAGGCAATTGAAGGACGAAACTATTCAGACCTGGCTTGGTAAGCTGAAAGGCATCGCCTATGATATTGATGATGTTGTTGATGAGTGGAGTTATCAAATTCTCAAATCACAATTTCAGAGAGGTGAAAATTCCCTCAATCCTACAAGGAAGGTACGATCTTTCAGTTCCCTATCTTGCTGCTTTTGCTTTCGGAAGGTTGCTGCACGCCATCGTATTGCTGTTCAAATCAGCAATCTCAATCAGAGGCTGAATGTTATTGCCTCTGAAAAAGATAAGTATAGCTTCCGACCGTTGACAGTCAACGAGGAACGTGTTGAACGAGATATAACTACCTCTGTTATTGATTTATCAGAGGTGAAAGGCAGAGATGTCGATAAAGAAAAACTTGTGAACTTGTTGTTGTCGGAGTGTGGTCAAACGTCCAAGCCTCGTCTCATCCCCATTGTAGGGATGGGAGGGATTGGAAAAACGACTCTTGCTAGAGTTGTCTATAATGATGAGGGGGTCATGTCTCGTTTTGATAAAAGAATTTGGGTTTGTGTATCTGATCCCTTTGATGAGATTAGAATTGCCAAAGAAATTCTTGAATCTCTTCAAGGTACTACCCCAAACCTTAATTCTTTTTCAAATATTATGGAGAGCATTCAGGAGTCTATCAAGGGGAAAACGATCTTGGTGGTTTTAGACGATGTGTGGAACGAGGATCCTAAAAAGTGGAAGCAACTAGAAGATTGTCTAAAAGGTGGTTCACCAAGGAGTTGTATTTTGGTGACCACACGTAATGAGAATGTGGGAAAAATCATGGGTTGTTTCGAGTTGGATATATTCCGAGTTGGACTGTTGTCACGGGAGGAATCTTGGGAGTTGTTTTGTATGATTGCATTCAGTAGGAGGTCAAGCGAAGAAAGGGTGGGACTAGAAGAAATCGGTAGAAAAGTCGTAGAAAGGTGCAAGCGCTTGCCTCTCGCCGTAAAGTCGATAGCAAGTCTTTTGCAGTTTAAAGATCGTAGAATGGAGTGGCAAAGTGTGTTAGATAGTCAGTTGTGGGGTATGGAAGAAGTTCAGAGAGACATTGTAGGCCCATTATGGCTAAGTTATTATGACTTACCCTCTGAGCTGAAACAATGTTTCTCATATTGTGCGATCTTCCCCAAGGACTACAAAATGGCAAAAGATGATTTGATTAAGCTCTGGATAGCTCAAGGTTACATAAAAGGAACACAGTCGAAAAGCATGGAAATGGTTGGTGGCGAATATTTCCAATATTTAGCAATGAGGTCTCTCTTTCAAGATATTGAACTAGAAAAATATTCTGGAGTTACTTGGTGTAAGATGCATGATATGGTGCATGATTTGGCTCAATTACTAGGGAAAAAAGAATGTTATACTATACATCTTAACAAGAGTTTGCATGATTCAGATGGCAATTCATTACGCCATTTAAGTATTAGTTTGAAAGCTGGAGTCCATTGTCCTGTTTCACTTTACAATCTAAAGAAGTTGCGAAGTCTCATTTTTTTATCAATCCAGTCTTTCAATGAGCTCACTCTTTTGAGCTCTCACTGGAGTCCATTAGATTTAGAAACAATATTCAATGAGCTCACTCTTTTGAGAGTGCTGAGATTATGTAGTTGTGGTATAAAAGAAGTCCCATCCAATATAAATAGATTGATTCATTTGAGAGAACTCGACTTATCTGATAATTACGAGTTACAAGGGCTACCAGATACAGTTTGGGAATTGTATAATCTGCAAATCTTGAATTGGGGTGGCAATGGAGGAACACAATCTTTTAGAGGGATACGAAGATTAACCAATTTGAGGCATTTAGGAAATTCTGCTACATCGTCTTTGCTGCCAAAGGAGATGGTGAAATTAAGTTGTTTAAGGAGATTAAATGAGTTGAACATTAATGTTAATAATGAGGAGGCGTTTTCCCTTAAACACCTAAAGAACTTTAATCAGCTTGGTGGATCATTGGCTATATACTGGTTAAAACGAGGCGATGGGGATGTTGAAGATGCAAAGCAAGCACACATGAAGGACAAGAAATACATTACTGAATTGCTGATATATTTAAATGAGGAAGAAAAAGATCTGGAGTGGAGGGAAAAGCAAGATGAAGAGTTGGTTGAAGCTTTGAATGTTCCTCCAAATTTGGAATTCCTAAGAGTGTTCGACTATCAAGGCTTAAGACCTCCAAATATGTTGGATTCACTAACTGTTGTGGAATGGGTTTACTTGCATGATTGGAGTTGTTGTGAGCATTTACCAAATAATTTGGGGAAATTGCCTTGCCTTAAAGAACTGCAATTATCGTGCTTTTACAGTGTTAGAAAGGTGGATGCTGAGTTTTTGGGTTCATCCTCGACAACAAGTGTTCCATTGTTCCCTAAATTGACATCTCTACATTTCTGGTCCTTTGTCGAATGGGAAGAATGGAACGATGGAGATGAAGAAATGTTGATAATGCCATCTCTGACTATTTTGCATCTTCGTCATTGTCCAAAGTTGAAATCATTGCCTAAATTCATTCTCAAAAAGACTGCTCTGAAACTCTTCATTACAGAGTGCGATGCTCTGGAACAATCTCCAAGTCGATTCATGAATTTTGGAAGTGAAACCAAAGACAAAGAGTGAGAGAAGGTCTGTCTTGCAAATATCACTTGTACTTGTATATCTTTGCTTTATTGTAACTTTTGTAGCCAACTTATTCTTTTTAATCTGATTATCAACTTATTTTTTTGGCAGCCACATCGTGGCCACCACATCGCCTTGTTGGTCCAGCCAATTGAGCCAAAGCCCATCGCCTTGGGTCACATACCTTCATTGCTAGGCACTGCGATTTCGTGTTTTTGTATTTCTTGTGTATGAATACCAATAGAGGGCAATGCATACCTATGTGGGCTATTGGGATGATTACAAAAGCCTAGGAATTTGAATCCATTTTCATATACTACAACTAAACTTTATTTGTTTTTGTCATTTTCAACCTATTTTGTTTCAAGCTTGGATAAGGTACATTTCTATACAAACTTAAAGTCATCATATAAGCATACAAGTCTGCTATGAGAAACACCCCAATGTTTACCTTATTGTAATTTTTTTGCATAAAATAAAAAAATATATTCAGTGGGCGTATTAAACATGTTTTAAAAATAATACTCCTTCCATTTTCATAAGTTTGATGTTTTGACTTTTTTTCCAAAAGTTTGACGTTTTGGAATTTCAATGTATTTTTTATTATGCTTTTTCTTATTTACTCATGTTTTAATTAGGAGGGGGATAATTGATTATGAGTCGTAATTAATAAGAAAGAGAAATTTTGTATAAAATATAAAGGATAAATTAATCATTTTAATGGTGTCATAAATATTTCATTGATTTTGATGATTCTGTTAGAGTGTCAAAATTTTGGAAATGGAGGAGTAATTTTTAAGGGAACTTGTCAATAACCACCATGTCTCACTAAAATATTTACAAATTCGCCACCAAGTCAAAACTAATTATATATCTCCGTTCTCTTTCTAACCTATTTACAAACCACTCATTCCATCTCTCTCTCCTTTTTTTCTTTCTTATTTTTCATTTATCTCTCAAACTGTTTATTTTTTTGACATGCTACTTTGAATTTTTTTGTTCGTCTTATTTTTATCTTCAAATTGATATCCTCTGTGACATTTTTTAATTTTTCAATCTAGTAGATCAGTGGAGATATCTTGTAGATATCTAGTATATCTTAATTTTAACAGTTTTTTATGAAATCTAATGACATCTAACATATATTTAATAGATATATAATAGATGTGTATATGATGCTTTCATAAATAATAAATAGATCTGTATCTTTTTTACGATGATTATTTTATAAAATACAACATCCAGTATATATCTAATAGATCACTGTTAGATATCTAGTAAATATCTAGTATATCTTAATTTTAACAGTATGAAATTTAATGACACCTAGCATATATTTAGTAGATATATAATAGATTCATATCTTTCTTTACGATGATTACTTTGTAAAAAATAAATAGTAGATATCTAATAGACATTTAGTAAACATCTAATATTTCGCTTCTTTTATAAATATTTCTCAATTACACCGTATCCTTATAACTAGTTTCCATGGCTTTTTTTTTGTGGATTGTTACCAATTTTCAAATACCTATCTAGTCCGGTCAGGCATTGTACCCTATTGAACAAGTATAGGCCTCCATACAATAGAACTTACTTTAAATTGGGCCTCAATACCATATTACTCTAAATTAGGCCTCAGTACTATAAAGCTTACTTAATTGGGCCTCAATATAATCGAGCATACTCTAAATTGGGCCTATTAGTAGTTCTCAAGCTGCCGTCTTCTTCTTCGTATTGTCTATGTTTCTCTGAATTCAGCTGTTTCTCTGGTAATTTTAGCTCTCAAATCATCTACTTGAGTTGGTTTTTTGTTTATATTGAGTTAGTGACAGGAATTTAGAATTGCAATTGATTTTTAATTGAATTTGATTATTCATTGCCAAAGTCCTCTTTGTTGTAAATTGATAGGGATAGGCGGAACTCAGTGTTATTCACATGAGTTATTGTATGATCTCTATCATTTTGCTTTCTTTTCCTCAAACACATATCTATGATATAATTGTTGTCGAAATAGGTTAGGGATTTAATGACAGTGATGATTTAAGTTGCCAATACTCGTTCTTGTTTATCAAGCTTCTCATATTTAACAGATGATGAACAAATTCAGTAGAAGAGTGAAAGGAGAAGACAATGATGGTGAAGGCTAGAATAGTGGAGAGGTTATGAGAGCGAATACAGTGATATATCAACTGCATACAAACTGTTTGATCAATTGACTACAAGAAATCTGTGCTCGTGAAATTTAAAAATCGTGTATTCATTTTTGTTTACTTGTCATTTACAATTTTCTAGGTATTTTTCATTTTCGTTTATTCTTAATTAATTAGTTTATTAAGAAGCGTGAAACTTGTAGGAAGACAAAGTAAAAAAATATGGAGGTACTCTAAACTTATAATAAGTCCGCTGAGTTTTTTTGGAATAAACGTAACGCTTCCCCTGTTTTGAAGTATCATAATATTTGAGAGGTTGAAGTTAACATTGAAATGAGTATTATGCAGGTAAATGCAATACAGATGAAGGAAACACAAGCACCACTGAGAGAGCATTTCAAGATCGTCAATGCCAGGTTTGTTTCAACACAAGTGCTTATGTTCGGTTGGTTAAATTACACTTGAAAAATTGAGTCCAGAACTGTGCATTGGTGTTTGATAGGTTGATGCTGCCAATGTTCGCATAAGAAAAGTGTTAAGTCACACTCTTCTTATTACAGAGCTCTTCCAACAGGTATTAAATACTCCAAAAACGTTTTCTTTTATTATAAATGGGGAGCAGCTGAAGTTTCCGATAAAGCCAGCAGATTTGAAGAAATGAATAGAGAGCCCCTGATTGACAGGGAGTATGTAGAGAGAGACAAGAACAATCCTCAGATTTACAATTACTTGGCATAATTAACTTATATATGTCATTTTTGAAATCAATCTCCTTCCTTGTACATCTCTTGGGATTATCTATGCTCTCAGGGTATGCCAACTTGGGTAAATTGGTCTAAATTGGGCCTGTTAGTAGTCCTCAAGCTGTGGTCGTCTTGTTCGTATCTTGTACGTTTCTCTGAATTCAGTTGTTTCTCTTCCCGCCACCAGTCCTTTCTTCTTGTGCTTTGCTGCTCGCTGGAATCCAATTCGGTGGAATTGAGATGCTTCTCTGGTAAGTTGCCAATATAACAAAAAATAAAGAGAAGCAGAGATATATTGGGAATGAAACTCCTTTTAATTTGCTGAATAAATTAACCTAAGCAATTACAATTTATAGGCTGTAAAGTGAACGTTACTTGCAAAACTACTTCCCTGAAATAACTCAACTACTTATTCAAAAGGATAAACAATGACTAAGTCAATAATCTGCAAACTAAAATAAATAATGACCAAGTCATGCTAAGAGCAAACTAAAAAACTTAACAGCAAACACAAAAAAATAAGCTGCACTAATTTTCAATAGCCAATACTCGTTCTTGTTTATCAAGCTTCTCATATTTAACAGATGATGAACGAATTCAGTAGAAGAGAGAAAGGAGAAGACAATGATGTTGTAGGCTAGAATATTGCAGAGGTTATGAGAGCGAATATAGTGATCAATTAACTGCATACAAACTGTTTGATCAATTGACTACAAGAAATCTGTGCTCGTGATACTATATGCTCTCAGGGTATGCCAACTTGGGTAAATTGGAGCCTACTCGAAATTTTTTTTGATAAAATGCAAGAAAAAGATGTTGTGTCTTGGAATACAATGTTGATTGCCCATGTGAATGGCGGGTTTACATTGACGCTTTGATGTTTTATATGGGTTTGAGGCTGTTAGGGATAGGATATAATGCACATACTTTTGCAGACTTATTGACTATTTACGTCAAATTGAAGGAATTGGGGCTTACTAGGCAGGCTCATGGGCAGGATTTTGTTCTTTGGCTTTTATCTAATTCAGTTATTTCGAGTTCGGTTCTCAATGCTTATTCAAAATGTGGTGTTATGGATTTTTCAAGGCAGATCTTTGATGAGATGAACTTCAGGGATGTTCTCACTTGGACATTAGTGGTTTCAGGGTATGCTCAATGGATGAGAAATATGTAGAGAGAGCGAGCAATTAGTTGGATAGAGATTGAAAATAAGGTGCATTCATTCACTGTGTAAGATGGAAATAATATTGGCTTTGGATCAATTAGCTGGCCACATGGAAGAACTTCCATCACATACTTGTAAAAGGTAAAGTCAGTTTTTGGTATCCTTGCTTTGACTATATTACTTGTAACATTTTCCTTTTACTTGATTGGCATGCTTTCAATGCCATATTATCTGGTTCAGTTTTGAATCTTTACAATGTTATTCTAGAGATTTTATTCCAAAAATTTCAAATAGACTTTGACATCGATGATTTTTACTTATTTGTAATTGATTTATCTTGTAATAGATCTACATGAAGTGAATTTAAGATGAATGAATTGTGAAGGTAAAATCTCTTCACATTTATTACCAAATATTTTTTGAATTGTGTTACTGAAAGTCATAGATGATTTTAAGATGAACAGATATGTTCACTGCTATCAAATAATATCAGCAAGTAGCTCAAAACTCTAGTGCCTGCTTTTCAACCAGGTTTCTTTCTTCTATATATAATGATATTGAAGATGAAGGAGAAATAATGCTGTGTCTGAGTTCTTGGACGGTTTGGAGTTGTCCAAAAGCTGAAGTGATTGCCAAATTTCATTTTCAAAATGACTAAACGGAGTCTAGAAATCTCATGTTGTGTGCAAACTACAGTTGGATTGAATATGAGACTTTGGCATTCAGGACTGTAATTATTCAATTTTTCTCCTTATTCCTCTTTTAAGACTTTGACATTCTAATTTTCCTGTAAACTCTGATGCATAATATTAATAATGCTTCTCCCTCAAGTTGAATGTCTGAGAGATGGTAATGAAATTGAACTATTCTTTGTTGATTTATCATCTGTACATTCTTATCTTCAGTTGAAGTATATTTATATATACTGATGCTTTGACTTTCATAGTTGTTAGAGGCGTGCGACCCAGTACCTCACCTGGCCGCAAGCAAGGTGGCATACCACAGGCGGGTGCCTTTATGTCAAAAAAGTTCAAACCTGTCAAAAGGTGGCTTTTTAGACATTTAATGTTATTCTTGAGAGGAAACTTCATTAAATAGAGGGTGCTAATACAGAAAGATTCAATTTGAGGTAAATAAATATATGCATCTTCAGAAATTTTTTTTTTATTTAAAAAGTAAAAAACTCTGTATTTTCTATTTGCGCATGTTTTCAAGATCATTTTCAATACTAATTTTGTTTCCGGGTATCCATTCTTTTTCCATGCCACATAGCATAATAATTTTGTTTATGATTTCCATTTTGCCCTTTGTTTTCTTATACCGCCTCACTATATAAAGTGATCACATTAGGGTTCCGAGCTCATTCCTTCACTCTCCCATTGCACTCTATTCTTCTGCGGCGACGATCAATTTTCAGGTAATCTCTCTTCTCTTCAATACCAAATCTCTTGTAGTTTCAGATCTACGTTTCGATAGTCATTAACTGATCCTTTCGTTTGGTACGGGATAGAATTTCCATCGTAGTATATGATTTTGTTTCTATGTAAAGTTAAAATTGGCTTCTCAAAATCTGGATTTGAACTCTTATGATCGGTTGTTTGGAGAAGAATCGGTCGATTTTATTTGTTAAATCAGGATGCCGAAAGTTTTTTTGCAATGTATATATAATCAATTTGATTCCCTGTTCCGACAAACTCATATTTGTTGTTTCAGGAAATTACCTTTATTTCATGGAAAGGAGCTCTGATGCTTTTGATGCAAAGAGAGGCAGAAATGAAGGGATGGAAATTGGATACGAAGAGAATCAATATTCAGGTGCCTCAATTTCAGATCTTCCTAGAAGCATGGTAAAAAATATCATTTCGCAGTTATCTATAAACAGAATTGCTATATCAAAATGTGTTTGCAAAACGTATAATTTTGAATAGGATAGAACTGAGAAATGTTTCGGACTAATAGACCGGATTGGCTGGCGGTGAATTCAGAGTAGGCAAGTATGAAATTTATGACTTGCTAATAAATCTGAATAGATCTAGCTAGGATGTTCATCGTCCTATAATTTTGTATATGCTGATAACTTCAATTTAATTTGTTAGATTTCCAAATATTGCAGATTTCAATGGTTCAGCTAACGTTGGAGGTCTGAGAAGATTGCAAAGTGTTGCCGGCGAGAAATGTAATGATGGTAATGATGAGATGCCTCGACTGTACGCTGTTATCCAGTGAGTCCTTTCAAAATCAGAATCAGTTGGCCGAATTCGAGGACTAATATTGAACTTTGCCCAATAAACTGGATTGGTTCTGGCTTCACGAAGACTTGCGGTGAATTCAGAGTGGGAAAGTATGAAATTTATGACTCGCTAAACTCCTTCTCGCACAAAGTCAAATGGACAAAAGGTGCTCGTGGGATGATATGTGTATGTAAGTCGAAGTCGATTCAAATTGACTGGTGAGGAAGTGGTATACAAGTATGATATGGTGGAAGTACTTGGAATTACGAACGAGAAGGAAGTTGTAACTGTTGCCCCTCTGGTAAAAGTTGCTGGTTTCAAGACTACAGGGTTGTGAATTCGTGCAACTTGTTACTTTGCTTGTCTAAACCTTATGATAATGACCCTGTCATTGTATGCAATCCCGTTACAGATGAGTTCATTAATCTTCCGGAGGCTAGGATAGTTAAATATCCCGAGCCATATTGTCTAGCGTTTCGCCTTTTTACAAGTGGCTTTGGTTTTTGCCGTGCAACTATCCAATATAAAGTAATAAGAACATTTTTGAATTATAATAGTCACAATAAGGGCTTGTTCATCATTGATATCATTCTTGACTCCATTTAATGTATTTTCTGTTAATATTTTAGTGTAATTGGATCAACTAGGTTGACCAATGCGATCGTGACATTTCACCGAACAAGTTTGGAGAGTGCGGAGTGCACACTTGTTCGGGTACTGTTTACGATTTGGGGGTCCGGGGGCAGCGCCCCCGGGTGCGGGGTCCAAGGGGCGGCAGCCCCTGGCGGGGTCTAGGGGCAGCACCCCTAGGCAGGGTCCGAGGGGCGGCAGCCCCTGGCAGGGTCCTGGGGCAGCGCCCCGGGCTGGGGTCGAGCTGCCAGGTCAGCTCGAAATTTTTTTATTCCTGAACCCACGCATCCTTTGGAAAAATTCAACAGAAAATGAATTTTGTCCGAAACGGTGTGTCTGTTGGACACAACTGAATTCGGAAGAAACATGTCTTTTGGACATGACTGCTCCCCAAACAGCATGTCTGTTGACGTTTTTGGCTATTTAATTCACCAAAACGATGTTGGTCAAAAATACAGAAAAACTCGGTTGGAATTTCATTGCAAACGAATTCTTGTTCTTGATTCACTTTCTGATTTTATCCGATTGAAAAATTTGGTAAACCGGCCAAATAAATTTCAATCTGACAGTGTTTTTCGCGACTTCAGAAATATCCAAGCTATCCCAGATTTCCAACAAAGATTGAAATTTATTTTTTCTGAAGATGTTGAATGCTGAAACTGTTAGGGAGATGTCCAGTAAATTTGCAAAACTGGATAAGTTTGAGGGTCAGGATTTTCGAAGATGGCAGAAAAAGATGCATTTTCTGTTGACAACACTGAAAGTGGTTTATGTTCTGAGTTCTCCCATGCCAGAAATCATAGAGAATGAAACTGTGGAACAAACAAGGAAGCGCTGCAAATGGGAGAATGATGATTACATATGTCGTGGGCACATTCTAAATGGTATGTCTGATTCCCTATTCGATATATATCAAAACGTTGAATCTGCAAAAGAACTATGGGATTCTTTGGAATCAAAGTATATGGCAGAGGACGCTTCTAGCAAGAAGTTTCTGGTCAGTAATTTCATCAATTATAGGATGGTTGATACTAGACCTGTCATGGAACAATATAATGAATTGTTAAGGATTCTGGGACAATTTGTTCAACATGATATGAAGATGGATGAATCCATTTCTGTTTCTAGTATCATTGACAAACTGCCACCATCTTGGAGAGATTTCAAGCATACACTGAAACATAATAAAGAAGAGTTGACTCTGGTTCAACTTGGCAGTCATCTTAGGATCGAAGAATCCTTAAGGGCTCAAGAGATTGAGAATAATCCTAAGAGCAAGAACCAAGTTGGTACTGTTTCTATAAATATGGTTGAAGAAGGTGGATTTTCTAAGAATCCAAACAGTGACAAAGGCAGTAAACGCAAGTTTAAAGGAAACAACAATAAGTTCTCCAACAAGAAGCCTAAAGTGGCGTGTTGGAAGTGTGGCAAACCTGGTCATTTCAAGAAGGATTGCCGATTTGGTAAAGGGAAGAACAATTCTGGTTCAAGTGGATCTAAGGATCCTGAAAAGCAACAAGGTCAGATTTTAATGCAAAATTGTAATTCTAATCAGAATTATGTGTCTTTAATATCTGAAGCATTTTATGTGCAGGATGATGATGTTGCTTGGTGGATTGATTCGGGTGCAACAAGTCATGTTTGTAAGAATCTTCGTTGGTTCAAAGATTTTCAACCAATCGAAGATGGATCTATATTAAAGATGGGAAATGTTGCGACTGAACCAATCAAAGGACTTGGAAAAGTAGATATTGTCTTTACTTCTGGAAAATGTATTTGTCTAAGTAATGTATTGTATGTTCCTGGGATTCGAAAGAATCTGTTGTCTGGTGTTGTATTAAATAACTGTGGGTATAAACAAGTGTATGAAAGTGGCAAGTATATCTTGTCGAAACATGGTACTTTTGTAGGATTTGGATATTTATGTAATGGTATGTTTATGTTAAATATTAAAGTTTCTTTTAGTGATCAATCTTCTTTCGTGCTTTCCTCTAGTGATAGTAAAAATTTGAATAAATCAGAATTATGGCATGCTAGACTAGGACATGTACATTATAAAAGATTAAAAGATATGTCTAAAATGAGTCTTATACCCACCATTGATTTAAACTGTGAGAAATGTAAAACTTGTATGTTGACAAAGATAACCAGAAAACCTTTCAAGAATGTTAACCGAGTGACTAATGTATTGGATCTAATACATAGTGACTTGTGCGATTTTCACTCTACGCCTTCAATAGGAAATAAAAAGTATGTTATTACTTTTATTGATGATGCATCCAGATATTGCTATGTTTATCTATTACATACAAAGGATGAGGCTCTTGATAAATTTAAAATCTATAAACAAGAGGTAGAGTTACATCAAAGTAATTTCATTAAAAGTTTACGCACTGATAGGGGAGGTGAGTATTGTGATCCAGTATATTTTCAATCTACTGGTATAATACATCAAACCACAGCTCCCTATACACCACAACAAAATGGTGTGGCGGAAAGGAAGAATAGAACATTGAAAGACATGGTTAATTCTATGTTGTCCTATTCAGGTTTGAGTGAAGGATTCTGGGGTGAGGCTATGCTAACAGCATGTTATTTATTAAATAGAATTCCTAATAAAAGGAATAAAATTACCCCCTATGAATGTTGGTTTAAAAAGCCACCAAAGTTGAGTTTTCTAAGAGTTTGGGGTTGTAGAGCAGTGGTAAGAATCACTGAACCGAAAAGACGAAACTTGGGTGAAAGAGGTATAGACTGTATCTTCATTGGGTATGCAGAGCATTCCCATGCATATAGGTTCTATGTAATAGAATCTAATGACTATGTATCTGTAAACTCGGTTGTAGAGTCAAGAGATGCTGTTTTTGATGAAGATAGATTTACATCTATATCTAGACCAAGAGACATGATTCAGAATTCATGTAGTGAGAACCCTGTTCATTCTAAAAGTTTATCTGGTGGAAATGTTTCCTTACCTGGGCCATCTAGGAAAAGTACTAGAGTTAGAAAAGCTAAATCTTTTGGAGATGACTTTCATCTTTATTTAGTTGAAGGATCGAGGGATGAGGTTGAGAATCAGTATCAATATTGTTTTATTGTTGAAGAGGATCCAAAAACGTTTAATGAAGCTATGGCTTCGAGAGATGTTGCCTTCTGGAAAGAAGCAATCCAAGATGAGATGGACTCTATCATGTACAATAATACATGGGAATTGGCTGATTTACCACCCGGATGCAAACCACTAGGAAATAGGTGGATCTTCAAAAGGAAAATGAAAGTGGATGGTACCATAGAAAAGTATAAAGCCAGATTGGTTATCCAAGGCTTTAGGCAAAAAGAAGGAATTGACTTCTTTGATACTTATGCTCCTGTTGCAAGGACTTCTACTATTAGGTTGTTGATAGCCCTGGCAGCTATACACAACCTTGTAATTTATCAAATGGATGTTAAAACTGCATTCCTAAATGGTGAATTAGATGAGGAAATCTATATGAAACAACCGGAAGGGTTTGTTGTGTCAGGTTATGAAAATAAGGTATGTAAGTTGAAGAAATCTTTATATGGATTGAAACAAGCACCGAAAGCTTGGCATAAAAAAATTTGATGATGTGGTTTTGTCTAACGGTTTTCATATCAACCAAGCAGACAAATGTGTATATAGCAAGTTTGTTCTTTCTGGTAAAGGAGTCATGATTTGCTTATACGTGGATGACATGTTGATTTTTGGTACTGACCAAAATCATGTTAATGAAACAAAGAAATTTTTGTCATCTAGTTTTGAAATGAAGGATTTGGGGGAGGCTGAGGTGATTCTTGGAATACGAATTAAGCGGAAGAACAATGTTATTTCAATCTCCCAATCTCATTATATTGAGAGGATTTTGAATAAATTCAATTTCAAGGATTGTTCTCCAGTTAGCACTCCCTTGGATCCTTGTGTTAAGCTTCTGCCTAATAAAGGTGTTGCAGTATCTCAACTTGAATACTCGAGAGCCATTGGTAGTCTTATGTATGCCATGATTAGCACTAGGCCTGATATAGCCTTTGCTGTTGGAAAACTTAGTAGGTATACTAGTAATCCTAGTTCACATCATTGGCAAGCTTTAAGCCGAGTATTCAAGTACTTAAAAGGAACCAAGGATTATGGTTTGACCTATACTGGATTTCCTTCAATTTTTGAGGGTTATTCAGATGCAAGTTATATATCCAATGAAGAAGATAGTTCTTCCACAAGTGGATGGGTATTCCTTCTTGGGGGAGGCGCTATCTCTTGGGCGTCAAAGAAACAGACTTGTATCGCTGATTCAACAATGGAATCTGAATTTGTTGCATTGGCAGCAGCTGGTAAAGAAGCTGAATGGGTGAGAGATCTCGTTTATGATATTCCATTGTGGCCTAAACCAATATCACCTATATCTATTAGGTGTGATAGTGAAGCTGCCTTGGCCAATGCTTACAGACAAGTATATAAGGGCAGGTCTAGACATTTAAGTGTTAGACATAGCATGATTCGGGAACGCATCATGCAAGGTGTCATATCACTAGAGTTTGTAAAAACTGAGCAAAATTTAGCCGATCATTTAACTAAAGGGTTAAGAAGAGATCTTGTGCACAAGTCGGCTATGGGGATGGGATTAAAGTCCATCTGAAATCTCTCATGTTGAGATACCCAATTCCCATCTAATATGACATTAGATGTAGAATTCAATGTGGAAAGCTTAACATTTGGAGATTGGAACACATTAGTAACATCATCCCAAGGTATGTGTTCAGACCTGCAAGATAAAGGAGGTTGAAGTTTATCTTCTTAATAGTTCTTTTGAAAAATTGCATATGCAGGTGCAAGAGTAAAAGAGCTACCTATGTGAGCATGAAGTTTAGCTGCTTCAAGAAGCTTGGACTTGGCTTTGATATGCTTATGAAGGATAAGGACACAAGGCTAGTAAAAGATAGTGTCAAGTTAGAACTTTTAGAATTTTGACTTATGTGTATATTATCTTCATGTATTCATAATGAATAACTAAGGTTCAATCCATAGTGACACCTTGGTATTCGAATATTTGGAATGTGTAATATACTAAGATGAAATTCAATCGTCACGATATTTCATTTATGCATAAGTTTGTTGTTTGTTGTGATTTTGTTTAGTTAATCAAGGATTACACTAAAATGGGGGAGGATTGTTAATATTTTAGTGTAATTGGATCAACTAAGTTGACCAATGCGATCGTGACATTTCACCGAACAAGTTTGGAGAGTGCGGAGTGCACACTTGTTCGGGTACTGTTTACGATTTGGGGGTCTGTTGGACACAACTGAATTCGGAAGAAACATGTCTTTTGGACATGACTGCTCCCCAAACAGCATGTCTGTTGACGTTTTTGGCTATTTAATTCACCAAAACGATGTTGGTCAAAAATACAGAAAAACTCGGTTGGAATTTCATTGCAAACGAATTCTTGTTCTTGATTCACTTTCTGATTTTATCCGATTGAAAAATTTGGTAAACCGGCCAAACAAATTTCAATCTGACAGTGTTTTTCGCGACTTCAGAAATATCCAAGCTATCCCAGATTTCCAACATTTTCTTGATTAGATATTGCTTTTCTATATTTATAAATTGTGGAAGTTGATCTTCTAATGATCTAAACAACTATCAAAGACACTTTTATTCTTCTTTGTGAAAACCGTCTTCCTTTCCATTGCTGTTAGCTCGAAAATGAGCAAATAATGTAAACAATTGTGTGCAATAAAAAACAAGTAAAACATTAGGCAGCTGCAGTATTGAATTCAAACCAATCAAGCTCCTCTTTTCAATCTATTTGTACTTTGATAAATGGCAAATAATCCAGTTCTAGACATTTCAAAGACTAAAACATTTAAGTTTGCGACACATGTCCATCGACAATCTACCCTGACCCGTATTCTACTCATTTAATAAGGGCAATAAATCAAAGTAACATCTTCAAAATTCCAGTATAAACCATCAATCATAATTCAACATAACTTCAGTAATTAAGAAATCCAAATCCTAAATTTTTAAGCATCAAACTTCAATTAAAACTCAATAAAATCAATATTCATACTTTTCCAGAAATTCCAGATTCTGTGACCTGACTTCCCTTGCATTTTTCACTATCAAAACATCATCCAATCGAAGAACTTTATTCTAAACATAATTACCCACATGTCTCAGCTTTCCAAAGCCACCAGAATCACAGAAATCCAAATTTTATAACCAAAGTTATGATCAAAATACTAAACAGTAAACCAAGCTGAGATTTTTCGAAAACAGATTTCATTACTCAACTTCAAACGAAAATTTCACATTGAAAACGAATGAAATTCAACAAGGTTTCTTCTGAACATATATTCCTTACTTTCTGTAGATATCAATAAAATTAAGAATCATTCAAATCGGATTTATATAGCAAGAGAAAACATTAAAATAAAACAGGGATACAAATCTGGAAATTTTCCAAAAAAATCGATAAATCGAAATTCGAGACACAAACCTTTTTCTAAGCTCTTTCTAGCTCTCTTCTACCTCTTTTGCCTTTGATTTGCTTCCACTAGCTCCCTCTACAACAGCCATATATAATTCTATCAAGATATTGTATAAATAAACTTCCTAATACCATAAATATGCTTAATCTACCATGAATTCTACTAATTAAGCTTTAATTTCACCAAAAATCACTCACCTCAAACTCGGATTACTATTCATCCGAACCTTAAAATCTGAAATCCTCCTCTTCTAGTCTTGACTGACTGAAATTGATTATGATAGAGGGCTTAAGGATGGATTTCTAACAAGAATTCAAAGTTGAATCGAAGAAATCGGAAGTTTTTGGATTAGGAAAAATTTTGGTTAAAGGAAGAGAGGAAGAATGGAGAAGGAGAAGATGAAAGTGAATGGGATGAAGGGGTGAAATGATACGTATAGGATTTTGGACTTTTTTTTCTTCAATTTCCAATAATGCCCTTGAACAAATAATTAAATGCCCAATTCATCCCTCTTACTTAATTAGCTCTTATTTCCTTATGCCTTATATCCAATAACAATAAAAATAATTTCCATGATATTTTAATACCATAGTAATGTATTATAAGCAAATTTTTAAAAATTTCGGTTCGTTAATTCTCCCCCTCTTATGAATTTTCGTCCCGAAAATTTCCTGAATACAGTTGCGGATATTGAGTTTTCATTGTATCCTCCGGTTCCCAAGTTGCTTCTTCAACCTTATGATTCCTCCAAAGTACTTTCACCAAAGGAATAGACTTGTTTCTCAATTGTTTAACCTCTCTCGCCAAGATTTGTACCGGTTCCTCTTCAAACATCAGGTTGGGTTCGATTTCTACGACATCAGGAGATAAGATATGTGATGGATCTAATCTGTATTTCCTTAACATCGACACATGGAACACATTATGAATTTTGTTGAGCATCGGGGGTAGTGCCAACCGATACGCTACCGGTCCAACCTTTTCTATAACCTCACATGGGCCAATGAATCTCGGACTGAGCTTGCCTTTCTTGCCAAATCGCAGGACTTTCTTCCAAGGAGATACTTTGAGAAATACTTTATCTCCCGCTTTATAAGTAATGTCTGTTCTTTTTAGATCAGCATCAGACTTTTGTCTATCCGATGCAGCCATCAATCTCTCTTGAATAAGTTTTACCTTCTCCTTTGTCTCCTGAATCAAATCCACTCCCACAATCTTGTTTTCACTAAGTTCGGTCCAATATAATGGAGTTCGACATTTTCTTCCATACAATGCTTCATATGGTGCCATTTGTATGCTTGATTGATAGCTGTTATTGTAGGAAAACTCCATGAGGGACAAATACTTATCCCAACTTCCCTCGAATTCAATGATACAACTTCTCATCATGTCTTCCAAAACCTGAATTCCTCTTTCAGATTGACCATCTGTTTAAGGATGAAATGAAGTACTGAAATGAAGTTTACTACCTAAGGCTTCTTGCAACTTCTTCCAAAATCTCGAAGTAAATCTTGGATCTCGGTCAGAAATGATTGAAATAGGCACTCCGTGTAGCCTTACTATCTCATCTACATATAACTGAGCCAACCTATCAAGTGAAAAATCCATCCCAACTGGAAGAAAGTGGGCAGACTTTGTCAATCTATCTACAACAACCCACACTGCATCATGTTTCTTCTGTGAAAGTGGTAAAGATGTCACGAAGTCCATTGTGATTCTTTCCCATTTCCATTCTAGAATTGTTATAGGTTGCAACAATCCAGAAGGAACTTGATGTTCTGCTTTCACCTGTTGACAAGTTAGACGTTGAGCAACATAATTAATAATGTCTTTCTTCATTCCATTCCACCAATAATGGCTCTTCAAATTTTGGTACATCTTGTTTGCTCCTGGATGCATCACATAAGGACTACTATGCGCCTCGTGTAGGATATTCTTCTTTAATTCTTCATTGTTTGGCACACATAGTCTATCTTTAAAATATAGACACCCATCTTCTCGAACCATATAGTTGTCTACGATACCCACTTGTGTCCTTGCTCGAATGATCTTTAAGTCACCATCTTCATTTTGTGCTTGCTTAACCTGTTGTAGTAGTACAGGTTGAATCTTTAATTCTACAATTAAGGCTCCACTACTGGTAAGAGCTAACCCCGTATTCATAGCCCTTATTGCCATCATTGTCTTTCGGCTGAGAGCATCTGCCACTACATTAGCCTTTCCTAGATGGTAATCAATAAGACAATCGTAATCTTTAATGAATTCCATCCACCTTCTTTGCCTTAAATTCAACTCTTTCTGTGTTGGTAAATTTTTCAAGCTTTTGTGATCTATGTAAATATAACATTTTTCTCCATAAAGATAGTGTCGCCAAATTTTCAAGGCAAAGACTATTACAGCCAATTCCAAATCATGAGTAGGATAATTCCTTTCATGATTCTTCAATTGTCTGGAAGCATAGGCAACGACTTTCCCTTCTTGCATCAAAACACACCCAAGACCACTATGCGAAGCATCACTATAGATTACAAAGTCTTTTCCAAGCTCTGGTTGAGAAAGGATGGGTGCTTTTGTCAACATCGCCTTCAACTTCTCAAAACTTTCTTGGCACTTATCATTCCACTCAAATTTTGCATTCTTTTGAAGTAGTTTCGTCAGTGGAGTAGTAATGGCTGAAAATCCCTTCACAAATCTTCTATAATACCCTGCTAAGCCAAGGAAACTTCTGACTTTCGTAGGGTTCTTTGGTGGTTTCCATTCTACAACTGCTTCTATCTTCTTAGGATCCACTTTAATTCCTTCTGCAGAAACAACATGGCCTAAGAAAGAAACTTCTTCAAGCCAAAACTCACATTTGTTAAGTTTGGCATGCAATTTATTTTCCCTCAAAGTTTGGAAGACTATCCGCAAATGTTGATCATGCTCTTCCCGTGACTTAGAATACACCAAAATATCATCAATGAAAACCACTGCAAACCTATCTAAATATAAATAAAAGACACGGTTCATAAGGTCCATAAAGGCTACTGGTGCATTAGTTAGACCAAATGGCATCACAAAAAATTCATAGTGCCCATATCTAGTTCGGAAAGCCGTCTTTGCAATATCATCATCTTTCACTCTCATCTAATAGTAACCCGATCTCAACTCAATCTTGGAGAAGTATTTAGCACCCTTGAGTTGATCAAATAAGTCTTCAATCCTTGGCAATGGATACTTGTTCTTCACTGTCAATTTATTCAACTCCCGGTAATCAATACATAATCGGAGTGACCCATCTTTCTTCTTAACAAACAACACTGGTGCACCCCACAGGGATATACTCGGGTGTATGAATCCTTGGTCTAACAATTCTTGCAACTGAATCTTCAACTCTTTCAATTCGGCAGGCGCCATTCTGTATGGTGCTTTGGATACTGGTGCAGTACCCGATAATACATCAATTGCGAATTCTACCTCTCTTTTTGGTAGCAGCCCTGGTAGTTCTTCTGGAAATACATCGGGAAAATCACATACCGTAGGAATATTTTGCAATTCTAACTCACCTTTCTTCAATTCTAGAGCAAAGATTAGGTAGGCCTGACATCCCTTCCTAACCAGCCTTTTAGTCTTCATAAAAGAAATTATGTTACAGAGATAATCTGATCTTTCCCCCACGATAACTATTTCTTCTTCATAAAAAACTTGAAGTGACATTCTTTTGTTTTTGCAATCCACCACAGCTCGATGTTCCGATAACCAATCCATTCCCAAGATAACATCATAATCTCGGAAAGGTAACTCAATTAAATTTGCATGGAAAAGTTGATGTTGAATCATAATAGGGCAATTCATATACACTTTGCTTATATCACACTATGTCCTAAAGGATTAGTCACTTCAATATTTATCCTAATTCTTCTACATGCAACCCTTTCTCTTGTGCTAATGCAGTACATATATATGAATGAGATGAACCGGGATCTATCACAGCATAAACATCATGATTAAAGAATGAAAATTTATCGACAATAACTTCGGTAGATTCCCGAGTCTCAGGCCCTCGGATTGCTTAACTTCGCGCCATTCCTCCTAGTCTACCACTCTACGGTGCTTGTTGAGCCATATCATGCCTGTAACTCCCCCCTATATAGGGAGCGCCACGGTAACAATAATTACCCAATAAACAACTCTACTCCACTATATAGAGTTCAATACTTATAGATTTAATATGTACAAATACCAATATAATGTTTTAAACTCCAAATTATTCTCCAAATATTTCTCAATGCCACTTTACATTTCTCACTCTCTAGTACATACCATTATTCTACAAACCATAATATTACATTAAAATATAAATCCACCTCGAATCTTTCCTTATTTGCTCTTTAAGCTGATCCACCTGTACCACTTTGGTCCAAGCTATCTACAAGTTCTCCACCTACGTGTAGAAAAAAGAACTACATGCTAAGCAATTTGCTTAGTGGTGTCCGTAAAAGAAATATAACAACTTTGAACATTTTTTTTAAATAGAAACAAAGTATATTTTTAAGTTAAAAACAAATTAACCAACTTTATGGAAACAACTCACAAAACTTATATATAATCCTTTCAAGTACAATCAAATTTATATCCAATTTTTCCAAACACTTTAACCACATATTTTCCAAAGTAAACAAGTCCTGAATAACGGTAAAATGGATATGAGAGCGGACAAGCCCGAAGCTAAAGCTTCAAAATCAATATATCGGTCAAGCCCGAAGCCGAAGCTTCAATATCAATATATATATATATATATATATATATATATATATATATATATATATATATATATATTTTTTGAAAAACCCCGAAGGAACATTGTGTCCCTTCAAAGGCTAAAAGTTTGGAGCAGGTGAAAATTTCGGGGCGGAGTCCCCAGCTAGGCTGGTTTCCCCGCTTACCTACAAAACACCTACCCCTCTTTTATTAAATAAAAATCAACTCACGGTCTCAAGGCGAGAACATGAGTAAATCAATTACATGAGAGTAGCAAGTTCGGGAAAATAAATACATCAGAAGTAACAAAATTAACATCCCGCCTCCTAGTTTTAAAGATGAACCAACATAAATGAATGCATAATCCAATAATGTCTTCTGAGTATATATATATATATATATATATATATATATATATATATATATATATCATAATATCGGCCAAAGCCCGAAGCCAAAGCTTCAATTGTTTGTACAGTACTGTACCCCCCCTTTATTGGCGCCAATCTACCCTAACTCATATTCTACTCGTTTAATAAGGGCAATAAATCAAAGTAACATCTTAAAAATTCCAGCATAAACCATCAATCATAATTCAACATAACTTCAGTAATTAAGAAATCCAAATCCCAAATTTTTAAGCATCAAACTTCAATTAAAACTCAATAAAATCAATATTTATACTTTCCAGAATTTTTCCAGGTTTCGTAACCTGACTTCCCCTGCATTTTTCACTATTAAAACATCACCCAATCGAATAACTTTCGTCATAATATAATTAGCCACATGTCTCAGCTTTCCAAAACCACCAGAATCACAGAAATCCAAATGGTATAACTAAAGTTATGATCAAAATACTAAACAGTGTACAAATCTGAGATTTTCCGAAAACAGATTTCATGACTCAACTTCAAACGAAAATTTCACATTGCAAACGAATGAAATTCAATTAGGTTTCTTCTGAACATATATTTCTTACTTTCTGTAGGTATCAATAGAATCAAGAATGGTTCAAATCGGATTTATATAACGAGAGAAAACATTAAAACAAAAAAGGTATACATTCGGGAAAATTTTCCAAAAAATCGAGAAATCGAAATTCGAGACACAAACCTTTTTCTATGCTCTTTCTAGCTCTCTTCTACCTCTTTTGCCTTTGATTTACTTGCACTAGCTTCCTCTACAACAGCCATATATAATTCTATCAAGATATTGTATAAATAAACTTTCTAATACCATAAATATGCTTAATCTACGATGAATTCTACTAATTAAGCTTTAATTTCACCAAAAATCACTCACCTCAAACTCGGATTACTATTCATCCGAACCTTAAAATCTGAAATCCTCCTCTTCTAGTCTTTATTGACTGAAATTGATGATGATAGAGGGCTTAAGGATCGATTTCTAACAAGAATTCGAAGTTAAATCGAAGAAATCGGAAGTTTTTAGGTTATGAAAATTTTTGGATTTTGGATGAAGATGGAGTAGGAGTTAATGATAATGGAGGAGAAGAAGTATCTCAGTATGTGATTTTATTTTATTTGATTTTACTTTTTTTTTCAATTTTCAATAATGCCCTTGGACAAATAATTAAATGCCCAATTCATCCATCTTACTTGATTAGCTCTTATTTCCTCATGCCTTATATCCAATAACAATAATAATAACTACAAAAATAATTTCTATGATATTTTTAATACCATAGTAATTTATTATAAGCAAATTTTGGGAATTTCGGTTCCTTACAATTCTCCCCCTCTTTTGAATTTTCATCCCGAAAATTCCCTGAAAACAGTTACGGATATTGGGTTTTCATTGTATCCTCAGGTTCCCAAGTTGCTTCTTCAACCTTATGATTCCTCTAAAGTGCTTTTACCAGTGGAATAGACTTGTTCTCAATTGTTTAACCTCTCTCGCCAAGATTTGTACCGGTTCCTCTTCATATGTCAGGTCGGGTTCGAGTTCTACGACATCAGGAGATAAGATATGTGATGGATCTAATCTGTATCTCCTTAACATTGACACATGGAACACATTATGAATTTTGTCGAGTGTTGGGGGTAGTGCCAATCGATAAGCTACCGGTCCAACCTTCTCTATAACCTCATATGGGCCAATGAATCTCGGACTGAGCTTACCTTTCTTGCCAAATCGCAAGACTTTCTTCCAAGGAGATAATTTGAGAAATACTTTATCTCCCACTTCATAAGTAATGTCTTTTCTTTTCAGATCAGCATAAGACTTTTGTCTATCCGATGCAGCCTTCAATCTCTCTTGAATAAGTTTTACCTTCTCCTTTGTCTCCTGAATCAAATCCACCCCCACAATCTTGTTTTCACTAAGTTCGGTCCAATATAATGGAGTTCGACATTTTCTTCCATACAATGCTTCATATGGCGCCATTTGTATGCTTGAGTGATAGCTGTTATTATAGGCAAACTCCATAAGGCACAAATACTTATCCCAACTTCCTTCAAATTCAATGATACAACTTCTCATCTTATCTTCCAACACCTGAATTACTCTTTCAGATTGACCATCTGTTTGAGGATGAAATGAAGTACTGAAATGAAGTTTACTACCTAAGGCTTCTTGCAACTTCTTCCAAAATCTCGAAGTAAATCTTGGATCTCGGCCAGAAATGATTGAAATAGGCACTACGTATAGCCTTACTGTCTCATCTAGATATAACTGTGCCAACCTATCAAGTGAATAATCCATCCTATCTGGAAGAAAGTGGGCAGACTTTGTCAATCTATCTACAACAACCTACACAGCATCATGTTTCTTCTTTATAAGTGGTAAAGATGTCCCAAAGTCTATTGTGATTCTTTCCCATTTTCATTCTGGAATTGTTATTGGTTGCAACAATCCAGAAGTAACTTGTTGTTCGGCTTTCACCTGTTGACAAGTAAAACATTGAGCAATATAATTACTAATGTCTTTCTTCATCCCATTCCACCAATAATGACTCTTCAAATTTTGGTACATCTTGTTTGCTCCTGGATGCATCACATAAGGACTACTATGCGCCTCTTGTAAGATATTCTTCTTTAATTCTTCATTGTTTGGCACACATAGTCTATCTTTAAAATATAGACACCCATCTTCTCGAACCATATAGTTGTCTACGATACCGACTTGTGTCCTTGCTCGAATGACCTTGAAGTCATCATCTTCATTTTGTGCTTGCTTAACTTATTGTAGTAGTACAGGTTGAATCTTTAATTCTGCAATTAAGGCTCCACTACTGGTAAGAGCTAACCCCGTATTCATAGCCCTTAGTGCCATCATTGTCTTTCTACTGAGAGCATCTGCCACTACATTAGCCTTTCCTGGATGGTAATTAATAAGACAATCGTAATCTTTAATGAATTCTATCCATCTTCTCTGCCTTAAATTCAACTTTTTCTGTGTTGGCAAATATTTCAAACTTTTGTGATCTGTGTAAATATAACATTTTTCTCCATAAAGATAATGTCGCCAAATTTTTAAAGCAAAGATTATTGCAGCCATTTCCAAATCATGTGTAAGATAATTCCTTTCATGATTCTTCAATTATCTGGAAGCATAGGCAATCACTTTTCCTTCTTGCATCAAAACACACCCAAGACCACTATAAGAAGCATCACTATAGATTACAAAATCCTTTCCAGGCTCTGGTTGGGTAAGGATGGGAGTTTTTGTTAACATCACCTTCAATTTCTCAAAACTTTCTTGACACTTGTGATTCCACTTAAATTTTGCATTCTTTTGAAGTAGTTTTGTCCATGGGGCAGCGATGACTGAAAATCCCTTCATAAATCTTCTATAATACCCTGCTAAGCCAAGGAAACTTCTGACTTCTGTAGGGTTCTTTAGTGGTTTCCATTCGATAACTGCTTCTATCTTTTTAGGATCCACTTTAATTCTTTCTGTAGAAACAACATGGCCTAAGAAAGAAACTTCTTCAAGCCAAAACTCACATTTTCTAAGTTTGGTATACAATTTATTTTCCCTCAAAGTTTGGAAGACTATTCGCAAATGTTGATCATGCTCTTCCCGTGACTTAGAATACACAAAAATGTCATCAATGAAATCCACTACAAACTTGTCTAAATATAAGTAAAAGACACGGTTTATAAGGTCCATAAATGCTGCTGGTGCATTAGTTAGACCAAATGGCATCACCAAAAATTCATAGTGCCCATATCTAGTTCGGAAAGTCGTCTTTGCAATATCATCATCTTTCACTCTCATCTGATAGTAACCCGATCTCAAATCAATCTTGGAGAAGTATTTGGCACCCTTGAGTTGATCAAATAAGTCTTCAATCCTTGGCCTTGGATACTTGTTCTTGACTGTCAATTTATTTAACTCCCGGTAATCAATACACAATCAGAGCGACCCATCTTTCTTCTTAACAAACAACACTGGTTCACCCCATGGGGATATACTCGGGCATATGAATCCTTTGTCTAACAATTCTTGCAACTGAATCTTTAACTCTTTCAGTTCAGCAGGCGCCATTCCGTATGGTGCTTTAGATACTGGTGCAGTACCCGACAATACATCAATTGCGAATTCTACCTCTCTTTTTGGTGGCAACCCCGGTAGTTCTTCTGGAAATACATCGGGAAAATCACATACCGTAGGAATATTTTGCAATTCTAACTCACCTTCCTTCAATTCTACAGTGAAGATTAGGTAGGCCTGACGTCCCTTCCTAACTAATCTTTTAGTCTTCATAAAAGAAATTATGTTATAGAGATAATCTGATCTTCCACCTACGATAACTATTTCTTGTCCATCAGAAACTTGAAGTGACATTCTTTTGTTTTTGCAATCCACCACAGCCCGATGTTCAGATAACCAATCCATTCCCAAGATAACATCATAATCTCGAAAAGGTAAGTCAATTAAATTTGCATGGAAAAGTTGATGTTGAATCATAATAGGGCAATTCATATACACTTTGTTTACTATCACACTGTGTCCTAAAGGATTAGTCACTTCAATATTTTCTGCTAATTCTTCTACATGCAACCCTTTCTCTTGTGCTAATACAGTATATATATATATATATATATATATATATATATATATGAATGAGATGAACCAGGATCTATCAAAGCATAAACATCATGATTAAAGAATGAAAATTTATCGACAATAACTTCGGTAGATTCTGTAGTCTCAGGCCCTCGGATTGCATAACTTCACTTCATTCCTCCTGGTCTACCACTCTACGGTGCTTGTTGAGCCACATCATGTCCACTTGAACCACTAGCATTTCCTCTTCCCCTTCCTCTTCCACCTTACATTGTAGGAGTAGGAACTACTGTAGGTGCAGATGTACTTATCTGTCTTTGAGGGCAATTTGCAATCAAATGTTCCCTTGAGCCACAATTAAAGCAGACTCTACCTTTTCCCCAACATTCCCCTGTATGCATCCTTCCACAATTAGAACATTGTGGAATATTTCCTCTGCCTCTACCTGAAGGTACACTAGCCGCTGACCCCGTACTTATGGTTTGTCTTGGTGAAAACCCTCTAAAATGAGATTGTGTTTGTTCTGATGTTCCCTTCTGTTTCTTACTTGGAGATTCTAAACTAGCTAGACCCTGCGATCCCTTTTGAAATTCGTACCTTTTAGCCATTCTTTGTTACCTATCTGAATTGATCTTCTCAATGCCTGTAGCAGCATCAACCAAGTCATTGAACACTCTAATCCTTTGTGCAAGTAAATGCACTCTAATTTCATCATTCAACCCATCCTCGAATCTCTTACATCGCTTTACTTTGCTGTCAACAATATCTCGAGCATACGTCTCGAGTTTGAGGAATTGAACTTCATATTCTGATACAGTCATTCGTCCCTGTCTCAAAGACAAGAACAATTTCCTCTACTCATCCTTGAATTGATCACTAACATACTTCATGTCAAATTGTTCCAAGAAAAGACCCCAGGTGATTTCTCCGGGTCGCCTTTCTCTCACAATATTATCCCACCACCTCCTAGCTTGTTCTTTGAGTAGACCCTGAACACAGTCTAATCTCTCTTCATCTGTAAAATGAAGCCTAGTCATACACCATTTAGTATGATCAAGCCAATCTTCTGCAATTGCAGGATTCACTGTGTCCCCTTTGAAATCATCAGCCGGAAGCTTCTTTATTCTTTCAAGAGGAGTTCTCTCATCTCTTCTTTCAAAGTGAGGTACTATAGGAACTTGAGGGATTTGTATATTTTGAAGTACTTGTGTAATTACTTCAGTAGTCATATGCTGAAGTAAAGCAGCTTGTGCTGGAGTAGGTTGTTCGGGAAAGCCATGAACTGGTGGAGGTTCATGTCTTTGCTTATCCCCTTGTCTAATACGGACCGTACTCTCAGTATCCTCTTCCTCATTCTGGTTGTGACTACTACTAGCCATAACTCATTCCTGAAAATTGGACCAAAGTGGATCAAACAACTAACATAACATATTTATATCCTAAATGGCATGTACATACTAGTCCTAGAATCGCCTAAACCTCGCTTTGATACCAACAAATGTAACGCCCCCCTACAGGGAGCGCTACGGTAACTATAAACACCCAATAAACAACTCTACTCCATTATATGAAGTTCAATACTTATAGATTACAATATGTACAAACACCAATATAATGTTTGAGACTCCAAATTATTTCTCAATACTAATTATTCTCCAAATATTTCTCAATACCACTTTATATTTCTCACACTATCTAGTACATGCCATTATTCTACAAACCATAATATTACATTAAATTACAAATCCACCTCGAGTTTTTTCTTTATTTGCTCTTCAAGTTGATCCACTTATTCTACTTTGGTCAAAGCTATCTCCAAGTTCTCCACCTACGTGTAGAAAAAAACTACACGCTAAGCAATTTGCTTAGTAGTGTCCGTAAAAGAAATATAACAACTTTGAACATTTTTTTTATAGAAACAAAGTATATTTATAAGTCAAAAACAAATTAACCAACTTTATGGAAATAACTCACAAAACTTATATAATAATCCTTTCAAGTACAATCAAATTTATATCCAATTTTTCCAAACACTTTAACCATATATTGCCCAAAGTAAACAAGTCCTGAATAACGGTAAAATGGATACGGGAGCGGACAAGCCCGAAGCCAAAGCTTCAAATCAATATATCGGTCAAGCCCGAAGCCGAAGCTTCAAAATCAATATATCGGTCAAGCCCGAAGCCGAAGCTTCAAAATCAATATATCGGTCAAGCCCGAAGCCGAAGCTTCAATATCAATATATATATATATATATATATATATATATATATATATATATATATATATATATATATATATATATATATATCATAATATCGGCCAAAGCCCAAAGCCAAAGCTTCAATAGTTTGTACAGTACTGTACCCCCCTTTATTGGCACCAATCTACCCTGACTCGTATTCTACTCGTTTAATAAGGGTAATAAATCAAAGTAACAACTTAAAAATTCCAGTATAAACCATCAATCATAATTCAACATAACTTCAGTAATTAAGAAATCTAAATCCCAAATTTTTAAGCATCAAACTTCAATTAAAACTCAATAAAATCAATATTCATACTTTTCCAGAAATTCCAGATTCTGTGACCTGATTTCCCTTGCATTTTTCTCTATCAAAACATCATCCAATCGAAGAACTTTCTTCTAAACATAATTAGCCACATGTCTCAGCTTTCCAAAGCCACCAGAATCACAGCAATCCAACTTTTATAACCAAAGTTATGATCAAAATACTAAACAGTGTACCAAGCTGAGATTTTCCGAAAACAGATTTCATTACTCAGCTTCAAACGAAAATTTCACATTGAAAACTAACGAAATTCAACAAGGTTTCTTCTGAACATATATTCCTTACTTCCTGTAGATATCAATAAAATCAAGAATCATTTAAATCGGATTTATATAACTGGAGAAAATATTAAAACAAAACAGGGATACAAATCTGGAAATTTTCCAAAAAATCGATAAATCGAAATTCGAGACACAAACCTTTTTCTAAGCTCTTTCTAGCTCTCTTCTACCTCTTTTGCCTTTGATTTGCTTCCACTAGCTCCCTCTACAACAGCCATATATAATTCTATCAAGATACTGTATAAATAAACTTCCTAATACCATAAATATGCTTAATCTACCATGAATTCTACTAATTAAGCTTTAATTTCACCAAAAATCACTCACCTCAAACTCGGATTACTATTCATCCGAACCTTAAAATCTGAAATCCTCCTCTTCTAGTCTTGACTGACTGAAATTGATGATGATAAAGGGCTTAAGGATCGATTTCTAACAAGAATTCGAAGTTGAATCGAAGAAATCGGAAGTTTTTGGATTAAGGAAAATTTTGGTTAAAGGAAGAGAGGAAGAATGGAGAAGGAGAAGATGAAAGTGAATGGGATGAAGGGCTGAAATGATACGTATAGGATTTTGAACTTTTCTTTTTTTTTTAATTTCTAATAATGCCCTTGAACAAATAGTTAAATGCCCAATTCATCTCTCTTACTTAATTAGCTCTTATTTCCTCATGCCTTATATCCAATAACAATAATAACAATAAAAATAATTTCCATGATATTTTAATACCATAGTAATTTATTATAAGCAAATTTTTAGAAATTTCGGTTCGTTACAGATTATATAATAGATTTGCATGAATGTACAGGGAAAACAGAGTGACGAGAATTTTGTAGGATTGAAAAAGCGAATTTAAAAGAATTGATAATTAAAAGCTGGGATACTTAAATAATATAGTTAAATCAGAGTAAAGCTCCAGTAAACCAGATGGACATAAAAAAAACTTGACAATACAGATTAAATATATAAAAGAAAAAATCAGATTTAATTTTAACTACACATGTCTAAAAGGGAGGAGGTGAGTTATAAAAAAAACTTAAATACTATTCATATATATATATATATATGCTATGGGGTTAAATAATGAAAGGGTATATTTGGAATTACACCTTGACTTTCCTCTGTTTAAAGATCGAAAGACAAAACAGAAAGGAATTATTTTTAGAATAACAGAAAAAGAAGAGAGAAATTTGAAATTCCACAAAAAAAAGAAACCCAAAAATAGAAAACAGAAAACAGAAAATAGGAAACTGGTTGTTCGTGTAGATGAAATGCAATCAAATTGGGCAGTATCTCAATGTACAATTTTCATTGATTCTCTGTTATTTTCAGTTTCTACTTTCAATTTCTGAGTAAAATTTTCTTGATTCGAGCTTTCTTCTTGTTGTTGCTCCTTCGGTTTGCACACAGAGAAAAGGGAACACAACTTGTGAAATATGTCTCCAGTTTTTCTATTTTCTTCATCTTATCATTTTACCAATATGAAATCCAGTTTTCTCTTCTTTTGTGTAGAATTTTAGTGTAATTGGATCGACTAGTTTGACCAATGTGATCGTGACATTTCATCGAACAAGTCGGGAGAGTGCGGAGTACAGACTTGTTTGGGTTTTGTTACGATTTGGGATCCGAGGCAGCGCCCCGGCCTGTCTGTCGAGCTTTTTTTTATTCCTGAATCAATGTGGCCTTTGAAAAATTCATCCGGAAATGAATTTTGGACCCGAAACAGTGTGTTTTTTCGAACACAGCTGAAACCTTGAAAAGCATATCTTTTAGACATAGCTGATACCCGAAATGACATGTATGTTAGACATGTCTATTGGCGTTTTTGGCTATATATATCAGCAAAGACGAAATTGACAGACACATAATTTCGGTTGATTTTCTTCACAGCAAATGCAATTCTTATTCTTGATACAGTTTCTGATTTTGTCCGATTTAAAGTTTGGTAAACCGACCAAATATATTTCAATCTGACAGCGTATTCGCGACTTCAGAATCATCCAAGTTTTCCCATTTTTCCAACATTCTTTGCATGCGTTTCTCTTGCTCTGTTTCAAAAGTGTCATTGTTTATGATAATATTTCTATTTCATTCAAAATTTGTATTTCCTCTGAATTTGTGTACCTTCAATTTTGCCCTTTGTTCATGTTTTCTTTTATTTATTCTGTATTTGTTTCTGTAATTTCTGTTATAGATTATCCGTTTTCATCCAAAAAAAAAAGAGTTCAGCATTAATAACTGATTTGATTCGATTACATAAGCCATAGGTGTTGCCAGCCAACTATTTTGAATTTAGTTTTCTTCATCCATTTCAATGTCATTACATAAGCTATAGGTGTTGCCAGCCATCGTAGTAAATGATTTTGTTTCTATGTTATGTTAAAATTGGCTTCTCGGAATCTGGATTTCAACTCTTATGATCGGTTGTGTGGAGAAGAACCGGTCAATTTTATTTGTTAAATCAGGATGCAGAAAGTTTTTTGCCATGTATATAAAATCAATTTGATTCCATGTTCCGATTAATTCATATTTGTTGTTTCAGGAAATTACCTTTAGAAATAAATAATCATGGAAAGGAGTTCAGATGCTTTAAATACAAAGAGAGGCAGAAATGAAGGGACGGAAGTCGGGCACCAACAGAATCAATTTTTAGATGCCTCGTTTCAAGATCTTCCTAGAAGGTTAGTGGAAAATATTATTTCCCGATTGTCTATAAACAGAATTGCTATATGCAAATGCGTTTGCAAAAGGTGGTATGAGATGATTTCAGATCCTGATTTTGCAAAGCTACATTTAGATCGAAGTGAGATTTGTCCCCTGGTTCGTAGCTCTATAACTACATTCCTGGCGAGAATGCTTTTCCTAGTGCACGAAGAGAATTTTGATTAAGAATCCCGCTTCGCAACTTTGAAAATATTCAGAACAATGAAGACAGTGGAAGGGACAATATGGTCAAGCTGAAAATGAAGGATCACAACTATAGGGTCGTGAATTCGTGCAACGGGTTACTCTACTTGTCTAAACCTTATGATAGTGACCCTGTTATTGTATGCAATCCCGTTACTGGTGAGTTTATTAATCTTCCAGAGGTTAGGGTAGTTAAATATCCTGAGCCATATTGTCTTGAGTTTCGCCATATTACAAGTGCCTTTGGTTTTAGTCTTAGAACTAACCAATATAAAGTGATAAGAACGTTTATGAATTATAATACTCGCATTAGATCACGTGAACTAGTGGCTGAAGTACATGTACTCGGTACAAAATCATGGAAAGGTATTGGTCGAACTCATCACTCAATGGACAATTCATTTCCTACCAGTCTCAATGGGTGTCTCTATTGGCTTTCAGAACATTTCGTGACTTCTTTCGACATTGATAAGGAATGCTTTGGGGCAGTTTCATTGCCTCCATTAAAAAATACTACTCTGTATGAAATTTTGGGCATGGGAGTGTTAGGGGGAGAGCTCTGCATAACCGAGGATGATTTTAATGATGTTAACGTTTGGGCCATGAAGAATAACAGCGGTTGCGAGGCGAGTTGGTCTAAACTTTTCTCGTTTCCCGAGTTTAGCAGTTTTCATATATGGCCTCATGGCTCATTGCAGCCGATAAAGTGCCTCAATGACAGAGCATTGTTGATGTTTGATTCATGTTCGAATGGTTTCATATACAAGGATCCGACAAAAGTTGGATACAAATATAAGGGTTCGGGGAATAGACTCACAAATGGAAGCAATTCCGTATAGTCCATTTGTTTCACTGAATGATATTCTTGTTGAGCACAAGGCCCCAAAAATTCAAAGTTGCAAATGCGGAATAGCAACAATAAGTATCAACAAGAAACTACAAGAATCAACCAAATATGCAAAGAAAATAAACAAGCCACACAACACCAAAGTTTTTACGTGGAAACCTCTCCGATGTGAAGAGTAAAACCACGGGACCGATAACGGAGTCCACCCCTACTTCTCTTATTGATAAGTTGAGGGAAAAGAACTCAACAATGTCTTACAAGAGTTTGCAACCCACCAACAACACCACAATACAAGAAGAAGCCAAATAAAATGAGGAAAATACACAAAACCTCAAGTGAGCAAACATTCCTCCATATTCTGCCCGCAACGAAATCTGATCCAACAATCTGATTACAAAACCCAACGGTCAAAAGAAAGAGTTGGATGTCAAAAACATTGTGGCAAAATTTCAGGGCGATCTGACGGTCTGATCTCCAGCGATCGGCAACGGAATACAGCTGGTCAGAATGGAAAGAAGCTGGAAATTTTGCTCTCCCTCTCTTCTTTTCTCTCTCCAAAAATGGCTGCACCCTCTCATGAAAAAACCCTTGCACCAGCAAAAAGAAGCTTAAATATGCCTCCACATCTTGGGCTTTTGGGACAAGACTTTACCTTGCACTAATTTGGGCTAGAACCCCAACAATCTCCCCCTCGAGCTCAAATCGGGGAAGATAGTGCAACATCAACATCAACAAAATGACATCCTGGAGAGCTTGCAACAAAGCTCCAACTTGCTTCCGGGAACAATCTTTGTCAACATGTCCGCTCCATTTTTATCGGTGTGGACTTTCCTCAATACCAACTCTTTCTCCTCGATCACATCCCGCAGCCAATGATATCTAACGTCAATGTGCTTCGTTCAAGAATGATACATGGTATTCTTGCTCAGATCCATAGCACTCTGACTATCATATAATACTACATACTCGCTTTGCTCCAAACTCAGCTCCTGAAGGAATCTCTTTAGCCAAATCAGCTCTTTACATGCTTCCACAGCTGCTACATACTCTGCTTCTGTAGTAGATAATGCTACACACTTTTGAAGTTTAGACTGCCAGGAAATAGCTCCCCCTGCAAATGTAAACACAAAACCTGAGGTAGACTTTCTTCCATCCAAATCACCAGCCATGTCAGCATCTGTATACCCTTCAAGAATCGGTTTTCCACCTCCAAAACACAAACTAAGCTTTGAGGTACGACGCAAGTATCTGAATATCCACTTCACTGCTTCCCAGTGAACTTTACCCGGATTGGACAAAAATCGACTGACAAATCCAACAGCTTGGGCAATATCTGGCCTAGTACAAACCATAGCATACATCAAAGAACCAACAACAGAGGAATAAGGAATAGACAACATCCTTTCTTTCTCCTCCTGCGTTTTCGGACAAGTTCTTTTGCTCAACCTGAAATGAGCGGCTAATGGTTGACTAACTGGCTTGGCATCTTTCATATTGAACCTTTCAAGCACCCGTTCAATATACTTTTCTTGTGACAACCACAACTTGCTAGCCTTTCTATCACGAACTATCTCCATGCCCAAAATCTGCTTAGCTAGACCCAAATCTTTCATTGCAAATGATTCTGACAAACTCTTCTTCAAATAACAAATCATATCTGGATCCTGTCCAACAATTAACATATCATCTACATACAATAGAAGAATGATGAATTTATCATTTAGTAACTGTCTGAAATACATACAAGGATCGGCCAATGTCCTCTTATAACCATTGGTTGTCATGAAAGAATTAAACTTTCGATACCACTGCCTTAGAGCCTACTTTAGCCCATAAAGACTCTTCTTTAGTTTGCAAACAAACTTTTCCTTTCCCTTTTCCTCAAATCCTTCTGGTTGCTCCATGTAGATATCCTCTTGCAAATCACCATGCAAGAAAACTATTTTCACATCAAGCTGCTCCAACTCTAAGTCAAGACTCGTAGCTAAACCCAAAACGGTTCTGATAGAAGTCATCTTCACAACTGGGGAGAAAATCTCATCAAAATCAATCCCCTTTTTCTGATTGCATCCCTTGACCACCAATCTAGCTTTCCGCTTCACACTCTGATCGGCATTTTTCTTGTTCTTGAAAATCCACCTGATTTTCAAGACTTTCTTATCTTTTGGACACTTCACCAACTCATAAGCCTCATTCTTCCTCAAAGAATCCATCTCTTCTTTCATAGCATTCAACCAAGACCCTTTGTCTTCACTGGATAATGCTTCCTGAAAGCTTTCAGGTTCTCTATCTTCTGTGACAAGAATGAATTCTGAGCTTGGATATCTTGTAGATGGCCTTCTTTCTCTAGATGATCTTCGAATTTATGCTTGTTCATCCTATGGGGCTGACTGCTCCCCCCGCTCATGAACCTCTTCATCTCGAGCATCATAAAACTGAACATTCTCATCATCATGCGTATCAGCATCAACAAGTTCTGGTGTATCATCAACACCAATCGGTTGTTCCTCAATATTATCAGATCTTGCTTCAACATTCTCACCTGTTGGCTGCTCAACACAAGGACTAGACATAAGAGGAACATTAATAGTATCAAAAGAAGATTCTGTGGTAGAATTATACCTTTTACTCAGAAACTCAGCACCTCTCTCGTGCTCAAAGAATACTATATCCCTGCTTCTCACTACTTCCTTCTTCTCTAAATCATGGACTCTATAGCCATACTCTTCATTACCATAGCCAACAAAAATGCATGGTTTAGTCTTGGAATCAAGCTTTGATCGCTCAACTTTCGGCACATGCATAAATGCCTTGCATCCAAAGACTCTCAAATATGCATAAGTGGGATTGCTACCCCTCCATGCCCTTTCTGGAATGTTAAGACCAAGAGGAACAGATGGAGAGCGATTAATTAAATAGGTCACTGTGTTTACTGCTTTAGCCCAGAATGTATTAGGAAGATTAGACATTCTTAGCAAACACCTCACCCTCTCCATAATGGTTCTATTCATCCTTTCAGCTACACCATTGTGTTGTGGAGTACCTGGTACTGTCCTCACATGTCTAATGCCATGCTGTAAGTAATAAACCTTAAATGCATTAGAGGTATACTCACCACCATTGTCTGATCGGAGACATTTTAACTTTCCACCAGTCTCTCTTTCCTCCATGGCATGAAACTTCTGAAAAGTCTCAAACACTTGATTTTTCTGCTTCAACAAGTAGACCCAAGTCTTACGAGTTGCATCATCAATAAATGTGACAAAATACCTATTGCCGCCAATAGACTCCACATCTAACGGACCACAAACATCGGAGTGAACCAACTCCAATTTACCTTCCTTCTTTGTAGATTTTCCCGCAAATGAAGCCCTGTTTTGTTTTCCTGCCAAACAATGCTCACAAGGGTCAATGGAAATAGATTTATCCACAGGAATGAGGGATTTACTTGCCAGGTGCTTTTTCCCTTTATCTGTCATATGTCCCAATCTTTGATGCCACAAGTTGGGAGAATTCTTCTCTTCAGCTGCATATATATCACCATAACATACTTTAAAGTATGTCTTATATAACGAGCAACACAACTTGCCTCGAGCAACTGTCATTGAACCCTTGGACAACTTCCATTTGCCATCACCGAAGGTATGATTGAAACCTTCATGATCAAGAACACTTGCTGCTAATAAATTCAAGCGCAAATTAGGAATATGGCGCACATTCTTCAATGTCATCGTGCACCCAACATCAGTCTTCACACGGATATCACCCATACCAATAATCCTTGCTGAGCTCTCATTTCCCATTCTGACACTACCAAAGTCGCCAGCTCTGTAGTTTAAAAAATATTCCTTCCGAGGAACACAATGATAAGAAGCTCCAGTATCAACAAGCCACTCTGAAGCTGAATCATCAACCTGACGACACTCACAAACTGCACAAAGCAAACTGGTATCCTCAACAGTCTTCACTATGGTTGCTGCAGTACCACTGTCATCTCCCCCTAATTGGGAATCCGGTTTCTTCTTTTATTCACGCTTCCATTTGAAACAATTCTTCTTGATATGACCAGGCTTATCACAATAATGGCATGTTCTGGTCTCCTTTCCCTCTCTAGACTTGGACCTGCCCCTTGAGTTACCACGCCCCTTTGGACCTCTACTCTTGTCTCTTCCTCTATTCTCAACAACAAAGGCCTGTGAATTTTCAACTCCCATCTCCTTTCTTCTCAACTCTTCATTAAACATACTTTCTTTAATCATGTTCAATGAAAGAACACCATCCGGAGCCGAGTTACTAATAGTCACTACAAGAGTTTCCCAACTATCGGGCAAAGAACTCAACAAGAACAAAGCCTGCAACTCATCATCAAGAACAATCTTCATAGTGGTAAGTTTGTTGATAACATCTTGAAAGTCACTCAGATGCTCAGCCACTGACTTCCCACTTTTCAACTTCAAGTTAACAAGCTTCCGAATCAACGAAGCCTTGTTGTGAGCGGTCTTCCTCTCATAAAGACCTTCTAGTTTCTTCCACAACTCAAACGGGTCGGACTCTTTAGAAACATGATTGTACATGCTTATATCAATCCACTATCTAATAGTCCCCAAAGTCTTCCTCTTTAACTTCTCCCATTCTTTATCTTCCATTTTCTTAGGTTTGGCCGGTTTAGAACTACCAAGCTCTGCCATGCTTATATCTATTGGATAATATAAATCTTTGCAAAATAACATATCCTCCATCATGGGTCGCCATATGGAATAATTGGTTGACGTCAACTTCACCATGTAACCACTACTAACAGACTCCATATTAACCCCGAAACTGATCTTAACAGCTCTAGTACCACTTGTTGAGCACAAGGCCCTAAAAATTCAAAGTTGCAAATGCGGAATAGCAATAATAAGTATCAACAAGAAACTACAAGAATCAACCAAATATGCAAAGAAAATAAACAAGCCACATAACACCAAAGTTTTTACGTGGAAACCTCTCCGATGTGAAGAGTAAAACCATGGGACCGATAACGGAGTCCACCCCTACTTCTCTTATTGATAAGTTGAGGGAAAAGAACTCAACAATGTCTTACAAGAGTTTGCAACCCACCAACAACACCACAATACAAGAAGAAGCCAAATAAAATGAGGAAAATACACAAAACCTCAAGTAAGCAAACATTCCTCCATATTCTGCCCGCAACGAAATCTGATCCAACGATCTGATTACATAACCCAACTGTTAAAAGAAAGAGTTGGATGTCAAAAACATTGTGGCAAAATTGCAAGGCGATCTGACGGTCTGATCTCCGGCGATCGGCAACGTAATACAGCTGGTCGGAATGGAAAGAAGCTGGAAATTTTGCTCTCCCTCTCTTCTTTTCTCTCTCCAAAAATGGCTGCACCCTCTCATGAAAAAACCCTTGCACCAGCAAAAAGAAGCTTAAATATGCCTCCACATCTTGGGCTTTTGGGCCAAGACTTTACCTTGCACTAATTTGGGCTAGAACCCCAACAATTCTCGCTGGACTTGATGTTGATGTTCTGAATGTTAACTCGAGGTAATTTCACTATTATTGGAATACTTTAATGTTCTTTCTTATAATTAGAGTAACACTTCCTTAAAGTTTAATTAATGTATTGCATAGATGCGAACCATTGAAGCTGCATAGCGAGTCCAAAGTTGTTTCCTTACATGAAGAGTATCATAAGAGCTCGTGAGGCATTCATATTGCAGGTTGAGCAAAGGTAAATGTTGTACTATGCTCAAAGTTGTTTTCTTAATATGATGTTCAATTTGCATATCTGAAATTGAGGTGATTTTGTATATACTGTTTCGGTTCTAGGATCTAGTTATGAGCAGGGTATTACTTTCTAGCTTGATTGATGTTCAACCTGTAGAAAATATGATAACGAAGGCCTCGTTAGAGATATGCTTTGTTGTATTCACGTTAAGGGCTTATTTATCATTGACATCATTCTTGACTCCAGGAAATATATTCTCGAAATATTGATGAAGTCTGGAGTCTTGCTAATGAAGGAGGAGATCAAGATTTGAAGTATTGTTGCCTAGAGATGGAGTCCAACCAGACGCTAACTGAGAGAGAGAGAAGGGTTTAAAGAGACATGAACCGATGAGTGGGAAAATGGATGAGAAGAATAATGGATTAGACTTTAAGTGTTCTTTTTATGCAATTGCCGGAGAGGAATGTTACAGTGATTTTCTTTTCCGACATTTTTAGCCCGTTTTGAGGTAATGTAAATGGATATTCCATGCCCTTATAATGCTTTGAAATCAAATCTTCAATTAAACTCGTTCTACTTCAATGATGGATGCCCTTATAAAAGTGTTGAAAACCATCCATGACCATTGGAACTTTTGGAGCCTAATCTTGCAATGAAGCATTGAACAAATAGCTAACATTTATTTGCTTGGTAGCATGAAAACTCCTAGACATTGCATTTCATTTTTCTTCTGGAAATCAAAACTCACAAAACTGAGTAAATAATATAAGAAAGACTTCGAGTAATTCAAGTAATTCAAGAAAAGGTGATGCATTTCATTTATTTACTTGCTTTATTTTTCTTATTTATTTTTTTTTTTTTTAATAATATTTGAGTTCAGATTTTCGTGGTCACTTTAAATAAAAAAAATTTATATATGATTATTTCGAGGAAACTAAATTGACTGCTTATAGTACACCAAAATTGAAACATCAAATTTTTCTATTTATTATAACCGAACTAGGCTCCATTACATACATGAAAAAAAAAAAAAGCATCGCTATTGTAGTGGCAGACAAATTGTTGGGTGGGGTATAGTTTGCATGTGAATATTAGAAAAAGACCCAATTATTCTTACTCAATTATTATCTAACCTTTTTTTTGTCCTTCTACTTATCTTTAATTTCTTTACTAAAAGACAAAAAAATAAGATACAAACCGACAACTTATTTCATTATCAATTTACAAAAGATATGAGCATTTCAAAGTAATACACATTCTCTAAAATTTATGGATTAGCCGCACAAAAACATCAATTCGTCACAATACCTTGGTTTCCAAAATGGCAGTGGTTGATGCTCTTGTTTCAAAAGTAGTTGATATGCTGATTTCTACCATTAGTAGAGAGATTGAGCAACAATTCAGACTTGTTGTTGGTGCTGACCAGGATGTCCAAAGGCTCACTTCCACTCTCCAATCCATTCAAGCTGTGCTCATCCATGCAGAGAGACGGCAATTGAAGGAGGTGACTGTTCAGCTCTGGCTCGATAGGCTGAAAAGTGTTGCCTATGACATTGATGATGTTTTAGATGAGTGGAATTATGAAATTCTCAAATCACAAATCCAGAGAGATGAAAATTCCCACAATCCTACAAGGAAGGTATGGTATTTCAGTTTCCTCTCTTGTTGCTTTAGTTTTCGAAAGGTTTTTTTACGCCATCATATTGCCATAAAAATAAATGATCTCAACCAAAGATTGGATGTTATTGCTGCTGAGAAAGATAGGTATGGCTTCTTCTCATTGAGAGGCAATGATGAACATGTTGAACGGCTTATAACTACCTCTGTTATCAATATGTCAGAGGTGAAAGGTAGAGAGGTCGAAAGAGAAAAACTTGTGAACTTGTTGTTGGCAGAGTGTAGTCAAATGTCAAAGCTTCGTCTCATCCCTATTGTGGGGATGGGAGGGATTGGAAAAACAACTCTTGCTAGAGTAGTCTATAATGATGAGACGGTGAAACATCACTTTGATAAAAGAATTTGGGTTTGCGTATCTGATCCCTTTGATGAGATTAAAGTTGCTAAAGAAATTCTAGAATCTCTTCAGGGAGCTGCTCCAAACCTTGTTTCTTTTTCGAATATTACGGAGAAAATTCAGGAGTCTGTTGAGGGAAAAAAAGTTCTAGTTGTTTTAGATGATGTGTGGAATGAAGATCCTAAGAAATGGAAACAACTGGGAGATTGTCTGCAAAGTGGTTCCCATGGAAGTAGAGTTTTAGTAACCACGCGTAACGAGAATGTCGGGAGAATCATGGGTTGTTTAGAGTCAGATATTTTCCGAGTTGGATTGTTGTTCGAGGAGGAATCTTGGGAGTTGTTTTGTATGATTGCGTTCTCTAGGAGGTCTAATGAAGAAAGGACAAGTCTAGAAGAGATCGGTAGAGAGGTTGTAGGAAGGTGCAAAGGTTTGCCTCTTGCTATAAGGGCAATAGCAGGTCTCTTACAGTTTAAAATTTCTAGAATAGAGTGGAAGAGTGTGCTAGACAGTGAGTTGTGGGATTTGGAGGAAGTTCAAAGAGATGTTACAGCCCCATTATGGTTAAGTTATTATGACTTACCCTCACATTTGAAACAATGCTTCTCATATTGTGTCATCTTTCCCAAGGACTATAGGATGAAAAAAAGTGATTTGATTAGGCTCTGGATGGCTCAAGGTTATATAAAAGGTACACAATCGAAAGATATGGAAATGCTTGGTGGTGAATATTTTCAAAATTTAGTGACACGATCTCTCTTGCAAGATGTTGAAGTTGAAGAAGATTCATATTTACTTGTAGTTACCGAGACTTGGTGTAAGATGCATGATATAGTTCACGATTTTGCCCAATCACTAGTTAAAAAGGAATGTACTAGTATAAAGATAGATAATGATAGTTTTGATGACTCACATGGAAATTTGTCACGCCATTTAAGTGTTAGTTTCACATCTGGAGCCCGATGTCCTGATTCATTTTACAATCTAAAGAAGTTGCGTAGTCTCATTGCTTTATCAGTAACGCGGTTAGACATAGATTTAAAAAAAGCGTTCAATGAGTTCACCTCTTTGAGATCGCTTAGTTTATATCTTTGTGCAATCGTAGAAGTTCCTTCTAATATAAACAGATTGATTCATCTGAAAGAACTTGACTTGTCTCATAATAGAGATTTACAAGAGCTACCGCATACAACATGGGAATTGTACAATTTGCAAACCCTATTTCTGGTAGGTACATCAATTCAATCTATTAAAGGGATAGAAAGATTAACCAATTTGAGGCATCTTGAACAACCTTCTATAGATATTTTGTTGCCAAAGGAGATGGTGAGACTAAGCGGGTTAAGGACATTGGAAAGTTTCAGTATTGATGTTGATGACGTGGAGGCATTTTCCCTTAAACACTTGAAGAACTTGAATCGGCTTGGTGGGTCATTGGAAATAAAGTGGTTGAAACGAGGCGATGGGGATGTGGAAGATGCTAAGCAAGCACACTTGCAGGACAAGATACACATTACTCGATTAGCGTTAAGTCTTAGCGATAAAGAAACACATAGGAGAGAAATGCAAGACGAAGAATTACTTGATGCTTTAAATATGCCGCCGAATTTGGAAATCCTGGAAATACGTAACTATCAAGGCTTGAAAACTCCAAATTGGTTGGATTCACTAACTTCCGTGAAAGTGGTTGGACTGTATAGGTCGAACATTGAGAAAATGCCTCCATTGGGAAAATTGCCTTGCCTCGAATGTCTGTATTTTATCAACTTTTTTAAAGTTGTAAAGGTCGGTGCTGAGTTTTTGGGGATGGATGATACGATGTTGTCATCGTCATCAACAATTGTTCTGTTTTTTCCTAAATTGACATCTCTTATGTTCAACTGCTTCGAAGATTGGGAAGAATGGAACGATGTGGATTTAGAAGACGAAATGTCTATAATGCCATCTCTCACTTGTTTGAAACTTCTTGCATGTCCAAAGTTGAAGGCACTTCCGAATTTCATACTCAAAAAGACTGCCCTGGACATTGAACGCTGGTGATGCTCTCAAACAATCTACAAGTTGATGTTTTTTAAGCGAATCCAAAGACAAAGAGCAAGAGAAAGGTATGTCTTGTTCTCGGTCTTAATCTATTTTGAAAAGATAATTTGATATCAAGCAACTTCAATAACTTTTGACTATCAACTTAATTTTTTCGTTCATCTGTTCGATAGGAAGTACACATTGGCACTACGAAACTGCCAATGGGGAACTTGTTTTGGCTTGAAGAGATTATCATCAATAATAAAGTCAAAGTTATTCTATGTAACAATTAATGAATTCCTTCAAGTTCAAGTGTCCATGAGCAAGGACGTAGGAGGCTTTGAGATTGTCGAGCATGAAAAGCATTGCTAGGGTTCGCATTGTTGGATTTAGTTTCAGAAGAGCAATTTAGAATTGTTTATGATTAATTTTGGTTTTTTCCCTTTGGTAAGGCATTTTTTCTTATATCAATTTTACCGAGAACGGTTTTAAAAAACAATGAGAGTGCCAACTTAGTTGGGGTATCGATCCTTTAAATTCTATTGTCCTCAAGTTTATTAAAAAAACAGAAAGCCTAATTGAGTAATTATTTTGTGCTATTTTCTCTAAATTAACATCTTTGAAGTTTGAGCGCTTTGGAAAAGAAAGGAATGTTGTAGATGTAGACGGATTTGGACTTTCTTAATTTAAGGGATGGTAAAGTTGTACATTTCAGTTAATCTCAATCATTCATTGAGTTTAAATGGTTAAAATTTAGTTTTATGGGATCTATAATGCAGTTAAATCTCAATCATTTTTAGAGAATTAAATCCAGATTGGGACATAAATGAAAAAAAAGCTGATGATACCCTCTTTGACTTATTTGAATCTTCATTTATGTCCAAAGTTGAAGGCATTGCCAAATATCATTCTTGAAAGGAGTACTTCCCTCAACAACAATATATCATTTAGTGATTAAGCAAGTATTCCGCAAAATTTCGAAAGCTATTCTTTTACAAGTTTAGATTAATGGTAATTTCATAGCTAACTATTGAAGTAAATTTCTTGTCATGCTTCTTTTTTTAGTGTGCACTAGAACTTTAACCCTCTTGAATGATATAAAGGTTTTCAAATGCTAATATATTGCATCTTTCGAATCCATTTTAAAATTCAATTAAAATATTATTTGTTCAAGAGAAGTAGATTCTCACAAGTGATGGTTAATCCTAGAGCCTTTTTGGTCCAGCCAATTCCCACTTGGGTCACAGACACCAAGATCTGTGATTCACTATTTTTGTATTTCTTGTATATGATAGTGGGGGGATTTCCAATTTTCTTAATTTGCTTTTCTAATAGTGCTTGTTGAGATAATTTCTACGGATAATCGAGATTGTTGCGCACGAACACAATCTACTCTATCAACAATATATATTTCATGCTCTGCTTTACGGTAGAGACCAATTAAGCATCTGACCCACCATTTAGAGTTTATATATAAAAAATGGATATGGATACAGATGAGATATAAAAAGCGATGGTTAATTTGGCAGGAGCCGGTCAATTAGGCTTATGGGGGCTTGGATGGGAGAGAAGGTCCACTGCTCTATTAAGTCCGCGCCCTCACGTGTTTATACTCGGTCGAAACCAAGTTTACACCCGGTTTAGGTTTAAAGCTTCTTTGAAGTAATTTTGAACCCTCCCACATGGGTTATAGAACCTCCAGCTTTTCTCTGTCATCCGAGTCCAGCGTTTAGCCATAAGCCCAGTGTTTTAAAACTCCCGGCCTAGCTCCGCCTAGGCCCCGCCTAGGCGCTATTTTGAGGCTCACAGCCCGACTTTTCATTCTTCGGGTGCTATAAGGCGCTAGACCGCCATATTGCCGCCTAGGTACCGCCTAGTTCGATTTTTTCCGGCTAGGCACCGCCTAGTCCGATTTTTTCTCCAATTTTTAAGATACTGATACCTTTAATAATTATAGTTCAATTTTTTCAATTCAAAAAAGGTAGCACGGTTGGTAAAACTAATGCACAACAAAATATTCTCACCATACAGTTTTCATTTTGAATCTCAAACCAAGAAATCGTACGCTATAAACCACAAAAAAATTAGTGAGGATATTTGTTTTTAAGGAATTGACTTTAATGTTGATGTGTTTTTATATAAAAATCAACTAAGACTTATGTTTTCATATGTTAAACTATATTTTTTTTGTAAAATATCATTGTATTATAATTAATTTTTTAGTTGAAATTATACTTTTATTTATTGATAATTATGAAAAAATAAAAAAATTTACAAATCCGCCTAAACGCCGCCTAAGCATTTGAAGCCCCGACCGCCCGACTAGCGCTTTTTAAAAGCTTGCATAAGCCAAACAGGCTATACCACCAACGGGCTATTTTCACCAATAATTTGGTTGACCTTGCTTATAATTAGCCACATCCAGCCCACAAAATTTTAACCTCTTGGTCCAGCTAATTGAGCCAAAGCCCAACACTTTAATGCCCTCACTTGGGTCAGAGGTCTTCATTACTAGGCGCAGCAATTCACTGATTCATACTTGTTGTATATGAAACCAAAAGGGTCCGTATGCCTACCGATGGGATACTGGGGTTACTACAAAAACCAAGGAACTTGACTTTTATTTTAGTTATAGTTTACATTTTTTTTTCATTTTGTTTTTGTAAATAATAATAGTGATGCTGACACGATTAGTTTGGATGACTCATTTCATAATTCATCACGTCATTTAATTATGTCCTAATACATTTGGACCCTCCTAAACTTGTGTCTATCAGTCTTTTGCCTTCTGAACTTTTAAGTTTTTCTCTCGCTCCTTCAAACTTGTTTGAACTACATCACATGACCCCAGAGCTAACGTGGTAGGAGCCGTGGCATTTTATGAAAATTCAAGCGAGTTAATGTATATTTTTAAGAATAAAAAATTATTATCAATTTCATTCAAGATGGGTGAAGTTATGGGTTCAAACCCCACGGTTAACAAAATTGTCAAAAATGCCCCATATTACTCAAAAACAATTTTAAATTAGTTTCTTAATCAATTTCTAAAGCGATCACTTTTGTCACATTATTATGTCATTTGTAGAGAGTTTTACATGAATACGAGACCTCGTTGCTATTTACAATTTTGTTTTGCTCAACTTCTGTTTGGTTGTCTCAACGTTCATCAAACAACTATAAACTTGCACCCAATTATAAGAGAGATTAGAGAATGAAGAAGAAATTAAAGATAAATTAAGAACTAGATAGAAAGACGGGCTTTAAAGCTAAAGGAGAATACTTGCATAATCCACGAGAGACAAACACAAAGAATAGTAATATTTTAGTGGTAGACAAGATTAACTAGCAGGGTATAATTTGCATGTGAATAGTGAAAAAAGACCCATCTAATCTTACTCCATTGACACCACACATTGTTCATCTACTATTCTCTTTAACGTATTTCCTGAAAAACTTTGAAAGGATTATGACGCAGCGAAAATCAACACAGAAAAAGGTTTATAGTCGAAATTGGTGGAATTGCAAAATCATCAATTAGTTAATTTGTAAATTGTTTATGTTTTTTTTATATGTAATTAGTTTGACTTAATAGTGAATTTTGTAAACATTTTAGTGAAACATGTACATTTTTACAATTTTCCTACATTAAATGGAAAGGAAATCTCCAATCCGTCCCTGATGTGATTCGAACCTGAGACCTCTAATGGTCAGAGACTCCATATTAACCAATAGGAGTACACCTCACTCACTACTAATTTTCATTTTTAACTAATTAAACATTTAAAAGCATTATTGCCACGCTGACTTGACAAAATTCTTAGTATCAGCTGTGCTTATATATCACCATGACTACACATTACCAATCCACATATATACATTAGAAGTAAGCCTACACAAAATTTCTTCACTGCTTCATTATTTCTTCGTAAGTAAGCCTAGTTCCCAAAATGGCAATGGTTGATGCTCTTGTTTCAAAAGTAGGGGATATGCTGATTTCTACCGTTACTAAAGAGATTGAGCAAGAAATCAGACTTGTTGTTGGTGTTGACAAGGATGTCCAAGGCCTCACTTCCACTCTCCAGTCCATTCAAGCTGTGCTCATTGATGCAGAGAGAAGGCAAATAAAGGAGGCGACTGTTCAGCTCTGGCTTGATAGCCTAAAAGACATCACCTATGATATTGATGATGTTGTGGATGAGTGGAGCTATGAAATTCTCAAATCCCAAGACCCTACAAGGAAGGTAAGGTCTTCCGGTTCCCTATCTTCTTGCTTTTGCTTTGCCAAGTTTGCTTTTCGCGATCGCATTGCTGTTCAAATCAGTAATCTCAATCTGAGGTTGAATGTTATTGCCTCTGAGAAAGATGAGTATAGTTTCCAGCCACTGACAGTCAATCAGGAACATGTTGAACATGATATTGTTGGAGATAAATTTGACTTAATGAATCAAGGAAGAGGTAGTAAAATGAATCAAAGCTTAAACACAAAAGGATTTTGATTGAAACTTGGAGCTTTATATATTACAAAGTTTTCTCTCTTCTTTACCTTTGCTCACACTAATTGCCTTACTTTTTTTCCCTCTACTCTCATCTGATACAACAAATTGAAACCTATATATAGTGATTGTGAATCACAAAATTCAGCCCATCATGATGAATTGCCACCATAAAGTCACTTTGATGTTTGCCCATCATGATGAATTGCCACCCATAAAGTCACTTGCAATTTTGATGTTTGCCCATCATCATGAATTGCCAACCAAATTAATATATTTGCTGCCCATATACAACTTGCAAATTAATGATGAGTTGCCAACCATATCTTCCCTTTCCTTTATCATTTTCATTTTTTCTTATTAAGTTTAATATTTCAACAGATATAACTACCTCTGTTAATGATTTATCAGAGGTGAAAGGCAGATATGCCGATAAAGAAAAACTTGTAAACTTGTTGTTGGCGGAGTGTTGTCAAACGTCCAAGCCTCGTCTCATCGCTATAGTAGGGATGGGAGGGATTGGAAAAACAACTTTGGAATGAGGAACCTAGTAAGTGGAAGCAACTAGAAGATTCTCTAAAAGGTGGTTCACCTAGAAGTTGTATTTTGGTGACCACGTGTAATGAGAAAGTGGGGAGAATCATGGGTTGTTTAGAGTCAGATATATTTTCAGTTGGATTGTTGACCAATGACGAATCTTGGGAGTTGTTTTGTACGATTGCATTTAGTAGGAGGTCTAGCAAAGAAAGGGCAAGTCTAGAAGAAATCGGTAGAAAAGTTATAGGAAGATGCAAGGGCTTGCCTTTCGCCATAAAGTCGATAGCAAGTCTTTTGCAGTTTAAGGATCGTGGAATGGACTGGCAAAGTGTGTTAGATAGTCAGTTGTGGGATATGGAAGAAGTTCACAGAGACATTGTAGGCCCATTATGGTTAAGTTATTATGACTTACCCTCTGAGTTGAAACAATGTTTCTCATATTGTACGATCTTCCCCAAAGACTACGAAATGGAAAAAGATGATTTGATTAAGCTATGGATAGCTAGCAAGTGATAAGATGAGGCAAGGGAGAACGCGATGAGAGCCTCTCTTGCTCCCCATGAGATCCCTTCTTGATTTGATTCTTGTTCTTGGCTCGTTTCAGATTTCCTTGGATTCATCATGGACCATTCTTTTCTCTCTTTCTATTGCAAAAGCCGCGATAAATCAACTCCCCATCAGCCTTCGTTCGCAAACCCTAGAATCGCATCTCCAAAGCCGACTGTGGTGAAATCCACGGTACCTATTCATGCCTCCGACCCTGATTTAGTGAATGGAACTACTGCAAAATCAGCAAACCCTAACCCTAAAAGCCTCTCCTATGCGGCAGTCCTCAACCCAAATGGGGTTTTTGAAAACCCTAATGATGCGCGTAAGGAAAAGATGATTTCTGCTAGCATTTTGGATGCTAGCAATGGCTACAAGGCTGTAAAAATCCCTACGAAATTCTGTAAAGACTGGATTTCTTCTTGTCAATTCTCGGCAATAGGAAGGTTAACTCTGGCTAAAGGGGATAAACCGTGGAAACATACGGATATCAAGCTAAAACTCAATTCTTTATGGAACCGCAAGATGGATTGGAAGCTCATATCGCTAGGGAGGGGTTTTCATCACATCATTATGCCCTCGGCAGAGGCTCTTCAAAAGGTTTGGTCCACTGGCAACCTGAATCTAAAGCCAGGTATTATGAGATTTTCGGTTTGGAAAGCAGGGTTCGATCCATCAAAACATAAACAGACAACTGCGCAGGTCTGGATCCGTCTTTTTAATCTTCCTTGGGAGTTCTGGGATAGGAGGCTGCTTTCAAGCGTGGCACAAGCAATTGGAGTCCCGATCCATTTTGATCATAATACAATCGAAGGCAAATTTGGTCACTATGCCAGAATCCTGGTCGATGTTGATTTATCAAAATCGGTGATGGATCAAATTAGGGATGATACGGCTGAGAAGATTTTCTGGCTTGATGTCGAGTATGAGAATATTCTGACCTTTTATTCGACTTGTCAGTCTATTGGCCATTCCCGTCTAGTAGTAGAAGGAACAAAAAACAAGGTAGTTCCTCGGATAAGCCGAATCCAGGGAAGGCTGTTGCTGGCCATAGCAAAAAAGCATTAGAGAATGTGGGGGAAAAGGGCATCACTGTTCTGGAAAAAGACCCTGGCCAAAGGGATGGAAAAAAGGTGCTCTCTTGGGCGGATCAGGTTGATGAAAGCGATAGTGACACCGATAGTATTTTTGTGGAGACTTCCCCTACCGCTCCTAGAGCTGGAAATATAACTATTTAGGAACCGGTTCCTGAACCTGCCTTTACGGATCAATCTTTATCCTCGGAATCAGTTTCGATTCTATTGAAGCTGAGAGAGCTTCTCTATCGATTATAGATAAATTGTAAATAATTCTGCCCTTAGTGGATGATGAACCGATTACCAACTCTGGCGTGCATCGGGTGGATCAATCCGTTAATCGGATTGAGGAAAATATCATGGATTCTATTGATTAACAGATTGATAAATCCGATAATCGGTTTGAAAAGGCGACAATGGACTCTAATGTTTGAAGTTCCACTAGAATTGAAACTAAAAAGAAAGAGTCCAATGCCAAGGCATCGACAACTCCTAATGCTTAAGGAAAGAAGGCGCAGAAGTCTTCTCTCAAGTGATGATTAAAATCCTTTATTGGAATTGTAGGGATATCGGCAATGAGGATACCCAGAGGGTTCTTGGTGATATGATTAAAGAGCATCGTCCTCAGTTTTTATGTCTTGCTGAACCTATGGTTTTGTTTGTGGATACTAATCCTCGATTTTGGCGAGCGATTGATTTTAAGCTTGTGGCTGAAAATAATAAGCCATTGCCGTCCTTATGGTTGCTTCAGTCTGAATCATTCGCTGCCTCCGCAATAATTGATTTAAACTCATATCAGATGATATCTTTCCATTTTTCGTTTATGGATAGTATTAATTACGTTGCGTGTGTTTATGCTAGTAATTCCTATGGCTTGAGATGTTCTCTATATGTTGATCTTTTAAACCAGATAAATTCTCTATCGGGGAATTGGCTAATTCTTGGTGATTTTAATGTGGTTACTGGTAGTCATAAAAGAAGGGGTAATTTGCCTATTAACGTTTCTTATAGGGAATTTTATGCATTCATTAATGGAGGAGAGCTAGCAGAATTGAACAATGCCGGTCCTTTATTCACTTGGTGTAATGGCAGAAGAGGTGATCAAAGGGTGGAAAGCCGTATTGACATGGCCTTGGGCTCCATGGATTTCTTTGCTTATTGGGATAAATCGATATGTTCGGTGCCTCCTCGCAGCAAATCTGACCACCACCCCCTTCTAGTTTCCTGCTCTCGGGGTATACCTCGGACTTTGAGATTTAGATTCCAATCTATGTGGATTGACCATCCCTCCCTTCATCAGATTGTTTCTAATCATTGGAATGGGAATTTTCCTAATCTTCCCCTACAATAGGTTCTTCAGCTTAAATTGAAAACCTTATATCCCATCTTGAGAAGATGGAATTAGGAGATTTTTGGACATCTTGATGTTAATATTTCAAATTATAGGAATGATTTGGCGAGAATACAGCTAGAAATCTCTACCAATGGTATTTCAGATGATCTCCATAAGGAGGAATTAAAGATCCAAGATACTTTGGACACTCATCTCAAGTGGAAGGAGATTTTTCTCAGGGAGAAAAGCCGATCCAACTGGCTACAACTTGGGGACAGGAATTTTGCTTTCTTTCACCGAGCTGTAAATTCGAAAAAGACGCGTTCTGCCATTACCGTTATGAATATTGATGGTGCTTTATCTTTGGATCATGCAGCTATTTCTAATCATGTTGTGAATTACTACTCCAATCTATTCTCTTCTGCTAATCTAGACAATACGGAACTTGGAGATATTAGGCCTTTCATTCCTAACCGAGTGACGGGTGGCGACAATGACGAGCTTGTTAGAAAACCTTCATTTGAGGAAATTCGTAGCAGTGTTTTCTCAATGAAGGGAGATAGCGCGCCAGGTCCTGATGGTTTTACCGGCATCTTTTTTCAGCATTTTTGGGATCTTGTGGGCAACGATGTTTGTAACATGGTCCAATGGTTCTTCTAGGTGGGTTATATCTCCCCAGGGTTGAATTCAAATTTGATGGTTCTAATACCTAAAAAGGAGGGGGCAGTGAATATTGAAGATTTCCGGCCAATCGTTATGGGTAACTTCGTGTTTAAAATCATTACTAAAATCCTTGCTGCACGGCTAGCCGCTATTGCATAGACTATTTTATCCCCCAACCAATTTGGTTTTGTTAGTAATAGAAACATTCAAGAATGTATTTCTCTCGCTTTGGAAGGGGTAAACCTTCTCAGGAAGAAATGTTTCGGAGGTAATCTGGCCATGAAGATTGATATTAGGAAAGCCTTTGACACTATGGAGTGGCCTTTTCTGCTTGAAGTGTTGCATTCGTTCGAATTTTTTGAGCTTTTTATTAATTGGATTTGGAACATTTTATCGTCGGCTCGCATTTCGATCTTTACTCCCTCCAGGCCAAACGGTTACTTTTCATGCTCTAAAGGAGTTCGACAGGGGGACCCTTTGTCTCCTATCTTATTCGGCCTTGCAAAGGACTTCTTTAGCAGGTATCTGACTTATTTAGTTCTTAGGGGTGACATTACCCCTATACGATACACACCCAGGGTTCCCCTGCTATAACACCCCCTTTATAGGGAGTGCCACGGTAACTATAAACACCCAATAAACAACTCTACTCCACTATATAGAGTTCAATACTTATAGATTACATATGTACAAATACAAATATAGCGTTCCAACTCCAAATTATTCTCCAAATATTTCTCAATGTCACTTTACATTTCTCACACTATCTAGTACATGCCATTATTCTACAAACCATAATATTATATTAGAATACAAATCCACCTCGAGTCTTTCCTTATTTGCTCTGCAAGCTGATCCACTTATTCCACTTTGGTCCAAGCTATCTATAAGTTCTCCACCTGTGTGTAGAAAAAAAACTACACGCTAAGCAATTTGCTTAGTGGTCTCCATAAAAGAAATATAACAACTTTGAACATTTTCAAAATAGAAACAAAGTATATTTATAAGTCAAAAACAAATTAACCAACTTTATGGAACCAAATCACAAAACTTATATAGTAATCCTTTCATAGTACAATCAAATTTGTATCCAATTTTTCCAAACACTTTAACCACATATTGCCCAAAGTAAACAAGTCCTGAATAATGGTAAAATGGATACGGGAGCGGACAAGCCTAAAGCCGAAGCTTCAAAATCAATACATCGGTCAAGCCCGAAGCCGAAGCTTCAATGTAACACCCCCCTATAGGGAGTGCTATGGTATCTATACACACCCAATAAACAACTCTACTCCATTATATGAAGTTCAATACTTATAGATTTACTATGTACAAATACAAATATAATGTTTCCAGACTCCAAATTATTCTCCAAATATTTCTCAATGCCACTTTACATTTCTCACATTATCTAGTACATGTCATTATTCTACAAACCATAATATTACATTAAATTACAAATCCACCTCGAGTCTTTCCTTATTTGCTCTTCAAGCTGATCCACTTATACCACTTCGGTCCAAGCTATCTACAAGTTCTCCACCTACGTGTAGAAAAAAAACTACACGTTAAGCAATTTGTTTAGTGGTGTCCATAAAAGAAATATAACAACTTTGAACATTTTTAAAATAGAAACAAAGTATATTTATAAGTCAAACAAATTAACCAACTTTGTGGAACCAAATTACAAAACTTATACAGTAATCCTTTCAAAGTACAATCAAATTTGTATCCAATTTTTCCAAACACTTTAACCACATATTGCCCAAAGTAAACAAGTCCTGAATAACGGTAAAATGGATACGGGAGCGGACAAGCCTGAAGCCGAAGCTTTAAAATCAATATATCGGTCAAGCCCGAAGACGAAGCTTCAAAATCAATATATCGGTCAAGCCCGAAGCCGAAGCTTCAAAATCAATATATCGGTCAAGCCCAAAGCCGAAGCTTCAATATCAATATGTATATATATATATCATAATATCGACGAAAGCCCAAAGCCAAATCTTCAATTGTTTGTACAGTACTGTACCCCCCTTTATTGGCGTCAATCTACCCTGACCCGTATTCTACTCATTTAATAAGGGCAATAAATCAAAGTAACATCTTAAAAATTCCAGTATAAACCATCAATCATAATTCAACATAACTTCAGTAATTAAGAAATCCAAATCCCAAATTTTTAAGCATCAAACTTCAATTAAAACTCAATAAAATCAATACTCATACTTTCCAGAATTTTTCCTGGTTTCGTAACCTGACTTCCCCTGCATTCTTAAGTATTAAAACATCATCCAATCGAAGAACTTTCTTCTAAACATAATTAGCCACATGTCTCAGATTTCCAAAACCACCAGAATTATAGAAATCCAAATTGTATAACCAAAGTTATGATCAAAATACTAAACGGTGTATAAAGCTGAGATTTTCCAAAAACAGATTTCGTGACTCAACTTCAAACGAAAATTTCACATTGAAAACGAATGAAATTCAATAAGGTTTCTTCTGAACATATATTACTTACTTTCTATAGATATCAATAGAATCAAATCGGATTTATATAATAGGAGAAAACATTAAAACAAAACAGGTATACAAATCTGGAAAATTTTCTGAAAAACCGAGAAATCGATATTTGAGACACAAACCTTTTTCTATGCTATTTCTAGCTCTCTTCTACCTCTTTTGCCTTTGATTTACATGCAATAGCTTCCTCTACAACAGCCATATATAATTCTATCAAGATATTGCATAAATAAACTTCCTAATACCATAAATATGCTTAATCTACCATGAATTTTACTAATTAAGCTTTAATTTCACCAAAAATCACTCACCTCAAACTCGGGTTACTATTCATCCGAACCTTAAAATCTGAAATCCTCCTCTTCTAGTCTTGATTGACTGAAATTGATGATGATAGAGGGCTTAAGGATCGATTTGTAACAAGAATTCGAAGTTGAATCGAAGAAATCGGAAGTTTTTGGATTATAGAAAATTTGATAAAGGATTTAGGAAGAAGGAAGGAATGAGTAAGAGGCAAATGAAGAAGATGAAAGGGAGACAGAAGAGAGGTTACGTATAGATTTAGGATTTTCTTTTTTTAAATTTCCAAAAATGCCCTTGAACAATTAATTAAATGCCTAATTCATCCATCTTACTTAATTAACTCTTATTTACTCATGCCTTATATCCAATAACAATAATAACAATAAAAATAATTTCCATGATATTTTAATACTATAGTAATTTATTATAAGCAAATTTTGGAATTTCGGTTCGTTACATTCAAAATCACTATATCGGTCAAGCCCGAAGCCGAAGCTTCAAAATCAATATATCGGTCAAGCCCAAAGCCGAAGCTTCAATATCAATAGATATATATCATAATATCAGCCAAAGCCCAAAGCCAAAGCTTCAATTGTTTGCACAGTACTGTGCCCCCCTTTATTGGCGGCAATCTACCCTGACCCTTATTCAACTCGTTTAATAAGGGCAATAAATCAAAGTAACATCTTAAAAATTCCAGTATAAACCATCAATCATAATTCAACATAACTTCAGTAATCAAGAAATTCAAATCCTAAATTTTAAAGCATCAAACTTCAATTGAAACACAATAAAATCAACGTTCATATTTTTCCAGAAATTTCCAGATTCTGTGACCTGACTTCCCTTGTATTTTTCACTATCAAAACATCATCCAATCGAAGAACTTTATTCTAAACATAATTATCCACATGTCTCAGCTTTCTAAATCCACCATAATCACAGAAATCCAAATTGTATGACCAAAGTTATGATCAAAATACTAAACAGTGTACAAAGCTGAGATTTTCCGAAAACAGATTTCGTTACTCAACTTCAAACGAAAATTTCACATTGAAAACGAACGAAATTCAACAAGGTTTCTTCTGAACATATATTCCTTAGTTTCTGTAGATATCAATAGAATCAAGAATCATTCAAATCGGATTTGTATACAGGAGAAAACATTAAAACAAAACAGGGATACAATCTGGAATTTTTTCGAAAAACCGATAAATCGAAATTCGAGACACAAACCTTTTTCTAAGCTCTTTCTAGCTCTCTTCTACCCCTTTTGCCTTTCATTTGCTTTCATTAACTTCCTCTACAACAGTCATATATAATTCTATCAAGATATTGTTGAATAAACTTCCTAATACCATAAATATGCTTAATCTGCCATGAATTCTACTAATTAAGCTTTAATTTCATCAAAAATCACTCACCTCAAACTTGGGTTACTATTCATCCGAATCTTAATATCTGAAATCCTCCACTTCTAGTCTTGATTCACTAAAATTGATGATGATAGAGGGCTTAAGGATCGATTTGTAACAAGAATTCGAAGTTAAATCGAAGAAATCGGAAGTTTTTAGATTAGGGAAGAATTTGGTTAAGGGAGAGAGGAAGAATGGAGAAGATGAAGTTGGATAAAGGAAATGAAGGGAATATGTATAGATTTGGATTTTTATGAATTTTTTTTTCAATTTCCAATAATGCCGTTGAACAAATAATTAAATGCCTAATTCGTCCCTCTTACTTAATTAACTCTTATTTCCTCATGTCTTATATCCAATAACAATAATAATAACTACAAAAATAATTTCCATGATATTTTAATACCACAATAAGTTATTATAAGTAAATTTTGAAATTTCGGTTCGTTACAATTCTCCCCCTCTTATGAATTTTCATCCCGAAATTTCCCTGAAAACAATTGCGGATATTGAGTTTTCATTGTATCCTCCGGTTCCCAAGTTGCTTCTTCAACCTTATGATTCCTCCAAAGTACTTTTACCAGTGGAATAGACTTGTTTCTCAATTGTTTAACTTTGCTTGCCAAGATTTGTACCGATTCCTCTTCATACGTCAGGTCGGGTTCGATTTCTACGACATCAGGAGATAAGATATGTGATGGATCTGATGTGTATCTCCTTAACATTGACACATGGAACACATTATGAATTTTGTCGAGTGTCGGGGGTAGTGCCAACCGATAAGCTACCGGTCCAACCATCTCTATAACCTTATATGGGCCAATGAATCTTGGACTGAGCTTGCCTTTCTTGCCAAATCGCAGGACTCTCTTCCAAGGAGATACTTTGATAAATACTTTATCCCCAACTTCATAAGTAATGTCTTTTCTTTTTAGATCAGCATAAGATTTTTGTCTATCCGATGCAGCCTTCAATCTCTCTTGAATAAGTTTTACCTTCTCCTTTGTCTCTTGAATCAACTTTACTACCACAATCTTGTTTTCACTAAGTTTGGTCCAATATAATGGAGTTCGACATTTTCTTCCATACAATGCTTTATATGGCGCCATTTGTATGGTTCACTAATAGCTGTTATTATAGGCAAACTCCATGAGGGACAAATACTAATCCCGACTCCCCTCGAATTCGATGATACAACTTCTCATCTTGTCTTCCAACACCTGAATTACTCTTTTAGATTGACCATCTATTTGAGGATGAAATGAAGTACTGAAATGAAGTTTACTACCTAAGGCTTCTTATAACTTCTTCTAAAATCTTGATCAGAAATGATTGAAATAGGCACTCCGTGTAGCCTTACTATCTCATCTACATATAACTGAGCCAACCTATCAAGTGAATAATCCATCCTAACTGGAAGAAAGTGGGCAGACTTTGTCAATCTGTCTACAATAACCCACACTACATCATGTTTCTTCTGTGAAAGTGGTAAAGACGTCACAAAGTCCATTGTGATTCTTTCCCATTTCCATTCTAGAATTGTTACAGGTTGCAACAATCCAGAAGGAACTTGATGTTCTGCTTTCACCTATTGATAAGTTAGACATTGAGCAACATAGTTAGTAATGTCTTTCTTCATTCCATTCCACCAATAATGGCTCTTCAAATTTTGGTACATCTTGTTTGCTCCTGGATGCATCGCATAAGGACTACTATGCGCCTCATGTAAAATATTCTTCTTTAATTCTTCATTGTTTGGCACACATAGTCTATCTTCAAAATGTAGATAGCCATCTTCTCGAACCATATAGTCATCTATGATACCCACTTGTGTCCTTCCTCGAATGACTTTCAAGTCATCATCTTCATTTTGTGCTTGCTTAACCTGTTGTAGTAATACAGGTTGAATCTTCAATTCTACAATTAAGGCTCCACCACTAGTAAGAGCTAACCCCATATTCATAGCCCTTCGTGCCATCATTGTCTTTCTATTGAGAGCATCTACCACTACATTAGCCTTTCCTGGATGGTAATCAATAAGACAATCATAATCTTTAATGAATTCCATCCACCTTCTCTGTCTTAAATTCAACTCCTTCTGTGTTGCCAAATATATTAAGCATTTGTAATCCGTGTAAATATAACATTTTTCTCCACAAAGATAGTGTCACCAAATTTTCAAGGCAAAGATTATTGCAGCCATTTCCAAATCATGAGTGGGATAATTCCTTTCCTGATTCTTTAATTGCCTGGAAGCATAGGCAATCACTTTCCCTTCTTGCATCAAAACACACCCAAGACCACCATGTGAAGCATCACTATAGATTATAAAATCTTTTCCAGGCTCTGGTTGGGTAAGGATGGGTGCCCTTATTAACATCACTTTTAACTTCTCAAAACTTTCTTGGCACTTGTCATTCCACTCAAATTTTGCATTCTTTTGAAGTAGTTTTGTCAGTGGGGCAGTAATGACAGAAAATCCCTTCATAAATCTTCTATAATACATTGCTAAGCTAAGGAAACTTCTAGATTCCGTAGGGTTCTTTGGTGGTTTCCATTCAACAACTGCTTCTATCTTTTTAGGATCGACTTTAATTCCTTCAGCAGAAACAACATGGCCTAAGAAAGAAACTTCTTCAAGCCAAAACTCATATTTGCTAAGTTTGGCATACAATTTATTTTCCCTCAAAGTTTGGAAGACTATCCGCAAATGTTGATCATGCTCTTCGCGTGACTTAGAATACACCAAAATATCATCAATGAAAACAACTATAAACCGGTCTAAATATAAGTAAAAGACACTGTTCATAAGGTCCATAAGTGCTGCTGGTGCATTAGTTAGACCAAATGGCATCACCAAAAATTCATAGTGCCCATATCTGGTTTGGAAAGCCGTCTTCGCAATATCATCATCTTTCACTCTCATCTGATAGTAGCCCGATCTCAAATCAATCTTGGAGAAGTATTTAGCACCCTAGAGTTGATCAAATAAGTCTTCAATCCTTGGCAATGGATACTTGTTCTTCACTGTCAATTTATTCAACTCCCAATAATCAATACATAATCGGAGCAACCCATCTTTCTTCTTAACAAACAATACTGGTGCACCCCTCGGGTATATACTCGGGCGTATGAGTCCTTTGTCTAACAATTCTTGTAACTAAATCTTCAACTCTTTTAGTTTAGTAGGCGCCATTTTGTATGGTGCTTTGGATACTGATGCGGTACCCGGCAATACATCAACTACAAATTCTACCTCTCTTTTTAGTGGCAACCCCAGTAGTTCTTCTAGAAATACATCGGGAAAATCACATACCGTAGGAATATTCTGCAATTCTAACTCACCTTCCTTCAATTCTAGAGTGAAGATTAGGTAGGCCTGACATCCCTTCCTAACTAATCTTTTAGTCTTCATAAAAGAAATTATGTTACAAAGATAATCTGATCTTTCCCCCACAATAACTATTTCTTCTCCATCAAAAACTTGAAGTGGCATTCTTTTGTTTTTGCAATCCACCACAGCTCGATGTTCCGATAACCAATCCATTCCTAAGATAACATCATAATCTCGGAAAGGTAACTCAATCAAATTTGCATTGAAAAGTTGATGTTGAATCATAATAGGGCAATTCATATACACTTTGTTTACTATCACACTGTGTCCTAAAGGATTAGTCACTTCAATATTTACCCTAATTCTTCTACATGTAACCCTTTCTCTTGTGCTAATGCAGTACATATATATGAATGAGATGAACCAGGATCTATCAAAGCATAAACATCGTGATTAAAGAACGAAAATTTATCGACAATAACTTCAGTAGATTCCCGAGTCTCAGGCCCTCAGATTGCATAACTTCGCGCCATTCCTCCTGGTCTACCACTCTGCGGTGCTTGTTGAGCCACATTATGTCCACTTGCCTCCCTAGCATTTCCTCTTCCCCTTCCTCTTTCACCTTGCATTGTAGGAGTAGGAACTACTGTAGGTACAGATGTACTTATCTATCTTTGAGGATAATTTACAATCAAATGTTCCCTCGAGCCACATTTAAAGCAGACTCTACCTTTTCCCCAACATTCCCCTGTATGCATCCTTTCACAATTAGAACACTATGGAATATTTCCTCTGCCTCAACTTGAAGGTACACTGGCTGCTGACCCCGTACTTATGGTTTATCTCTGTGAAAACCCTCTGAAATGAGATTGTGTTTGTTCTAATGTTCCCTTCTATTTCTTACTTGGAGATTCTGAACTTGCTGGACCCTGTGATCCCTTTTGAAATCCAGACCTTTTAGTCATTCTTTGTTGCCTATCTGAATTGATCTTCTCAATGCCCGTAGCAGCATCAACCAAGTCATTGAACACTCTAATCTTTTGTGCAAGTAAATGCACTCTAATTTCATCATTCATCCCATCCTCGAATCTCTTACATTGCTTTACTTCACTGTCAATGATATCACGAGCATACCTCTCGAGTTTGAGGAATTGAATTTCATATTCTGATACAGTCATTCATCCATGTCTCAAAGATAAGAACAATTTCTCTGCTCATCGTTGAATCATTCGCTAACGTACTTTTTGTCAAATTGTTCCAAGAAGAGTGTCCAAGTGATTTCTTGGGGGGCCCTCTCTCTCGTAATATTATCCCACCACCTCCTAGCTTGTTCTTTGAGTAGACGTTGCACACAGTCTAATCTCTCTTCATCTGTAAAATGAAGCCTAGTCATACACCATTTAGTATGATCAAGCCAATCTTCTGTAAATGCAGGATTCACTGTATCCCTTTTGAAGTCATCGGCCAGAAGCTTTTTGATTCTTTCAAGAGGAGTTCTCTGCTCTCTTCTTTCAATGTGAGGTACTACAGGAACTTGAGGGATTTGTATGTTTTGTAGTACTTGTGGGATTACTTTAGTTGTCATATGATGAAGTAAAGCAGCTTATGCTGGAGTAGGTTGTTCAATGAAGCAATGAACTACTGGAGTTTCACATCTTTGTTCATCCCCTTGTCTAATATGGACCGTACTCTCAGCATCCTCCTCCTCACTCTGGTTGCGACTACTACTAGCCATAATTTATTCCAGAAAATTGGACCAAAGTGGATCAACAACTAACATAACATATTTATATCCTAAATGGCATGTACATCCTAGTCCTAGAATTGCCTAAACCTCGCTCTGATACCAACAAATGTAACACCCCCTTTATAGGGAGTGTCACGGTAACTACAAACACCCAATAAACAACTCTACTCCACTATATAGAGTTCAATACTTATAGATTACATATGTACAAATACAAATATAGCGTTCCAACTCCAAATTATTCTTCAAATATTTCTCAATGTCACTTTACATTTCTCACACTATCTAGTACATGCCATTATTCTACAAACCATAATATTATATTTGAATACAAATCCACCTCGAGTCTTTCCTTATTTGCTCTTCAAGCTGATCCACTTATTCCACTTTGGTCAAAGCTATCTATAAGTTCTCCACCAACGTGTAGAAAAAAAAACTACACGCTAAGCAATTTGCTCAGTGGTGTCCATAAAAGAAATATAACAACTTTGAACATTTTTAAAATAGAAACAAAGTATATTTATAAGTCAAAAACAAATTAACCAACTTTATGGAACCAAATCACAAAACTTATATAGTAATCCTTTCAAAGTACAATCAAATTTGTATCCAATTTTTCCAAACACTTTAACCACATATTGCCCAAAGTAAACAAGTCCTGAATAACGGTAAAACGGATATGGGAGCGGACAAGCCCGAAGCCAAAGCTTCAAAATCAATATATCGGTCAAGCCCGAAGCCGAAGCTTCAAAATTAATATATCGGTCAAGCCCGAAGCCGAAGCTTCTATATCAATATATATATATATCATAATATCAGCCAAAGCCCAAAGCCAAAGCTTCAATTGTTTGTACAGTACTGTACCCCCCTTTATTGGCGTCAATCTACCATGACCCGTATTCTACTCCTTTAATAAGGGCAATAAATCAAAGTAACATCTTAAAAATTACAGTATAAACCATCAATCATAATTCAACATAACTTCAGTAATCAAGAAATTCAAATCCTAAATTTTAAAGCATCAAACTTCAATTAAAACACAATAAAATCAACGTTCATATTTTTCCAGAAATTTCCAGATTCTGTGACCTGACTTCCCTTGCATTTTTTACTATCAAAACATCATCCAATCGAAGAACTTTCTTCTAAACATAATTAGCCACATGTCTCAGCTTTCCAAAGCCACCAGAATCAAAGAAATCCAAACTGCATAACCAACGTTATGATCAAAATACTAAACAGTATACAAAGCTGAGATTTTCCGAAAACAGATTTCATTACTCAACTTCAAACGAAAATTTCACATTGAAAAAGAGCGAAATTGAACAAGGTTTCTTCTGAACATATATTCCTTAGTTTCTGTAGATATCAATAGAATCAAGAATCATTCAAATCAGATTTATATAACAAGAGAAAACATTAAAACAAAACAGGGATACAATCTGGAAATTTTTCCAAAAAACCGATAAATCGAAATTTGGGACACAAACCTTTTTCTAAGCTCTTTCTAGCTCTCTTCTACCCTTTTGCCTTTCATTTGCTTGCACTAGCTTCCTCTACAATAGCCATATATAATTCTATCAAGATATTGTATAAATAAACTTCCTAATACCATAAATATGCTTAATCTACCATGAATTCTACTAATTAAACTTTAATTTCATCAAAAATCACGCACCTCAAACTCGGGTTACTATTCATCTGAATCTTAATATCTGAAATCCTCCTCTTCTAGTCTTGATTCACTAAAATTGATGATGATAGAGGGCTTAAGGATCGATTTGTAACAAGAATTCGAAGTTGAATCGAAGAAATCGGAAGTTTTTAGATTAGGGAAGAATTTGGTTAAGGGAGAGAGGAAGAATGGAGAAGATGAAGTTGGATAAAGGAAATGAAGGGAATACGTATAGATTAGGATTTGTAAGAATTTTTTTTTTAGTTTCCAATAATGCCCTTGAACATATAATTAAATGGCTAATTCATCCCTCTTACTTAATTAACTCTTATTTCCTCATGTCTTATATCCAATAACAATAATAATAACTACAAAAATAATTTCCGTGATATTTTAATACCATAATAAGTTATTATAAGTAAATTTTGAAATTTTGGTTCGTTACACCTGCCTTCTCATTTAGTATATGCAGATGACATTCTTCTTTTCTGTAAAGCGACAGCTCAGAACATGCGTAATATTAAAAAATTGATCTTTTACTATGGTAGAATTTTTGGTCAAATGGTTAATTGGAGCAAAATGGAAGTGTACTTTGGTGATGCGGTTACCGCTCCTCGAAGGTTGGAACTTGCTTCCTTAACCGATGTTCGCATTGGGCATCTGCCTTTTAAATATCTTGGAGTGCCCCTTTTCAGAGGTACACCTTGGGCATCTCATCTTTGGCCCCTTCTGGATTCTACTTTGGTTAAATTCTCTCGGTGGAAAGGGAGTGCGCTCTCTGTGGCAGGAAGGCTGACTCTGATAAAATCGGTGATCACTGGAGCATTAGTGCACTCTTTTATTGTGTACAAATGGCCAACTTCTTTGCTACGGAAATTTAACAGATCGGTGAGAAATTTCCTTTGGTTAGGTTGTATTGTCGTGAAGAAATTGGTGGTCGTCCCTTGGTCATATTGCACGATGAATTTTGAGGAAGGGGGCCTCGGAATAAAAAATTTCGCAATTATGAATGACGCCTTGTTGGGGAAAACGGCTTGGGGGATTCTAAGTAAAAGATCTCTTTGTTACGATACCCTCCGTACTCGCTTTTTTAATAAAGCAGGTTTGGCTAGACCGGTTACTAGTTCATCTATTTGGAGCTCGGTTCGTGTGGTTTTTTCTAAGCTCCAAGATAATGTTCTTTAGATTCCCGGTACCAATTCTTCGCTCAATTTTTAGAACTTAAAATGGCTGATTTCGCCCATCTCGGATCAGCTTCAGCTAGGGAATTTGGAAAAACGTAACCTTACGGTGCCTATCTCAAATTTCTGGCGTGACAACTCATGGCAGAATTTACCTGAGCTACCGAACTTTGTTGAGGATTAGGTGTTAAATATTTAGCCCTATGATGATTTTAATACTTGCTTGTGGTGACCGGGAAGCATGGGCATTTTTTCGGTTAAGCTATTTTACTAATGGTTGGCCGGTGAAATGATGCAGTCCCAAACTTTCAATTTTATTTGGAGCCGTTATATTCCTCCATCTCATTCATTCTTATATTGGAGAGCGCTTCTTGGATACCTTCCTACTCATGATGTGCTCTTAAAAAAAGGGATGGTCCTTGTCTCTAAATGTGTTTTATGCAATAATTCTACGGAATCGCTGCAACATGTTTTCTTGAATTGTGTTTTTTCTAAATAGCTATGGATGGGAATTAATTGTCTATTTCGCAGGGACATCATCACCGACCATGACTCCTTATGGGCTCGATTTGAATGGGCAGCCAAACAGCAGTTCTCAACCTAAATTTCCACCTTGTGGTAGAGCTCGTGGGTGCACCTTTGTTGGATTATTTGGCGCACTAGAAACGATTGCATCTTCGAGGATAAGCGACCTAACATCCACCTTGGTTTGAGAAGTTTATGGGCTTCTATGTACGAATCAAATAAATTTGAAAAGGCTTTATCATAAACTCTACCGTGGAGCTGGCTATCCTTACTAATCTGAATATTACGCCTTGTCATCCTAGAGCACCAAAAATTATCCCGGTTCGCTGGTCTCTGCCGATAAGTGGATGGGTGAAGGTCAATACTGACGCCTCTGTTGTTGGGAATAAGGCTAGTTGTGGTGGGGTCTTTCGTGACTCTGAGGGCCATTTTATGGGATCCTTCATGTTTGGATTTGATACCTGTCACTCATTTTTAGCTGAGATGAAAGTAGCAATCATTGCCTTACAATTAGCAGCCAACCGCAGGTGGAATCAATTATGGCTTGAGAGCGATTCATCCTTTGTTCTTTATACTGTTCTTACGAGAAATAGAAGGGTCCCTTGCAAAAATTTTCCGGACTAGAATAACTGCTTGCGTAATTTGGAGAATCGACAGATCAAAGTGTCTCATACCTTCAGGAGGGAAATCAAGTGGCTGACTTATTAGCAAATTACGGTAGAGATAATGTTGATTCCAGATGGTGGGATAGTATCCCTACCTTTTGCTTTGATGCTTACTTTCATAATTTGAGTGGCCGAAGCATGTTTCGGTTCACCTAACTCTTATGTATTTTTTCTTTTCCCTTTAATAAAAGAGGGTAGGGGTTTTGTAGGCAAGCGGAAGGGCCAACCTAGTTGGGTCTTCCGCCCTGAAATTTTCCGCTGCCCTAACCTTTTTATCCTTGGAGGAACACGTCGTTCCTCTGAGGGTTTTTCAAAAAAAAAGCTATGGATAGCTCAAGGTTACATAAAAGGAGCACAGTCAAAAAGCACGGAAATGGTTTGGGGCGAATATTTCCAAAATCTAGCAATGAGGTCTCTCTTTCAAGATGTTGGAGTAGATAAAGATGATGAAGTTACTAGGACTTGGTGTAAGATGCATGATATGGTGCATGATTTTGCACAATTACTAGGGAAAAAAGAATGTTATAGTATAGAGCTTAACAAGAGTTTGGATGATTCAGATGGCAATTCTTTACACCATTTAAGTATTAGTTTGACGGGTGGAGTTCAATGTCTTGTTTCATTTTACAATCTAAAGAAGTTGCGTAGTCTCATTGTTTTATCAATCGGGGTCTTTCATATTAGATTTAGAAACAATATTCAATGAGCTCACTCTTTTGAGATTGCTGAGATTACATAGTTGTGGTATAAAGAAGTTCCATCCAATATAAATAGATTTGATTCATTTGAGAGAACTCAACTTATCAGAGAATGGTGAGTTACAAGAGCTACCAAATATAGTATGGGAATTGTATAATTTGCAAATCTTGAACTTGAGCAGAAGTAGACAAATTCGGTCTATTAAAGGGATAGAAAGATTAACAAATTTTTTGTGACATCTAGGAAATTCTGATACATTATTTTTGCTCCCAAAGGAGATGGTGAAATTAAGTGGGTTAAGGAGATTAAACGAGTTGAAGATTGATGTTAATAATGAGGAGGCGTTTTCCCTTAAACACGTGAAGAACTTCAATCAGCTTGGTGGATCATTGACATTAAAATTGTTAAAACAAAGCGTTAGGGGATGTCCAAGATGCGAAGCAAGCAAACATGAAGGACAAGAAATACATTATTAAGTTGCATATATATTTAGAAGAGGAAGAAGCAGATCTAGAGTGGAGGAAAAGCAAGATGAAGAATTGGTTGAAGCTTTGAATGTTCCTCCAAGTATGGAAATCCTAAGAATGTTTGATTATAAAGGCTTAAGACCTCCAAATATGTTGAATTCACTGATTGTTGTTGATTTTGTTTACTTACGGAATTGGTGGTGTTGTGAGCATTTACCAAATAATTTGAGGAAATCGCCTTGCCTCAAATTTTTGCAATTTATGGGCTTTAAAAGTGTTAGAAAGGTGGATGTTGAGTTTTTGGGTTCATCCTCTTCAACAAGTGTTTCATCGTTCCCTAAATTGGCAACTCTTGCACTTGGCTTCTTTGAGGAATGGGAAGAATGGAACGATGGAGACGGAGATGAAGAAATGTTGATAATGCCATCTCTGACCACTTTGATGCTTTTTGGATGTCCAAAGTTGAAGGCATTGCCTAATTTCATTCTCAAAAAGACTGCTCTCCAACTCAAATTTGGAAGGTGTGATGCTCTGGAATAATCTCCATGGCTTGAGACCTCCAAACCTGTTCAATTCACTAGCTATTATGGATATGGTTCACTTGTAGAATTAGAGTTGTAGTTGTTGTGAGCATTTACCAAATAATTTGGGGAAATTGCCTTGCCTCAAATATATAATATTTTGGGGCTTTGATAGTGTTAGAAAGATGGATGCTGAGTTTTTGGGTTCATCCTCATCAACAAGTGTTCCATTGTTCCCTAAATTGACATCTCTTGAATTTAACTACTTTTACAAATGGGAAGAATGGAACGATGGAGATGAATGTCGATAATGCCATGTCTGACCACTTTGACTCTTTTTGGATGTCCAAAGATAAAGTCATTGCCTAATTTCATTCTTAACAAGACTGATCTGAAACTCTACATTTCAATTGGCAATGCTCTGGAACAATCTCCAAGTTGATTAATGTAGTTTGGAAGTGAAACCAATGACAAAGAGTAAGAGAAGGTAAGTCTTGCGCAGATCACTTGTTACTACTTTTAGCACTTGTACTTGTATATCTTTGCTTTATTCTAACTTTTGTTTCAGGTAGTTAATCTGATTATCAACTTCATTTGTTTTTCATAGCCATATCATGCCCACCACATTGCCTTGTTGGTCCAGCCAATTAAGACAAAGCACGTCACTTTAATGCCCCCACTCGAGTCACATGCCTTTATTGCTAGGCCCGGCGGTTTAATGTTTTTGTATTTCTTGTGTATGAATATTAATAGGGATATTGGGATGTTTACAAAAGTCTAGGAACTTGTCTTTTCTAATATATAGTTTCCATTTTTTTTACTTTGTATTTCAAAATTTTTCCTCGTTGAGATGTTTGGTGGATTTTAAACCCAAGATTGTTGAGCACAAACTCAGTCAATATATATCTCGATTATTCCTAGGTTTTTTTTGAATAACCTGGTGAAAGGGAAAAGGCAAGCGAAGGTTTCACAATGCCCCACCGCCATTGAAAACCCTCCCCTAGGAATGTTTTATTAAAAGAAAAGAAAAAAAATACAAGAATAGAGAATGATAATTCAAGTAGCCATTATGGCAAAAACAAAAATCTATCAACTAAGGAGAAAATTTTTGTGGTGGTTTACGCTCCCGTTCAGCTTGCTCCTTGTGCTCTTGCTTGGCCTGTTCTTTGGCGGCGACCGAGATCCTTGGTTTCCTTGGTAGTTGGATATTGTCTCTCCCTCCTCCATCTGACACCGAGAATTGTCATCACAAGTAGCAAACGAAAAACTCTACCTAACAGGCGTTAACTACTTGGCTTTTGTTTTTACCTCTTCTCATTCTACAGAATTCGTCCAAGAGCTCAGGACACCTTTCTCAGGTTGTGAGTAGTCTGATTCAAAGCCCTCTTGGTCTAACTCATTTGAAGCATTTGATAAATGAATGGAATTATCAGAAACATTGGTAATATGGCCATCAATCGGCTTAAGAACTTCCTTACCTGCGAGATCCACAACTAAGTTAACATTCTCCAAAGTATTAGCAAATTCAGAATATCTTGTCTCCTTATCAAACACCTCATTAGCCGTGGCCTCAATCACCGCATTAGCCGCAGCCTCAATCGCTTCAAAAACCACAGCCTCAATGTCAATATTCGCAATTGCTTTAGAGTTGGTAGCCTTCTGTGCCGTAATAACCTTTTCCTGATTGGTATTCTTGGTCTGATCTAAATAGTATGATTGGACTTTGCGATCTTCCATTATTCCTGTGCCAAGTTTTGGCTTTTTGTCTACTTCTCACTGGATTTTGGTGCCTTGCTAAAATCAGATGTTTTCCCTTTTGGTTGATTACTTCGACAGGCTGCCGAATAATGTCCAATCGAATGACATGTGGAGCAGAAGGCCGGGTGGTTTTCGTACTCAATGGTAACCCAAAAAATATTTCTTTCCATATCAACTCTGACTTGGTCCATAAGAGGTTTTGCCAAATCAACATAGACCAAAATTCTAGCATAATGGCTGAATTCTCCTTCAATGGTATTTCGATAAAATTTGATAAGAACACCAATCCCTTGTGCTACACTAGAGAGAAGCCTTTGATCCCAGAATTCCCATGGTAGATTGTATAGACAAATCCAAACTTGTAATGTCATTGGTTTGTGTGTTGTCGGATCAAAGCCAGCCTTCCAAACCGAGAATCTCATAATTACCGGTTTTAGGTTTAAATTTCCAATACTCCAAATCTTGTGCACTACTTCCGACGATGGCATAATAATATAAAAAAAGCCCTTACCCAAAGATATGAGCTTCCAATCCATCTTTCGATTCCAAATTGAGTTCAATTTCATCTTTAGATCGGCATGTGATGAAGAATAGTTTTATTAATATTTTTTTATATTTAGTTTTTTTTAAGATTAATTAGGATTTGGTTTTCATAGTTTTATTAGGATTAGAGTTTCTTGATTTCTTGTTCTTTTAGTTTCTTGATTACTTGTTCTTTTAGTATTAGAATAATTAGCCTATATAAGGGGCTTTGGTATGTAAAGAATTATTCAGTTCTTGTTTGCTTGATTACCCATCAATAAGAAGAGTATTCTTATTAAAATTTTCTAAAATTCTTAGAGAGTATCTAGGTTTTTTAGAAGGCCTAATTATCTTAGAGAGTATCTAAGATTGTTAGAAGAATTGACTTCCCGTGACTTGCGAGATCAAAGGAATTCAGTTATTTATTTTGTTCGTATTTTGTTTCAATTAGTATTCGCTGCATCAACATGAGTCCGCGGTTTATCCCCCTTGATTAGGGCTAGTCATCCTATCACTGAGTTCTTACATGAGGAAATTCGTTCCTCATAAAATTTATTTGGAATTTTGACTGCTTTAAATCTGTCACCTACATTTGAGATCATTGCCGATATACCCTCAGTGGCCGGTGATGTAGTGATATCACGGTTTAAGATTGCCGCATAAGAGATGGCTTTTTCGTTTGAGCTAGGGTTTTCAGAATCTGTATGGTGTTTGTTGTTCGGATTAGGGTTCGGTGGCGGGGGAGCAGATTGAGGTTGAGTAGCTTTCAAGAAGCTCTCACGGCTAAAAATATTAGCTATCACAAAGTCACAAGAAGGGGACGAAATACATGTTTGGTGGCTGGCTTCCATGATGGCCAGCAGGGAAGGTTAAAATGGCAGAGGAGAATTCAAAACCCTAGCAGAGTCTCCATCGCCTCTCCTTATTCCATCAGCTTTTTCTCTTACTCTTAACTCGATTATTCATGGTTCAAGTATATTCTGATCACTTAACTAATATGAAATCTAGCAGTTGCTTACAAGATGCATGGTACTTATCACTTATCACTACGAATAAATTGCATCTATTGAATCCATTTTCAAATTACTGCAACTAAACTTTATTTGTTTTTGTTCAAGTTTGTATCTGTTCGAAAAGAACTGATCCATCTAGTTTCAAGCTTGGATAAGATATATTTCTTTACAAACATAAAGTAAAGTAATCTTATAAGCATACAAGTATGTTATTTAGGATCACTTACTGAATCGAGCGATTCTTTATGCCTTTTTCTAGGGCTATATTCCGAGTTCAAGTATACGTCGATTTACTGCTAGAACAATACATATATCCAAGGTGAAGTCAGCTTTGACTATATTACATGTACCATTTTCCTTCTACTTCATTGGCATGCTTTCTAGGACAGATTATTTGGTTCAGTTTTGAATTTAATAGATTTGAATCTTTACAACGTTATGCTAGAGATTTTATACGAAAAGTTTTTTTATATAAAGGTCGAGCTCAGCAAAAAAACTGGCTCCATTTATTAAAAAGAAAAGAAAAGTCATTAAACAAAAAAAAGAAAAGAAAAAATTAAAACATCCATAGGATGTAACAAAGCTAATTGCAATCTAGTGCAATAATTACAGAATCACCAAAAAACCCTGATGGAGAGAAACCCTAGCAGGCGATTTTCATCCCTCACCAGCTGTCGTTCCCTTGCAGAAGAGCACCTGCATCGCCATCACACCCACCACCGTCATCCCCACTCAAACTACCGTCACCCCCACCCAAACCCTAACCAAAACACCATCTATCCCCAGCACCGCACCTCACAACCCCCTCGCCATGACCAAAACCTGACCTCAGCCTATCCCCGCAACCCTGATTACTATTACAATAAAAACTTCTCATACCCTTCGCAGCCTACCAATTGATTCAATGCCTCCAACACCAGAATATATTTTGAAAGTTTCCCGAACTCATACGGTGTAGATTCAATGACTAAAGTTTTCAAGAAACATGGAATCACCGGTAGGGTTTACGTGGCAAGAAAGAAGAACATTAGAAACCTTAATTTTGGCTTCTTATCTGTTGATGGATCACTGCCTGTACATGAAGTTCTTCACAGATTAAATTCTTTATCCATTGGAATTATTCGTTTAAAAGCTTTCGAAGCAAGGTACTCAAGGTAGGCTGAATTCCTGTCTTCTCAGGCTTACAGGCGCAATCTGATCCCTTCACAAGCTCCGAGGCAAAAACCAAAATTTCGTAATTCATTCAGAGGTGACAAATCTTATGCAAAAGTGGTTGAAGGTCCAAATGTTTTGAATGACATCTCCTTTGCCAAACTAAACTCGGACCAACAGGGAGTGTCTTTCAATAATGCAATTTCTTCACGGGGCCATGAACTTATTTTAGAAGTGGCCCCTTAGAAAGATAAATCGTTTTTTGTTTCTTTGATTGATATTTCATATATTCGCATCACTTATGAATTATTACATGATCAAGGCTTTGATATGTCTTTTTCGGCTCCTGTGGGTAATGACAATGTTATTGTATCTTTTAATTCAATGAATGTTGTGAATGACTTGGTAGGTGGAGATTGGAAGGTTATGCAACACGTTTTCAATTAGGCATCATTCTTACCTGTAGATTTTTCTCCAAAGGAATGCATCATGTATGTTGACTTTATGGTAATTCCCCACTTGCTAATCAAAGAAAATCTAATCAGACACTTAGCAATCTCATTCATTAGAATTATTTCATTAGATTTTGATTTCAATAGACCTGATGGTCTGGATGTAGTTTCATGCCTTGTCTCAGTTCTTTTAAGAACCACCTGCCGTTCTTTCAAACATCTTATTCCCAATAAAGAAGTAGTCATCTACACTAATCTCAGACATGGTGTAGGTTGTGAGCACTGCAATGATAACAAATCTAATATTTTGTTTAACTCCAACGATGTCTCAATTCACTATATTAATTCGACTGATTCGTTTCAAGCAGATTTTCAGCAACATGATGAAGCTATTCACAATATTTTACAAACCAACCCTATTTCAGAACATTCTGGTGCCAATCTAAGTACCATCACTTAGACTAATTTGACTGCAGCTGAGATGAATGTTGTGATTGAACAGAATGGTCAGTTGACAGTTTTTCAGGCGAGCCCAATGCAATAGCCTGTGAATTCCAAATCTTCATGTCCTGACATTCCAAATATGAATCGGGTTATCATCCTTTCCCAATCAAGGACATCTCCGAATCATAAGTTGGAAAAGACTATTGATATAGGCAATAAGTTAGGCTTATTCAAAGAACGTCATGGATCGATTATTAAGGCAGCCATGGATAATCTGATCAACTTATTAGAGTATTCTTATCCGGGTATTATTTTCTTTTCTTATGTCGTTGGATTTCTTATGTTAGAATTGACGAGGTGGGGTGAATAATGGTTCTAAACAACAATTCGTGTTATCTTAGATTCGGAAACATAACTTGAAATTTTTCATTATGCTGGAGATGAAGATCGAAGGTGTCTCTGATCATGTGATCCGTCGCTTTTGGGGTTATAATGATTTCGCGTACCATTACGTTCCATCGATTGGTCTTTTGGATGGAATCTTACTCTCTTGGAATTCTTCTTTACTTGTTGGGACGGTAGTTCACTCATTCTCGGGATGGGTGGTGATGAAGTTTACTATACTACAGATGGATTTTCATGTGCTTAGTCTCTATGCTCCAACGAATCTTACCAACTAAGATGCATTGTGGTCTAAAATTCTTCCGATTATTCGGGACTTACAGATGGTTTTGATATGTGGGGATTTTAATGAAGTGTTACACGAATCAGAAAGAGCTAGGGGTCGGTCCCAACCCTCTATGGCCATATTTCAGGATTTTGTTTTGGAAGCCGAGATTCACAATCTACCTCTTCATGGACGTGATTTTACTTGGCATAATAGGCTTTCCTTCTCTCGCATCGATAGGATTCTTTTTTCAGGTGATGTCCTTGATCGTTGGCTGAATCAGCCTATTTTGACTATAAACACGACCTTATCCGATCACTTACCTACATTATATCAATCCTCCATTATCTCAGTCATAGGACCAAAACCGTTCAGATCTTTAAACTTTTGGTGGGATAAGGCTAAATTTTTTCCTTTCATTCGTTCCAAGTGGCAATCAATTTGTTATTCTTATTCACATAGAGACATTTCTTTTAGACTATCTATATTGAGCAAGGCTATTCGACCATGGCATTTAGAGAATTTTGGGAATTTAACTACATCTATTTCAAATTTGAAAGGAAAAATTTTAGCCCTCACCTCTAGCAATGTCCCTCGCCCTCTCACAATGGCGCAAAACACTAATCTTGATAATCTTCGTTATTCTCTTCAGGAATGCCGTGCGGCCTTGGAAAAACTTAGACATCAACAATCCCGTGTTAATTGGACTTTATTAGGGGACAACAATACATCCTTTTTCACTGTACAACTTCTACTAGGTACCAAAATAATAAAATAGCATAGCTTGATATTAAGGGGCATATCAGTACAGACATATAGGAAATTACTAGCGCAATTTGCAACTACTACGAGCAGCTTATCATGGCCAATCTTAAGGTTCCATTATTGCTATGTAATTATCAATTTACCACCATAAATGCCGATCATAATTCTGCCCTAATTTCCCCTTCACGCCGGATGATATATAGCGGTCTGTTTATGCATGTGGTGAGAACAAAGTACCAGGACCTGATGGTTTCAACTTATTCTTTTACAAGCGTTTTTAGGATGATTTAAAGCCTGAATTTATGAGGATTTTTTATCATTTCCACACTACTCACGGCTACCAGATTCTTTGAAAACTTCATTCGTAGTACTGAATCCTAAAGTTCCAGGTTCTTGTTCTATGAATACTTTCAGACCAATTTCCCTCATCCATGGTGTTTACAAAATTGTTACAAAATTTCTTTCTATTTGTCTTCAAGATGTTTTACCTTCTCTAATCTCGAGTAATCAGTTTGCTTTCATAAAGGGAAGAGTATTCATGAGTCTTCTTTCTTGGAGTCTGAGGTTATTGACAGTCTGCATGCTAGGCGAAAATCATGCCTGATTCTGAAATTTGATTTCCACAAACCTTTTGACAGTATTTCATGGACTTATGATGACTGAGTACTTCACAAAATGGGTTTCGACCGAAAATGGATATCTTGGCTCGCCAATTGCTGGAAAAACTCAACCACATCTATTCTAATCAATGGTATGCCCTGTGCTCCGATCCGTATTAAGCATGGCGTGAAATAAGGGGATCGATCATTGCCATTCATCCTTGTGCTCACGGTGGAAGGTTTGAGGCAGTTAATCGACTATAGTATCAAGAAAGGTAGGTTTCCAACTTGGGCAATCTTTACGGGATATTTTGTTACTTCAGTTTGCGGGTGACACTATCTGTTTGCTACAGGTGGATTAGTCAATTATTCATAGCTTCATTCGAATCTTGAGGTGCTTTGAATTAATTTCTGGACTTTGTATTAATTATCACAAGAGTGCTCCAACGGGGATTCATGTCAATGAAATCTCATTAATGTCATATGCGGCGCTATTTGGTTGTCAGGTGGATGAATTTCCAATAAAATATCTGGCCGCACGTGTAACGAATCGAAATTCCAAAATTTACTTATAGTAAATTACTATGGTATTTAAATATCATGGAAATTATTTTTTGTAGTTATTATTATTGTTATTGGATATAAGACATGAGGAAATAAGAGTTAATTAAGTAAGAGGGATGAATTAGGCATTTAATTATTTATTCAAGGGCATTATGGGAAATTGAAAAAAAAAATCATATACTCAGATACTTCTTCTTCTCCTCCATTATCATTAACTCCTACTCCTTCATCTTTATCCAAAATCCAAAAATTTCCATAACCTAAAAACTTCCGATTTCTTCGATTCAACTTCAAATTCTTGTTGGAAATCGATCCTTGAGCCCTCTATCATCATCAATTTCAGTAAATCAAGACTTGAAGAGGAGAATTTCAGATTTTAAGGTTCGGATGAATAGTAACCCGAATTTGAGGTGAGTGATTTTTGGTGAAATTAAAGCTTAATTAGTAGAATTCATGGTAGATTAAGCATATTTATGGTATTAGTAAGTTTATTTATACAATATCTTGATAGAATTATATATGGCTATTGTAGAGGAAGCTAGTGCAAGCAAATCAAATGCAAAAGAGGTAGAAGAAAGCTAGAAAGAGCATAGAAAAAGGTTTGTGTCTCAAATTTCGATTTTTCGGTTTTTCGGAAAAATTTCCAGTTTTGTATCCCTATTTTTTTTAATGTTTTCTCTTGTATATAAATCCGATTTGAATAATTCTTGATTCTATTGACATCTACAGAAAGTAAGGAATATATGTTCAGAAGAAACCTTGTTGAATTTCGTTTGTTTTCAATGTGAAATTTTCGTTTGAAGTTGAGTCATGAAATCTGTTTTCGGAAAATCTCAGCTTCGTACACTATTTAGTATTTTGATCATAACTTTGGTTATTCAAATTGAATTTCTGTGATTCTGGTGGCTTTGGAAAGCTGAGACCTGCGACTAATTATGTTTAGAAGAAAGTTCTTCGATTGGGTGATGTTTTGATAGTGAAAAAGGTAAGGGAAGTCAGGTCACAGAATCTGGAAATTTCTGGAAAAATATGAACTTTGATTTTATTGTGTTTTAATTGAAGTTTGATGCTTTAAAATTTAGGATTTGAATTTCTTGATTACTGAAGTTAAGTTGAATTATGATTGATGGTTTATACTGGAATTTTTAAGATGTTACTTTGATTTATTGCCCTTATTAAACGATTAGAATACGGGTCAGGGTAGATTGGCGCTAATAAAGGGGGGTACAGTACTGTACAAACAATTGAAGCTTTGGCTTCGGGCTTTGGCCGATATTATGATATATATATATATATATATATATATATATATATATATATATATATATATATATATATATATGTTGATATTGAAGCTTCGGCTTCGGGCTTGACCGATATATTGATTTTGAAGCTTCGGCTTTGGGCTTGACCGATATATTGATTTTGAAGCTTCGGCTTCGGGCTTGACCGTTATATTGATTTTGAAGCTTCGGCTTCGGGCTTGTCCGCTCCCGTTTCCATTTTACTGTTTTTCAGGACTTGTTTACTATGGGCAATATATGTTTAAGGTGTTTGAAAAAATTGGAAATAAATTTGATTGTACTTTGAAAGGTTTATAATATAAGTTTTGTGTTTGGTTTTATAAAGTTGTTTAATTTGTTTTTGACTTATGGACATACTTTTCTTCTATTTTTTTAAAGTGTTAAAAAATGTTCAAAGTTATTGTATTTCTTTTATGGACACCACTAAGCAAATTGCTTAGCATGTAGTTGTTTTTCTACACGTAGGTGGAGAACTTGTAGATAGCTTGGACCAAAGTGGTATAAGTGGATCAGCTTGAAGAGCAAATAAGGAAAGACTCGAGGTGGATTTGTATTTTAATGTAATATTATGGTTTGTAGAATAATGGCATGTACTAGATAGTGTGAGAAATATAAAGTGGTATTGAGAAATAATTTGGAGTTGGAAACATTATATTTGTATTTGTATATATTAAATCTATAAGTATTGAACTTCATATAATGGAGTAGAGTTGTTTATTGGGTGTTTATAGTTACTGTGGCACTCCTTATAAAGGGGGTGTTATAGCACACCTTTGCATAAATTAGCCCCCTATTGCTTCTTGGGACCCCTTGATTGTAAAGTTCAAGAATCGATTCGCTAATTGGAAGGGAAGCTGTCTTTCCTATGCGGGGACAACCATTCTAATCAAATCGATATTATCTTCCCTTCCTATTTACTTATTATCTATTCTTCGCATGCCAAATTCTGTGGTTACAATTTTAAATCGATTAATGCGTAATTTCTTATGGCAAGGTGACTTAAACGTTAATGGAATGTGCAAAGTGAGCTGGAGCACAATTAATTTACCAAGGCATATGGGTGGTCTTTTCATTTGTGATCTTAAAGTGGTCAACTCTAGCCTACTCTTTAAATGGATTTGGAGACTTCATGAAACCAACGACGATTCTCTTTGGTACGCTTATTGTGCTCAACGTTATAGAGTTCGAACTTGGCATGAGCTGTTTGTCCAGGATTCTAAAGCTGTTTCACCCATTTTGCGTGGTATTCTGAAATGTTGTGTTAATAATGTTGCCAGTAATTGGATTGCAAACTATAATACGTTCATTAGTTGATGGTTCAGACAAACAAAGCAAGCCATTGCACGAATTGACAATATAATTATTTTTCTCATTACCAATCATTTCGAGGTAGCGGGATGGAAGTCTAAATTAGGTATCAAGTTTAACCTTAACATTGCAGCCATATCCAAGCTTGTGCTCCAGTGAAGTATGATAGCAGTCAAGTTTGATCTCGAAATCTTCTTGTTCGGGCTGCACAAGATAAAGTGTTCTTGATAGGACTGTAAAATCTGAGGTTTGAATCAAAGGATAAACTTGAGCTTGATTGAAATGGAGCTTTGCAAATTCAGGATCTGAAATTAGATCATACCAAGTTTTGCACACGGACTTGCATACAAATATCCTATTTTTGGACAACCTAAGTAAGATGATTTCAACAATATTCTTCGGTAGATCCAAATACAAAGGACCTGAATATATGATAGCTTTCCTTCTTTTGTTCCTACATCTCTTTGTATCATAAGCTATACAAGGTTTTTCCATGGTTATTTCTGAGACAGCGTAAATAACATTGTCAAAACACTTTATTTAATGGAAAACGACATTTTCATTCTCTATCTAACAGTCAAAATGTGAAAGGATAATATGCGGATAGTATAGATCTTATAACAAAGAACAAAACCTAATTTGCCTTATTCTTTACTTGAAAGCTCCAAAGAAAATTCACTATCCAAGTTCCGATTCAGCTAGCAACCATCATCACAGAAAAAGAGGAAAAATAAAGAACAAATATTATATCGAAATACAAGTAAAGAGGGAGAGAAAGAAATACCTGAAACTATATTATTTGGTTACGATTATTAAACAATTGTTTTTAAGTTGAATTGAAAAAGATATGTATTTTTTTCCATATTCTTAAAAGGGGTTTTTATATATGGAACCGGGTATTTAATACCCTTCACCAATCCAACGGTTGAGTATTTATGAGAGTATATTTATACAACCGTTGGATTGGAAAGGGTACTAATACAAAGTTCCGTATATAATTTCCAGTTAAAAGTAAGAAACCTATTTTAGAAAAATCTTCCACTTAAAAAGTTTGATTGACAAAAAAAAAGTTATCGCTGATTAAAATAATAAAAATAGTCTGCAATATCAAATAGTATGGACTAAACAAATTGATTCCCTTCCTTGAGGTGATTCTATGAGAAATTTAAGTGAAATATATTTCTTCCATTTAAGAAAAAGGAAAATAATTCATTAGTGTTCTTCCTAATTAGGATCGTTCCCAAATAGGAGAATAACTAATTAGACAATTATACCATTCTAACTAGGATATAATACATAAGACTGATTAGGACATAATTAATACTATTTATAATAAGGTAAAATTAAAAAAACCTGTCATGTGATTAGTACTACTTATAATATGGTAAAATTTAAAAAACATGGCATCTGATTTCTCTCATTTTTAAAATAAGGTTCAAAATATTTTTTTTGTTTTAAAACAGAGTTTGTGGTTTTAAAAGTTAGCAAATATAGAATTTTTTTTACAAAATGTCTTTTTTTTAATGTTACAAATGATATTTTACTAAATTCAATATTCCTATAATTTAATCGTATTATTTATGAGTTATATATCAAGATTTGAATAAGTTCATAGAGTTTTCATTTTGTTATAATTTCTCAAAAATTATCGTCTTTTAACTAAAAAAAATATTTACACTTCTAAAAAAATTCAAAATTTATCAATGAGGTGTATTGTATTTTACTAACCAACTTACAAAATTTCAGTAAAATGAATAAGATTACCCTTTGTTATGATATAATTTCGAATTGAAGATCTTTTTTTGTCATTTATTTACTAACTTTTGAAACCGCATACCCCGTTTTGAAAAAAAAACACTTTAATTCTTTTTGAAATCAAGTTTAACCACAAGGCACGTTTTTAAATTTTACCAAAAAACTTGCTCTTGATCAAAAGTTTATTAAGTAAATCCTCAACCCGAGATTCAGCGAGAAGTTATAGAACAACGACTATTCCGGTTTGAGGCATGTTTACCTTTCTTTATGTGGATTTGAACGTATTTTGAGATTGCTTTCCCGGATAATATATTCTCACGTAATTTAAAAAATAAATGAATCGAAAGCTCTGTTTTAAAAAGCATTAGCCATAGTCGGGCTGTCGGGGTTTCGGAGACTTAGTAGTGAGGAGCTAAGTGGGACACATGGCCGGCCCTGAAGGGTGAACACGGGGTGCGACCGCCCATAGCCCATAGCAATAAGGGGTCTAAAATTATAATTTTTTTAAAAAAATTACTTTAAAAAAACAAAAATGAATGTTATTGTTATTTTTCGATATAATACTCTAATATTTTTTCTAATGGACAGCAATATAATAACATACAATAAGGTCATATTTGATAAAAACTATTATTGTTTGTTATTGCTGTTGTTGTTCCTTATTACCGTTTACAATTATTTGTTGTTACAGTTTGTTATTTACTACTAATTGATCTTTACTAAGTATTTAATAAAATATGATTTATAGTGCCAGTTAGAGATATAAAATAACTAAAACTAGTATATTTTAAATTAGCAATAAATCAATTATGAAAAGGTAATTAAAGTAAAATAAATTAAGCCATAAAATATTCTCGTAAAGTACCAATTTGTTGGTTTTTAAAGAAACATCCCTTACAAAAAGAAAAATCTAAACATTATTTGGAGGTGATGAAATAATTTTAACTCCTAAATTATCTCATTTTTTTTTGTTCAAACAACAAAAAGATTTTTTTATTAAGCAACCAAACAGAGGCTAATGTGAGCATGAGCTTTTCGGTGACCCGCGGAACGATGATAATGTTTTGCTCTGACCTAATGTTTGGCCTGATACTCTATTATTTCAGAGTCGAACTGCGTTTGGCAAGTATTTTCGTGGCGATTTAGGACTTTATTTGCGCAGTTTCCTTTAACCGATCAATGAAATAAGTACTTTAAAATAATTAAGTAATAATAATAAAAAAATATATATAAAAAATTATAATAAAATAGGATAAAATAAAAGTTTGTTGGCCATTAGCGGCGCCACCGCCGCCGGAGCACCGAGATGCTCCGGCGGGTGGCGAGACGTTAGGGGGCGTCAGGCTCCCGCGTCTTGGCATACATGGCCACGGAGTGGCCACGTCGCCGAGACACGGCGCTGCGTCTCACCGCGCTACTGCGGCATCTCGGCTTGAGACGCTGCTCGGGCTCTGGCTTTCAATCGCTAGTCCGTATTTCTCTCTCTAAATTCGAATTTACTTGATTTTTTTGGGAATCTTTGGATTTCTAGGGACTAATTAAGTTATTTAGAGTGAGTTAGGCCTATATAACGCCCTTTGATGACCTGATTCAGGACTTTTTGCCAAAATTAACACCTAATTCATCATTTAGAATATTTTAGGTTTTAGAGAGAGAAAGCTATATAAAACTTGAGAAATCTGATTAATCCAGATTCTTAAGGGTTATTTAGCTTAATCTTTTAGCTTAATCACTAAAAACAAATAGAAATCTTAAGTTAAAATGGGCCTAAATAGGATTTAGAGACTTTTTCACAAAAATCACTAAATTCCGTCGCTCAGTTCATCGCTTTTTTCGTCACTATTTCATCGAATTTCATCACAAAGCTTGCCAAGCGATCGGTTTGAGTCTCAAAATGTGGATTCATGACCTCTAGGTAACAAAACTGAGTTCTAATCTACTTTTCATTCTGTACAGTTTATTATTTGGTTGTGATTTCGGACTTTTTGATGTTTTCCCTTCCCTAGTCAAATGCTCCGGTGAGTCTTGAGATGCTCCGGCGTAGGTTGAGATGATTCAACGGCAGCATCTCAGGCTACCACTATAGCATCTCAAGTCCCACTATAGCATCTGTACTGGCAAAAATGACAAAAAGCCCCTATTTTGTGCTTTTGGTCCTTTTTTTACCGTTTTCTTGCATTTTTTACCCTGATTTCTACCGAAATTTTCCCAAAAAATTTTATATAATCTGAAATTAATTTGAATTAATTTTTAATCATTTTTAGATTTTATTAATCATTCAATTGGTTAAATCTTTATTTAATGGCTTAAAAATGAATTTTTTACCTAATAAATCTAAATAAATTGTTTTATAACAACTAAGAATCCCAAAATATTTTCTGTAATTTTCTTTATTTATTTTAGGATTCTTTAGTTTATTTTATTGATTATTAGGTTGTTTAGGCGCTTATTTAAATGCTCGAAAATTGTGTTTTTGGTCTAGAAAAATCCAAAACTATGTTTTTGGATTGTTAATAAAGAAATTAGATTGTTAATCCAAATTAGTGAGTTCAAGGTTACAAAGTAATAAAAGTTGATTGTTAATAAAGAAAATGCTGAAAATTAAAATTGCAATTAAAACAGAAAGTTTGGTTGCTCTGGTTTGGTTGCTTCTAACAATTTTGTACTGGAGCAGGCAAGACTAGTAGGCAAACAGACATAGTTTAAGTTCTCTCTTATTTCTAACAAGTTAAAGTTCATAGATTTAGGGTATCTTGTACTAAAGTCACTAAGCTCAGCATACCAACTTATTGCTTAGATTCTTTAAGGCTTTACTCACGGAACCTCCTCTTGCAAGCCACACCTTAAGCATTAGATTTAAACAAGCATTCTAAAATTAACTAGAAACCCCTAGAACATTTCTAACTCATTTTTTTAGTGAATATAGAAGTGTGTGTATTTGTGTTTGAGTCCATGTTCATAGTTCACCTTCTGGTTCTTCCTAATCGCACTATGCATAAGTTTGGCCTAACTTATGATTCAATTAAGCTCAACACAACACAATCAGTTGTTAAGATGAAGTTAGAGATAGAGAGAGAAAGTATTACCTGAGATTAACCCATCTACCTTACTAGGCTTACCTGTCAAATGACTTAGTTAACCATAATTAAAGACAAACACATAATAATAATAATAATAGCAAACATAGCTAACATATATTAATGACTGGAAAAAAATATAGAAATAAAGGTAGAAGAAGCCAGTACCAAGCTTGCTCAAATGGCAGCCATTGGCCAAATTATAAAGTGGTGAAGAGAAGGATCTCGAAGTGTCACTTGCAAAATATAAAAATCCTAGACGTATCCTTACATCAACTGTTCTATCAACCCCTTCTAGAAGAAGAAAAGCGGTCCAATAGAAATCCACTAAAGTGGCTAATAAAATAAAGTAAAGTCCACTAGCTAAAAATGTCCCCCATACACATCCAAAACTCTTCTAGAAGAAAAATAATAATCTTTCTGGTCCCTTTTATTTTGCCACATCAGCATGGCCACCTCCTACTTCTTCTGTCTCCTCTTCTTGCTTGCTTTGGATGTATTTCTGCTTCCTCTAGTCAGAATCATGCCTCCTCCACTCTGCTTCCCGCTTGCTCTCTTCTACTTCTGGGTCTTTTGGCTTGATTTGGTCCTTTCCTCCCACAAAATCTATTGCTTGGAGTAAAAACCTGCAAGATTAAAGAAAACACTTAGTATTTCCTTATTTTACCCCAAAGTGACATTATTTTCAGGCCAAAATGCTAGTATTTTCATGGTATAAATTGTGCTTATTAACAACCGAAGCCACAAACCAGCTTATCATGAAAGCTCATTCCTAAGACTACCACGAGGATCAAAGATTGAGCCGATGGACTACCACTCACCCTTTGAAGATGCCAAACAAGTGTCAAAAGTCCCATGAATTCGATGCCTTTCTCATTAGTTTATTCTATTAAAGTCCTGATCCTAAGCGAAACCGAGATAAAGTCCTTGAGAGTCGCACCGAATCCAAGTCAAATGGACCCCTATGGACCAAAGCATAGTTCAGACAGCTTAAACAATCTTAAAATGCACCAGCAACACATGGCGAAGGCGCCCAATGACCGAGCCAAATATCAAGAGTATCTATAAAAAGCAGACAGTCCAGTTTTGAAGCAAGTATAGCCTACCAACATTGACCAAAGGGGGAAATTCTGTCCAAATGGGAAATACCTCGAGTACCTAGAAAGGTACTCAGCATAAGAGGCATGATTATTGACGGTAGCAAGTTTATAAACCTTTTTTTATTGAAATAGGTTGAAGCATTATCATGCCTAACCCAAAAGAATCCAATCCAAAAAAGTAGCACGCAAAAAAATAAATAAAATAAACCACCCGACGAATGGTCTTCTACTGCTTGGGAAAAAAATAGGGTGTATCCCGCTGTTTGGTATTCTATAAACCATTCAGATAAAATTAGGGTGCAAGAATAGCCCGCTACACTATAACACCCCCTTTATTGAGAGTGTCACAGGTACTATAATCACCCAATAAACAACTCTACTTCACTATATAAGAGTTCAATACTTATAGATTTAATATGTACAAATACAAATATAGCGTTCCAAAGTCCAAATTATTCTCCAAATATTTCTCAATGTCACTTTATATTTCTCACACTATCTAGTACATGCTATTATTCTACAAACCATAATATTACATTAAATTATAAATCCGCCTTGAGTCTTTCCTTGTTTGCTCTTCAAGCTGATCCACTTATTCCACTTTGGTCCAAGCTATCTACAAGTTCTCCACCTACGTGTAGAAAAAAAACTACATGCTAACCAATTTGCTTAGTGGTGTCCGATTGGGCGATTAATCCTCAGTTATGTTATGGTGACGTAAGGCAACCAGCAATTTATCATTGGAGATTCTATAATGGAGCGGCGCAATGCCATTCGTCTGGCCGTTTAATCCTCAGTTATGTTATGGTCACGTAAGGCAACCAGCAGTTTAAGTTAGAGTGTCTGTGTTTAAGGCAACCAGCAGTCTACCTCAAACCCGTAAGGGATTGAAGGCAATACTGAATCAAAATCTCTAAGTCAACCTGGTTCTTGATAGGTCTATTTATGGCAATGCCAGAGGCAACCGGTTCTAGAATTCGCACGCCAAGTATAGCCTCATATCCCTCACTCTTTCAAGAAATCACATTTGACCGGTCAAATGATAATCACATGAGGGGCAGCTTCTGAGCACGGGCATTTCAGTGACCCACCGAACGATGATGACATTTTGCTCTGACCTAATGTTTGCCCTGATACTCTATTATTTTAGAGTCGAACTGCATTTGGCAAGATTTTTTTGGCGATTTAGGACATTATTTGTGTAATTTCCTTTAACCAATCAATAAAATAAGTGCTTTAAAATAATTAATTAATAATAAAAAAATATATATATAAAATAATAATAATAATAAAGGATAAAATAAAAGTTTATTGGTCGTCCTCGCCGGAGCCACTGCCGCTGGAGTGCTGAGACACTCTGGCAGGTGGCGAGATGCCGGGGGGCACGTGAGACCCGACCCTGTGTGTGTCTTGCACCATGCTCCAGCGTCTCGGCACACGTGGCCATGAAGTGGCCACTACGCAGTGAGACTCCGCGCGCTGCCGCATCTCAGCCTCAGACGCTGCGCATGCTTTGGCTTTCCGTCGCCAGTCTGTCTTTCTCTCTCTAAATTCAAATTTACTTTATTTTTTTGGGGAATGTTTGGATTTCTAGGGACTAATTAAGTTACTTAGAGTGAGTTAGGCCTATATAACTCCCTTTGATGATCTGATTTAGGACTTTTTGCCAAATTTGACACCTAATTCATCATTTAGAATATTTTAGGTTTAGAGAGAGAAAGCCATAAAAAACTTGAGAAATCTTATTAATCCAGAATCATAAGGGTTATTTAGCTTAATCTTTTAGGTTAATCATTAAAATCAATTAGAAATCGTAAGTTAAAATGGGCTTAAATAGGATTTAGAGACTTTTTCACAAAAATCACTAAATTCCGTCTCTAAGTTTGTGGCTATTTTCGTCGCTGTTTCGTCGGATTTCGTCAAAAAATTGTTAAAAAGCCTGCCAAGCGACCGGTTCGAGTCTTAAAACGTGGATTCACGGCCTCTAGGTAACAAAACTGAGTTTCAATCTACCTTTTATTCGGTATAGTTTATTATTTGGTTGTTCTTGGTTATTATTTCGGACTTTTTGATGTTTACCCGGGCTAGATTCTCCGGTGAGTCTTGAGATGCTCTGGCGTAGCTTGAGATGCTACAACGGCAGCGTCTCAGGCTACCACTGTAGCATCTCAAGTCCCACTATAGCATCTGGACTGGCAAAAATGTCAAAAAGCCCCTGTTTTGTGTTTTTGGTCTTTTTTTACCATTTTCTTGTGTTTTTTACCCCGATTTCTACCCGAAAATTTTCCGAAAATTTTTATATATTCTGAAATTAATTTCAATTAATTTTTAATCTGTTTTAGATTTTATCAATCATTTAATTGGTAAAACCTTCATTTAATGGCTTAAAAATGAGTTTTTTACCTAATAAATCTTTTTATAACAACTAAAAATCCACAAATATTCTCTGTAATTTTCTTTACTTATTTTAGGATTGTTTTTATTAATTATTAGGTTGTTTAGGCGCTTATTTAAATGCCCAAAAATTATGTTTTTGGTCCCAAAAAATCTAAAAATATTTTTTTCTCCCTTGTGTTCTTTATTTTCCGCACTTATTTATTCTCGTTTTATTGGGGATTATTCGCATATATATTTTGCCTTGCTTGGAGCCGGGTCCGATTTGGTAAGCTCGGTTAGGACCCGGTTTCGACCTTTTATTTATTTATCCGCTTTATTTACTTTTCCGCATTAGAAAAATGTATAGGAATTTGTAAAGCTATGTAATAATTAATTTTCTTGCTTTATTTACCGCTTTTGTGTGATGTATGGCAATATAAACCGAAAACTCCAAACATTAACCGGATTTATATAGCATAAGAACTGGAGTCGCGCTTTTTAAAATGTAAACGTTTTTTATTTAATAAACGAAAAGTAAGTAACGTTATCCGAACTCAGAATCTCTGTTTTAAGGTATGGTCCAACCACCCAGTGGGAATATCGTACCCAAATTCCCGGTGGAGCCTAACCGGGTGGCGACTCTATCTTCAAATACGGGATTTCAAGTCTCATATCCCTTAACATGCAAATTGGACTTAAATTCGACTTCAAATTCAATTCTATCAGTCTATCTTTTTATCACGCTAAAATGAGGATCTATCCTCCGGCTCGCTTCGCCGCGCTTATTTTTCACCGCTCCCTTCAGGGATGGGAAAAGGTTGTCCGCTCACAGTTGAACTTATAAATTTGTAATTACTCGTTTAATTCCTTAATTCCATTTTCCTAAAAAACAATTGGATATAGTTAATTATAATAATTTAATCAGTTAATTAAATATAAATTAAGTTTATAATTTAACAGTAACTTTTTTACTAAAGGTATACCCTGCCTAGATAGAAAAATTGGCCTAGACGATGCCTAAACGACGATATATCGGTCTAGAGCCTGATAGCGCTCGATGGATGAAAAATCGGATGTCAACTCCCTAAGCATTGTCTAGGCAAGACCTAGACGGACCTACGCGGAAATTTGTAAAACGGTTGACGGAAAGTTGGAAAATATGAACTCCAAAATTGTACTTGGGAAAATAGAGAAGACTTGCTAAAAAACTAAGAGTAAAGACATGCATAGAGACAAACACCAGTTGGTAGTAGTACAAGTTTGCATAAGAATATTAAAACCACAGTGGCACAGCCAGAGTACTGTTCTTACTCCATTATTATCTCACTTATTGTCCTTCTACTTCTCTTTACTCTCTTAATTTTCTAAAAAAACAACGAAAAAACAGAAATTAATATTATAAAAGATTTGGAACTCGAGTTTTCAGGTTAATATATTTATTATAATTAATTTATTTTTAAAGAAATTACAATCCAAGCCAAGGATCTTTTATACAAAAGAATATACATGCCCGAGGGCCGCCGGCTTAGGATTTAATTAAATATAAGAGCCTGGTTTTGCTTGAGTGTGACTTTCATTGTTTATAAATTATAAGTTGGATCAAGTCCAGGCACGGCCGGCTCTAGGGGTGGGCAACGGGTGCCACCGCTTAGGGTTCATAGTTGGAAAAAATATTTTTTTTGTTTAAAGATTTAATTATTATTATTTAAAATATAAAAGTACACACAAATTAATGCATAAATTAATATTGGTATAATTGGTAAGGTTTTAATTAAAGCTGCGAGAAGTAATGAAAAAAAAATTGAGGTCTCTCTTTAAAAATGAGTAATGACATCTTTTTCAAATTTACCATTTTTTTAATATATAAATCAGCCTTTTGTCAGTCAACATTTAATATTGTGAAAACCGAAAACACCCAGTCAGTCACATGCTTATAACCCAAAAATATCTTCATTCCAATCTGCTGAAATCTGAGTTCAAAAAACACCCAGCTTAATTTCCAAAATTGCAATGGCCACCGATGTTCTTGTTTCTGTACTAATCGAGAATCTGAGTTCCGCGATTCGGATGGATATAAGACTTGCTGCTGGTGTTGAGCAGGAAGTCGAAAAGCTCACTTCCAATCTCCAATCTATCCAAACCGTGGTTATTGATGCTGAGGGAAAGCTACTGAAGGATTCAACGTTTCGACTTTGGCTTGACAGGCTGAAAAGAGTGACCTATGACATTGACAATGTTCTAGATGAGTGGAGTTACGAAATTCTCAAATCACAAATTGTTACTAGGAAGGTATGGTATTTCAGTCTCCTATCTTCTTGCTTTTGCTTTCCTAAGGTTGCTTTACGTCATCGTATTGCCGTCAAAATAAGCGATCTCAATGTGAGATTGGCTGTTATTGCTGCTGAGAAAGATGAGTATGTTTTGTTGTTATTGAGAGGCATTCATGAACATGTTGAACGACCTATAACTAATTCTGTTATTGATATATTGAAGGTGAGAGGGAGAGAGGTCCAGAAAGCACGACTTGTGAACTTGTTGTTGGCAGAGAGTAGTGATCTGCCAGCGCTCCATCTCATCTCTGTTGTAGGAATGGGAAGAATTGGAAAAACAACACTCGCCAAAGTAGTCTATAATGATGAAATGGTGGAGACCCATTTCGATAAAAGGATATGGGTTTGTGTATCTGAGCCCTTCGATAGGGTTAGGATTTTCGAAGCAATTCTTGAAACCGTAATTCTTCGTACTTCCAACCATCCTTCCAACCTAGTTGAATTGCAAAGCTTAGAATTGAAAATTCAGCAGTTTATCAGCGGGAAAAAATTCTTACTCGTTTTAGATGATGTGTGGAACGAAGATCTAAATGAGTGGAAACAGTTGGTAGATTGTCTAACTTGTGGTTCCTCTGGAAGTAAAATTCTAGTGACCACGCGGAAGGAAGGTGCGGCAAAACTTATGGGTTGCCTAGACAAAGACATATTCCGAGTTGGGTTATTACCTAAGGAGGATTGTTGGTCAATGTTTTGTGATGTTGCATTTTTTTGTCAATCTAGTCAACAAAGGCAAAATCTAGAAAAAATTGGCGAGGAAATTGTAGGAAGATGCAAGGGGTTGCCTTTAGCCGTAAAGAGTATGGCCAGTCATTTACGTTTTAAATTCTTTCAACAAGAATGGGAATGTGTGTTAGGTAGTGAACTATGGAAGTTGGAGAAAGCTAAACGAGACATATTGTGCCAGCTATGGTTAAGTTATCATGACTTACCATCGTCTTTGAGACAATGCTTCTTATATTGTGTTATGTTTCCTAAGGACTATAGAATGAGCAAAGATGAATTGATTAGCTTATGGATGGCTCACGGTTTAATTAAACCAACAGAAGATAGAGATATGGAAATGGTTGGACATGACTACTTCCATAATTTATGCATGAGATCTCTTTTTCAAGATTTTGAAGTAGAAGAAAAATTTAACGGATTAGATAAGACTCATTTCAAAATGCATGATATAGTACACGATTTCGCCAAATACATGACGGGGAAAGAATGTCTTTACATTGATGTGAATAGTGCTGAAGAGGTTACAAGTAGTGTGGAGGATGAATTTAGTGATAATTCATACCATTTAGTTGTAAAGCTTGGAGAAAATGTAGAGTTTCTTAATTCATTTTATAGCCTGCGGAAGTTACGCAGTCTTGCTGTTTTTCCTCCGAAAAATGATTCACTGGTTGGACCGGCTTTACCTGAAATATTCAATGAATTGACTTGTCTTAGATCACTAAGCTTAAGTGGATGTCACCTTGAAAACATTCCATCTAATATAAATGAATTGATTCATTTGAGATGGCTTAAGTTGTCCAAGAACTATGCTTTGAAGGAGTTGCCCAAATCAATATGCGAATTGTATCATTTGCAAACTCTGAGTGTGAATTGGTGTGATGGTCTGGTACATTTTCCCAAACGGGTAGAAAAATTAACCAATTTGAGGCATCTAAACAATGATTACACATATTTCTTGCTATCAAAAGAGATTGGGAAATTAAGTGGTCTTAGGAAGTTATTGCGGATCGTGATCGACCCTAAATTCAAGGATGCATTTTGTCTTGGAGATCTAAAGAACCTTAATAACATTAGTGGGTCATTGACAATATTTTTTATGGAAAGAGAACGTGATACACTTGTGGAGGATGCAAAGCAAGCACAGTTGAAGGAAAAGAAACACATCACTGCATTGAGTCTAAATTTTCCCGAAAGGGTAGCAGAAGAGTGGATGCAACAAGAAGATGAAGAATTGGTTGAAGCTTTAAAGCCGCCTAAGAGATTACAAGTGTTGGGAATAACTCACTACATGGGCGCAAATCCTCCAAGTTGGATCAACACACTAACATCTCTGAAAAAGCTCAAGTTATGGTACTGGAACAGCTGCAAGCATTTGCCTGCCTTAGCAATGTTGCCTTGCCTCGAGCATATTGAATTCAATAATTTCGGAAGGGTTAAGGAAGTGACTGCTGAGTTTTATCGGATGGAACGGGTCCTGGAAGCCTCATCGTCAACTGCTCCGTTATTTCCTAAACTGACAAATTTACGGTTCATGAATATGAATGAATGGGAAGAGTGGAGTGACTACGATGGAGATGAACAAGTAATGCCGTGCCTGAGTTATTTGAGCATTGAGAATTGTCCAAAGCTCAAGGCATTCCCAAATTTCATTCACAAAAAGGCTGCACTATGTACGAAAATATCTTAGATGATTCATATCGACCAATTGTTCTCCACTGAAGGTAATCACACAAATTTTCTCCTCACTTTTCAATCTTAATCTCCTTACTTTCCTTTAGAATCTAATGTTTTTTATGCTTATTGCAGCATCTTCTGGAATTCTATTGCTTTGGATTGGTGAATCAGGACGGTTTGCTTTTCTCTTTTCAGCACAAGAACGTTGTTTGCAGTCAGAATTTCTTATGGGATGGACACCATCACCAGCAACTTTTTGTTACTAATTTCTCTGTTTTTGACTTGTTCTTTCCTTATTATACCTGAGAAAGGGTATGATGCTTGGCATACTTATCTCTGATCACTTCAAATATATTTCTTCTATTGATTCTAATATGGTTGAATATTTATTTTTTTGCATTCATGTTTTTTTCTATAAGAAGCAAAAGCAGAGACTGATGAACAAGTAGTAGCCGTTACATTTGCTGCTTGTTTACATTCTTTCCTTTTAAGAGGATATGATCAAGCAGTTCATTTTTTTATAAAAATCGTGGACAGGAATGGTCGGTCAACCTATGCGTCCATCAGTTCAGTTACCACCGGTAAGAATTAGTACTAACGTTTGCTGTTTAGTAGTTTTCAAATGTGGCTCATTGCAAACAATAAATTAGAGTAACACTTTCTCAAAGTTCAATCAATTTATTGAATAGGTGCAGAGCGTTGAGGCTGCATAACGAGTCCAAAGTTGTTTCCTTACTGAAAGGCTATATCTTACAATTACATCAAACGAGGAACTAAAAAGATAAGTTAACCTTCAAATGCAGCCAATCATCCCAACGGTCGCATTAGCTGCCCCACGAAACTGAAACCAAGCTCATAAACCAGTTTACCATTGTTCTGAAATTTAACTAAAACAATAACTGGAAAGTGTTACAAAAGACATTTTTCTGCCACACTTTTGATTTTAGTCTCAATTTGAGAATCCCATCTAAGTGAAGTTTGTCAGTTTCATCCTTAATGTTTATCATTATATATTCCCTGTCAGCACATTTCAACTCAATGAAAACCTCCTCTTTTATGCTAATTTTCACATTTGGTATTCAGAAGCCGTCTTCCTCATCGTGCTCGGGATCGATTTGATATATTTCGCTCGCCTTATAATTGGAAATATCCAGTTCAACAATAGAAATCTCTTTCCCCTCCTTATGCAGCTTCAACTCTCCAAATCTACGCAACAAATCCTTAATCTCTAAAGTCACAAATCCGAGGCAAAGATTGTAATGGACCCAAGATCATTCGAAGACCTTTGTGTGAATGGATCAAAGTAAGGGACCATTGGTTGAAGTCTAAATGTTCCCGGCTTTAGGTTCATGCTACCACGGCTCCAAACAATACTCTTTGTATCAGAAGATTTCAAAATACTCTGATAATACCTAAAGACGACACGATTTACAACAAAAACAGAACAGGTCCATTCCTGTAGAAATGGTGGCTTACGACCAAATCTGTAATGACTTCAGTCCTGTTTATGTATAATCCTGCCTTTCTAATCCACTCATGACACTCATGAGTATAATTTTTGGAGCATTTTGTTGAATTGTTTTCCCTTGATTCTATTATGCTATGCACATTTTGATGTAATTCATGTTTTCATAACAATCATTGTTGATTCAGAGGGAGCAACTTGCGATTGTAGAGAATACGTGGGCCTTTGAGCGACCAAATGAGTGGGGTTGAGTTCATCTAACACAAAATCAACTGACTTGTGTTAAAAGCCCAATCTACACACTTATATAATGCACTTCAATTCTTGTTTATTTCCGATGTGGGATAATTCTCCACACATCTTCAACAACAATGACTTGTATACACATGTTTTACATCTCTAGTGTTCTAATTCTCCACACATCTCCAACATCAATAATTTATATACACTCATGTTTTTCATCTCCAATATTCCATAAAATTCTTTTCTTTTTCTTTGAAATTGGATCATCATATATACTTGTTAGAAATTGAATTCAAAATATCTGATATTATCTTTGTGTGATTTAGTTAGTTTTAAAATCAGATTAGGGATCAAAATTAAAATTAGATTAATTGTTATCCATAAGTTTGTGATTTGATTGTTTTGTAAGCCTATAAATATGCATAACGTTCCTAATGAAAATGTGCCCAGTAAACTCAAGAATTGCAAGCTTGAATTCACAATAAAAAAAAGCCAACAATACACTTGTTGGATCATCATGGCACAATTTGGTGTTGGAATTTATTGGGCTGAAACATGCATTCCGATAAACGCAACCAAACTCTTCAAACATTGACAAACAATATAGGAAAACTTCAACAAACAAATTACATTTTGGGTCAACGCTATAAGCCAATACAATTTGCATTGGGTACGTGACAGCTCAATTTTGGATTAAAAAACTTCATTTAATTATTCGGTAGTATCTTTCAATGAAAATTCAAGAGTCTTCATTGCATTATTAATTTTGAAGTAAAACTTCAAAAAAAAAAAAAAGTATTATGTGATTTCACTTATTTATAAAATAGGGCATGAGAAATTCTTTTTTACAAAATGGGGTGTGTGGTTTAAAAAATTTGGCAAAAAGAGGATAAAAAATATTATTTTGTTCAAAATAGTGGTGTTACATAATATATTTTAATCAATTCAACATTCTCATAATTTAACCTTATTATTTAAAAATTATACATTACGATATGAGTAAGTTTCGGACATTTTTTTCCATTTTTTTCCATTCTCATAATTTTTTATCATAATATTGAAATTGTCAAAAACAAGAACACCCTTGATATTCCATTATTATGAAGACCAATATGCAGAATCATTTTAATTATTTTCAAGTCCAAAAACATCCATTAGCATTTTATATACAATATGGCAGCAGCTGATGCTCTTGTTTCTAAATTAGTAGATAAACTGGTTTCAACCATTCACCAGGAATCCATACTTGTTGTTGGTGTTGAGCAGGAAGTCCAAAAGCTCATTTCCAGTCTCAAATTCATTCAACTTGGGCTAATCGATGCAGAGAGAAGGCAACGAATGGAGGAGAATGTTCAACTCTGGCTTGATACTGTGAAGAGCGTGGCTTATGAAGTTGATGATGTCGTGGACGAATGGAGTTATAAAATTCTCAAATCACAAAATACAAGCAAGGTATATTATTTCAATCTCCTATCTGCTTCTTATTGCTTTCCTTGGGTTGTTACACGCCATCGTATTGCTGTTAAAATTAGAAATCTCAATGCCAGGCTCGGTCTTATTGCAGTTGAGAGAGAAACTTTTTGTTTCCAATCATTGCGGAGCAATGATGAACAAGTTGAATGCAATTCAACTATCTATGACATTGATATAACAGGGGTGAAAGGCAGAGACACCGAGAAAGAAAAAATTGTGAACTTGTTGTTGGCGGAGAGTAGTGAACTGCCAATGCCCCATCTCATCTCTATTCTAGGGATGGAAGGGGTCGGTCAAACAACACTTGCCAAATTAGTCTATAATGATGAGAAGGTGCAGAAACATTTCGACAAAAGAATATGGGTCGGTGTATCTGAGCCCTTCAAGAAGTTTAGGAATTCCGGAGAAAATCTTGAATCGCTGCTGGTAGGTCATACTCCCAACCTAGTTAAATTGCAAAGCATAGCAATGAAAATTCAACGGTCCATCAAGGGCAAAAAAGTCTTACTTGTTTTAGATGATGTGTGGAATGAAGATCCAAAGAAGTGGAAGGAGTTGGGAGATCATCTGGTAGGTCATTTTTCTGGATATAAAATTTTGGTGACTAGACATGCAGAAAAGGTAGCGAAACTCACGGGTTGCATTGACGTAAAAACAATCCAAGTTGGATTGTTATCCAATGAGGAGTGTTGGTCATTGTTCTCTGAGATTGCATTCTATAGGCGGTCTAGTGAAGAGAGGCAAAATCTAGAATCTATTGGTGTAAAAATTTTAGCAAGATGCAAGGGTTTGCCTTTAGTCTTAAAGTCAATAGCAGGCCTTTTGAGTTTTAAGAAATCGAGACGAGAATGGGAAATTGTTTTAGATAGTGATTTATGGAAGTTGAAGGTATTCGATAGAGGAATTTTGGGCCCTTTATGGTTAAGTTATAATGACTTACCATCGTCTTTGAAACAATGTTTCTTATATTGTGCTATCTTTCCTAAGGGCTTTAGATTGAGTAAAGATGAATTGGTTAGCTTATGGATGGCTCACGGTTTTCTCAAACCAACAAAAGATAGAGATATGGAAATGGTTGGGTATGACTACTTCCATAATTTAGGCATGAGATCTCTTTTTCAAGATTTTGAAGTAGAAGAGAAATTCAACGGATTAAACAAGACTTATTGTAAAATGCACGATATGGTACACAATTTAGCGGAATTTGTGATGAAAAAAGAATGTCTTTGCATTGATGTGAATAATGCTGAAGAAGTTACAAGTAGTGGCATTGCTGCATATAGTGATGGTGTATATCATTTACTTCTAGGAGAAAAATTCAAGTTTATTGATTCTTTCTGTAACTTAGGAAAGTTGCGTAGTCTCGTTGTTTTCCCCCGGAATAATGATTCATCAATTGGAACAACTTTACCTTATATATTCAACCAATTGACTTGTCTGAGATCACTAAGCTTAAGTGGATGTCGCCTTGAAAACATTCCCTCCAACATAAATAATTTGATTCATTTGAGATGGCTTAAGCTGTCGAAGAACTACGCTTTGAAAGAGTTACCTGAAACAATATGTGAATTGTACAATTTGCAAACTCTAAGTGTGAATTGGTGCAATGGTCTGATACATTTTCCAAAAGGAGTAGAAAAATTATCCAACTTGAGGCATCTAAAAAACGATCACACATATATCTTGCTACCAAAAGGGATTAGGAAATTATGTGGCCTCCGTAAGTTATTGCGGATTACGATTAATCCTAAATTCAGGGGTGCATTTCATCTTCGAGATCTCGAGAACCTTAATTTCATTAGTGGGTCGTTGACAATATTTTTTATAGAAAGAGAACGCAATACACTTGTCAGAGATGCTAAGAAAGCGCAGTTGAAGGAAAAGAAACACATCACTGCACTGTGTCTGAATTTACCAGAAAGGGCAGCAGAAGAGTGGATGCAACAAGAAGATCAAGAGCTGGTCGAAGCTTTAAAGCCGTCTCAAAGGTTGGAGGTTTTAAGAATAAGTTGCTACAAGGGCGCAAATTGTCCGAGTTGGATCAACACACTAACGTCTCTGAAAAAGCTCAAGTTATGGTATTGGAGCAATTGTGTGCATTTGCCTGCCTTAGCGAAGTTGCCTTGCCTCGAGTATGTTGAATTCAATAATTTTGGAAGAGTTAAAAAAGTGACTGCTGAGTTTCTTCGGATGGATGATTACGTGGGACCATCATCATCAACTGCTCCGTTATTTCCTAAACTGACAAATTTACAGTTCATGAATATGATTGAATGGGAAGAGTGGAATGACTATGATGGAGACGAAGATGTAATGCCGTGCCTGAGTCATTTGAGCGTTGAGAATTGTCCGAAGCTGAAGGCAATGCCAAATTTCATTCGAAAGAAGTCCACGCTGCATAAGAAAATTATATGATCGGTACCGGCCAGTTGTTCTCCACTAAAGGTAATTTTCCTTACATATTTCTCTTTTTAGATCATAATATTCTAATTTTCCTTTAGATTCTAAGTTTCTAATGTTGTTTCCTGCTTATATACAGCCTCTTTCGGAATTGGTTGCAGCAAATGTAAACCTTGTACTGTGGAGTTCTGTATATTTAACATAATTCTGCTGGTTAATATTAGCCTTTTAGCTGTAATGAATATTGACAGAAGTTTCAGTAGATTTGTTTTTCTTTAGATTTCATTTATCTTTGGTTTTCAATTTTCAAATCTGAAATTATTATTCAAATTCCGCAAATTCATTTCTATGGTTAGCACTTTATGCCTTGTAATGCAATAATTTCTTTTAAGCTTCGTTGTATACAGTAGAACGTTTTTTACGACTTTTGTTTGCTATATTTGAGGATATTGAACGGCCAAATACATGTTTACCCCCTCAACTAGACAAGTTTTGTGAAGTGCCACCCCGAACTTTCACTTATTCCTAGTAGCCCATCAACTTGACAAAAGTGCAATCGCAAGCCCCCCAGGTTGGAGAGAAAAAAATCAGAAAAAAAAAGACATCTTTGAAAGGTCAAACCACTCAGAAGCTGAGAAGTGGCATTGAGGGGCTCGTGACTGCATTTTTGCCAAGTTGGGGGCTGCACTTGATATTAAACTCGTTCATTTGCTCTTCCATTAACTACGATAAAGCTGATAATCTAGTTCTAAGATCGAAAATTAGATCAATCCAAGGCAAAATCTTACAATCAAATCAAATGAGGAAGTAATTAAGATAAGTTTCCCTTCAAATGCAGCCAATCTTCCAAAGTGCTTGCTTGATCATCCCAACTGTCGCATTAGCTGTCCCACGAAACTGAAACCAAGTTCATAAACCAGTTTACCATTTTCCTGAAATTTAACTAAAACAAAGAGCTAGAAAGTGTTGCAAATGACATTTTTCTGCCAAAAAAACATTTAATTGTAGTCTCAATTGGAGAATGCCATTATCATCTGTGAAGTTTGTCAATTTCATCCAATGCCCCATGAAAGGTAACTTTTATTTTTTTCATGATTTTTGTTACTGGATATCTTACCGGTTTACTTGATTTTGTTTTTCTGTACCTATATGACATTTTTCTTCATTATTAATAATATATGAGTTCGAGGTTTTTTGTTTTGGGACGCGGAGGTGCCAACCTAGCTGGGATGTCCGCCCTATAAAAATACTAGTCCTTGACTTTTATTCAAAGAAATGATTAAGGCATTAATTATTTGTCAAGTGACTTGCTCAAATATTAAATTTAAAGTCAAACATAGGAGTATATATAATTTTTTACATACGAATATATGTCATAAGTTCAAATAATCCAGCACGGATGATTATGCAATAAAGGAATGTGGTTTAAGTTTCATATTTACTAAATTGAAAATATATGGTTTAAGGTAAATACCAGATACGCAAATTAACGAAAATGCAAAATCAAATACAAATTTGATAAAAACACATCAATATCTTTGATTATTATAATTCAAAACAGAAATTCAAAAGCTCAAATCCAACAAATAAGTTGCGAATCAAACCAAAGCTTGAATTTGTAAACACAACTCTAAGAACTCTACATCAAACAATCTCACCACCACTCATACAATTCATCAAACACCTTATGTGCAAACTCTTTATATCCAACATAGATTCAAATCTAAAAACCAATCAAAGATAATCGAATCAAATCAGATTTTCAACTTTTTATCCAATAAATCTGAAAAACAAAATAACATAATTCAGATAATTGAATCAAATTAGAGATTCAAAATGAAAATCAAATCAAATTCAAAAACAGAGAAAAACTTAATGAAACACCAAAATAATTCAACAAAAGACCTTACCTGAATCGTGAGAAATCACGAAGGAGTTTGTTGCTGTTAGGTGTAACACCCAGGTTTGACCGACTGTCCCCACAAACCAACACGAGTCTTTCCAGTGAGCTTTGTCCTCACTCGCTCACTTCCTGGAAATTACTTCCCAGGAGGTCACCCATCCCGAGATTACTCCAAGTCAAGCACGCTCAACTTTAGAGTTCTCCCGAGTAGGCTCCCAAAAAGAAGGTGCACCTTGTTGGTATAGGTAGTACCAATCAAATCTCTTAAGTCTCTCCCAATTATAACGTCTCATACCATCACAATCTCGAAATCCTTAATTGATCTCAATTGTGCTGTCCCATACCAACACAACCTCGAAACCCTCTTTTTCGAGTGTGGACTCGGTTCATTCCTGTCCCCATCGACAACCTTCATGGCCGCTCTTTGCTCAGGTCTTCTACCCCGGCGCCACCCTTCTTAGGACCGGGTCGCTACAGGCCCACCAGCTTTCGCCTGGTTCATCCCCGAACCACACTGTACTGGAAGAGAGCTGGCTCTGATACCAAACTGTAACACCCCGGGTTTGACCGACTACCCACACAAACTAACACGAGTCTTTCCAGTGAGCTTTGTCCTCACTCTCTCACTTCCTAGAAATTACTTCCCAGGAGGTCACCTATCCCGAGATTGCTCCAAGTCAAGCACGCTCAACTTTGGAGTTCTCCCGAGTAGGCTCCCGAAAAGAAGGTGCACCTTGTTGGTATAGGTAGTACCAATCAAATCTCTTAAGTCTCTCTCAATTGTAATGTCACATACTATCACAATTTCGGAATCCTTAACCATCCTCAATTGTGTTGTCCCATACCAACACAACCTCGAAACTCTCTCTTTCGGGTGTGGACTCAGTTCATTCCTGTCCCCATCGACATCCTTCATGGCCGCTCTTTGCTCAGGTCTTTTACCCCGGCGCCACCCCTCTTAGGACCGGGTCGTTACAGGACCAAAAATCACTCACCTTAAACTCGGGTTACTATTCATCCAAATCTTAATATCTGAAATCCTCCTCTTCTAGTCTTGGTTCACTGAAATTGATGATGATAGAGGGGCTTTAGGATCGATTTCTAACAAGAATGGACACCACTAACCAAATTGTTTAGCGTGTAGTTTTTTTTCTACACTTAGGTGGAGAACTTGTAGATAGCTTGGACCAAAGTGGAATAAGTGGATCAGCTTGAAGAGCAAATAAGGAAAGACTCGAGGTGGATTTATATTTTAATATAATATTATGGTTTGTAGAATAATGGCATGTACTAGATAATGTGAGAAATGTAAAGTGGCATTGAGAAATATTTGGAGAATAATTTGGAGTTTGGAACGCTATATTTGTATTTGTACATATGTAATCTATAAGTATTGAACTCTATATAGTGGAGTAGAGTTGTTCATTGGATGATTATAGTACCTGTGGCGCTCCCTATAAAGGGGGTGTTACAGATTTTTTATAATTATTTATTTTATGTTGGATATAAGTATTGAAATTTTAGTATTGAAATATTGAAACAAATTTAGTTTGATCTATTATTTTTTCTTTTGAAGTTTTGAAATAATTTTTTTTTATTGAATGGAACTTTGAAATTGGGAATTGGGGAATCCCCGATAATTCCCCGATAGAAAATGGGGAAAAAAAATCCCCGAAACCTTAATGAGGATGGGGATAGGGATGATTTTTTCCCCAAAACCTTAATGGGGATGGGGAAGGGGAATGCATTCCCCGCCCCGATAAGCCCCACTTTCAACCCTAAAAAAATTACATTGTCAAAACACTTTATTTAATGGAAAACCGCATTTTCGGTCTCTAACCTATCACCCAGTTGTCACTTTAACTCTTGTTGTTTCAAAATTGCCATTTTGACCATGTCTTCTACACCTTTAGTATAAGACATGGGCTAAAAGGGTAACTCAGTAGAGCATGAGAACCTAAAACAGATCGAAAGCTCCCTCATTATTCTACAATTTGCAATATAAATGGAGTAATATCATGAATCAATAAATTAACCAAAAACTTCAAAATTAAAATCTCATCTTATGCAGCAGTAAACCTAATTTACAATTTTCTATATCAAAATAAACGAACTTACTAAAAGAGATTTTGTTCTGTATTATGAATTGATGCGAATGTTCAATTCAAATAGTCGAAATGTGATAGTACAGATCTTTACAAGAAAGAACAAAACCTAAATTATCAAATTTTTCACTTGAAAGCTTGAAACGAAATTCCACATCCTAGATCTAATTAGCAACCATAATCATAGTGTTAGGGAATCCTGGTAGAATGAAGCCTGGATACTTCTGAAGTCATGACGAATACTTTTAGATTGAATCTTATTTGGCGGTTCTACCAAATAGATCAATCGAATAAAATCAGAATTGACAAGAACTTAGAATGAATTTCTTGTTGTGAAAAAGTGAACCAGATTTCAACCAGATTGCTAAAAATGTTGCCAATGCCAGACATTTATAAGCCTAAAATGAACAGTTGCAACTGTTCAGAATAGAAGCATAGAGAAAAGAAGTGCCCATTCGAGCAACCGCAACAGTTCATAACAGAAGTGTTGCGAAAGGTAGCTCCCGGACCCTCGTAAGCTAAGTATCGTAATAGAACTCGAACAAGCGTAAACTCCGCACTCTCCTAACTTGTTCGATGAAATATTATGACTGCATTGGTCAACTAGTTGATCCAATTACGCTAAAATACCCACAATCCTCCCCCATTTTAGTGTAATCCATGATTAACTAAACATAATCACAACAAATAGCAAACTTATGCATAAATGAAATATCGTGACGATTGAATTTCATCTTAGTATAATACACATTCCAAATATTCGAATACCAAAGGTGTGACTATGGATTGAACCTTGGCTATCCATCTTTAATACTCGAAGATAATATACACATAAGTCAACATTCTAACATGTTCTTACTTGACACTATCTTTTACTAGCCTTGTGTCCCTATCCTTCATAAGCATATCAAAGCCAAGTCCAAGCTTCTTGAAGCGGCTAAACTTCATGCTTATCTAGGTGGCCTTTTTACTCTTGCACCTGCGTATGCAATTTTTCAAAAAGGCTATTAAGAAGTTAAACTTCAACCTCCTTTGCTTGCAGGTCTAAACACACACCTTGGGATGTTTTAATCAGTGTGTTCCAATCTCTAGATGTTAAGCTTTCCTCATTGAATTCAGCACCTAACGTCATATTAGGTGGGAATTGGGTATCTTAACATGAGAGATTTTAGATGGACTTAAATTTCATCCCCATAGCCGACTTTTGCACAAGACCTTTCCTTAACCCTTTGGTTATATGATCGGCTAAATTATGCTCAGTTTTTATAAATTCAGATTCCATTGTCGAATCACTCACACAAGTTTGTTTCTTAGACACCCAAGAAGTAGCACCTCCCCCAAGAAGAAACACGCATCCACTTGCGGAAGAACTATACTCCTCATAAGAAAAATAACTTGTATCCGACTAACCTTCCAAAACCGAAGGAAGCCAATAGAAACGCGCCATGTGGCATTATGTTGACCTATCAACTTTGACTTTTGATTGACACGTGTCAGTCAACCATTGACATGTCAACCCTAAAAGTTAAACCAATGCCACTTTATATGACGGTTAAAGTTAAATTAAGGACAAGTTTTTGACAACGCTTAATTTCACTAAAGTGTTGCCAAAACTGCTCCACTTACATTCTTTCTTGCGACACAAAAAAATATTCTGGCAATGCTTTGAAAATCGTTACCATATCAACTAGTAGCCTTGTTTCTGGCAACACTTCAAAAACCGTCGCAATATATCACTAAAGGGTTGCCACAACTGAAGCATCACCATGAACCGTCACAAACTGTTGTCACAAAAACTAATCGTAGTGACTTTTCATTTTGCGACGGAATTTCTGACGGAATCAAAATCCCTCACAAACCGTCATAAGAAACCATGAACTGCCGCGAAAAACAGTTGTCACAAATGAACCATTGTGACTTTTCATCCTGCAAGGGTTTTTGCAACGGATTCAAATCCCTTGCAAATCGTAGAAAAACGATTTTTGCATTTAAATTGTTCCGAAAATGATTCCGGCCTCCAACCAGACCCCTCCTCATGTTTTTAAATGTCCCAAGTCCAATGGATTCGTTATTTTTACCAAAAAAATGAACATAAACTCGTCACATATCCAAAATATTGGGGAAAACGCAACCTTTTTCGATAAAAACAACGTGAAAATCCAAACAAGTATGAATAACTTATGAACCACAATTAAATCCAAAACTAAATGAATAAAATATATATGAATTCGATCATGTTCTTTCATCATGTATGAAAGTTCCATGCATCAATGGAAAATTCATACCAAAAAAGCCAAAAACATATTAAACAAAAGACTTAAATTGTCAATATCTCCAAATTTGTTTAATTGAATATAAACCAAAATTTATTCCAAAGAAAAAAAAAATTTATTCCAAAGAACAACCAACAAGCAAAACTATATGCCAAAATAAAATGGCAAAACTTTTCTCATATATACTGGACATAAAAGAAATTATGAAAATCCCCAGTGAGAATTTCTAATGATCGCATATAATTAATAAAACAAAAGGGGAAAACTGAAATTTGTTTATCTTCCCTTGTTTCAATCTTAACATAAAAGATCATTATGATGATTGCATATTAAAGCCACAACAGAAAGACATTATTCATTATTAATGCTTTAAACACTTTAATTAATCTTAATAAAACATTCATCATGATATGCGAATTACAACAATATATCCAAATAAATAAATAAAAAGCCGAAATCAATACCACGATTATGATTAAAACTAAATCAGAAGACTAATAGAAAATCGAAATCACAATAAAAAGCTAGAATATCATTTTGAATCAAACCATTTGAAAGAAAATTTCCCGAAATCGAAACATGCAAGGATCGATTCATGTCGATTCATCAAGAAACAAAACCGAAAATGGAAGCGTACCTTAATAAAAAATTCTTAATTCATCAAGAAATTAGTTTTCAATCTTTGTAGAATCTACGTTTGTCAATTTTCAGAATTTCAATCTTTATTGGGTCTTATAAATAACTCAGGCTTCAAGCGAAAAAATAAGATTCAATCTTTGTTGGGGAATTCCGGTAGAATGAAGCCTGGATACTTCTGAAGTCGTGACGAACACTTTCAGATTGAATCTTATTTGGCGGTTCTTCCAAATAGATCAATCGGATAAAATCAGAATTGACAAGAACTTAGAATGAATTTCTTGTTGTGAAAAAGTGAACCAGATTGCAACCAGATTGCTAAAAATATTGCCAATGCCAGATAATTATAAGCCTAAAATGAACAGTTGCAACTGTTCAGAATAGAAGCATAGAGAAAAGAAGTGCCCATTCGAGCAACCGCAACAGTTCATAACAGAAGTGTTGCGAAAGGTAGCTCCCGGACCCTCGTAAGCTAAGTATCGTAATAGAACTCGAACAAGCGTAAACTCCGCACTCTCCTAACTTGTTTGATGAAATATTATGACTGCATTGGTCAACTAGTTGATCCAATTACGCTAAAATACCCACAATCCTCCCCCATTTTAGTGTAATCCATGATTAACTAAACATAATCACAACAAATAGCAAACTTATGCATAAATGAAATATCGTGACGATTGAATTTCATCTTAGTATAATACACATTCCAAATATTCGAATACCAAAGGTGTGACTATGGATTGAACCTTGGCTATCCATCTTTAATACTCGAAGATAATATACACATAAGTCAACATTCTAACATGTTCTTACTTGACACTATCTTTTACTAGCCTTGTGTCCCTATCCTTCATAAGCATATCAAAGCCAAGTCCAAGCTTCTTGAAGCGGCTAAACTTCATGCTTATCTAGGTGGCCTTTTTACTCTTGCACCTGCGTATGCAATTTTTCAAAAAGGCTATTAAGAAGTTAAACTTCAACCTCCTTTGCTTGCAGGTCTAAACACACACCTTGGGATGTTTTAATCAGTGTGTTCCAATCTCTAGATGTTAAGCTTTCCTCATTGAATTCAGCACCTAACGTCATATTAGGTGGGAATTGGGTATCTTAACATGAGAGATTTTAGATGGACTTAAATTTCATCCCCATAGCCGACTTTTGCACAAGACCTTTCCTTAACCCTTTGGTTATATGATCGGCTAAATTATGCTCAGTTTTTATAAACTCAGATTCCATTGTCGAATCACTCACACAAGTTTGTTTCTTAGACACCCAAGAAATAGCACCTCCCCCAAGAAGAAACACTCATCCACTTGCGGAAGAACTATACTCCTCATAAGAAAAATAACTTGTATCTGACTAACCTTCCAAAACTGAAGGAAGCCATTAGAAACGCGCCATGTGGCATTATGTTGACCTGTCAACTTTGACTTTTGACTGACACGTGTCAGTCAACCATTGACATGTCAACCCCAAAAGTTAAACCAATGCCACTTTATATGACGGTTAAAGTTAAATTAAGGACAAGTTTTTGGCAACGCTTAATTTCACTAAAGTGTTGCCAAAACTGCTCCACTTACATTCTTTCTTGCGACACAAAAAAATATTCTGGCAACGCTCTGAAAATCGTTACCATATCAACTAGTAGCCTTGTTTCTGGCAACATTTCAAAAACCGTCGCAATAGATAACTAAAGGGTTGCCACAACTGAAGCATCACCATGAACCGTCACAAACTGTTGTCATTTTGCGACGGAATTTCTGACGGAATCAAAATCCCTCACAAACCGTCGTAAGAAACCATGAACTGCCGCGAAAAACAGTTGTCGCAAATGAACCATTGTGACTTTTCATTCTGCAAGGGTTTTTGCAACGGATCAAAGCCCTTGCAAAACACAGAAAAACGATTTTTGAATTTAAATTGCTCCGAAAACGATTCCGGCCTCCAACCAGACCCCTCCTCATGTTTTTAAATGTCCCAAGTCCAATGGATTCGTTATTTTTACCAAAAAATGAACATAAACTCGTCACATATCCAAAATATTGGGGAAAACGCAACCTTTTTCGGTGAAAACAACGTGAAAATCCAAACAAGTATGAATAACTTATGAACCAACAATTAAATCCAAAACTAAATGAATAAAATATATATGAATTCGATCATGATCTTTCATCATGTATGAAAGTTCCATGCATCAGTGGAAAATTCATACCAAAAAAACCAAAAACATATTAAACAAAAGACTTAAATTGTCAATATCTCCAAATTTGTTTAATTGAATATAAACCAAAATTTATTCTAAAGAAAAAAAAAATTTTATTCCAAAGAACAACCAACGAGCAAAACTATATGCCAAAATAAAATGGCAAAACTTTGCTCATATATACTGGACATAAAAGAAATTATGAAAATCCCCAGTGAAAATTTCTAATGATCGCATATAATTAATAAAACAAAAGGGGAAAACTGAAATTTGTTTATTTTCCCTTGTTTCAATCTTAACATAAAAGATCATTATGATGATTGCATATTAAAGCCACAACAGAAAGACATTATTCATTATTAATGCTTTAAACACTTTAATTAATCTTAATAAAATATTCATCATGATATGCCAATTACAACAATATATCCAAATTAATAAAAAAAAGTCGAAATCAATACCATGATTATGATTAAAACTAAATCAGAAGACTAATAGAAAATCGAAATCACAATAAAAAGCTAGAATATCATTCTGAATCAAACCATTTGAAAGAAAATTTCCCGAAACCGAAACATGAAAGGATCGATTCATGTCGATTCATCAAGAAACAAAACCGAAAACGGAAGCGTACCTTAATAAAAAATTCTTAATTCATCAAGAAATTAGTTTTCAATCTTTGTAGATTCTACGTTTGTCAATTTTCAGAATTTCAATCTTTATTGGGTCTTATAAATAACTCAGGCTTCAAGCGAAAAAATAAGATTCAATCTTTGTTGGGGAATTCCGGTAGAATGAAGCCTGGATACTTCTAATACTTTCAGATTGAATCTTATTTGGCGGTTCTACCAAATAGATCAATTGGATAAAATCAGAATTGATAAGAACTTAGAATGAATTTCTTGTTGTGAAAAAGTGAACCAGATTGCAACCAGATTGCTAAAAATGTTGCCAATGCCAGATATTTATAAGCCTGAAACGAACAGTTGCAACTGTTCAGAATAGAAGCATAGCGAAAAGACGTGTCCATTCGAGCAACCGCAACAGTTCATAACAGAAGTGTTGCGAAAGGTAGCTCCCGGACCCTCGTAAGCTAAGTATCGTAATAGAACTCGAACAAGCATTCACTCCGCACTCTCCTAACTTGTTCGATGAAATATTACGACTGCATTGGTCAACTAGTTGATCCAATTACACTAAAATACCAACACGTAGAAAAACAGGTCAAATAAAGAGCAAATATGGAGAGGGACAGAAAGAAATACCTGGAAATTGTTTGAGAACTGATTTGAGCTTTTTCTGAAAAGTTGAATTGAAATTAGGTGAAATATGGAGGGAATGCAGAACGGCAGACTATGCAATTTAATATAGGTTTATTATATTAAATCAGATGAAATAATAGTTCTAGTTAAAGGTGGATAAATCCCACATGTCGATGAAACAGCTGCTCTAGCTAATAATTGTGCAGTATGATTCGCAAACCAATTAACATAGACAAATCAAAAAGTACTTTAAACATAAACCCGAATTAAAACACCGTATAAACACAATCAAACAAACATACTGAACTTGCTTTTACACAATGCAAACAAAAACATAGGGCAAGGATGGGGATTCTTGAAGGGATTCTTTGATTTCATTTAAAAAAATGGAAAATAATCCATATGTCTCGTAACTTCATGATTTATCCGTTCAATCCCCAATAAGAATCCCCGCGGATAATGATGGAGATTTTTCAATCCCTGAATCCTTAATGAGGATGGGAATAATGTTCCTCAACCCGATAAATCATTGAACCCGATAAGCTTAAATGAGTTTAAATCTACAATGTGAGTAAACAATTAAGGTTACAAAAATAATTAAATAAATACAAATAAATTACAATAAAATATAACTTAAACATTGATATTCAAACATCTTTTAATATTTATTAATTATTAAGTAGTACTTTAACTTGAATTAATTATAATTATAGTCTTTTTTTAGTCTTTTTTTTCGCTCATTATATATTTTATATTAATTTTTTTGAAGCATTGATATGAAATAATTTTAGTTGTACGTTAGTCGAACATAAATTTTTCATACAAGGAATTGGAAAATCCCCGATGGGGAACTGGGAACGGAGGGGAATTTTCCTCGATTTCTTAAAAGGAACAGGGAGGGGAATGTTCCCGAAACCTTAATGGGGGTGGAAAATGCATTCCCCGCCCCATTAAACCCCACTTTCAACCCTATTCACATCTCAGGCCAGGTTCTTTTTATTGAATGGAGTTAAACACCGAAACCAGTGTAAATTTTTTAGTTGTGCGAAACTAAACTGAATGGAACTGAATTGCAATCAGAATAGCTTAGTCACTATTGAATTGGTCCAACAGAATGTTAGTACATAATTCATAGATAATCAAGAATACGAACAATATAACAGGTGATTTTAATACTTTCTGGGTTATAAACGCACCTTTAAAACATATAAATAGCAATTCAAGCAAAAAGCAAAGCCGATTTTATTCAGAATCTGATGAATCACGAGTCTCACTTCGCCTTACACTCTTCTTGTTTTGTATGCTAGTTTTCGACGATGATTCACCATCATAAAAGATTATCTGAGCTTTAGCCAATCTCTCCTCTAAATCCTCCGTGCTAAATTCATCGGTCCCACCAAGCTCGTCGAACCCCACCTGATTACAACACAATGCAAAATTCAAATACTGAAAATGAGAACTCGGAAAATAAGTGAATAAAATGTTCGATCGATCAGGCATACCACATAATCATCGACTTTGGCATTCTTTATCAGGGCAAGGGTTGGGAGAACCACGATTTTGAGTCTCTCGGCCAAGAATGGACTTTTCTCGGCTTGAATTTTAACGAAACGTGTCTCGATGTGTTGCTTAGCTAATATACTCAAGTGCTTGTCCATCACCTGCACATAAACTATACACATGGATTGCAACTCCTAAATTCATCAAGAAAATATGCAAGCAGTAACATCTTTCTTTTTCTGAACAAAAAAATACATTGTGTATTTCAAATAGCTAGAAAGAAGTATTTAAGCAAAATCTGATGCATAGTGAATCCTAAAAGGGAACTAAGAATTGCGAAAACTTAGAATTTTACATACTATTTAGCAGGGAATTCAAATTGATAGCTTGATGCTCTTCAGATGTATAATGCAAGATCCAAATTTTGCAACTGAAAAGCAATGCTACTGATGAATGTTATTTACATATGATCAGTGGCCTAGGCGCTATTTTGAGGCTCGCCGCCCGACTTTTTATTCCTCGGGCACTATCAGGCGCTGGACCGACATATTGCCGCCTAGTCCGATTTTTTCCGCTTAGGCACCGCCTAATCCGATTTTTTCCCTAATGTTTAAGATATTGATACCTATAATAATTATAGTTCAATTTTTTCAATTCAAAAAAGGTAGCATGGTTGGTAAAACTAATGTACAACAAATATTAACACCATACAATTTTCATTTTGAATATCAAACCGAGAAATAGTACGCTATAAACCACAAAAAATTAGTGATGATATTTGTTTTTAAGGAATTGATTTTAATGCTGATGTGTTTTATGTAAAAATTAACTAAGACTTCTGTTTTCATATGCTAAATTATGTTTTTTCTAAATATTATTGTATTATAATTAATTTTTTAGTTGAATTTATACTTTTATCTATTAATAATTATAAAAAATAAAAAATTTACAAATCCACCTAGGCCCCGCCCAGGCCCCACCAAGGCGTTCGAAACCCCGTCCGCCCGACAAGCGCCTAGCGCTTTTTAAAACCTTGCATATAATTGAATAAGCTTATATATTCAATGCTAGATTAACTTAGCCGCTATAGTATGAAAGTTAAGATCCTGCATTCCAAATAGCTATCCATCTTAACACCGCCCACAAAATTGAGGAAAACAGGCAGCAAGAAATCAAATAGCTAAAAAGTCTTTATAGCTGCAAAAAAGAAACTCCTTCAATTTAGGCATAAGCATTGTATCACATCACTTATTAGGCTTTCGTTATTGTTCATTGGCTTAACGCATCCATTGCCCCCCAAACTTGCCACGTTTTATCACACGCTACCCTCAACTTTCAAGCATTTCACTCTTGCCCCCTAAAGTTGGCAAAACTAATACAGTTTGCCCCCCCTCAATGCCACGTGTCAACTTCAGATTGGAGAGAGAAAAATCTAAAAAATGACATCTTTGAAAAGTCAAACCAACCAGAAACTGACACGTGGCACTGAGAGGGCAGACTGTATCAGTTTTGCCAACTTTAGAGCATCTTTAGTACATAGTGGATTCTAAGATTATGTGGCATGTGGAATAGAAACCCACATTGATGACATGTCAATGATTTTGAAAATAGACAATTTCTTTTAAAAAGATAACTACACTAGATTGTCTATTTCATTTAGTTTCGTATAATAAAATAATTAAAAAGGGAATTATTTTCAAATAAATGGTAGTGTTTCAATGTTTAATATTAAAATATTAATTAATTTGATGAGTTGGTCATCTATTTGATTGTTCTCTAACATTTATTGTACCACACTATACAGGAAAGAGAAAATAGAAGAGCTAGTGTAGAGCCATTTATTAGTTCATTGTCTATTCTTGCTTATGTGTCAAGACTTTTTTGGAATAGACTATCTACTAAAGATGCTCTCAGGGGTAAAGTGAAACACTTGAAAGTTGGGGGTCAAATGTGATAAAATGCGGCAAGTCTGGGGGGCAACAAATGCATTTGGCCTTGTTCATTAAGTACCAATGCAATGCAATTAGCCTAGGAATCCATGGAAATAAGCATAGAGAGCTGCAAATATCAGTAAGGCGTGAGAAATTCACTACTAAACACCATTAAGGCCTAGCTAGTTTACTACAGAGAGCTTCTAATCCTTTTGAAATCACAAATTTCGAAGAACCTTTTCTGAAACACACAAAAACAACACAATTTTGAGGCACCAAAAGCTTCATCGTTCAACTTTCCTTAGCCAATTTCTCAATTCGTTCACAACAGTCAATTAGTTTAATTCATTATCCAATTAGACCCAATAAGAACATCAAATTGTGCAGCTATGGCGGTGTACCTTGCAGGGCCAATTCTCGCGATAGAAATGGCAAACGACGCGATCGCTGGCTTTAACAACGGAGAAGAAATCCTTCTCGGAGGGAATCTCTGTGTACTCCCCGTGACCTAGAGAGATCCAACGGCTGCGTTTCTCAGCCATTTTCTTCATCTGCTGTATGCGCCTCTCTCTAAGTGCCTCCAGATCGTCATTATCGAGGCGATCTAGTGCGGCGATCTCATCGTCTAGCTTATCCTCTACAGCTTTAACTACCGTAAGAACTTGCTTCTCTATGATCTGCCGAAATCAGCAAAATGAATACGAAATATGTAGAATTTTAATCAAATGAATGTTAAATTGAAGAGAGGGGAATTTGTTACCTCTTGAACCTTTGAATTATCCATGGTTGATGTAGAGATCTTCTTCTAGCTCTAGATACCGGCGCCAGCTGCAGTTCAAATGGCAATGGAGATTGCTGAGAGAAATTTCAGTTGTTTATAATACAGAGGTCGGAGATTGGAACGATGTCGTTTTGAAATGTTGCTATAGGCTTAGACTTATTAATGGGTTCATTATTGGCCCATGTTAACATTTTATATCCATCAATTTTGTCAATTAGGATCTTATGGTTTGATTGCTAGTATTTGTTGTGCCTATGATAATTCTATGCTAATAGCTATTTGTTGTCGTTGGTACTCTGAAATAGTTAAAAATAGTTGTCTGATAATGGCAGTTGAAATATAGAGCTTTCGTTTTATTTTAAAAATAAACTTCAAACCGTGGTCACTTCTTTAAATACTTTCTTTTGTAAGTCCTCTATAACGCCATTTTCACTTTTATGTTTCGTTTATCTCTTAAACTGTTTATTTTTCAACATTCTGCTCTGACATTGTGTTTGTTTTCTTATTATGGAAAAGAGGTTCGTAAGCCGCATACATTTTCTAAAATTCTATTATAGATTTTCTTGCAATTTTAACAAAATAAAAATATACATGAATAAAATATACATGAATGACATGTCATAAACTTATAAAAAATATTATGCTATACTTTGTCTTCAACTCTCAAATTGTTCTTTTTTTTATATTTCTTATTTTCAAAACAAGATCCATATATAACATCATAATAGCAGCAAAAAAAGTATAAAGAAACACTAATTAATCAATCAATCAATTTATTTAGTACTCAAATACATTGGACAAATCTAATTGCCTTAGAAAGAGTAGATGAACATTATTAGTGGCACATGTATATGACCACAAACCACACTCAAAGCCAACTCCCAATTTCCTAAACTATACTACATATATAACATATTTTATAATACAAAAATTATTATATTTTAGCAATATTAGAAACATGATGATAGGATTGGTAAGATAAATCTAAGGGCACTTGGGCTGGCCCTTGGTGTTCTTCTTGTCCCTATAGCAAGGGCACTCATGCTTGTTGCCATAAGTACCAGATGGCACACACTTGCATTCTTCACAGCATATCCCACAGTATTTCAGACACCTATCTTGCAACCCTGCCTTTGCACACCTTCCTTTGCATTTCCCATCACAATATGCTTCATCAATTTTCAAACAAAAATTAAAATTATTAATCTTTTTTGTAGAAATTGACACATGTTATGGCTATTTATTAAGGGTGTTTTGAAACTTACTCAACAAGTATATTTTAAGTTTTGACATAAAAAAAAAGGTCAAGTGTTAGTTAGATTATTATACCGTTGTTTTTCATTGTTTCGGAAATAAAGCATTAATAGCAAGTCAAACCACGAGGCATGTTTTTAGTTATAATTTTCTAAAATAATATGTTTCTGATCTCGTGTATTTTAGCTTATAGGCAACTGCTATAATTTAGTTTATGTAGCTTATATTCACTTAAGATTTGCCTAAATAAAATAACTTTTATTTAATTTTATTGATCAAATTTCTCTTTATACATATCATGAAGCACCCACGATCAGAAACATCAACTATAATCCTATAAATAACCCTTTACAAAATTACCAAAAAATAAATAAATAACCCTTTACAAAGGGAGTGTTTCTCGAAGCTTATAAGTTGGTCAAACTCGCTTATAAGTTATTTTTTAGCTTAAAAGCACTCAGGCGTTCATAGTTTATTTTATAATTTATAAGTGACTAAGTAACTTATAAGCTACGTATTTGACCAAATAATTTACCTTATTACCTAAAAAGTTATTCATATCTACATATCTTTTTCGGTCATTTCATACTTCTTACAACTCAGATATTATTTTAAGAAACACTTCAACCACTTACAAATTATGTATTAAAAAAACTTTGAAAAACGCTTCAACTTCTTAGCTCCATAAAAGTTAAAAAGTGTTTAAGCTATAAGCCAAAATCTATAGCAATGAGCCATATAGTTGCTATAAAAGGACACCATTAGGTTATTTTATACTAAAGCCATTGAACTTACAAGATAGAGCCACAGCAGGTTCAGAGAGGGAAGATGTGCAAAGTATAGAGCACAGAAGCAAAGCAACAAACAACTGCCTCATGGTTTAGCACCAAAATTAAACAAAGATTAGTAGTGATTAAGTGGTGATTAGTGAAGTGAGGAGAGAAGCCAAGTTGGAAGAGTATATTTATAAAGAGAAAGGTAGTAAGAGTGAGTTAAATGTGAAGTACTTTAGGGTTGGCACGTGGCATAGTGCAGTTTTAAATTGAGAACAGCTCAGATGGTCCATTGTTTTTGGACTGATATGAAGACAATGATGGCCATGGCCCCTTCCATTACGCGGTTTCTGCAACTTTGTGAGTTGTTGACATGGTTTCTAGTACCTTCATGGCAGTGATGAACACAGCACGGAGGGGCAATAGGCCCTTTCTATAAAAAAATCTCACTAGAACTTTCGACGGTTTAACTCTAGGAGTCGGTACTCTGTTTAAAAAATCTCCGTCTAATTCCATTTAGGCTCTGTTTAGGCCGTATTTTAGAGTTTGTCACTGTCACTATCATTGTGTCGTACCTTCTACTCTTTCTCCTCTTGTTGTGTGCTGTTGAACCAAAAAAATAGGCTTAATGCATCACCAACTACCTGAACTTGTCTCAGAAAACCTACTGCCCTCGTGAACTTTTAAAGTGATCCCTAGCTCCCTCAACTTTCAAAAAGTGCTCCACTTAGCTCCCTGAATGCCACGTGTCAGATTCTGATAGGTTTGACTTTTCAAAGATGTCATTTTTCTGATTTTTTTTGTCTCCAATCAGAATCTGTCACGTGGCATTCAGGGAGCTAAGTGGAACACTTTTTGAAAGTTGAGGGAGCTACGGGGTCACTTTAAAAGTTCAAGAGGGTGTAAGTTTTTTGCGACCAGTTCAGGTGTCTGAGATGAATTAGGCCAAATATATAGGGATATTGGACCAAAGAAATATAGGCAATTTCCATTCTTCGGTGACTGTAATGGAGTTGAATTGCAGTTTGACTACTTGTCACCACTTCTGTGAAGGGCAACTATCTCCCAATTACTGAAAAATGTCGTGGCGATTTGATGCCTAAAACAAACATCAAATTTGCTTTTACTAACATGAAGATACGTAAACTTCAAAACTTGACACACATAGAAAGACAAACTTCACATTTTACAAACATGATGGTTAAAATAATATTTGACACCACCTCAACCACCACCTCTACGACTACTACTATTACAACTAAACTACTATTGCTACCATTACGAGTGCCACTACTAATGAACTCTCTCTCACACACATATATGGAAAAAAAAAAAGTAACACGTAATCTGAAATCTCTCACATATGAGAAATTATATATAGTACCGGGTATTTAAGACCCTTTATTGATCCAACGGTTGAGTATTTATTAGCCAACATTCAATTAAGATGAGAGAATGTTTAATTATAACATAATAAAAACTCAACCGTTGGATCAACGAAAGGTACCATATATAATTTCCCCTCACATACACATATATGTATAAACCAATTGGCCTTTGGTCAAATAATACATCCACTAATTTGGATGGGGATGACCAGAGATCGAACCCTGACTCCTGCAAAATTAATTCAAAAAATACACATATATGTATAGAATAAAAATTAGAGTTTCTTTTTATGGAATAAAATTAAAGTAATTGTACAAAATAGAAGTATTTAGTTCCCCAACATAAAAGGATATTGGGCCCAAAGCAGGATCAGAATTGTGATGGGCCTGTATACAATTAATGAAATGGGCCGATTGAGCCTAAGAATGGGCCTGTATATATGGTTGATGTTAATATTCGTATGGTTGTGGATATTCGAAATTGTTAGTTGGAGGTTAAGAAAATATAGGATGCAACGTTTATCTTTGTTTTCTTAATAAGTCTTGCCCAATGGCATGTTTGTCTTCCTATATAAGAAAGTTTAGTATGTTGGTGTTTGTTTTGTTTTATCCGGTATTTTAACTTCGATAGTCGTTGGTTCGCTTTTACTATTTTTAGATTGTCTATGTTTTTCGATCCGTGAATTATACTATAAAGTTTTTAACTAAAGTATCTCATTTTTCGACATATACCTTCGATTATAACTGTTATTGTCTCTGATTTATATAATAAAGAGTATTATTCGGTAAAAAAAATTCTTGTTTTCATATTTTTCATTAAAAAAGTATGTAAAACCGTCATTTTCATGAAAACATGTGGAAAAAAAATTTGATCTGCAAACAACCACCTTTAATGTGCCCTTATTCTATTCACATTTTAAAACATTACAAAATAACTTATCAATGTAAACAACAATTATTGAAGGTCATTTTTACCTTATTGTAATATTCTAAAATACATTTACCTTACACATATCAACCACATTATTTAATTAAAAAATAGTATAAAACAAGTTAATAAAAAACTTCATATATATTTGATGAATTATCATTTGCTTTGTAATATACAAATCTTAGCACCGAATTCGCTTCTTGTTTTGAATCTATTGTATAATATAGGATCATGATGGTCAATCCGATTGTAGTTTAGGGTTTTTTTTCGTGTTACCTGGTATTTGATATCCTTTTTCGTTGGATGCTTGACATATAGTCACTTTTTATTATTATAATATATAAAGTGGCTACGTGACAATCTCCTACTAGAAGGGTATTAAATACTCGGTACCATGTAAAATTTTCCTTAGTTTAGTGGTGAGGGCATCTCTTAACTGAAAAATCGAGAGCTCGAAACTAAGCAAGACCTTGTCCTTATTATTTACAAAAGTGAATTACTCTAACAAGCAAACAAATGCACAATATTTTAAAGGGTAAACTTTAAAACAATATCATGTAATTTCGTTGTTTTGTAAAAAGGTATTTATGGAATTTTTTTTTCAAAAGGGTGTCTGTGGTTTCAAAAGTTTACAAAAAGAGGATTTCCAAAATTTATAAACCACATTTTGAAGGGTAATCTTGTCCATTTTGAAGTGAAATTTTGTAGCTTAGTTAATGAAAATATAAAACACCTTTGTGATAAATTTTAGAATTTTTTTAGAAGTATTAATATTTTTTAATTAAAAGTTGATTATAATTTTAAAAAATCAAAACAAGATGAAAATTTTCCACATCTTATTCAAATCTTGATATATGATTTTTAAATAATATAGTCAAAATATAGAAATGTTGAATTTATTGAAATAACTGGTGTTGCTCTGTAATTCTCAAACCACAGACACCCTTTTGAAAACTTTTGAAACCACAGGCATCCTTTTAAAAAAAATCCACAGACACCTTTTAAAAACACGCTGAAACCACATGGCATATTTTTTAAGTTTACCCTATTTTAAATTCTACATGGAAATATAGTCGTTCATAGTTGGGATAACTAACCTAACACTTTAGCAATAAATGAGGTCCCAAATGATAGGAATATGCCTCACTCAAAGGGTAGTTGTTTGTTGCAAATTTAAAAGGGCACATAGTTAGGTTTGATGATACAAGCCACACATATAGCAATTGCCCTTTTCTTTCTAATATTCTCTCACCTACCAAAATGTTATTACATATACTATATAGTCATAAATCCAACTATTTCAGGAAGTTTAATATTTGTGTGAAGTATCAACAATTTAATGGCATCGTACCAATATATAAATGTTGCATTAGGCTTGGTGTTGTAGACAATCCATTGAGTTCAAAGGTGCTTTATTCTGATTGGTCTCCGACAAGGGACAAAACAAATGTTATCAATACCGTATCGTACCGGTCGATTCGACCGGCTTTACCACGAACCGTCATGGCTACGGTACGGTTTACTTTAGAAACTGTTTAAGTAAAAAATTGGTAAATCGGTGAACCGGATCAAATCCGGTTTATTAAAAATTCTTCTACAAACAAGCAAAAGCGTTGCTAAAGACCCAGAAAAGCATTGCAATAGCCACTGGAAATCCTAAATAATATATATTCTTTTTCAAAATTCCTCTTGCGACACGCAAAAGCGTGGCAAAAGACACGAAAAGCGTTGCAATAGCCACTCAAAACCATAAATAATATATATTCTTTTAAAAATAAAAAACCAATAAAACCACCAATCATACCGGTAATACCACATACCATTAACTTTATCAGTATGAGGCCCGGTCCGGTATTGATAACACTGAAAAAAACAGACACCGATACAACTATTTCTTTATCCCAGTCAAACTTATCGAGTTACTAATATTAATTCAGAAAAAGTTCAATTCATGAGTTACGACTTTATCTGCTTTTAAATTAGGAAAGACCAGAGTCGTTAATATCTGTTCGAGATTCGATTCGATCAAAGTTCGACCAAATTGTGGTAAAATTAAAATTCACTTCTGAGGCTAACACCTCGGTCACTCCTCATTAGTGAGCAAGTTTTTTAAGACAAATAAAAATGTTAAAAAACTTTACACCAAATATTGAAATATTTAGAAAACTAATGTAGTGCATTTATGATCTATAGTCACAATTAAGATTTTGACACCCACAACTTGTCAAAGATCCTCTTGTCTTTTGCCTTTTGTCCATAAGGAAAGCTATTCTTCAAGACTCCAAAACAATAACATTTAAAAATTAAGTACAAAAAGTAAAAATAATTAATTTAGATCTCCACATATTAATTTATTATCAATTTTATCTCATTATACAGTACAAAGTAGTCATACTGTACAAGTTTTAATAAATGACTGGGTAATTTAGATTATTTGCAAATAACACAAAGATAGTGAAAAAAAAGAGTTATGTATGATTTTTTTGATAAATGTATGATTTAGTTAGCAATACAAATTAATTAAAATAAATATTTTTCATATCCCATTTGAATATATATATTTGCACTACAAATAATTTGAAATTTGTGTTTCCAATTTTCCTACTATATAGGCCTAATCGGGCTCTTAACTAAAATTATCTCAAGCTCGGCTCGACTTATACTTTAAAATTTTTGGTTCGAATTGGATTTGGGTCGGACTTTAAAGTTTATTCTCAGGCCCGACTCAAAGCCCATAGATAGATTTCTTTTAATTTTTTTGGTATACTAAAAGAGTAAAAAAGATAAAATTTTATATAAATATGTCCAAATCTTACATATAATTACATTCTCTCCTTAAATAATTTAATAAATAGATAGCATTATTGTAAAAATTCAATAGATTAAAATATAAAAATCTAAAATAATTATCAAATCAACTATATAAATATTTAATAAATATATTAATTATTCATTGGATCGGGCTCGGGACAGACTTAGGTATTTACATAAAAATTAAATCTGACCCATAAAATATTGGGTTTTAGTGGGCTCGGGCTCGGGCCGGACTTTAAATAAAAATGAGAGCATAAGCCCAACTCATTTAAACGGGCTCGGACTGGACGAGTACCCGGGCCCGCAGACAGATCTATATACATTTAGTTTAGTAAATATTTGACTACATAGTTTTTAGGGTAAACGTAAAAACGTAACTTGTGGTTTCACTCATTTGTAAAATGGGGTTTGAGGAATCTTTTTTTATAAAATGGGGTTTATGATTTCAAAAAATTGGTAAAAAGGGGCATTTAACTTCGAAATAGTGGTGTAACATTAAATATTTTAAACAATTTAATATTCTAACAATTTAACCTTATTATTTAAAAAATATACGTCAGAGTTTGAGTAATTTTCGGAGTTTTTTTATTTTTTATAGTTTGTTATCATAATTTAATTAAAAAAAATATTTGCACTAGTAAAAAAAATTCAAAATTTTTCACTATATATATTGTATTTTTAATAACCATCCCGCAAAAATTCAGATAAAAACGAAAAATATTACCCACTTTCTTGACATAATTTAATATTGAGGATCCTTTATTTACAAATTTTTTAAAATCACACACCCAATTTTATAAAAAAAATTTCTCAAATCCTATTTTATAAATAAATAAAACCACAAGAAATTTTTTTAAATTTTACCCTAATTTTTATATTAATACAAAAATGATAAAAAAATATCAAAAATATTTAAAAAAGTTCAATTATATGGGAAGAAGCTTTTGAAAGAAGAAGAGCAGCGCACGTGCTAGAAGCGTGAGGAAGAAGAGTAGTGGAACCCACACATGACCAGTGGGCCATCTCCAACATGCTCTTGATTACATTACCTTTGTTATAATCCTTTAAGTACATTTTTTTTTGAGGAACCTTTAAGTACATTTTAGTATATATTTATTCTTGTTATTTTTTTTTCTTCCATTCATTAAATTTTCTCCTAATTCTTTAAATTCCGAGTATTTATTTATCAAAAAAAATTCCTAGTATTTATAAAGTTATATTAATTTCAAAAGATTATTTAATTTTAAATGACTGAGATTTTATTATTTGTGTATATTAAAACTAAAAAGTTTAAATTAACAAGGTGTAGTTCAATTGAAAATGTAGGCTGAGTAAGTTGGGGGAGAATAAGGTTCGAATCCTGTTAAATACAATTATTGAGAAAGGTGAAAAACATTAACTGTGATTAAGCTCCGAAAAAAATTATCTTAATAAATATACTTATAAATATTAAAAAAACCAACAACAACAAATTTAAATTTTAATATTTGAATTTCAATTTTACCACAACATGAACTTCATATATTTTCAATCCAAAACTTTCAATCACAAATTATTAGGTAAAATCAACCATGATATAAATAATAAAAATGAAACCACTATCGCTATGGGGGTGTTGGTGAAATCCTTTAACAACCGTTATCTGCTTTTTTTGACATCAAACATCAGTTTTAAGCATTTGAATGCGAATTTTTTTAGGATTGAAATTTCACATCGCTCTCCGTGTATTCACTGAGCTTATATATAAACAGGGCTCTGAAAGCCTTAACTCGAACGATGCATTTTAAAGCCGTGAGGTTGGCCCTCAAGGCGTCAGAGCGGACAGTATCGTTCGCGTTGTTTATAACATGTTGTCAGCACGATCGCACTTAAAGGATCCACTTAAATTATATATGAATAGAGCCCTAAATATCTTAATTTAAATGACTCGTTGAAAGTCGTAAAGTTAATTCTAAAAGCACTAAAGCGGACAGCATCGTTCGAGCCCTTATATTATTTTTGAGTAAAAAAAATCCAGCAGAAGTCTTTGTCCGGAAGTAACACCAATTGAAATTGGTCCACTTCACAGGACATGACCTTTTAAATAATAATGATAATGCCCCCACAAAACCCATTAATTTAATTTAATTTTCAGTTTTATATGCCCCACTCTTTTATCATATATAAAGATTTTCATTAAATATGCGATTTATTAATCATAATATAAAAAGGAGGAGACAATTTGAGTGGTTAATAACTAACTATATTTGATTTTTAAGATATTTATTTACAAGAATGATGGGTCTTTTAGGGACAATAATCCCCAAATCTTAAAATATTTCCTATATAGCTACTAGACATGTTTGCGGGGATCGATCCTACTCTCTTGGTCGAGTTTATTGAAATTGGCTTGAGCTCGAATATGCTAAAGTTTAAAGTTTCATGAATTGAATTTGAGAATTATGTATGTTTGAGTTCAACCCAATTAATATATATTTTTATTTTTATTTTATTCTTTTAAAATTATTTTATTTAAATATTATTAATTAGCCTCAAACTTAACACTTTATGTCGTCATTTAAAAATCATTAACATTGTTTCGTAAAGCTCTATTAAAAAATGTAAAACGAAATAGCATTATATCAGTGTCAACCAATTTTGAATTCCATATTTTTGCACTCATATTATAACTCATATATGTATATATTATGTTCGTTATATATGTCAAAAAATTTCATCTGCTAAAGTTTACGTAACATTATGTTGGCAAACTCACATTTAAATCTCAATCTTTCAATAAATTTAACCAAAATGTATTGGTAAGTCAAAAACTTAAAATAAAGAAATGCTAATTAGTAAGAAGATGTGGGATTAAAATATCGTAAACTGAATTGTAATTTGATTTTTTATAAAGAGTCGTATTGACAATATCATTCTGAATTTATAATAAATTTAGTAAAGTTGAGATGAGATATTTCAGTTTTATCTATTTATAGGTTTATAGTAAAATAATTTCAGTTCAATTCATAAAATTTTACGAGAATACTAACTACCATAATTTCGAATTGAATATTTAAATATCCTTTAACTAGGTCTAAATTTAAAATGTGCTATCATTTTCAAAATCTAATTAGTGGTTTTCATGGTGGGACAAGATAATAGAAGTGTTAAGTTCAAATCAAACACATAATTGTGCCTTTTAAAAAAAATTCGGTGATTTTATTTATTATTCTTTTCTATGCCATGATTATGAGAAATTGAAAGTTGAAAGCATTTCTACGAAATAATTACGGGTCAATTTAGGATTACTTTTTCATACTGTATTTTTAAAAACTTAGTTTTAAAGCTTTTTTAATCTGTAATTTCAAAACGTTACGATAATTAATAACAAATAGTTTTTAATTAATTATTATTAAAAGTCAAATTCTTTTATTTAATGTTAAAATATGTTATCCATTAAAAATTTATAAATAGAATTTTGCGTAACAGCAGCTCTAACATCAATCTAAATAGGCCCTACATTATGGAAAGTTTGTCTCCATGATTTTTTCATTTAGTTATCTGAAAATTATTTAAGAATATTTTTTATTTTTAATTACATACAAACTCTTTTTGAATTGAAGAAAAACTGTCACAAATGTTGTAAATTCGTGAATTCACTTATAAAGAATAGTAGCACAAAAGTTGTAGAATATAATAATCAGGTCGGTTCTGACATTTTGAAGGCCCTAAAAAAATTAAAAATATGAGCTCTTTTATGAAAAAAATTTCATATAAAATTAAAATATATTCGGATAAATATTCAAAAAATGATTTTAAAGTTCTATTTTAACTTAATATTAACTCATTTAAAATTTCTTAAAGGTTATATATATACATATACATAAAATAAAATATTATGTCTCTATTTCAATCATGAACCCTAAATCATCACACCTAACCTATATCCAGGGCCGACCGTTGTAATAATAATCTCCTTTCCATTTTCTCTAACTAATTATTCACATGTAGATAGTGATAAATATATATCAGTTGGGCCTGAAAATTCTATTTTGCAGAAAAAGGTATTAATCAAATCTCATTTATTATTTATTATACTCATCAGTATAATTATTGAATTTAACTTATATTTTCATTAATGGGTAGCCGAAATTATTTTTAAACGGCATTTTTTTGCGAAAATAAAATATTTTTCACATCTTTTCCATTGCAAATAACTTCTTGAAAATTAAAATTTTAAAAAGAAAAACCTGAATCATACAATTGCATTATTGTACTAATAATTTGAATACATAATGTAAAATAATTGTGAAACATAAAGCCATTTTAATAAAGAAAATAATTTCAATGTTGAATCCAAATAATGACCCAAAACTATATATAATACTGTAACACCTAGAGATGTAAACGGGATAAAATTTTCTGAATTCTGTTGGAATCCGCTCTGACGGGGTTGAAATTCTGATGGCATAGCGATAGCGATTTTTTTAATTTAAAGTTGGATTCGTGATCGTATAATTTTTTTTCCGAAATTTATTACAAACGTGGATAAAAATGCACTCCTATCCTAATAAATTCTTTTACGAACTTAATAATATAATTTCTTTTAATTTTTCCTTATACTATTTTTATTTTTCATATAAATTAAATCTAAATTCTAATTTACTCAAAAGAATTCATTTGGATCCATTTTTTGTTGTAATTATTTTAGGCGTTTTCTTTTCAGGCATTTGTCCAGCAAAAGGAAAAGGAAAAAAATAATGGCCCCCACGTGCCGCACGTGCACAAACATTAGGGAATAATCAACTACAAAAACATGCTTAGTGAACTGTCAAGAGGCATCAAATGGTCAAAAAGAAATCTCAATCTCATTGGCCTATTATTACTTTCAATAGGCCCCATATTTTTAAGATAACAAATTTTTTTTTTCACAAAGAGAAAGTATATCGCTCATTACTTAAGCAAAGTCACGAGTTTGAGTCATAATATATGTAAAAAAATTTAATAGAAAATTCATCCACTACAGTTAGGTGCACGATTCGGATCGAATCTAAATATAATTAGAGTAAAGCTGCGATAAATCAGATGGAAAAAAAACATTTATATTTGTTGAGAGTAAATAATAGTCACTATATTACATCGTCATGCAACACAAATGTCTAAAACTCTACTAGTAGTTTTTTAAATATTCGGTCATTTGCTTAGTATTTTTAAACAATATATTTTTTTCTTATTATGTGTTAGAGTTGCTTCCTATGGTTCCAAACTGATTTTCATCTATTTTCTATGAACATGATTTTACGTTTTTTTTTTTTGTCTAAGTTGACTAAAAATAAGGGGTTAACAAACTCCAAACTGTTGGGCAAATAAATACCTCACATTATTAAGAAAGTTGGAGAATCAATAGTTTATATAAATGGATAATATTCCCAATGGTATGAGGTCTTTTAGTGTTAAAGCCCGAGAGCAAAACCATGAAGGCTTAGGCTCAAAGTGAATAATATCACACCATGTGTGGGGATATATCGTGTCTAAGTGCTTCTGCGTGCCGCAGCAATTGGTATCCGAGGCATGCTCCGACGTTAGCTGTGTGGATGGATCTCCAGAAAGTCGAACAAATATTGGTATACCAAGTTTGATCACCGGATACCCGTGGAACCGTTAGTGCTCTATGTAAGGCTTGTCCTCCAACGCATTATAGCGGGATAAAAACATGTTAGTGGGCGGATGGTTGATCGGTCGAGGGGAGGCTCGATGGATATTTGTTCGAGGGGAGGAATCTTGGGTAAACAAATATTCCATATTGCTAAGAAAGTTAGTGAATCAATGATTTATATAGATGGACAATATCCTAAATGGTATGAGGTCTTTTAGGGTTAAAACCCAAAAGCAAAACCATGAAGGTTTAGATCCAAAGTGAACAATATCATACCATGTATCGGAATATATCGTGTCCAAGTGCTTCCGCATACAGCAACACAAACTCACTCTTAATAATTGTTTGAAAACTTTTTTCAAGAATTATCTTTCACATTTTGCATCACAAAATGGGAGAATTTATAGAAAAAACTAGATTTTTTATACCCTTCTCTCGTCCAATCCAATAGTTAAGAATTAATGTGAGGGAATTTAATTAATATAAAAAAATATTTAATTAAGTTTTTATCAATTCTCAATCATTAAATGAAATAAGGATATAAAAAGTGCGACTTTTTCTATAAAAGCTCCACAAAATGGCTATAGTTGTTTTTTTTTCAATTTTGGAGCAAAGCAACAACATATAATAACATTAACTACAACAACAAATACCAATAGCAACGACTAATTCAAACCGCCTATTAATAATATATTATATAGTATATAACTAAATCTTAAGGATGTGGTATAGTGGTAGGGACTAATTCATTCTTAATCATTCATCAGGATCAAATCTTAAGATATGGAGCAACCTTGAATCTAGGCATCAGTTATCATGCTCTTCAAAGCACCTGTAAATTGGCGATCAAAAATTAAAATAATATAGACATAACTTAAAGACTTTACCCACAGTTAGAACTCAACCAAAAAAGCTCGCGATAAAAACTAAAAAAATATAGTGTATCTGCTTTGATAATAGTTTAAATAATAAAGCTCAACATATAATACAATAGATTACAATTGTGTAGTATATGAACGTGTTTTTAATTTCGTAAATACATATTTTTTTATTATAGATTATATAAAATACGCAATTCATTTATAAAATTACTTAACCTAGAAGTTTAAACTAATGGGTAAGCTTAAATTATAGTATTTATTTTATTCGTGATATTTCCCCGTAGGAAAATGTGTTTAATTGCTTGAACGCATGTCAATTTATGTTGTTTTAAAATTCATTCAATATATGAGGATCTAAATGTCAAACCCTCGAGCTCTAGGATAAGTGGCTCCGATACCACATATGGAATCAATAACCAAACAATACACTTATAGGTTAGAATCGTAACCCTTATATTATTCCTGAAATGCCCCCACAGAAATGCTTTATATTTGGCGTTTTTGTAACACAAGTCTTCTCTGCCCCATGTTAAACTTAATCCAACAAATGAAGCTGTTTTGATTTATTCCTTCGACCTCTAGATTTAAAAAGCTTTAATACCATGTCATGTAACCAGTTAATCTAAAAGCTTAACTCATAAGTGAGTCTCAATCGTAGCTCAATTATTATTTTTTTACTTTGAGCCAAATGGTTTTATGACATGATATCTGTGGACAATGGCCAAACTCACATAAAAGGTACCTCAAAGAGTGAGGGTTGCTCTCACACATGTAAGGAGCAATAAAGCTCAAGCCTTGTGGAATATTCAACACACCTCAAGCCCAAATCCATTTGAAGCGTGAGCAAATACGTTTCCCTCACACATATAAGCAACAACAATGCTTAAACTTCAAACAATGTGGGATATTTAACAGAGAAGACTAGGTCCATTGGTAACCTTGAGTTTCAAATCATATATATCAATTGTGTAACAAGTAGCAACTAGTCCAGAAAGAGAGTGTCGGAAATGTAGGTGATCTCATATTTGAAATAAACAAGATTGAAGAGTAACGTATTGGGTTTTAACTAGAACTGATTATGTTAAATGAATTCAACCTCATTTATATTCTCGCTCAGTTACACACTCTTAAAGCTCACAAATTTACTACAATAAATTCCAGATTTAGGCCCTGTTCTTCTTAACTTATATTCAGTTCACTTCACTTCAGTACTGCATACATATAAATTTACACTGAAATAAGTTTAGTTCAGTTTATTTCAGTTTAGTTTAGTACTATTACTTATAAGTTGAAAAGAATGGGGCCTTATTTATGAGTATTTTAATGATAATAAAAATGATTTATAACTCCTGCGGGATTATCAAATTTATTTCACATTTTTTTACTTACATCCTTTTGAGTCCACCACGATAAATGGAAGCAGTTTTATACTCGAAAGAGGTTTTGATGCAGAATGAAGAAATAAAATGAATGCAGAAATAAAATGAATAAGGATGAGGTTGTGTTGCACTGTTTGGCTGGATGCTCCGATTTGGATGATTCAGGTGGAAGCAGGCTTCTTAGAAGAAGTCATGGTTACATCATGAGCCCGATGTTGTTTTGGTCAAATTCAAACTCTAAGAGTTTCGAAATTTGAAGTTATTGTAAAATTAGAGAATTATTAGTATTTTCGTTATTTTATTTTATTTAGAAAGTTTAATTTTATTAGGATTCATTATTTTGTTAGGATTAGAATTGCTTATTCTTTTAGGATTTAGAGTTTCTTGATTTCTTGTTCTTTTAGTTTCTTGATTTCTTGTTCTTTTAGGATTAAAATAAATAGCTTATATAAAGGGCTATGATGTGAAGAATTATTCAGTTTAAGTTCTTGTTTTCTTGATTATTCATCAATAAGAAGAGTATTCTTATTAAAATTTTCTAAATTTCTTAGAGAGTATCTATATTTTTTAGAAGGCCTAAAGAAGAATTAACTTCCCGCGACTTACGAGATTAAAGAAATTCAGTTATTTATTTTGCTCATTTTCTATTTCAATTAGCTTTCGTTGCATCACATTTGGTCGTAATTAGAGCATTTCTTTAGAACGATGTGTTCATATTTAACTACCCAGAAGATTTATAATATTGAACATTCAAATGCAATTGTTGTTCCAATGGTGGATCAATTCTCTAAGGCCAACTGCATTGTGAGCAGACGACGTTTCGAGCGGCTGCGAGCGCGGGGGCCGGACCCGGTAGGGCCGGCCCGTTTTTTGGTGTGTCGGGGAGACGAGTGTGATGCGGTCGAAAAGAAAATGATTTTGCATATTTTAATGCTTAAAAGATACGAGATCGAAATCCCGTACTTAGAATAGAGTCGCCACCCGGTTCAGCTCAACCGGGAAATTTTCGGTACGATTTTCCCACCGGGTGGTTGGACCATACCTTACGTAGAGATTCCGAGTTCGGATGATGTTATCTACTTTTCATTAGGCCAAATTAGGATATTTCATTCTTTCTTAATCGGTTTAATCCACCCTATTTATTTGTATTTTCAGTTATTTTGTGGTTTTCGCATTTATCAAGCAATTGAAGCGGTAAGTAAAATATTTACAATCGTAAAAGAAAAGTAAGTGCGGAAAGTAGAATTATTACAAGGTTTTCAAGTCCTATACATTTTCTACTTAACAAATAAAACACCCGAACGTCCGATATATGCCCACCTGCAGATAATAGTTGACACGAATATGGCATATCTTATTTATAATATCATAAAGCCCGATTGAATGGCTAAAATGAGGTTCGAATGGCGTTTGAGGGGAAATTCCATTTTTGTCCAAATTTTAGATTCGATCATTGCTTTAATCGGATTATAAGTGAATATACCACTTGCTGTGAGGCGGGCCTGTTTTCAGGAGGTTTCGAACCTCCATCGTTGCACTATAAGTCCTAGCTTTAGAAAATAAATTAGTTTGGAAATAAACAAAAACAACGCTGCTGTCCAGAAAGCCAAGCCGCCGATGGCATCTGATGCCGCCGAAGACAAAGTTGATGTCGCTGGCGGCATGGATGATGCCGCCGGCGACATCAACTTTGTCACGGGCGACATCAGCATGCAGATGGGCACAAGGCTTTCTGAATACCGTAAAGAAAGGGTTCTGCGAGAAAGCGAGGTCTCCGGGGAATGTGATGCTAACGGCGGTACCAACGATGCCTCTCGCGACATGGGTGATACAGCCAGGAACATCACATGTCTCCGGCGACTTCAATTTCTCACAGCAGCAGCGGTTTGCAGTTAAAATAACCGAAAACTTAAAGCAAATACAAATCAACAAAAAAATGGTGCAAAACAATAATAATAAAGCCGAAGAGCTATGAGACTCAGGATTTTCACCTCGGGGTAGTGAATCCAACTCTTCGTGAACTGAACAATAACGCCTCCGGGGAGCTTGGAACGATAATTTGATTATTAATTTAAAGGTTTTAGGTCTCTAAATTCTATCCGGTTGATTTAACCCAAAGACCCACTGGTTTAAGCTCACAATCAGAGAGTTCGAAGAAGAAAAAACGGGAAAAGTGGATTAGAATCCTTTTTCCTGCCTTTTCTAGTTCTTATCTCACTAAAATCTACTCTTGATTTCAGCTCTTAATTGCCCAATTTAGCTCCTTTCTTCCACAATTTCAGTCCCCCCCCTTAATTGCAGTTTTAGGTTCCTTTTATAGGCAAATTGGGGTGTTTTTCGAGACCTTTTTGACTTATTCCGCCGAAAGTGGCCGAAAGGCTGTCTGTGGAGGACCCATTTCAGGCCATGCCGCCGGCGACATGATGATATCGCCGGCGACTTGGATGACGCCGCCGGCGGTATGATTATGCCGCCGGCGGCATGGATGATGTCGGTGGCGACATCATCCTCCAGCATACCGACAACCAACGGGTCAAAAAGCCTAAAAAGTCGGGAAAAGTGGTTTATTAGTGGAAAAAAGGTATCTTTATGACTTTTAATAATATTTTAGAGGGTATTTATTATTTGGGTGTAAATCATCGGTTCAAGCTCCTACCGGACGCGTTATCGGCCACACCGAACTGGATTCTACCAATTATAAAATTCACAAGGAATATTATTTTGGTAATAAAAATTCTAAAGAGAACTTTTATTTTGAGGTATTAAAATCGGGTACACGTCATCATCGTCTCGCGAGGGGGACTGCAAAATCCCGTGCTCACAGGCTGCCCCTCGGGGGATCACTGCTGCCATAGGTCAGTATGATCACACGAAAGAGCAAGGGATAGGAATGATACCTGAGGGATGACCGGTTTATCCTTTGGTCGGACTTACGCTTTGTCGATTGTTTGTCCTTTGGTCGGACTTACGCTTTGTCGATTGTTTGTCCTTTGGTCGGACTTACGCTTTGTCGATTTTTCGTCCCTTGGTCGGACTTACGCTTTGTCGATCGTTTATCCCTTGGTCGGACTTACGCTTTGTCAATTGTTCGTCCCTTGGTCGGACTTACGCTTTGTCGATCGTTTATCCCTTGGTCGGACTTACGCTTTATCGACTGTTCGTCCCTTGGTCGGACTCACGCTTTGTCGATCTTTCATCCCTTGGTCGGACTTACGCTTTATCGACTGCTCGTCCCTTGGTCGGACTCACGCTTTGTCGATCTTTCGTCCCTTGGTCGGACTTACGCTGTGTCGATCTTTCGTCCCTTGGTCGGACTCATGCTTTGACGATCGTTCGTCCCTTGGTCGGACTCACGCTGTGTCGATCGTTCGTCCCTTGGTCGGACTCACGCTGTGTCGATCGTTCGTCCCTTGGTCGGACTTACGCTTTGTCAATTGTTCGTCCCTTGGTCGGACTTACGCTTTGTCGATCGTTTGTCCCTTGGTCGGACTTACACTTTATCGACTGTTCGTCCCTTGGTCGGACTCACGCTTTGTCGATCTTTCGTCCCTTGGTCGGACTCACGCTTTGTCGATCTTTCGTCCCTTGGTCGGACTTACGCTTTGACGATCTTTCGTCCCTTGGTCGGACTCACGCTGTGTCGATCGTTTGTCCCTTGGTCGGACTTACGCTTTGTCGATCGTTTGTCCCTTGGTCGGACTCACGCTTTGTCGATCGTTTGTCCCTTGGTCGGACTCACGCTGTGTCGATTGTTTGTCCCTTGGTCGGACTCACGCTTTGTCGATCGTTTGTCCCTTGGTCGGACTTACGCTTTGTCGATCGTTTGTCCCTTGGTCGGACTCACGCTTTGTCGATCGTTTGTCCCTTGGTCGGACTCACGCTTTGTTGATCTTTCGTCCCTTGGTCGGACTCATGCTTTGTCGATCTTTCGTCCCTTGGTCGGACTTGTGCCTCGTAGAGAATTTGTCCCTTGGTCGGACTTGTGCCTCGTAGAGAATTTGTCCCTTGGTCGGACTTGTGCCTCGTAGAGAATTTGTCCCTTGGTCGGACTTGTGCCTCGTAGAGAATTTGTCCCTTGGTCGGACTTGTGCCTCGTAGAGAATTTGTCCCTTGGTCGGACTTGTGCTTTGTCGATTGTTCGTCCCTTGGTCGGACTTACAGTTCATGGGGAGTTTGCCCTTCGGTCGGGCTTGTCACTTCATATAGTGATTGTCCTTTGGTCGGACGTTTCACTTTAAAGAGGTCGCCCTTCGATCGGGCTTGTTTGAAGAGATCGCCCTTCGATGGGGCTTTTGTTCTGAAGAGATTTGCCCTTCGGTTGGGCTTTTATTCTGAAGAGATCGCCCTTCGGTTGGGTTGGTTTGAAGAGATTGCCCTTCGATCGGGCTCGTTTGAAGAGATCGCCCTTCGGTCGGGCTTGTTCTGTTGTGATCGCCCTTCGGTCGGGCTTGTTTGAAGAGATCGCCCTTCGATGGGGCTTTTGTTCTGAAGAGATTTGCCCTTCGATTGGGCTCGTGTTTGGTATAGCGATTGTCCTTTGGTCGGACTTTCACTTTGAAGAGATTGCCCTTCTGTTGGGCTTGTTCTGAAGAGATTGCCCTTCTGTTGGGCTTGTTCTGAAGAGATTGCCCTTTGGTCGGGCTTATGAGGAGATCGCCCTTCGGTTGGGCTCGTTTGAAGAGATTGCCCTTCGATTGGGCTCGTTTGAAGAGATTGCCCTTCGATTGGGCTCGTTTGAAGAGATTGCCCTTCGATTGGGCTCGTTTGAAGAGATTGCCCTTCGATTAGGCTCGTTTGAAGAGATTGCCCTGCGGTTGGGCTTCTGCTTGTTGAGATCGCCCTTTGGTTGGGCTCATTTTGAAAATCTAGTTTGAAGGGGGAACATCGCCGGCGGCATGAGTTGATGTTTCTGGCGGTTTGACTGATATCGCCGGCGGCATGGGCTAATGTCGCCGGCGGTATGGATGCCACGTGGCAGCTTTGACTGGTCAGATAATTTCAAAATTTGAACTAAATGAGGCGATGTCGCCGGCGGCCTGAGTGAAGTCGCCGGCGGTATGGAATGATGCCGCCGGCGGCATGGATGAACAGTTTCAGGTAAATTAAAACTCCTCGAATTCCGCGCGGCAGTTTAAAAAGAGATTGGAACTCTCTTCTTCCCCATTCTTTCTAAACCGTATCTCTCTCCATCTCTTCTCCAATTCTTTGGCTTTGAAATTATGAAGAGAATTAGCAAGGCTTTTAGGGGAAAATCCAAGGCTAGGGAGAGCCTGCCCGATTCTTCCATTGAAGGACTGAAAATCCTTTCCGTTCCTACTGCATACGGCCTGAAGGAGACGGCCAAAATGTACGGCTATGGCATTAACTCTCCTATCACCAATCTCACTCCGGAGAAGGAGAAACACCTCTGTTATATCCAGGTAATCCCACAAAAACCCAACTTGCTTCTTTTCGTATTCGATGTGATTTTTGCTTTAGATTTGAAAACATGCCATGATAGGGGTTTAAAGTGTGGAATATATCAGTCATATTGCATGCTTTAGGATCGACTTTTGCCTTTTTGGACTTTGTTCGATTGATTGTGATTTTTGTGATTTTTGGCGCGAAGGGTGCGATTTAGGGAGAGAGCAGGTTCTGCCCGTGCACAGTGATACCGCTGGCGGCCTGATTGATGTCGCTAGCGACATCAGTGTTGTTGCTGGCGGCATCAGTCCCTTTATGAGAGTCTGATGTCGCCCTGTTTCAAGGTGATGTCGCCGGCGATATGGACTAATGCCGCTGGCGGTATGGGCTGATGCCGCCGGCGATATCGCTTCTAACAGAGGCGACATCAGCAGCCTTTTTGACAGAAATGCACAGAATTGATCCGTTTTGCTTTCGATTTTGCAGCCATACGAATTGACGTACACAGGGGGGATTGGCACCATCGGTGAGTGGTGGCACCATATTTCAGAGAATGATCCCGAGCTTGCGTTCGCGATTAACGAGACGGGGTTTGGGGATTTGGCTTGAATCATGCCTATGTTGATGCCCAAGCTACCTCATTCTTCAGTAACGGCCTTGACTGAAAGGTGGTCCGAGACTACCCATACCTTCCATCTCCCCTTTGGGGAAGTTACGATTACCCCTTCTGACGTGGTGGCCATGACCGGCCTTCCTTGGACGGATGAGGTTATCCATTTTGACGTCTACATGGACAAGTACCATGTCGAGAGGCCCGTGGTGAGGCGGGTAAAGGAGTTGTTCGGACTGAAGCCTGTTTCTGGGTGGCTGTCCTATGGTGAGTTGTACCGTTATTGGACCCAGGTGGATGTGGTGCCTGAGGAGGAAAGGGAGGCATGTGTCCGTTCCTTTGTGATCTCACTACTCACCGTACTATTCTTCCCAATCTCGGGGAGTAAGATCAACTACATACTTATAACCGCGGTGGAAGATGTGCCGGGAATCAGGAGGAAGAATTGGCCGAGGGCCATCTTGGCCCAATTGTACCACGGGCTGGACGTGGGAGCCCGGAAGAATGAAAAAGCCCTTCACCTTTGCCATCTGCTACTCCAGGCATAGATTTTTTTGAAATATTTCCCTTGTTAACATGTGTTCTTATTTAATGCATGACGTCCTTTGAATTGATTGGTCGTTATTTGTGCAGGCTTGGGCATTCGAGCATCAGATCCTTCCGCCGTTGGAGTTTAAGAAGGTCATGCCACCGGACTCTCATTTCCTTGCCCGTTGGTGCGGGTGTATCGGTGGGAAGGCCAAGTACCCTACGCTGTATAGGGAGGTCCTAAGAAGCGCGCGATTGAGTTCGGTATGCGAAATTATTTTTTTTTTTTTTTTATTATTATTATTTATGGGTTTATGTTGGTTGTTTTGGTGTAGCTCGTCTTGGACCCGTTTGATGGGGTAAAGAATTTGGCTGAGGTTGCACGGGTTCGGAGGGAGGTGGATGACCGCCGGTTTGTGATTGAGTGTCCCCTGTCCCAGCAGTGGTATCTGGGCGAGCGCGTACGGGGTTGGAGGTCCCTTCCGGTTGCTGCTAGACCGGTGCCTGCTGATCCTCCGCGGGGCTTGTGGTGGCCTCATTTAGTGATTTCTGCCGAGGCCGATAAAGCCGATTATATTGAAGGGAACGGCCGTGTGATCCCTAGCGTTCCTGGCCTCTACGAGCGGCTTTTTCAGCGTCTTCTCCCTGTCTGTCCTCGCATCCATGGCAACGATACAATTGAGTATCACAATGAGCAACGATTGGAGGACGAAAAGAGGCGCTTAAAAGGCGTTGTGGACATTGAGGAGGAGGATGATGACGAGGACGAAGCGCTGGAAGGGGATGTTGCGGTTGATCCTGAGGGGGAGGACGAGGTAGGCGCGGGGGTAGCTGGCGGGAGCGTGCCGATGTCCCAAGGGGAGCAACGTTCTTTCGAGGTATGATTGTGTTTGTGTGTATAATTTTGAAGTCGTTTAGGGACGTTGTTGACGTGTGACTTTTACGTTCTGCAGGAACCCGCGAGAAAGAGGGGCCGTGATAACCAAAGCGGGACCCGACAGTATGGCGTCCCGGAGGGCGTAAACTTCGTGGAGGGGAGATTGGTTAATCCGTTGGAAACCACCTTCCTGTTGATGAACTCTCGAGGCGAATTCTCTCATAGGAATGTTGGTTCGAGCCGGCAAGCCCCGATTTTCGTGCCTGAAAACGCTACCTACGTAAGATCTAATAATCATTTTCTTATTGAGCCATAGATGTAGGTGTCTAAGATTTTGCTTTTTGGATTTGCTAGGTGGCGCGAAGTCATGTGGAGCAACTTGCGGAGAACAATTTCGTTCTCCGGGATACCCTTATTGGGCAATCGCTTCTTGTACAGGTATTTTATGCACATGTTAAGATGGGATATATGTATGGATGTTATGCATGATATGCAAGGCTGATATTTTCTCCGGTTTGCAGGATTTTCTAGCCCTTTCTCTGTCTGATGCTGACGCAGCCTGGCGACGGTATGAGGAGGAGACTGCAGCTTTACAGCGCCGCGTGAGCGATCTCGAGGGACAGCTGGCGGCCACCGCTCAAGAATAGAGAAGCAAACAGAATCTGGACTGTACGCACCCTCGGGGTACCAGTCGCAGGGGGGTCAAGAAGTCTGCTGGCCGACGTGCGTTTACCGCGGCTGAGGAGTCCAGCAGTGTTCCCATGACGGAGGGAAGAGAGGCAGACGATGTTGACGATTGGTTCGCAAGTCCTGATGACGTTTCATCCCGTCCAGCCGGTAGTGGCGGGCATGCTTAGTTTTACCTTTCGTTTTTGTTTTGCCTTTGAGTTCTTGGATTGTACCTCTGATACATTGGGGTTTTGACAATTTGATTTTGTAGACAATTTGGTACAATTTGAGCAATTTGCGCCTTCGGGCTTTTATTTTGAATATGAAGATGAATTGCTGTTTTGCTAAGTCATTGGAAATGTAGCATAGGACCGTTTACAGGTTTTGTACAGGTCTGAAATGGCAGAAATCCGTCTGATGCCGCCCAGGAAATTAACTTTATGCCGCCGGCGGCATCACCCAAGTCGACTAAATCAATCCTATATCGCCGGCGACATTACTTACATCGCAGGCGGCATCATGATATCGCCGGCGGTATCACTCTCATCGCCGGCGGCTTCAGTCTTCAAGCAACCTGTTTTCGACCATTCCGTCCGTTTCTGTCACCAAAAGCTGTGGGGTTTTTTGCAGAGCCTGGGGAACACAGATTTTAGGCTCCAATTTGACCCCATGGTTTGCATGGACTATCCTTTCGGGTTTTCACCCTAACAGACTTATTCCGACCTTTGAGCACATAGTGTCTTCGATTAAGCTTACTTGTGATGTTTCCATCCTTCGATCGCCAGGCATTCACATAATCACAAACACAGATGTTTCAACATGAAAAACACTTTTATCGAGTGAATCTAATTTGAGTACAAGATGTTGGCAATCATTTCCATTAATGGGACCCCTGGTGTTAACCAGCCTTTACAGGTTTTCAAGTTAACATCTTATTGTTTTTCTCTCGTGCCCTAATTTTCGTCTGAACCGCCCTTTTTGGGTTTTCAGTTCAACAGGCGTTATTGACTTATCCCTAATTTTTGTACAGCCGGTTTGCAAGGTACCGACCGTCGGGTGTAACCCTAATTTTTGCCCAGTCAGTAGAAGGCTGACAAGCGGGTGATTATTGTATATATATATTTTTAGTGTGCCGCTTTTTCTGATTTATTTCTTTTGTTTAGACCTGATAATGCTTAAGCTTGTCTTGGTCGACTAGATCGATGAACTCGCTTCTTGCCTACGCTTATGACTTTAACAACCTCACTTATTTGGTGCCATTTCCGAACATATGACGGCCTCTTCAATCTGATTTGAACTTGACCTTAGTATCGGAAGGTCTCAAACTTCTCAGTGCTGGGTCTATGACTCTTGGAAAGGGCATTGGGTATCTGATTTGCTATTGTTCGCATGGTTGTGCTTTTGCAGATTCTCCAAGTTCCTTGGTGCCCGTTCGATTTTCACCTGGATCACCCAGTTTATTCTGACCTTCAAAGTTACGTCGAGAGTTTTCGGCTGACCTTATTGCAAGCCGTTTATTTTGCAAGAGTTTTTGGTGCTTACTCCAAGGCTTCATCGATTGGTTTGATTGTCGTCCTGACCGCTATTATGATTGCTCCTTCAATTCGTGGTCTGCAGAGCCTTTCTTGTGTAGGCCTGAATTAGTATTCTGAATTAGTGGTGATGGGTTGTGAACAAGTGATGTTTGGCTCAAGGAACTTTTGTTCGGTGCCTTTGTAGTGGTTGTTTGCCTTGTTGGTTCATTTGGTAAGGCGATTGCGACATTGGTTGCGCGATCGTTTTTGTGGCTTGTGGGATGAAGGTGCTTGCCTTTAGGCTTGGTCTTCTAGGAAATGGTTGCCCCCTGACCTTTGTTAGCTGAAGGGTTTGATGGGGTTGATTTGTACCGGGTGAAGATGTGTTTCTCTTCAGATTTGGTCGCGTTCTTGGTGGTGATGTTGGTCTGGGATTTGGCTACGACGTGTGTTTGATGGAGGTTATGCTCCGTTGGGTGTAAACCTTGATTCTCTAGACCGATTGATGTTTCTTTGGTGGCTTGAAGGTGCACCATTGTAAGGCCGTTGAGTTAATTCTAGAAGAGACCCATGGTGTTTCAACAATCCGATCATTGAGCAAAAGCATTATCATGGTCTTTAAGCACTTTATTATCTCTCATGCGTTTGACAGGGTTTAAATTATTGGATTTGATTACCACATAATGTACTCAATTTAATTTCATTCAATAAAAATATCTTGAATACTGAAAGCGTCGTACAAGTGCTCATGTGAAGACGCTGATCAAAGGATACGAACACAACGTAAGTAAGAAGAATGGAAGTGGCTTATGGAGCTAAAAGGCCTGAACTCTGAGGATTGCAAATCGGGATTCTTCGTCCTCACTGTCAGAGCGCGATTTTCCCCCACAATTTGAGTAAATGGCCTTGATGAGATCTTGAGGAGCTTTCGGCTGTTTGGAAAAGCCGGGATTAATCGTCCGTGTCTGGTTGCCAGACTCTGGTAAGGGGCAGGATACCCTTTCAGGGTCGGTAATCTTCTTTTCATCCACCAGTCGTTGGATGGTACGGACCAAAGCTTTGCACTGGTTGGTGTTGTGACCCGACAACATGTGATATCTGCAAAAGCCTTTTCCTTCTTCTCTGATGGGGGGATTGAACTCGTGAAGAGGTTTAAGAATCCCAGCTTCCTTTAACCCGGTGAAGAGTACATTAAGTGGCAGCTTCCACGGATTGGTTCTACGCTTAGGACCGTTATTTGGCCGAATAATGGCAACTGGTGCCGACTCCTGATAGGTCTCTTGGTCCACTATGATTTGAGGTGGGGGTGTGGGTGATTCAGTGTATTGAAAGAACTGGTCTTTCTCTGATTGGACCCTTCCCTGATAGCAGTCTGCTGTCATCAACTGACGCGAGAAGTCTTCAACGATGTGTTGCATGACTTGGTCGTATTGAGGAAGCATCGGGGCAGCGGGGATTTTAAATTGTGATGGGGTGACCAAAGTTGGTGGTAAGGTGTTAGAGAATGGTGGAAGAATCGGATTCTGGGCTCCTTCTCTTTGTCCAGGGTAAGCGGTTGGCGGTGACTGCCAGAGTGTATCGCCATCAGGTGTCATGCCCGGAGATCGCATGATCTGGTCGAAGTCCTGTCTTTCTAGGACCTTCTTGACGGATACATACACTACCTCCTGAATGATGTTTCTAAACTGATCGGAGTTCAGGAACTGAATGATAGCAGCGGTGATCTCCGATCCAAGAGACGGCGGGTGAGCTGTTGCCCCTACGGTGGAGGGAAGGCTAGCTTGTCCTCTGGATGAGGTACGGTTGTCATCATGGGGAATAGACATGGTTGGCTATGAAAGTCTTGGTTCAAGAGGAAGGCTGCTTAGGATCATAAGTCGCGAATCAGACCATGAATGGGTTGTAAGTGGTATGGATGGTATGTATGTATGTCTTTTTATGCCCTGGGGGTGACGTGTAGTGCGCATGGCTGCACGTAGATGTGGTTAGAGATGATGTGATGGCTTATCCCTCCAACATATATGAGACGTGTATACTTCACGTCATACATAGCGGTATGTGGTGACGCAACGGAGGTACAAGAGAAGTCCCACACATGTTGCTAAACCTCTTCCAAGGGTGGAAGTGATAAGGGTAAGTTGATTTATTTTCGGCTCTTAATAGCCGATGCATGGGGGTGTATGATTATAGAGCACTTAGCATGCGAATCGACCCTGTTCCAACCTTTTGACTCCCGCGTAACACCTCTTTGGTAGGATGGAGTTTGGCTGCTTCACCGGTAATGGCGAAAGTAGCGCGTCCCAATTATTTTATTTGTTTTGGGTAATCCTAAGGGGAAATGATGTGCTAAGGCTCCTATCATGGCTTTGGTACAGGGTTGCTGATGTAGAAGGTTCCCGTTTACCTTGATTCCACGTTTACTCAATCACTACCCGAATGGGCGTGGTCATAGGAGTTTACGTGTTGGTTAAAACGAGTGATCCACCCACTAGGCATCCTCAATTCCAACAGGGCATGAGTGATACTTTATGAGCTTCTCGGGTAAAATAGGGTACCTAAAATTATCGAACTATCTACACGTGTGTGGACAAGACGTCACAAGAAAAGAATGAAGTTTTAATTTGGCCAATGATTTCAATACATCATCAAAAATCTTTTAAACTATGAAAGAAGATTTAAGTTTAAAGAATGTTCCCCAGCAGAGTCGCCACTGTGAGCGGACGACGTTTCGAGCGGCTGCGAGCGCGGGGCCCGGACCCGGTAGGGCCGGCCCGTTTTTTGGTGTGTCGGGGAGACGAGTGTGATGCGGTCGAAAAGAAAATGATTTTGCATATTTTAATGCTTAAAAGATACGAGATCGAAATCCCGTACTTAGAATAGAGTCGCCACCCGGTTCAGCTCAACCGGGAAATTTTCGGTACGATTTTCCCACCGGGTGGTTGGACCATACCTTACGTAGAGATTCCGAGTTCGGATGATGTTATCTACTTTTCATTAGGCCAAATTAGGATATTTCATTCTTTCTTAATCGGTTTAATCCACCCTATTTATTTGTATTTTCAGTTATTTTGTGGTTTTCGCATTTATCAAGCAATTGAAGCGGTAAGTAAAATATTTACAATCGTAAAAGAAAAGTAAGTGCGGAAAGTAGAATTATTACAAGGTTTTCAAGTCCTATACATTTTCTACTTAACAAATAAAACACCCGAACGTCCGATATATGCCCACCTGCAGATAATAGTTGACACGAATATGGCATATCTTATTTATAATATCATAAAGCCCGATTGAATGGCTAAAATGAGGTTCGAATGGCGTTTGAGGGGAAATTCCATTTTTGTCCAAATTTTAGATTCGATCATTGCTTTAATCGGATTATAAGTGAATATACCACTTGCTGTGAGGCGGGCCTGTTTTCAGGAGGTTTCGAACCTCCATCGTTGCACTATAAGTCCTAGCTTTAGAAAATAAATTAGTTTGGAAATAAACAAAAACAACGCTGCTGTCCAGAAAGCCAAGCCGCCGATGGCATCTGATGCCGCCGAAGACAAAGTTGATGTCGCTGGCGGCATGGATGATGCCGCCGGCGACATCAACTTTGTCACGGGCGACATCAGCATGCAGATGGGCACAGGGCTTTCTGAATACCGTAAAGAAAGGGTTCTGCGAGAAAGCGAGGTCTCCGGGGAATGTGATGCTAACGGCGGTACCAACGATGCCTCTCGCGACATGGGTGATACAGCCAGGAACATCACATGTCTCCGGCGACTTCAATTTCTCGCAGCAGCAGCGGTTTGCAGTTAAAATAACCGAAAACTTAAAGCAAATACAAATCAACAAAAAAATGGTGCAAAACAATAATAATAAAGCCGAAGAGCTATGAGACTCAGGATTTTCACCTCGGGGTAGTGAATCCAACTCTTCGTGAACTGAACAATAACGCCTCCGGGGAGCTTGGAACGATAATTTGATTATTAATTTAAAGGTTTTAGGTCTCTAAATTCTATCCGGTTGATTTAACCCAAAGACCCACTGGTTTAAGCTCACAATCAGAGAGTTCGAAGAAGAAAAAACTGGAAAAGTGGATTAGAATCCTTTTTCCTGCCTTTTCTAGTTCTTATCTCACTAAAATCTACTCTTGATTTCAGCTCTTAATTGCCCAATTTAGCTCCTTTCTTCCACAATTTCAGTCCCCCCCCCCTTAATTGCAGTTTTAGGTTCCTTTTATAGGCAAATTGGGGTGTTTTTCGAGACCTTTTTGACTTATTCCGCCGAAAGTGGCCGAAAGGCTGTCTGTGGAGGACCCATTTCAGGCCATGCCGCCGGCGACATGATGATATCGCCGGCGACTTGGATGACGCCGCCGGCGGTATGATTATGCCGCCGGCGGCATGGATGATGTCGGTGGCGACATCATCCTCCAGCATACCGACAACCAACGGGTCAAAAAGCCTAAAAAGTCGGGAAAAGTGGTTTATTAGTGGAAAAAAGGTATCTTTATGACTTTTAATAATATTTTAGAGGGTATTTATTATTTGGGTGTAAATCATCGGTTCAAGCTCCTACCGGACGCGTTATCGGCCACACCGAACTGGATTCTACCAATTATAAAATTCACAAGGAATATTATTTTGGTAATAAAAATTCTAAAGAGAACTTTTATTTTGAGGTATTAAAATCGGGTACACGTCATCATCGTCTCGCGAGAGGGACTGCAAAATCCCGTGCTCACATGCATCTTTACCCCTTAAATTTGATATAAAAATTTTACTATCCCTTGAACTTTTAAAAGTTTTTCTCAACCCCCTAAACTTAGTAAAAGTGTATCAATTTGCCCCCTGAACTGGACAAAAGTATATCAGTTTGCTCATGAATGCCACCTGTCATGTTTTGATTGATTTGACTTTTCAAATATGTTTTTTCTCTTTCCAATCAAAAGCTAGCAAGTGGCATTTAAGGGACAAAATGATACACTTTTGCCAAGTTCATGGGGCAAACTGATACATATATGCCAAGTTTAGAGGACTCAGAGAAACTTTTGAAAGTTCAGCGGACAGTAGACTTTTTGTGCCAAATTTAGGGGGTAAAGATGCATTAAGCCATTCTCCAATTACAATTTATGTTTTGAGTTTTATAGTCTTATTTTCTGAACTTATAATCTAATCGAGGTTAGGTTTAGTTTGGGTCAAAAGCATCCAAAACCCCCTTAATTTGGCATATGTTATCACATGTCATCTTTAACTTTCAGTATCATCACTTTACCCCCTAAAGTTGGTAAAATTGATACAGTTTCCTCTCAGTGTCACGTGTCAGTTTCTGGTTGGTTTGACTTTTCAAAGATTCCATTTTTTAGATTTTTCTCTTTCAATCAAAAGTTGACACGTGGCATTGAGGGAAAACTATACCAGTTTTACCAACTTTATGGGGTAAAGTGATGACCCTGAAAGTTGAGGGTGACATGTGATAAAAAGTGCCAAGTTAAAGGGGCTTTGGATGCGTTAAGCTTTTAATTTGATTATTTTTATTGTGTTTTACTTAGTGTACTATTTTGGTTCGAATCATATATGTCTTTTTTAATTTAAATATGTCTTAGTATGAAATAAACCTACTCAATTTGTTTAGAGAAAGATCACAAATTAATTGGGTTAATCAATCTAATTTCAGTAGAGTTAGCTAAATGCCTAAAAGTGTACTTAATGAAAGATCATCCACCCAATTCATTGACTACATTAATGCTCCATGATAGTATTTTAAAATTTTAAATTATAATAACAAGGATGTCCATTAAAATAAAAAAAATAAATTTAATTGCTTTCCTGAAAACATTCAATCCAATAAAATTTGCTTCTACAATAAGTAGTTATGTGATATAAATGGAATATATTTAAAAATAATGATGAATTGATGGGTTTGTTTAAATGGTAAGTGACTTGGTATCGCTTAAGTAAGGTCTCGCGTTCGAGTCTTAGTGAATTTAGAAAATTTTTATTGGGAGACTCATTCACCACAATTAGATGAGTGATCCAGGTCAAATCTAAACATAGTCAGAATAAAGCAAGATCCGATAAATTAAATGAGAAAAAAAATAAACTTTAAGGCATTTCTTTTGTTAAATCACATAAAGCCAGATATAAAAGGAATGTTTCATTACAATAATTATAAATCACATTTTATGAATTGTATTGATTTACCAAATTATTTTAGAATATACATTTTAAGAAAATATTACCATACAAACCTCTATTTTTTTCATTGTTTGTTACCTTTGAACATACAATTTTTTCTAGGACTGAATAATACTCCACTGAACTGAATTGAAAGTAACATAAACTTTTAAGTTTATTTTAACTTTTAAAAGTTGAATTTAATTAAATTAAAGTTAGCTGAATTGAACTGAATTGAACTAATTTGAAGTGACTTGAACCGAACTGAACTTATTTCAGTGTAAATTTATAACTACGCATAGCTGAAATGTACTGAACTGAACTGCACTAAATTGTACTGAACTGAACTGAACTACATTGAATTGTAGTCCAAAAGAACAGAGCCTTAATTTGTATAATCTTAAATTAAATTGACTTAGGCCATGTTCTTTTCAACTTCTGAAAACTGAACTGAATTGAAGTTGGCTAAACTAAACTGAACTGAAGTGGACTGAACTGAATTTACTTCAGTATAAATTTATAACTACGCATAACTGAACTGAACTAAATCGAACTATATTAAATTATAGTCCAAAGACCTTAAAATGAATTGCATGAATATGTTATAAAATAACATGCTTCTTCAAATGCTGAAAGAGAAAAAAGGTTGTCCAATGTAAGGTAACAAAATTAAGATATACATATATATTTATAATATAATTTGTTTGTTTCAGTAATATAATTAATTAATGTACTAGTATAAAATGAAGAAGTTGTTACCATCAAAATTAATTTAAGAAAAGTTTCTTAATTTACAATTTATATTAGCGCAATAGTTAATTTTGTGCAAATTTATGTAAATTGTAACTTATAGGATTATAGCTTTAGACTTAATTACTACGTCAACCTTTTATCACCAACGTATCTATTTGTTTATAAACAACTGTTTATTTATTTACAAATAGCTCATTTATTTTAATAAATAAAAATAAAAATATTAAATTTAGTATATCAAATAAAATAACTTTTTTATTAAACATAGTTAATAATAATAAGTTTATATACATAAAATAATTCTATTGACAAAAAAAATACTTAAATGGCTCAAATCAGCAAACTGTCATTTAAAATTTAATTAAGTTATAAATATTTTAAATTTTATATGCCCAAAACTTCCCTTAATCACTATTAAAATTTTATTTTTAATAAATATACAAAATTAAGTATACCCACAAATTTTCAAGCCAATTTCAAACTGCTCAATCTCAGGCCCAATTTGAATGTGCTTATTTCAGTTGATTTTATAAAAAATTTATTTTCAAACTCTTCCTAAAAGCATTAGATTAAAATTTAGAAAAAATAAATCAAATAGTTTCTACTTAATTAGTATGAAGAATCAAAAATACATTATTAAAAGCCAAAATATGCAATATATATATTTTATTTAATAATTAAGAATAATATATATTTTTTATAGTTAATAAATAATTAAATATATATTTTTTATGAATATATAGGTCGGGCCAGACCGAGCTTGAATTTTCATACTAAATCCAAGCCCAACCCAACATATTTGTGAGTGGGCTTGGGTTGGACCGGGCTTTTTACATAATATATTTGCCCAACCTGACCCACAAAGTGCGGACTAGGCAGGCCACGAGTTTGTTGAACAAGTCTAAATGAAACATTAACTTAGAACCAATTTGACATTGTTGTTTGAGCAGCTTTCAAAATAAGTTATTTTCATAAACTTTTAATAGTATTACATATTCTGGCTTTTAACAACACGTTTTAGTTTTTCATACTAAATAATTATTAACTGTCTGGTTTATTTTTTCCAAAATCAAATATGCACCTTTCAAAAAAAGCTTAAAAATGGAGCTTTTCAGAAAAGTTACTGAAAAAATAAATCAGACAATTCTTATCTAAATAGTATGAAAGATTTATATATGTCGTTCGAAGTCAAAATAAGCACTACTACTAAAAATTTGCGAGAACAACTTATTTTAAAAACTACTCAAATAATAATCTCAACTTATCCCTTAACCCCTCTCAATTCAAGCATTAAAATCATGTTCATATACAATTCATTATACACATCAAGCTAAATCAAATTTTTTTATGGAGCATAACACTAAATTGTTAATAACCTGCTCAACTTTTATTAAATTACTAAAAAAACACACATAATAAAATAATATGAAAAAATATACCAATGTCTATAAAATATTCTCTCACTATACCACAACAACCTTTTCATTCCAACACAGCCCACTTTCGCTTTCTCCCCCAAAAAGCAAAATCACTGAGAAAAATTGAAAAGTCACAGTCTTGGAAGCTTAGCTAGTCTTCCTCTTCCCTCCAACTATTTCCCCACTATTTACTCTCTTTTCCCTCTCTTTCCTCCATGAAAAACCCTCTTCTCCACTCTTCATTCCACATTCTCTAAATCCCTAATCCCCAATTGCTCCAATTCCATCTCTAACCCTTGATTTCTCTGCTTAAACCCCTCAATCAATGGAAAAGAAACAAGGGTTTTTCGCCGCTCTCAAAGACGAAGTGGTTCGCGGCCTTTCCCCCTCTCGCTCCCGTTCCCGGTCGTCTAGTCCTGCGCGGAATTCTTCTCCGATTTCGGGTTTGCTCCGGCGGAAGAAGAGCAGCGGCGGCGGCGGCGGCGGGAATGGGTACTGTAATGTCTATTTGGCTCAACCGGAGCCGTTGGTGGCGAGATCGGGGAGTTTGAGGCCGGTTGTGGGCGAGACATTGACGCCGTTGATTGAAGGGCCGGATCCGGATGGCGGCGAGTTTGAGGCTAAACGGGTCGGGTCGGGTTTGGGTCAGTGGATGAAAGGGCAGTTATCCAGGACTCCGTCGATTAGTAGTGTGGCTTACCGGCGGTCTGATCTGAGGCTGCTGCTCGGAGTTATGGGTGCTCCGTTGGCCCCGGTGCACGTTAGCACACTGGACCCTTTGCCTCATCTTAGCATCAAAGACACACCCATTGTAATTCTCTCTCTCTTACTCTGTTAAAAGCTTAAATTTTCTGTTTGGTTGCTGAGAAAGTGAGGGAAAATAGAGCTATGCCTCAGATTTCTCAGAAATTAGAGATCAGAGGTTTAGATTTTTGCTCAATTCCATAATTTCTTTTGTTTTTCTCGGGTACCAAACAGATCAAAAGTACATTGAATAAAACAACAACTAGTTGTTTTGGTACTAATCTGAAATTGGGTTGCTGCTAGCTGGCATTAAATAACTTTGGCTTTTCTACAAATGGGGACAGAAACCCTAATTTTCCTCTGTACTGTAATTCAACAAATAGTAGAAAGATTAAAACTTTGATTTGATTTTATAATTATTGCAGGAAACTTCCTCTGCTCAATACATATTGCAGCAATACACAGCAGCTTCTGGTTGGCAGAAATTACAGAACTCTATTAGAAATGCCTATGCAATGGGGAAAGTTAAGATGATAGCTTCGGAATTCGAAACCCCTACAAAGGTGGTGAAGAACAGGAACGGTGTTAAGGGCGCCGAATCGGGTGGATTTGTACTGTGGCAGATGAATCCTGATATGTGGTATGTTGAGCTCGCTGTTGGCGGTAGCAAGGTTCATGCTGGCTGCAATGGGAAGCTTGTTTGGAGGCACACGCCTTGGCTCGGTGCTCATACCGCTAAAGGACCCGTTAGACCCTTGCGTCGAGCACTTCAGGTGAGCTAGGGCTCAATTTTGCTATTGTATTTGGATACTGTGATATTTTCCCTGTTATGTAACTTGTTACCTTTTCTGTATAATGCATAGTTACATCAATAGCGAAGCAGGGTCTAAATAGGTAAGAAATTGCATAACACAGGGACTTAATGAGTTATGGTTGAATATCTCAAGGTTAAAAAGCTAACAAATTGCATGGCACAAGGTTTAAAAAGGTAGCAAATTGCATAGAACAGGGTGAAAAAATAAGTAATTGCATAGCACGGGGTTAAAAATGGTAACAAATTGAATAACACATGGATCAAATGGGTGACATGAATACCGAAGGGACCAAATGAGCAAATGAGTAAGTTATACCACAGGGGCCGTAAAAGGCCCTTTTGCCGGTTTATGTTTTAATTTGTTAGTTTGGTTGTTGATGGGTTTGGTTCGGGTTTACATTTTGTTGTTGCAGGGTCTTGATCCAAGATCGACGGCTAGTATGTTCACCGATGCGAGGTGCATTGGCGAGAAGAAGATCAACGGCGAGGATTGCTTTATCCTTAAACTCTGTGCCGATCCTCAGACACTCAAGGCTCGTAGCGAGGGTCCCGCCGAGATCATAAGGCATGTCCTTTTCGGCTATTTCAGCCAAAAAACCGGACTCCTCGTTCACATGGAGGATTCACATCTCACCCGAATCCAATCCAACGGCGGTGACGCGGTCTATTGGGAAACCACAATTAACTCATATCTCGATGACTATAGACCGGTTGAGGGCATTATGATAGCTCACTCGGGCCGATCTATTGTAACCCTTTATAGATTCGGCGAAATGGCAATGAGCCATACAAAGACAAAGATGGAAGAAGCGTGGACTATTGAAGAGGTCGCTTTCAATGTTCCGGGCCTTTCAGTTGACTGTTTTATCCCTCCAGGCGACTTAAGATCGGGTCCCACAAGTGAAGCCACAGAGTTGACTCAGGACGATCATCGAGGAAAAAGTTCGATAGCATTAGCTAAAATAGCGGCACTAGAAGTCTAAGTAAGTCTTTTAGAAGTGAAATTAAGGCAATTGTTTATACCTCCCTCTAATTGACTAACCCGATTAGAAGTTGTCGCAACTTAGGATTTCGAGACTCGAAAAAGTCTGTTTTTTTGGGACTTTGATTGATATATGATGCCTCTGGTACTCTGTAAATAGAGTATGGTGCTCGGTTTTTTCCTTGTCGGTCAGGGATATAGGGCAAATGGAGGTTAGTTTTTTTAGATTGCCTTCCATTGAAGGTGGTGAAGCTTTTTAACAATAGCAGATCCATTTATAACTTAATTATATAGCTAAACTAGTATCAGCAACAAGGGAAAACTGATAATGGTCAACATGAATTTGACTTCGGTATATGTCTAGTTCTCGTTTCGTTTCGGTTTTTAGTTTGCGAACTTCGTTACTCATTGATGCTGCTGGTAGCCTCAGTGATGTAAAAGTTTGAAGGAAAATTGGAAATTTCTGTTTTAGTTGTGCTCTCAATGGGATTGTGTATCAAACTATTGAATTACTTATGAATATAAATATCAGAAATTTTCCTATTCTCTTGTTATGAAGTGTAGGATAGCTATTGCAACTTTACTTTAGGGTTATTTAGAAATTACCTCTTTGTAATTATAGAAGGTTACGAACACCGGACCCCTTTTTATCCCAATTCTGTGGGAGCCTTGTTAAGCATTGAGGTAATGTTGTTGTGGTTGTTACTATTCTCTTTTTAGGTACTGTTCTTTTCAACTTATAAGTAGCAGTACTGAACTGAACTTATTAGTACTTATTTCAGTGTAAATTTGTATGTATGCAGTACTGATAAGTACTGAACAGTACTGAACTGAATTGAATATAAGTTGAAAAGAACAAGGTCTGAATTGAACTTATTTTAGTGTAAATTTATATGTATACCGTATGGATAAGTACTGAACTGAATATAAGTTAAAAAAAACGGCCTATTGGTTGTGGGGTATACTTATGTACTGTTGTCTAGTGCCCTTGTCTCCGTGTAATTGTCTTGTCAAAAGGGTGCTTGACAGCATTTAACTAAGGTTGTTTAATGGAATTGGAGAGAGGCCAATAAATTTGCAGTCTTTTTTATATAATTTATTTTTAGCCCCTATAATTTAATATATTTTATTTTTACTTTGTTGACCATTCTTTTGGTGATAGTACTTTTTGATTGTGGGGCTCAACAAGTTCAAGATTTAATCTTTTTAATCAATGGAGAAAGCCCTCTTCTTGAAACCCTAATTGAACCAAACCCTTATCAGAAAAAACCCTAATTTGTGAGGGTAGGTTGGAATTGGACAATGGCGCCTCTTTTTGGAGAAAAAGATAATCTTGGGTGTGAATTGAAAACATCCTTTTCTTTTTTTTGTTGCTCATCTGGTTTATTGGATCTTTGCTCTGACTACATCTAAATTCGATCCGGGTCGTGCATCTGACTGTTGTAGGTGAGTCCCATAATAAGGATTTACTGCGTTCACTAGAACTAAAATTCAAAGCCGCTTACCATTTTGACCATTTTTATTTAACACTACCTTTGCTACTATACTTCAAAATTTAGAAATTCAACCATTCATTAAGGTTTTTACATGTACGTAACGTGCTAGATTTGACGGTACTGATCAAATATTACCAAATAAAAGTAAATAAATTCAGTGGCGAAAATTGGCCTAATGGTTAAGATTCTCATTTAATTTAAAATATAAAATATTATGTGATGAAAACAATTTTAAGATTGCTTAAAACAACATTAAAAGCACTCTAAATACTAATTGTAAAAATGTTATGAACTAAGTTATGAATTTTTTTTTGGTAAGTATTAACTTATGAAATTAGAATAAAAAAAGTAGTGCAAGTTGCTAAAATGCAAGAATCAATTGATTTGTGGACCCTCAAAATACCAAAGGTTATTTAAAATTGCTCTCAGAGCTGCTGTCATGAAAAGTTGCACTTACGAATTTTTAATAGAGCAATATATTTTAACATTAAATAAAAAATTTTGACTTTTAATACTAATTAAACATGAATTGTTTGTTAAGTATTTTTAAAATTTTTTAGAACAATACTAATGGAGCTTTTTAAAAAATTGTCTGAAAAAATAATCCTAAACTGATAAAAAAAAGGTAGGAATAAATAAGGAAATGGAAATATGGAAAATAATTTCTGAAAAATTTTAGTTAAATTAAAATAAATCCCAAAATAGAAGGATGTGATCGATTTGGTGGTACTATTCTATTTGCGGCAGAGGAAGAAGATAAGATAATACAGTTATGCCTTTTTTTATAAAAGGTAGTAGTAGTAAGAATAATATCTTCTCTGCATTTGCCTTTATTTATTTATTTATATTTTTAAACGACGAATAATATTTAAAAAAATCAGTTAACTGTTTTGAAATGACAGTTAACCTATATTATAGTAAAAAAGTGTTTTTCATGAATAGTAAAAAAGGTGTTAAATAGTGAATTTCACCCGGACCAATAGTTCCCCTTAACTAAATATAAAAAAAAAACTAAAAAGCGTTGTTATCGTAAGGATAAAACGTTTGTCTGGTTAGTACATTTTATAAATGGACTTTTATGAAATTTTTTATTTTAAAGGACATGTAGTTTTAAAAATTAATAAAAATATATTTTTTAAAATTTTAAAATTATATTTGGAAGGATAATTTAGTATAATTTGAAGTGAAATTTTACAGCTTTATTTATAAAAATATAATATATATTACTGATAAATTTTAAAATTTTTTGCGAGGTAAAAATATTTATATTAATTAAAAATTTTGAAACTATATTTGGAAGGATAATCTAGTACAATTTGAAGTGAAATTTTGCAGCTTTATTTATAAAAATATAATACATATTACTGATAAATTTTAAAATTTTTTTAGAGGTAAAAATATTTATATCAATTAAAAATTGATGATAGCTTTTAAAAATCATAACAAAATAAAAAGTTTCTGAAATTTACTCAAATCTTAATAAATAATTCACAAATAATATAGTTGAAATATAAGAATGCTGAATTTATTGAAATAACTGAGATTATCCTTCTGAATATGGTTTCAAAATTTTGACAAGCATGTTTTTGCAAACTGGCTGTAACGAACCGAAATTTTCAAAATTTGCTTATAATAAATTACTATGATATTAAAATATCATGGAAATTATTTTTATTGTTATTATTGTTATTGGATATAAGACATGAGGAAATAAGAGCTAATTAAGTAAGAGAGATGAATTGGGCATTTAATTATTTGTCCAATGGCAATATTGAAAATTGAAAAAAAAAATCCTAAATCTATATGTAACCTCTCTTCTCTCTCCCTTTCATCTTCTTTATTTGCCTCTTGCTCATTCCTTCCTTCTTCTTAAATCCTTTATCAAATTTTCCCTAATCCAAAAACTTCTGATTTCTTTGATTCAACTTCGAATTTTTGTTAGAAATCGATCCTTAAACCCTCTATCATCATCAATTTCAGTCAATCAAGACTGAAGAGGAGGATTTCAGATTTTAAGGTTCTGATGAATAGTAACCCAAGTTTGAGGTGAGTGATTTTTGGTGAAATTAAAGCTTAATTAGTAGAATTCATGGTAAATTAAGCATATTTATGGTATTAGGAAGTTTATTTATACAATATCTTGATAGAATTATATATGGCTGCTGTAGATGAAGCTAGTGCAAGCAAATCAAAGGCAAAAGGGGTAAAAGAGAGCTAGAAAGAGCATAGAAAAAGGTTTGTGTCTCGAATTTCGATTTCTCGGTTTTTTCGGAAAATTTTCCAGATTGTATACCTGTTTTGTTTTAATGTTTTCTCTCGTTATATAAATCCGATTTGAACGATTCTTGATTTTATTGATATCTACAGAAAGTAAGGAACATATGTTCAGAAGAAACCTTATTGAATTTCGTTCGTTTTCAATGTGAAATTTTCGTTTGAAGTTGAGTCACGAAATCTGTTTTCGGAAAATCTCAGCTTGGTACACTGTTTAGTATTTTGATCATAACTTTGGTTATACAATTTGGATTTCTATGATTCTAGTGGTTTTGGAAAGCTGAGACATGTGGCTAATTATATTTAGAAGAAAGTTCTTTGATTGGATGATGTTTAATAGTGAAAAATGCAGGGGAAGTCAGGTTACGAAACCTGGAAAAATTTTAGAAAGTATGAATATTGATTTTATTGAGTTTTAATTAAAGTTTGATGCTTAAAAATTTGGGATTTGGATTTCTTAATTACTGAAGTTATGTTGAATTATGATTGATGGTTTATACTGAAATTTTTAAGATGTTACTTTGATTTATTGCCCTTATTAAACGAGTAGAATACGGGTCAGGGTAGACTGGCGCCAATAAAGGGGGTACAGTACTGTACAAACAATTGAAGCTTTGGCTTCGGGCTTTGGCCGATATTATGATATATATATATATATATATATATATATATATATATATATATATATATATATATATATATATATATATATTGATATTGAAGCTTCGGCTTCGGGATTGATCGATATGTTGATTTTGAAGCTTCGGCTTCGGGCTTGACCGATATATATTGATTTTGAAGCTTCGGCTTCGGGCTTGACGGATATATTGATTTTGAAGCTTCGGCTTCGGGCTTGTCCACTCCCGTATCCATTTTACCGTTATTCAGGACTTGTTTACTTTGGGCAATATGTGGTTAAAGTGTTTGGAAAAATTGGATACAAATTCGATTGTACTTGAAAGGATTATTATATAAGTTTTGTGATTTGGTTCCATAAAGTTGGTTAATTTGTTTTTGACTAATGAAAAATCTTGGTTTCTATTTTAAAGTGTTAAAAATGTTCAAAGTTGTTATATTTCTTTTATGGACACCACTAAGCAAATTGCTTAGCGTGTAGTTTTTTTTCTACACGTAGGTGGAGAACTTGTAGATAGCTTGGACTAAAGGGGAATAAGTGGATCAACTTGAAGAGCAAATAAAGAAAAACTCGAGGTGGATTTGTAATTTAATGTAATATTATGGTTTGTAGAATAATGACATGTACTAGATAGTGAGAGAAATATAAAGTGGTATTGAGAAATATTTGGAGAATAATTAACATTGAGAAATAATTTGGAGTATCAAACATTATATTGGTAATTGTATATATTGTAATCTATAAGTATTGAACTTTATATTGTGGAGTACAATTGTTTATTAGGTGTTTATAGTTACCGTGACACTCCCTATAGGGGGGCGTTACACTGGCACCCTTTAAAAAAAATTTCACAAAGACCTTTTTATAAAACGGTCAAATTATAAGATATATTTTTTAAGTTTACCTTATGATTAGAAGACATGTTTGACTATGCTTGTTGTTATTGTATAACAAGAATGCAAGAGTAGTTGTTTTTAGTTGGAATCACGACATGCATATAGTTAAAAATGAGAGAAAATACAATTGACCTATACAAGGCCCCAATGTTAATGTTAGTCACTGTTATTTTTAACTTATATTCAGTTTAGTTCAGTTCAGTTTAATATTGCATACATATAAATTTATACTGAAATAAGTTCAGTTCATTTCAGTTCATTTCAGTACTGCTACTTATAAGTTAAAAAGAACATGACCTTAATCTTATAATTCATAATCTTAATCTTAATCTTAATCCTATACAATCATGCACTACTTATAATTCATAATCTTAACCTATTTAACACACAATCAACCTATATAAGGCCCCTATGTCAAAAGATTGTTTATGTTACTCTAAACACTCTGAAATTACTATTGTTTTTCACATTACTGACTTAGACATCAGAGAATCCCCGACGAACATCCATGATCCTAATATTTGTTCCTCTAGCTATTTGAAGAATAATTTAGAGGTATATTAGGCTTGACACTAAACTAATAGGATAAACAAGTAATAATACTTGAAAATTTACTAGCTATTTATGTTTTCATTTGGAAGAAAAAAATGATAAAAAGTAAATTAATTTTTGTGTGACAAATTATATATTAACCCAACATTTTTGTGTTTCTAACATATTAAAATAGTCCAAAGAAATTAGTTAATTCTAAATACTATATCACCACTTTCATTTTTGTTCTTTGATAGTAAAAAGAAACATAAAATCAACAAATAAAGTAACATAAATTGACAAATCACATTTTTGTTACCCTCCCAAACAAACTCATTGTTTTTTAAACATAGATAAAAAAAACTCAAGAGTACCATGGCTATAAAGTTATGTTCTTTTAGACTCAGCTGAATTCAGTTTAAATTTATAATTGGTTATAATTACATAAAATTAAGTTAAATTGAACTGAATTTCTGTAATCTGAAAGAACATTAAGTCCAATATATTATGATCGAGGTAGCAGGTATTTGAGACTTATTTAACTATTAAATTTTGTTTTTTTTTTGACATCAAACATCAAGTATGAGTGCTTGATTATAATAAGCTAATTAACGTCAAACTATAACTAATCAACAAAATAATTTAGTGAAAATGAAATAACTACATAATGAGTAACATATATTCAATATTATTTTACCAAATTTACAATCATGGTACAAAATTAGTTAGTATTATTAAGATAATTGATGAGTAGAATTCTAGGCCACATTGTTAGATTCAAAGACCATATGGGAAACCACATAATTCACTACATAATTAGAAGTAGTACTCTACAATAATTTCATAAAATTAATTACATTGACTTTAGAATCCTATAGCTAATTGAGTAGTATTAAATTTATCAATTTAGTATAACTACAACAAAAAAAATTAGTACTAACAATTTAGTGTAAAAAATAAATTAAGAAAAGAACCTTAGCTGGATTTGTGGACATGTTGAAAAATTACTTGACATGTTGAGTACTTCAAAATATATAAAAAATTGAATTTTATTTTTATTGTTGGTAAAGGAACCATCCACTGGTTTTTAGTACATCTGCATTTAAAAACTTTTTTTTTTTAACCAAAGAAAATATGTCATAAAATTAATTAGAGATAATTATATTCCTAATTAAAGGTGGATAAATATGAAACTACGTCCCTCTATTAATTAAGAAACCTGAAGCACTAGTAAGAATATGAACAGTCTGATTCGCGTTTCGATAAGTATAAATTAAAATAATAAATATAAAAAGTTTAATAAGTTATGAACAGTCTTGAAAAATGAATCCTACAGGAGAAGAAAAGTTTAATAGATATGCATTTAATGATAGAACTTCGTTGTCCAATAATTTATATTTATGCGATGCTCTGCTCAAATTTATAGTACAAAATAACGAATATGCGTTCTAAATTCCCATGTACATATGGAGTTCAAACGGCATAAATTCAGGGTCTCATAGTAATATATTCATATGGTGAAAATATTGTCCGTTTTGGCACTGTTTATGGTCAATCTTACGGTTTTAAAACACGTCATTCAAGTTAAGGTCTTCAAGACCCTGTTTATATATAAGCTCAGTGGATCATTCGAGAGCGATGTGAGATTCATTCCTAACTCACCCCCTCATCGGGATCGTGCTGATAACGTGTTATAAATAGCTTGAACGATATTGTCCGCTTTAATGCCGTTTATGATCAACCTCAAGGCTTTAAAACGTATTATTCAAATTATAACCTTCATAACCCTATTTATATATAAGCTCAATAAATTAACTGAAAACGACGTAAATTTCATTCCTAATAATTTAAAAATATTCAGTGTTCCGTTTAAAAACTCTATTTTAATTACATACACTTCTAAATTACCCATGACATTAAATATAACGAAGTACTACTCCTGCATTTGTCTTTTCAGTGTATTAAAAAAGTTCTACATGTTTTTTTAATATATTTTTTAACCACACTTATATTATTAAATATAAATGAAAATTTTTAAACTATTTTTAATGTGTTTTGAATTTATAATATCTAAAGTTACAGTTTCAGTTTAAATAATTAGGCTAAGATATCAACCACAAGCTTTAGGTGTCCGATAGTAAAGAGTACTTTGATAATTATCACCATGATGTAGATTACAAATTAATCATATAAATCACCTTAGATATATAAATATTTGTGAACAATGGTCTAACTTATTTCAAAAGGTACTTTAAAGGGTGAGAGTTGCCTTACTCGTGTAAGGAGCAATAATGCTCAAGCCCTAACTAATGTAATATATACAACACACCGCCTCACGCCATTATTCATTTGGAGCATGAAACAAACATCATAACTAGGCTCCGAACAATAACCTAACTCACCCAAAAAAGTACCTCGAAGGGTGATGGTTGTCTCACACACATATAAAGAGTAATAATATTCAAGCTTCAACCAATGTGAGATATAACTTATAATAGTGTATTATATTAGTTATAAATAATGTGATGTGTTTCATATCAACAGTTTGGAAAGAATTTAATGTGTCAATGTGTTTTATATATGAATTTCCCAATATATATGATTTTTTTTAATGTGTTTTATATCAACAGTTCTGGAAGAATTTAAATCAACTCATTTCACACGTAAATTTTGTAAATTTTATATATAAAATGAAATAAATTAAATTGCATTCGTTAAAAATGGGGTTCCAAACATGTCCATGGAGATCCCATGGATTAATATTTAAAGACGAAACTATATTGCCCCATAAACAAATAGTGAGTACTTGAAAGCAAAAAACTATACTGCTGATAAACAAATAGTGAGAGTTTAATATCTGTTCAATTCAACTGTTACTATTAGTTGCTGCGGTTGTTGTTAGTTATTGTTCACAATTTTGGTTTCCAAAACAACTGATAATAGTTGTAATCAACATTACAATTATAGTTTGATATCCAAAAAAAGCACAAGAAAAAATGGGCTAAGTTTCAACAGAATTGGGCTAGGCCCATAGAATGAACAAGCCATTGTGGTAAAGAAAGGATTTGGATTTTTTAAAGTTCGAATTATCTAAAGTTGTATATTTCAGTTAATTTTAGTCATGCATTGAGTTTTAATGGTCCAGATTTTATTGCACTGTAGACTCCAAAAACCATTAAAATTGAATCTAGACCATTAAAACTCAATGAATGGTTGAGATTAACTGAAATATAGAACTTTACCATTCTCTAACTTTAGAGAATCGAAATTCGTAAAGAAAGGATTCAGATTCTCTAAAGTTTGAATTACCTAAAGTTGTACACTTCAGTCAATCTCAACCATACATTGAGTTTTAATGGTCCAGATTTTACTATACTGTGGACCGCACAAACTACTAAAACTGAATATGAACTATTAAAACTGAAAGACCCCTTATTCTCAAAGAATGTGCATCTACTTTATGAATTGTTCAATAATTTTATTGATATGTCATAATTACAAGAATCCACCATGTCATGTTACCATTTTAGGCTACTTTTCATGGTTTGATTAACATCTTGCACATGTACATAATTTGGCAAAATAGTTAGATAAATAGCAACATGCCATTGTTAAATTACGCGGTTGTTAATGAAAATGGAAATGAATATTTTTAAAATTTGAAAAAAAAGGAAGATATTAAATTTTGGCGCATTCTATGGTTACTTTACTTTTCCACCATAATATAAGTGATGGTTGAAAAGAACAAAATTACCATAAAATAAACCTTATACAACTGGCATATATTTGTTTTAACTATTTTCGAGATAATTAAGCACAAATAATAATGGAAAATATAAGCAATGCCGAATATCATACAAAAAATAATAAAGTGAAGGCAAATGGATCCAAACCTCTTTGAATTTGGCAATTTTTGTTCGGATGCTACCCTGAATTTTTAAAAGCTCAAATTAACCTCTTGAACTTGGCAAGCATGCGCCATTTTGCTCCCTGATCGTTAAGTATTAACTTTTAATTAGTTTAGCTTTTCAAAGTTGCCATTTTCCGAATTTTTATTTCATCAATCAGAAGCTAACATGAATCAAACTAGCGCACGTTTGCCGAATTCAAAGAATTAATCAGAACTTTTTAAAAAATTATGAATGACATCTCGAAAAGTTAACAAGTTCGTGAGTCTCTACATGTTTGGGACGAAAGTTTGGTGGCAAGGGACTCTAAGGCTTAGGCGAGGACTAATTGAGGTCTAAAAGGATTAATCAGATTTGTAATTTTGTAACGCCCTCCCCTATAGGGAGCGCCACCGTAACAATACTCACCCAATGAAATAACTCTACTCCATTATTTAAAATTCAATACTTGTAGATTTAATATGTGCAAATATAAATATAATGTTTCCAACTCCAAATATTTCGCAATGTTACTTTATTCTCCATATATTCCTCAATACCACTTTATATTTCTCACACTATCTAGTACATGCCATTATTCTACAAACCATAATATTACATTAAAATACATATCCACCTCGAGTCTTTCCTTATTTGCTCTTTAAGCTGATCCACCTGTACCACTTTGGTCCAAGCTATCTACAAGTTCTCCACCTACGCGTAGAAAATCAACTACACGCTAAGCAATTTGCTTAGTGGTGTCCATAAAAAAATATAACAACTTTGAATATTTTTAAAATAGAAACAAAGTATATTTATAAGTCAAAAACAAATTAACCAACTTTATGGAACCAAATCACAAAACTTATATAGTAATCCTTTCAAAGTACAATCAAATTTGTACCCAATTTTTCCAAACACTTTAACCACATATTGCCCAAAGTAAACAAGTCCTGAATAACGGTAAAATGGATACGGGAGCGGACAAGCCCGAAGCCAAAGCTTCAAAATCTATATATCGGTCAAGCCCGAAGCCGAAGCTTCAAAAATCAATATATCGGTCAAGCCCGAAGCCGAAGCTTCAAAAATCAATATATCGGTCAAGCCCGAAGCCGAAGCTTCAATATCAATATCAATATATATATATATATATATATATATATATATATATATATATATATATATATATATATATATATATCATAATATCGGCCAAAGCCTGAAGCCAAAGCTTCAATTGTTTGTACAGTATTGTACCCCCCTTTATTGGCGCCAATCTACCCTGACCCGTATTCTACTCGTTTAATAAGGGCAATAAATCAAAGTAACATCTTAAAAATTCCAGTATAAACCATCAATTATAATTCAACATAACTTCAGTAATTAAGAAATCAAAATTCCAAATTTTTAAGCATCAAACTTCAATTAAAAACTCAATAAAATCAATATCATACTTTCCAGAATTTTTCCAGGTTTCATAACCTGACTTTCCCTGCATTTTTCACTATCAAAACATCATCCAATCGAAGAACTTTCTTCTAAACATAATTAGCCACATGTCTTAGCTTTCCAAAACCACCGGAATCACAGAAATCCAAATTGTATAACCAAAGTTATGATCAAAATACTAAACAGTGTACCAAGCTGAGATTTTCCGAAAACAGATTTCGTGACTCAACTTCAAACGAAAATTTCACATTGAAAACCAACGAAATTCAATAAGGTTTCTTCTGAACATATGTTCCTTACTTTCTGTAGATATCAATAAAATCAAGAATCATTCAAATCGGATTTATATAACGAGATAAAACATTGAAACAAAACAGGTATATAATCTGAAAAATTTCCCGAAAAACCGAGAAATCGAAATTCGAGACACAAACCTTTTTCTATGCTCTTTCTAGCTCTCTTCTACCTCTTTTGCCTTTGATTTACTTCCAATAGCTTCCTCTACAACGGCCATATATAATTCTATCAAGATATTGCATAAATAAACTTCCTAATACCATAAACATGTTTAATCTACCATGAATTCTACTAATTAAGCTTTAATTTCACCAAGAACCACTCACCTCAAACTCGGATTACTATTCATATGAACCTTAATATCTGAAATCCTCCTCTTTTAGTCTTGATTGACTGAAATTAATGATGATATAGGGCTTAAGGATCGATTTCTAACAAGAATTCGAAGTTGAATCGAAGAAATCAGAAGTTTTTGGATTAGGGAAAATTTTTGTAAGGAAAGGAAGAAATAGAGGAGAAGAAAAATGGTGGAGGTGAAGAAGGGATGCAGGATATGATATGCATTTTCCTTTTTTTTTAATTTCCAATAATGCCCCTGATCAAATAATTAAATGTCCATTTCATCCCTCTTACTTAATTAGCTCTTATTTCCTCATGCCTTATATCCAATAACAATAATAATAACTACAAAAATAATTTTCATGATATTTTAATACCATAGTAATTTATTATAAGCAATTTTTTTAGGAATTTCGGTTCGTTACAATTTTTTTTTATTATAATTTCAATTAAAATGTTTATAGTATAAAAAATACTATAGAAAATAATAATATTTATTTAAGATTTAAAAAGGGAAAAAAAAGATTTTGAGTAATTTTTATCTAGTAAAATATTCATTATAAATATAAATTATTTTATAAGTATTTTATATTGATCAAACTAAGAGCAAGTCCAACCATATTCCCTATTTTTCATTCCTCAAACTCCATTTTACATGATCTATAGTGTTTTTCTTCAACAATTTAATCATATTTTTCATTCCAATATTACATTTCTAAAAATAATAACATTTTATTATCATGATATTAATTCTTTTACATCATTACTCTTCTAATCAACTAACAAAAAACAAAACAGCCATAATAAAAAAACCATAGCCGCCTAAGAGTTCTCATCTCCTCCGCTTGTAAGTTTGTTTCTTAGGGAGGGAGGAAAGTCTAACAAGATTTTTTCTCCCTCACACCTTTTGTTTTCTTGTCTTTTATTTTCTTTTTCTAATTTAAGTGTGGCAATAATCTGTATCTAAATCTTTTTATCTTCCACACACGACCGTCTTTTTCAATCACGGATCTATTGCTGCATAACTCAATCTTGATTTACAACTGGATTGGACTTCATTCGCCTTCAAACAAGATACTTGTTGATCTTTCACAATAGACATCCAAATTTATCTCCCTTTAGCAAGATCGTTTCAGAATTGCAATCGTGGCTGATGTTATGGCGCAAGCAAATATTCTTATGGTTGTAGATCTTCGAAATCGTTATTTGGAGGTTAAGAAAATATAGGATGCAACGTTTATCTTTTGTTTTCTTAATAAGTCTTGCCCAAGAGCATCTTTGTCTTGTTGTATAAGCAAGTTTAGTATGTTGATGTTTGTTTTATTTTGTCCGGTGTTTGAACTCCAATTGTCGTTGGTTTGCTTTTACTATTTTTAGATTGTCTATGATTTTCGGTCTGGGAATTATGCTGTAAAGTTCTTTGTAACGCCCCCCCCTCTAGGGAGCGCCACGGTAACAATAATCACCCAATAAATAACTCTACTCCACTATATAGAGTTCAATACTTATAGATTTCAATATGTATAAATACCAATATAACGTTTTAACTCCAAATTATTCTCCAAATATTTCTCAATGTCACTTTACATTTCTCACTCTCTAGTACATGCCATTATTCTACAAACCATAATATTACATTAAAATGTAAATCCACCTCGAGTCTTTCCTTATTTGCTCTTTAAGCCGATCCACCTGTACCACTTTGGTCCAAGCTATCTACAAGTTCTCCACCTACGCGTAGAAAATCAACTACACGCTAAGCAATTTGCTTAGTGGTGTCCATAAAAAAATATATATAACAACTTTAAAATAGAAACCAAGATTTTTCATTAGTCAAAAACAAATTAACCAACTTTATGGAACCAAATCACAAAACTTATATAGTAATCCTTTCAAAGTACAATCAAATTTGTACCCAATTTTTTTCAAACACTTTAACCACATATTGCCCAAAGTAAAAAAGTCCTGAATAACGGTAAAATGGATACGGGAGCGGACAAGCCCGAAGCCAAAGCTTCAAAATCAATATATCTGTCAAGCCCGAAGCCGAAGCTTCAAAAATCAATATATCGGTCAAGCCCAAAGCCGAAGCTTCAAAAATCAATGTATCGGTCAAGCCCGAAGCCGAAGCTTCAATATCAATATATATATATATCATAATATCGGCCAAAGCCCGAAGCCAAAGCTTCAATTGTTTGTACAGTACTGTACCCCCCTTTATTGGCGCCAATCTACCCTGACCCGTATTCTACTCGTTTAATAAGGGCAATAAATCAAAATAACATCTTAAAAATTCCAGTATAAACCATAAATCATAATTCAACATCACTTCAGTAATTAAGAATCCAAATCCCAAATTTTTAAGCATCAAACTCCAATTAAGACTCATTAAAATCAATATCATACTTTCCAGAATTTTTTCAGGTTTCGTAACCTGACTTCCCCTGCATTTTTCACTATGAAAACATCACCTAATCGAAGAACTTTCTTCTAAACATAATTAGCCACATGTCTCAGCTTTCCAAAACCACCAGAATCACAGAAATCCAAATTTTATAACCAAAGTTATGATCAAAATACTAAACAGTGTACAAAGCTGAGATTTTCCGAAAACAGATTTCGTGACTTAACTTCAAACGAAAATTTCACATTGAAAACGAACGAATTTCAATAAGGTTTCTTCTGAACATATGTTCCTTACTTTCTTTAGATATCAATAGAATCAAGAATCGTTCAAATCAGATTTATATAACGAGAGAAAACATTAAAACAAAACAGGTAGAGAGAAAACATTAAAACAAAACAGGTATAAAATCTGGAAAATTTCCCGAAAAACCGAGAAATCGAAATTCGGGACACAAACCTTTTTCTATGCTCTTTCTAGCTCTCTTCTACCCCTTTTGCCTTTGATTTACTTCCAATAGCTTCCTCTACAACAGCCATATATAATTCTATCAAGATATTGCATAAATAAACTTCCTAATACCATAAATATGCTTAATCTACCATGAATTCTACTAATTAAACTTTAATTTCACCAAAAATCACTCACCTCAAACTCGGGTTACTATTCATCCGAATCTTAATATCTGAAATCCTCCTCTTCTAGTCTTGATTGACTGAAATTGATGATGATAGAGGGCTTAAGGATCGATTTCTAACAAGAATTCGAAGTTGAATCGAAGAAATCAGAAATTTTTGGATTATGAAAATTTTTGATTAAAGAGAGGAAGAATGGAGAAGGAAATGAAGAAAGGAGATAAGGAAATGAAGAGAAGATGCTGTATGTATTGATTTTCTCTTTTTTTTTTAATTTCCAATAATGCCCCTGATCAAATAATTAAATATCCAATTCATCCTTCTTACTATAATTAGCTCTTATTTCCTCATGCCTTATATCCAATAACAACAATAACAATAAAAATAATTTCTATGATATTTTTAATACCATAGTAATTTATTATAAGCAAATTTTGGAAATTTCGGTTCGTTACAATTCTCCCCCTCTTATGAATTTTCGTCCCGAAAATTTCCTGAAAACAATTGCGGATATTGAGTTTTCATTGTATCCTCCGGTTCCCAAGTTGCTTCTTCAACCTTATGATTCCTCCAAAGTACTTTTACCAAAGGTATAGACTTGTTTCTCAATTGTTTAACCTCTCTCGCCAAGATTTGTACCGGTTCCTCTTCATACGTCAGGTCGGGTTTGATTTCTACGACATCAGGAGATAAGATATGTGATGGATCTGATCTGTATCTCCTTAACATTGACACATGGAACACATTATGAATTTTGTCGAGTGTTGGGGGTAGTGCCAACCGATAAGCTACCGGTCCAACCTTCTCTATAACCTCATATGGGCCAATGAATCTCGGACTGAGCTTGCCTTTCTTGCCAAATCGCAGGACTTTCTTCCAAGGAGATACTTTGAGAAACACTTTATCTCCCACTTCATAAGTAATATCTTTTCTTTTTAGATCAGCATAAGATTTTTGTCTATCCGATGCAGCCTTCAATCTTTCTTGAATAAGTTTTACCTTCTCCTTTGTCTCCTGAATTAAATCCACCCCCACAATCTTGTTTTCACTAAGTTCGGTCCAATATAATGGAGTTCGACATTTTCTTCCATACAATGCTTCATATGGCGCCATTTGTATGCTTGACTGATAGCTGTTATTATAGGCAAACTCCATGAGGGACAAATACTTATCCCAACTTCCTTCAAATTCAATGATACAACTTCTCATCATGTCTTCCAACACCTGAATTACTCTTTCAGATTGACCATCTGTTTGAGGATGAAATGAAGTACTGAAATGAAGTTTGCTACCTAAGGCTTCTTGCAACTTCTTCCAAAATCTCGAAGTAAATCGTGGATCTCGGTCAGAAATGATTGAAATAGGTACCCCGTGTAGCCTTACTATCTCATCTACATATAACTGAGCCAACCTATCAAGTGAATAATCCATCCTAACTGGAAGAAAGTGGGCAAACTTTGTCAATCTATCCACAACAACCCACACTGCATCATGTTTCTTCTGTGTTAGTGGTAAAGATGTCACGAAGTCCATTGTGATTCTTTCCCATTTCCATTCTAGAATTTTTATTGGTTGCAATAATCCAGAAGGAACTTGATGTTCTGCTTTCACCTGTTGACAAGTTAGACATTGAGCAACATAGTTAGTAATGTCTTTCTTCATTCCATTCCACCAATAATGGCTCTTCAAATTTTGGTACATCTTGTTTGCTCCTGGATGCATTGCATAAGGACTACTATGCCCCTCTTGTAAGATATTCTTCTTTAATTCTTCATTGTTTGGCACACATAGTCTATCTTTAAAATATAGACACCCATCTTCTCGAACCATATAGTCATCTACGATACCCACTTGTGTCCGTGCCCGAATAATCTTTAAGTCATCATCTTCATTTTGTGCTTGCTTAACCTGTTGTAGTAGTATAGGTTGAATCTTCAATTCTGCAATTAAGGCTCCACTACTGGTAAGAGCTAACCCCGTATTTATAGCCCTTAGTGCCATCATTGTCTTTCTACTGAGAGCATCTGCCACTACATTAGCCTTTCCTGGATGGTAATCAATAAGACAATCGTAATCTTTAATGAATTCCATCCACCTTCTTTGCCTTAAATTCAACTCTTTCTGTGTTGGCAAATATTTCAAGCTTTTGTGATCTGTGTAAATAAAACATTTTTCTCCATAAAGATAATGTCGCCAAATTTTCAAGGCAAAGACTATTGAAGCCAATTCTAAATCATGAGTAGGATTGTTCCTTTCATGATTCTTCAATTGCCTGGAAGCATAGGCAATCACTTTTCCTTCTTGCATCAAAACACACCCAAGACCACTATGTGAAGCATCACTATAGATTACAAAATCTTTTCCAGGTTCTGGTTGGGTAAGAATGGGTGCTTCTGTTAACATCGCTTTCAACTTCTCAAAACTTTCTTGACACTTGTGATTCCACTCAAATTTTGCATTCTTTTGAAGTAGTTTCGTCAGTGGGGCAGCAATGACTGAAAATCCTTTCACAAATCTTCTATAATACCCCGCTAAGTCAAGGAAACTTCTGACTTCCGTAGGGTTCTTTGGTGGTTTCCATTCAACAACTGCTTCTATCTTTTTAGGATCTACTTTAATTCCTTCGGTGGAAACAACATGGCCTAAGAAAGAAACTTCTTCAAGCCAAAACTCACATTTGCTAAGTTTGGCATACAATTTATTTTCCCTCAAAGTTTGGAAGACTATCCGCAAATGTTGATCATGCTCTTCCCGTGACTTAGAATATACCAAAATATCATCAATGAAAACCACTACAAACCTGTCTAAATATAAGTAAAAGACACGGTTCATAAGGTCCATAAATGCTGCTGGTGCATTAGTTAGACCAAATGGCATCACCAAAAATTCATAGTGCCCATATCTAGTTCGGAAAGCCGTCTTTGCAATATCATCATCTTTCACTCTCATCTGATAGTAGCCCGATCTCAAATCAATCTTGGAGAAGTATTTGGCACCCTTGAGTTGATCAAATAAGTCTTCAATCCTCGGTAATGGATACTTATTTTTCACTGTCAATTTATTTAACTCTCGGTAATCAATACATAATCGGAGTGACCCATCTTTCTTCTTAACAAACATCACTGGTGCACCCCACGGGGATATACTCGGGCGTATGAATCCTTTATCTAACAATTCTTGCAACTGGATCTTTAACTCTTTCAGTTCAGCAGGCGCCATTCTATATGGTGCTTTGGATACTGGTGCGGTACCCGGCAATACATCAATTGCGAATTCTACCTCTCTTTTTGGTGGCAAACCCGGTAGTTCTTCTGGAAATACATCGGGAAAATCACATACGGTAGGAATATTCTGCAATTCTAAGTCACCTTTCTTCATTTCTAGAGCGAAGATTAGGTAGGCCTGATATCCCTTCCTAATTAATCTTTTAGTTTTCATAAAAGAAATTATGTTACAGAGATAATCTGATCTTTCCCCCACAATAACTATTTCTTCTCCATCAGAAACTTGAAGTGACATTCTTTTGTTTTTGCAATCCACCATAGCTCGATGTTCCGATAACCAATCCATTCCCAAGATAACATCATAATCTCGGAAAGGTAACTCAATTAAATTTGCATGAAAAAGTTGATGTTGAATCGTAATAGGGCAATTCATATACACTTTGCTTACTATCACACTGTGTCCTAAAGGATTAGTCACTTCAATATTTTCTCCTAATTCTTCTACATGCAACCCTTTCTCTTGTGCTAATGCAGTACATATGTATGAATGAGATGAACCAGGATCTATCAAAGCACAAACATCATGATTAAAGAATGAAAATTTAGCGACAATAACTTCGGTAGATTCTCTAGTCTCAGGCCCTCGGATTGCATAACTTCGCGCCATTCCTCCCGGTCTACCACTTTGCGGTGCTTGTTGAGCCACATCATGTCCACTTAAACCACTAGCATTTCCTCTTCCCCTTCCTCTTCCACCTTGCATTGTAGGAGTAGGAACTACTGTAGGTGCAGATGTACTTATCTGTCTTTGAGGACAATTTGCAATCAAATGTTCCCTTGAACTACATTTAAAGCAGACTCTACCTTTTCACCAACATTTCCCTGTATGCATCCTTCCACAATTAGAACATTGTGGAATATTTCCTCTGCCTCTACCTGAAGGTACACTAGCCGCTGACCCCGTACTTATGGTTTGTCTCGGTGAAAACCCTCTGAAATGAGATTGTGTTTGTTCTGATGTTCCCTTCTGTTTCTTACTTGGAGATTCTGAACTAGCTGGACCCTGTGATCCCTTTTGAAATCCAGACCTTTTTGCCATTCTTTGTTGTCTATCTGAATTAATCTTCTCAATGCCCGTAGCAGCATCAACCAAGTCATTGAACACCCTAATCCTTTGTGCAAGTAAATGCACTCTAATTTCATCATTCAGCCCATCCTCGAATCTCTTACATCGCCTCACTTCACTGTCAACGATATCACGAGCATACCTTTCGAGTTTGAGGAATTGAACTTCATATTCTGATACAGTCATTCGTCCCTGTCTCAAAGACAAGAACAATTTCCTCTGCTCATCCTTAAATCGTTCGCTAACGTATTTCTTGTCAAATTGTTCCAAGAAAAGGCCCCAAGTAATTTCTCCGGGTCGTCTTTCTCTCACAATATTATCCCACCACCTCCTAGCTTGTTCTTTTAGCAGACCTTGCACACAGTCTAATCTTTCTTCATCTGTAAAATGAAGCCTAGCCATACACCATTTAGTATGATCAAGCCAATCTTCTGCAATTGCAGGATTCACTGTGTCCCCTTTGAAATCATCAGCCGGAAGCTTCTTGATTCTTTCAAGAGGAGTCCTCTCCTCTCTTCTTTCAACATGAGGTACTATAGGAACTTGAGGGATTTGTATGTTTCGTAGTACTTGTGTGATTACTTCAGTAGTCATATGCTGAAGTAAAGCAGCTTGTGCCAGAGTAGGTTGTTCAGGAAAGCCATGAACTGGTGGTGGTTCATGTCTTTGTTCATCCCCTTGTCTAATACGGACCGTACTCCCAGCATCCTCTTCCTCACTCTGGTTGTGACTACTACTAGCCATTCTTATTCCTGAAAATTGGACCAAAGTGGATCAATAACTAACATAACATATTTATATCCTAAATGGCATGTACATACTAGTCCTAGAATCGCCTAAACCTCAGCTCTGATACCAATAAATGTAACGCCCCCCCCATATAGGGAGCGCCACGGTAACAATAATCACCCAATAAATAACTCTACTCCACTATATAGAGTTCAATACTTATAGATTTCAATATGTATAAATACCAATATAATGTTTTAACTCCAAATTATTCTCCAAATATTTCTCAATGTCACTTTACATTTCTCACTCTCTAGTACATGCCATTATTCTACAAACCATAATATTACATTAAAATGTAAATCCACCTCGAGTCTTTCCTTATTTGCTCTTTAAGCCGATCCACCTGTACCACTTTGGTCCAAGCTATCTACAAGTTCTCCACCTACGCGTAGAAAATCAACTACACGCTAAGCAATTTGCTTAGTGGTGTCCATAAAAAAATATATATAACAACTTTAAAATAGAAACCAAGATTTTTCATTAGTCAAAAACAAATTAACCAACTTTATGGAACCAAATCACAAAACTTATATAGTAATCCTTTCAAAGTACAATCAAATTTGTACCCAATTTTTTTCAAACACTTTAACCACATATTGCCCAAAGTAAAAAAGTCCTGAATAACGGTAAAATGGATACGGGAGCGGACAAGCCCGAAGCCAAAGCTTCAAAATCAATATATCGGTCAAGCCCGAAGCCGAAGCTTCAAAAATCAATATATCGGTCAAGCCCAAAGCCGAAGCTTCAAAAATCAATATATCGGTCAAGCCCGAAGCCGAAGCTTCAATATCAATATATATATATCATAATATCGGCCAAAGCCCGAAGCCAAAGCTTCAATTGTTTGTACAGTACTGTACCCCCCTTTATTGGCGCCAATCTACCCTGACCCGTATTCTACTCGTTTAATAAGGGCAATAAATCAAAATAACATCTTAAAAATTCCAGTATAAACCATAAATCATAATTCAACATCACTTCAGTAATTAAGAATCCAAATCCCAAATTTTTAAGCATCAAACTCCAATTAAGACTCATTAAAATCAATATCATACTTTCCAGAATTTTTCCAGGTTTCGTAACCTGACTTCCCCTGCATTTTTCACTATGAAAACATCACCCAATCGAAGAACTTTCTTCTAAACATAATTAGCCACATGTCTCAGCTTTCCAAAACCACCAGATTAACCGAAATCCAAATTTTAAAACCAAAGTTATGATCAAAATACTAAACAGTGTTCAAAGCTGAGATTTTCCGAAAACAGATTTCGTGACTCAACTTCAAACGAAAATTTCACATTGAAAACGAACGAATTTCAATAAGGTTTCTTCTGAACATATGTTCCTTACTTTCTGTAGATATCAATAGAATCAAGAATCGTTCAAATCAGATTTATATAACGAGAGAAAACATTAAAACAAAACAGGTATAAAATCTGGAAAATTTCCCAAAAAACCGAGAAATCGAAATTCGGGACACAAACCTTTTTCTATGCTCTTTCTAGCTCTCTTCTACCCCTTTTGCCTTTGATTTACTTCCAATAGCTTCCTCTACAACAGCCATATATAATTCTATCAAGATATTGCATAAATAAACTTCCTAATACCATAAATATGCTTAATCTACCATGAATTCTGCTAATTAAACTTTAATTTCACCAAAAATCACTCACCTCAAACTCGGGTTACTATTTATCCGAATCTTAATATCTGAAATCCTCCTCTTCTAGTCTTGATTGACTGAAATTAATGATGATAGAGGGCTTAAGGATCGATTTCTAACAAGAATTCGAAGTTGAATCGAAGAAATCGGAAGTTTTTGGATTATGAAAATTTTTAATTAAAGAGAGGTAGAATGGAGAAGGAAATGAAGAAAGGAGATAAGGAAATGAAGAGAAGATGCTGTATGTATTGATTTTCTCTTTTTTTTTTTTCAATTTTCAATAATGCCCCTGATCAAATAATTAAATGTCTAATTCATCCTTCTTACTATAATTAGCTCTTATTTCCTCATGTCTTATATCCAATAACAACAATAACAATAAAAATAATTTCTATGATATTTTTAATACCATAGTAATTTATTATAAGCAAATTTTGGAAATTTCGGTTCGTTACATTCTTAGCTAGAGCAGCTGATTCTTCGACATGTAGGGGGATTATGCTCACCTTCGATTAGAGCTGTTATTGTCTCTGATTTATGTAATAGACTACATTCTAAAGTAAAAAAAACTAACAAAACAATTAAAAAAATACAAAGTAAAAATAAATAATAATTTAATATTCATCCCTTAAAATAGGGTTCCCTATTAGAATTATACCATATAGGGAATACCATAAAATAGCGAATGATTGGACTTGCTCTAAGAGTAAGTCCAACCATATTCCCTATTTTTCATTTCCCAAACTCTATTTTACAGGATCTAAAGTATTTTTGCTCCAACAATCTTCCCTATTTTTCATTCCCTATAGTACATTCCCCAAAAATAATAATATTCTATTATTATATTAATTCTTTTACATCATTTTTATTCTAATCAACCAACAAAACAATTAAAAAAATAAAAAGTAAAAAAAATAATATTATAATATTCATCCCCTAAAATAGGGTTCCATAGGGAACCATATTTTAGGGATATACTGGTTTCAACCATTCCTTATATCTATTCCCTATTTTAGGGATGGGTGGATTTGCTCTTAGAGCAAGTCCAACCATATTCCCTATTTTCCATTCTCTAAACTCTATTTTACAGAATCTACAGTATTTTTGCTGCAACCATCTTCCTTATTTTCTATTCCGTATGTTGCATTCCCCTAAAAATAATAATAATATTCTATTATTATTATATTAATTCTCTTATATCATTTTTATTTTAATCAACCAATAAAATAATTAAAAATATAAAAAGTAAAAATAAATAATAATTTTATATTCATTCCCTAAAATAGGGTTCCCTATATATATATATATATATATATATATATATATATATATATATATATATATATATATATATATATATATATATATATATATATATATATAGAACCCGGATATATCATATAGGGAATGATTGGATTCAACCATTCCCTATATCAATTCCTTATTTTAGGATATATACCTTATAATAGGGAATGATTGGATTTGCTCTTAGACTCTTTATTATTTTTTGTGGCTTCAAACACTTTATTACTTAATTTGAGACCTGAAACGAGACTTCTAACTAGACTACTTTTTGTGGGTCTGAAGAAATTTAACTATCGGACTAAACAAAAAAAAATTGAGTCCGGCGGAGCCTAAACAAAAAAAAAATCGGATTAAACTATATCTATGTACCCATAAATCAGTCAAGAGTATGATAACATCATAGACTCATGGGAGCAAAAAGTCACCTAAAAATTAGTAAAATGGAACATAAACAAAAGTTTTTAAAATAAAGCTAATAAACGAAATAAAATCTGTTACCCTTATTATTAAATCTTCTTTCATATTTCTTATTCAAAATTTATCATATATTCATAATCACACGTATGTTAATATAAAAATTAATTTCCCATTTATTTTAAGTAAATGTAATAAATGAAAAAATGGACGCAAGGAAAACCAAAAAAGTCCCCTTTTTATCCTTTCCCCTTCTTTTAAAAATACCCAAAAACAAAGAAACAAAATATCAGGATAACACAAAACCCTCCCTTCCCTCCTTCTCGCTTCAGTCACTCAGTGTGTGCTTCACCTTCAATGGCGTTCTCTTCAGGGATTTTCTCTGCTTTCATGTCCCCTCAAACGGTGTCGTTTGTGAAGCCTCCTCCTCACTCCCCCGCCACTCTTTTGGCCTCCCCTCCGACCGCCCTCCGAATGGCCCGCACCGTCATCTACGCCACCGCTTCGTCACCGGAGCAGCAGCAGCGCCGCCCCCGTGGTATCATGAAGCCTCGCCGGGTTTCCCCTGAAATGGCGGATCTTGTTGGTGCTTCTGAGATTGCTCGAACTCAAGCTCTGAAGCTCATTTGGGCCCATATTAAGGCCAATAATCTTCAGGTATATGTCTTTTTCGCTCAATTATCGGCATTTTCGAATTGGGTATTTCATGATTTTGACTGGGTTTTCAATAATTTTGAATTTTAGTTTGTGGACAAGGTTGTGTGGGGGTTTAAAGTATGGATTTGGGGGTTTTTAGCATGAAATTATTGGGGATTTTGAATGTAGATCTTCCTTTATTAACAATGATTAGTTCTTTTTATCAGGAGTGAGAATTTGAATCATTAGTTACTAATTCTTGGTTTTGTGTGTTGCTATTTTGTTGATTGGCTTCCTTACTTTCAATTTGATTTCATTTTAGGTGAAAAGACATTTGTTTGTATGTGTTTTTATGCCATTATAAAAGATGATTCTTTTGTTGCAATAGAAGGAGAAGTGATGTAGATTATTCAATAATCGAATTGAATCGCTTTACGAAGAGGCTCACATTCCATTTTGATTATGAAATGCAATGTCTTGTTGTGAATTGTGAATGTTTTGTTGCTTGCATTTTACTTTTTTATATAACTAGAAGCTAACCTCTTTATGGAGTTATAAGCTTGTTTATTCAATGTTGGTTTCAATCTTATAGTTGGGTCAATTTGGTTTGTTTTCTATGTGGATGTTGTAGAGCAGTTTGTAAGACAGTTTCCGTCCAAAACTTTTTTTTTTTGCTGAAGTTGAGAAATACATATTCAGCCGCCTCAAGTGCCCCCTGAACTTTCATTTGTTCCTATTAGCCCATTGAATTTGGCAAAAGTGCTCCAGATTGTTGTCTGAATGCCACATGTTAGCTTTTGGTTGGTTTGACTCTTCAAACTTTTGATTTCTCTCTCCAACCATAAGCTGACACGAGGCATTCATGTGGCAATCTAGTGCACTTTTGCCAAGTTGAGGGGCTCGCGGGTACAAATCAAAGTTGAGGGGGCAGTTGACAAAACGTGCTAACTTCAAACAGCTAAAGATGGATTTTGCCAAAGCTAGTAACATAGCCATATGAAGGCATGGTTATTGCACAATTAGAACAAGTCTTACCCATTTCTTCAGTACTTTAATCTGGTCCAAATACAAGGATGATATGTCGAATTTTACATAGTTGTTGTGCAAGAGTTTGAGAATGAGAAGCTTTTCTTATGTATTAAACTATTATAAGTACATTATTTGTGTGTTTTTGTTGCTATACTTTTCCCCTCCGCCTTTTAAGTATCTGGTGATTTCTTATTAATATGAACTAATAATGTTTTTTTTTAATGTTTCTTAGGATCCCAATGACAAGAAGGTCATAATTTGTGACGAGAAGCTGAAAAAGATATTTGATAATAGGGACCGAGTCGGGTTTCTCGAAGTTGCAAAGTTGATCAGTCCTCACTTCCTCAAATAAACTTCATGTTAGTCGATTTGCGATTTAAGGATCGAATTTTGTCATTGTAGCATTGCCTTTTTTAGTAGACAAGGAAGGGGAGAAAGACGATGGCTGCTACTTTTTGCAACGAGTAGGGTTAAATTTTAGTAGTGCTGAAGTACATAGTCAGCTTTGTTAAAGACTTAAAAGAGCTTTTGTTATGGTTTTATCTTATTATGTAGGTTTTGGCTGATTAATGACGACTTATGCTTTGTTAAACATGGTTAATTTTTTTCGGTTGAATTATGAATAGAAAAAGCGCAATTTGGCCAAGTGATTTCGGCTTTTGTTTAAAGTAGACAAACTTTGCTAGTACTTTTCAATTTGATACATGAACCTCACTAACAATGTTTTACTACTCTTGTATCCATAGGGATATCAAATTCGGTTTTGACTAACTACATCTATAGCAAGATTGAAAGGCATTGTCATAATTCGGTGCGACTTGTTCAAATGGATCGGTGTTCAAATGGTTATTCCAACTAATGTAGTCGACTTCTCCAATTGTTGGAAAGGTTGTTTTGGAGGAAAAATCATCAAGTTTTTGTCACCACACTCCGGGTATTTTTATGTTGGAAATTATGGCAATGAAGGAACAAGGCCAAAGGCACATCTTCTTCGGCTGATTTACTGTACAGAAGCAAACATTTTTTTACTTGGTTTATATTTCGTTGTAATAGGTGTTTTATATGTCATTCAGTTAATGGTTTATTTGTAAACTCAGAAAATATTCTCTTGTAATTCATAACCGTTACTCAAGGTTATTATATTCATAACATTTTGTGTTAGTGTTCCATGGGGGTTCTAAAGGTGCTAACCTAGTTGGAATGTTTGTAACTCGTGAATAATGAAAATATATATAGTTGATAGTGTAAATTGAGATAATATCAAGTATAACTTGAACCGAAGATTTATGAATAAAAAAGATTTAAACTATAACTATAAGGATTTCATATACCAAAAATATGAAAGTAGTCAATTGTCGGGCCTGGTAACGAGGGCCTGTGACCCAGGTGGGGGCATTAAAGCAATGGGATTTTGGCTCATTAGGCCGGTTCAAAAAGGTTATCTGGTGGATTGGGTGTGGCCTATTAAAGCAAGCTTAACCAAGCCAATGGTGAAAACAGGCTCGTTTAGCATTGCTGAGCCAACATTCAGGTGCTGATCACAGCTCAATGAGATGTTAGCTGGAGGTTCTGAGCCCAAAGTGCGAGGTTTCAAAAAGAAGCTTTAAACCTGACTATAAGACTAGATGGATCTGGTGGTTCTCAATCCACTCAAAAGATTTGTGGATATGGCTAAACAGAGCAGTGGACGTTTTCCCCGTTCAGACCCGATAAATCAAACTAATTAGCTTTAGTCAAATTGAACCATCGCTTTTTTTTTTTCGTGTTTAAGACGGATCCGATTCCCAGTTTACTAAAATAATTTTTTTGTATAGACACATAGGGTTATAATAAAACCTCCAACTTCAGAAAAATTAAATATTAAATTTACTGATCCTGCTGAACATTCTGATTCAAGAAGATTAGCATAACTGAATATAGATCGCAAATGAAAAAGCATTGCTCCTTTAACGATTCATTTAACAACAGAACGAAAATCTGATTCAGATTCAAGTTCAGATTCGAGTTTGGAACGACATTCGGAAAACCCGAATGAATTTGAATCTTTATTTCAAGGTTTGAAAATGGATGATGTACCACAAATAAATAAAATTTTTCACGCTAAAGAAAATAAAGATAAGCCTTATTATCGTATGCCTTCTCCTGTAAACCTTCAATATGAAGAATTTAGGCCATCAACGAACTCCTATGATGACAGGTCCATTGAAGAATGAAATATAGATAGATTATCTAAATATCAGATAAAAAATGTGATTCAGCATATGCTCATGTATGCTATAGCAGAGCAGTGGACCTTCTCCCCGTCCTGACCCGATAAATCGAACTGATCAGCTTCAGTCAAATTGAACCATCGCTTTTTTTTTGGTGTTCAAGACAATTCGGTCCCGATACAAGCGCAAGGGAGCTGGCTTAACATCACTTTTTTTTGTGTTTAAGACAGATCCGATTCCGAGTCTACTAAAATATATTTGTGTTCAAGACAATTCGGTCCCGATACAAAGATTCATATCGATCTAAAGTTTTAAGATCGGATGGATCTGGTTCCCAATCCACTGAAAAGATTTGTGGATATGGCTTAACAGAGAAGTGGACCTTCTCCCCGTCCAGACCCGATAAATCAAACTAATCAGCTTCAGTCAAATTGAACCATAGCTTTCTTTTTTGTGTTTAAGACGGATCCGATTCCAGTCTACTAAAATAATTTTTTGTTCAAGACACATAGGGTTATAATAAAACCTTCAACTTAAGAAAAATTAAATATTAAATTTACTGATCCTGCTGAACATTATGATTCAAGAAGATTAGCAGAACTGAACATAGATCGCAAACGAAAAAGCATTGCTCCTTTAACGACTCATTTAACAACAGAACAAAAATCTGATCCAGATTCAAGTTCAGATTCGAGTTTGGAACGACATTCGGAAAACCCCGAATGAATTTGAATCTTTATTTCAAGGTTTGAAAATGGATGATGTTCCACAAATAAATAAAATTTTTCACGCTAAAGAAAATACAGATAAGCCTTATTATCGTAGGCCTTCTCCTATAAACCTTCAATATGAAGAATTTAGGCCATCAATGAACTCCTATAATGGCATGTCCATTGAAGAATGAAATATAGATGGATTATCTAAATATTAAATAAAAAATGTGATTCAGCATATGCTCATGTATGCTACAGCAGAGTAGTGGACCTTCTCCCCGTCCAGACCCGATAAATCGAACTGATCAACTTCAGTCAAATTAAACCATCGCTTTTTTTGTGTTTAAGACGGATCCGATTCCCAGTCTACTAAAATATTTTTGTGTTCAAGACAATTCGGTCCCAATACAAAGATTCATATCAATCTAAAGTTTTAAGATCGGATGGATCTGGTTCCCAGTCCACTAAAAAAATTTGTGGATATGGGACGAATCTAAAAGTTAGATCTAATTTTTGATCCCACTTGTAGACATGTTTTATAAAAATAAGTTTAAACGAAATAGTAACAAATTGCTAAATTTGTTAAGAGTAGTATTTTAATTTTGAAGAAATGATTTGTGACTTATTAGAAAACATTAAAGACACCATATAATAACTATTTATTAGTAATTTTTAAAATTTGAATGTAGATCTTCTTTTCTGACTTATTAGAAAACATTAAAGACAACATAGTCAACTTTGTTAAGACTTAAAAGAACTTTTATCATGGATTTATCTTATTATATAGGATTTTCTTGATTAGTGACAACTTATGGTTTGTTAAACATGGTTAATATTTTTTTTTTGAACCTGTGACCTCTAGAGTTTATAAGTTCGATCTTAATCACTAGGCTTAAAACATTCACCACTCGTGTAGTATTTTGACTTAATCTGAATTTCATTTCCATTATTGCATGTTGAAATGCGTATAAACCAAGCGATACTCTTTTCCGATAGTAATTTTTTAATTTCTTTGCTTTATCTAACTGTGAGTTAGAGATGCCATAAACCATGTGTTACATTTGCAATGTAGGCAAAGTTTGTCGAAAACAAAATCAAGTTTGGTTTCAACTAGCTACATCTATAGGGAGAGAATATAAAGTTTAGTAAACTGAATAATGAAAATATGTATCTTATATAGTCTAAGTTGAGATTACAAAAACAAAACTAAAAAAATGGAAACAATAACTATACGAATATATACAAGAAAAGTCAAGTTCATAAACTTTTGTAATAATCCCAATCCCACATCGGTAAGAATTTCACCCCTTTTGGTATTCACGTACAGGGAATTCAGCAATAGGAATCGCTGGGCTAGTAACGAAGGTCTGTGACCCGAGTGAGGGCATTAAAGTGATGGACTCTGGCTCAATTTGGCTGGACCAAGAAGGTTATATGATGGGTTGGATGCTGGCTAATTAAGAAAGGTTAGCCAAATTATTGGCGGTAAAAGCCCGTTTAGCATGGGTAAACATTCAGGTCCTGATTTCAGGACACTGAAAAAGAGGTTCTTATACCCACCATGTCTAAACCGAATGAGGGAGCCTGGCTTAGCAGAGCAGTGAACCTTCTCCCGGTCCAGGCCCGGTAAGCCTCATTGGCCAGCTCTACCTAAATTAACCATCACTTTTTTCATCCAACATTTTACAAAAATAATTATGTATAATTTAAAGGATATAACATTGTTAATGCTAATATATGTCTAAATTTTGAAAAAATTATTGGTGACATAACATTAAAGACGTGTAATAACCATATATTTGCAATTGTTTAAATTTCTTTTATAATTGTGAATATAAAATATATTTTATTCATGTATTAATATTATAAATCTTGGCTTAATTATTATTTGAGATAATGTGCTAAATGTCGTAGCATAGAGGTTGATAACGAATATGTGACTCTAGAGGTCACAGTTTCAAACCATAATAAGTGTATTCTTGCAAATTTGTACAATTTTTTTTATGATGTATTATGAAATAAAAATTTATTTCAATTAGTTTTGGACCCTAAGATATATTGGATGTGGATAAAATTCTTAATTTGTAGATTTCATTGCATCCGGGTCGAATTTCGCAATACTTATTCGAGTCTTTTTTGCTATTCTTTTTATTTAACCTTAGCATCTAGTGATTTTTTTAATGCATTTTGGGATTCTAACAACAAGAAGGTCATAATTTGTGACAAGAAGCTGAAGAAGATATATTTGATAACAGGGACCGTGTTGGGTTTCTTGAAGTTGCAAAGTCGATTAATCCTCACTTTCTCAAATAAACTTTAGGCTAATCGATTTGCAATTCAGGGATTAAATTTAAGTAGTGTTGAAGTACATAGTTAGCTTGAGACTGGAACGAGCTTTTGTTATGACTTTTATCTTATTATATAGGCTTATCTTGATTAGTGACAACTTATGCATGTTAAACATGATTTTTTTTGTTTTAATTCTGAACCTCTAAAGGTTATCAGTTCGGTCTTAACCATAAGACTAAAACATTCACCAATCATGTAGTATTTTGACTTAAATCCGAATTTCATTTCCATTATTGCATGTTGAAATGCGTATAAATCAAGCGATATGTAAGCTCTTTTCCGATAATAATTTTTTAATTTATTTGCTTTGTCTAACTTTGAGTTAGAGATGCCATAAACCTTGTGTTACATTTGCAATGTAGGCAAAGTTTGTCGAAAACAAAATCAAGTTTGGTTTCAACTTGCTACATCTACAGGGAGAGAATATAAAGTTCAGTAAATCGTGAATAATGAAAATATATATCATTTATAGTGTAAGTTTTTATTTTAAAAAAAATTATCTCATTGGTTTACAATAATAATAAAGAAAAGCCCCATCTTATCCCATCCGTATGTGGACTCGAATCTGACTTCTAGGATCACAACTTCAAATCTCAACTATTAGGCCAGTACCTGAGACTCGTTCATAGTGTAAATTGAGATTATAAAAACAAAATAAAAATTGGAAACAATAAATATAAGAAAATATATAAGAAAAGTCAAGTTTTGCAATAATCCCAATATGGCATTGGATATGGCTAAATATGTAAGGTTAAACCAAGTTTATTGGTGGCAATAGCCCCGTTTATCATGGCTAAAAGTAAAATGTTAGCCATCTTGGAGGTTCTTCTCAAAATTGCTTCAAAGAAGCATTAGACCTGAACCGAGTATAAACGTGTATGAGGGAGGCTAGCTTAACAGAGCAACAGACCTTTTCCCCGTCCAGGCCCCGATAAATCTAGTTGGTCGTTGCTAAATTAACCATCACCTTTTCTTCTATTTAAGGCGATTTGGTCTGGGTTCACAAATTCATATCGATTTAGGATGGATCCGGTTACCAATCCACTAAATACTGAGATTCATATCAACCTAAAGTTTTAAATCGGATGGATTCGGTTCAGAGTCCACTAAAAATTTGTGGATATGGGCCAGATCTAAAAATTAGATCTAATTTTGAATCAGATCCCTTCCATGCCCAATAAACCTAATTGGTCCTTGCTAAATTAACCATCACCTTTTCTTCTATTTAAGATGATTTGATCCGGGTTCATAAATTCATATTGATTTAAAGTTTTTAGATCGGATGGATTCAGTTCTGAGTCCACTAAAAATTTGTGAATACGGGCCAAATCTAAAAATTAGATATAGTTTTGAACCAGACTGGTAAACATGTTTTATAAATATAATTTTAAACAAAATAGTAAAAAAATATTAAATTTGTTAAGAGTAGTATCTTAATATTGAAGAAATATTTTGCTGACTTTAGATAACATTAAAGACATCCATTTACTTACAATTTTTGTAAATTTCTTTATAATTTCGGATATAAAAATTTATTTCATTAATGTATTAATACTATGAATCTTGGTCGAATTATTATTTATGATACCTTACGAAATAAAATAACTTTCATTATAATTTTATGTCAATCAATTGGACTGAACCCTAAGATTTGTTGGATTTATTTTGCAGATTTATTGGATCCAAGTCAAATTCTGGTATATCTTTTAAAAACAGATCCAGGTTTAAATTCAACATGACCTCAACCAACTTCGGCTCGTCGGATCCCTACACGAACTTACTAACTATAAGATTGAGTTTGCAAATATCAATCTCAGGCTGAAGATTATTTCGGCAAGTACAAATATAAAAAAAAACACAAAAATTAACTATCGGCCTAGCAACCACTGGGGAGCTGGCTAGTCAGAGGAGTAGACCTTCTCTCATTCCAAAATTAACTATCACTTTTTACCTATAAGAAGAGAAAAAAACATTTAAAAAACATTTTTGTCATTCTAAAGATCAAAGTTCCAATACACACTAACATGAGATTTACATAGACATGTATGAAATCACGTGAATTAATCTCAACTTGTCGAAGAACATCTATCGGAAATTCTTAATTATCGGTCAATGATGCTGAAAACATGCTTAATCACTAAATGATATGTCGAGTTTGAGGGAATTAGTAGTACTCCTTTTGACAATGAAATTCGGCAATGCCTTCAACTTTGGACATGAATGAAGATTCAAATAAGTCAGAGATGGCATTATCAAGATTTCTTCATCTTCGTCTACATCTACATCGTCCCATCCTTTCCAATCGCAAAAATGCTCAAACTTTAGAGACGTCAGTTTAGGGAACAATGGAACACTTGTTGATGACGACGACCCCAAAAACTCGGCACCCACCTTTTTAACTTTGTCAAATTTATGTAATCCTAGATCTTCTAGGGAAGGCAATTTCCCCAAATTATTAGGTAAATGCTCACAATAGCTCCAACTGTTGAGGTTAACCAATTTCACAATAGTTAGTGAATCCAACCAATTTGGAGCTCTTAAGCCCATATAGTATTTTACTCTTAAGATTTCCAAATTTGGAGGCACATTTAAAGCTTCGAATAACTCTTCATCTTGCTTTTTCCTCTTCTCCATTTCTCCTGAACCAAAGTTTAACTGCAATCGAGTAATGTGTTTCTTGTCTTGCAAGTTTGCTTGCTTAGCATCTTCTACATCCCCATCACATCGTTTTGACCACCTTATTAACAATGATCCACCGAGTTGATTGAGGTTCTTCAGGTGTTTAAGGGAAAGCGCCTCCTCGTTATCAACATCTATGCTTACCCTTTTTAATACCCTTAAACCACTTAATCTCACCATCTCTTTTGGAAGCAAAAAAAATGTATGCCACGTGTCTAGATGCCTCAAATTGGTTAATCTTTCTACCCCTTTAGCAGATCGTATTTTTGTATATCCCAAATTAAAGGTTTGCAAATTACACAATTCCCATATCGTTTCTGGCAACTCTTTTAATTCATAATTACGAGACAGATCAAGTACTCTCAGATGAATCAATCTATTTATATTGGATGGGACTTCTGCTATACCACAATTCCTTAATATGAGTGATCTCAAAGATGTGAATTCATTGAACATTTTCTCTAAATCTAGGGATCCTAATGAAAAAAGAATGAGACTGCGCAACTTCTTTAGATCGTAAAATGAATCAGGACACATTATGCCACGCCTGAAACGAATACTTAAATGACGCAATGAATTGCCTACCGAGTAATCCAAACAAATTCCCTCACTAAGCTCTACACTAAGGCATTCCTTTTTCACTAATAAATGAGCAAAATCATGCACTATATCATGCATCTTACACCAAGTCTTGTTAACTTCATATGAATGTTCATGTACTTCAACATCTTGAAAGAGAGACCTCATTACTAAATTTTGAAAATATTCGCGGCCAAGCACTTCCATATCTTTTGACCGTGTTTCTTTTATGTAACCTTGAGCCATCCAGAGCCTAATCAAACCACCTTTTTCCATCTTATAGTCCTTGGGAAAGATGACGCAATATAAAAAGCACTGCTTCAAAGGTGACGGCAAGTCATAATAACTTAACCATAATGGGGCTGCAATGTCTCTATGAGCTTCCTCCAAATCCCACAACTCACTGTCTAACACACTCTACCATTCCATTCTAGAATTTTTAAACTGCAGAAGCCCTGCTATCGCCCTTACAGCAAGAGGCAAGCCCTTGCACCTTCTTACAGCTTCTCTACCGATTTCTTCTAGACTTGCCTTTTCTTCGCTAGATCTCCTAGAGAATGCAATCATACGAAATAATTCCCAAGATTCTTTCTCAGACATTAGTCCAACTCGGAATATATCTGACTCTAAACATCCCATGATTCGCCCTACACTCTCGTTACGTGTGGTCACCAATATGCGACTACAAAGTGAACCACCATTTAGACAATCTTCTAGTTGCTTCCACTTCCTATGATCGTCGTTCCACACATCATCTAAAACAACCAAGATCGTTTTCCCCTTGACAGACTCTTGAATCTTCTCCATAATATTTGGAAAAAAATCAAGGTTTGAGGCAGCACCTTGAATAGATTCAAGAATTTGTTTAGCAATACTAATCTCATCAAAGGGATCCGATACACAAACCCAAATTCTTTTATCAAAACGAGACACCACCCTCTCATCATTATAGACTACTCTAGCAAGAGTTGTTTTACCAATCCCTCCCATCCCTACTATAGGGACGACTCGAAGCTTTGACATATGCCTACTCTCAACCAACAATAAGTTCACAAGTATTTCCTTATCCGCATCTCGACCTTTCACCTCCGATATATCAATAACCGAGGTAGTTATAGCGCGTTGAATATGCTTCTCTTTTACCGTCAACAACTTGAAGCCATACCTATCTTTCTCGGCAGCAATAGCATCCAATCTCCGATTGAGATTGCTGATTTCAACAGCAATACGATGGCGTACAACAACTTTTCGAAAGCAAAAGCAACAAGATAGGGAACTGAAAGACCATACCTTCCTCGTAGGCTCTTGGGAATTCCCATCTCTATGAAATTGTGATTTGAGAATTTCATAACTCCACTCGTCAACAACATCATCGATATCAAAGGTGATGTCTTTGAGCCTATCGAGCCAGAGCTGAACAGTTGGCTCCTTCAATTGCCTTCTCTCTGCTTCGATGAGCACAGCTTGAATGGATTGGAGAGTGGAGGTGAGCCTTTGGACATCCTGGTCAACACCAACAACAAGTCTTACTTGTTGCTCAATCTCTCTAGTAATGGTAGAAATAAGAATATTTACTGCATTTGAAACAAGGGCATCAACCACTGCCATTTTTGAAGCTAAGCTTGGTTACAAAGAATTGATGCCTGTGGATTGGTATATACGCACAATAGCCACTTATAATTTTGACAATAACGTTTGTGGCAATAATATTTTCAAATATCTAAAGTAAACATAATACCCTCTTTATATTATATATATTTTATTATTTTTTTAATTCTCACTTTTTCTGTAACGTGAGGAAACGAAAGAGGAACAAGACGAAATGATGACATTTTCTTAGGGTAAACTTTACCTTGTGGTTTCACTCATTTGCAAAACGAGGTCTGAAGAATTTTGTTTCGCAAAATGGGGTTTGTGGTTTCAAAAAACTTGCAAAAAGGGGCCTTTGACTTCGAAATAGTGATGTTCCATTGAATATTTTTAATAATTCAACCTTATTATTTAAAAAATATACGTCAGAGTTTGAGTAATTTTCGGAGTTTTTTTTTATAATTTTTAATAGTTTGTTATCATAATTTAATTAAAAAAAATATTTGCACTTGTAAAAAAATTCCAAATTCTTTCACTGATGTGTATTGTATTTTTAATAACCATCCCCAAAAAAATCAAACAAAAACGAACAAGATTACCCATTTTCGTGACATAATTTAATATTGAGGATCTTTTATTTGCAAATTTTTTGAAACCATGGACCCCGTTTTGCAAAAAAAAATTCCTCGGACCCCATTTTGCAAATGAGTCAAACCACAATGTACTTTTTTGAAGTTTACCCTTTTTTTATTGAAGGATTTCTCTAAAATTAGGAATTGGTAAAGTTGTACATTTCAAAATTTCAAAAAGAACACCAAGACCCATAATTAATAGGGCAAACTTCATAAAAGTATCCTACAGTTTCACTCATTTGCAAAACGGAGTATGAGAATTTTTTTATAAAAAGAGGTCTGTGGTTTCAAAGAATTAACAAAAAGAGGATAAAAATATTTTTTTAAAATAGTAACGTTTTTTTTAATTGAAAGCGGAGGCCGGAGAACCAGGCTCAAGTATTATTAAATAAAGGAAAAAAGAAACATAGAAAAGAAAAGCTAAAACCAGCAAATGTCAAACAACCATATAGGCAATAAAAAAAAAACACTATCAACTAAGGAGGGTACCCCTCAAAGGAGGTTTGCGCTCTCGGTTGGCCCGTTCTCTGCTAGCAATAGATAACTTTTGCTTTCTTGGATTTCGTGGAATAATGTCTCCCTCATCTATCTCATGCCATAACTTTTAATATGGTCTTTATTTGTCTTTCACTAGTTTTATCTCACAAATATCTCAAACTAAAAGTGAATTAAGGAGAAGTTTTAGTATTTATGAATTTACAATTTTTTTGACTAGTAATGATTTAACATTAAATTTTCAAGTATTTTTTCATTGCAGTATTTTTTTTCTTCTTTCCTGTTTCAATGAATAAAAAAATCCGATGGATGGTTATGTATTTAAAAAACAGAATAACAAAAACAGACTTGAATTATTTACAAAACAGACATGAAAACGTTTCAAACCCAGTTTTGTGAGTTTCGATTTCCAGAACGCGAAAATATCAATGCCTAGGAGGATTCATGCTACCAAGCAAACAAATGTTAGCTTTTTGTTGAATGCTCCAAAAGTTCCAATGCTCATGGATGGTTAACACTTGTATAAGGGCATCCATCATTGAAGTAGAATGAGTTTAATTGAAGATTTGATTTCAAGGCATTATAAGGGCATGGAATATGCATTTACATTTCCTCAAAACGGGCCAAAAATGTCGGAAAAGGCAATCGCATAAGAAAAGAACACTTGAAGTCTAATCCATTATTCTTCTCTTCCATTTTCCCACTCATCGGTTCATGTCTCTTTTCAATCTCTCCGTTAGCGTCTGGTTGGACTCTGTCTCTAGGCAACAATACTTCGAATCTTGGTCTCCTCCTTCATTAGCAAGACTCTGGACTTCATCAATATTTCGAGAATATATTTCGTGGAGTCAAGAATGATATCAATGATCTATAAGCCCTTAACGTGAATACAACAAAGCGTATCTCTAACGAGGCCTTAGTTATCATATTTTCTACAGGTCGAACATCAACCAGGCTAGAACCGAAACCTCAATTTCAGATTTGCAAATTGAACATCAAAGAGAAATATAAAGAAAGGAACTCTGAGCAGAGTACAACATTTACCTTTGCTCAACCTGCAATATGATTGCCTCACAAGCTCTTATGGTCCTCTTCACGTAAGGAAACAACTTTGGACTCGTTATGCAGCTTCAATGGTCCACATCTATGCAATACATTAATTAAACTTTGAGAGAGTGTAACTCTAATTATAAGAAAGAACATTAAAGTATTCCAATAATAGCGAAATTACCTCGAGTTAACATTCAGAACCTCAACATCAAGTCCAGCGAGAATATCATTCAGTGAAACAAATGATGGACTATATGGAATTGCTTCCATTTCTGAGTCTATTCCCCGAACCCTTATATATTTGTATCCAACTTTTGTCGGATCCTTGTATATGAAACCATTCGAACATGAATCAAACATCAACAATGCTCTGTCATTGAGGCACTTTATCGGCTGCAATGAGCCATGAGGCCATATATGAAAACTGCTAAACTCGGGAAATGAGAAAAGTTTAGACCAACTCGCCTTGCAACCGCTGTTATTCTTCATGGCCCAAACGTTAACATCATTAAAATCATCCTCGGTTATGCAGAGCTCTCCCCCTAACACTCCCATGCCCAAATTTTCATATAGAGTAGTATTTTTTAACGGTGGCAATGAAACTGCCCCAAAGCATTCCTTATCAATGTCGAAAGAAGTCACGAAATGTTCTGAAAGCCAATAGAGACACCCATTGAGACTGGTAGGAAATGAATTGTACATTGAGTGATCTGTCCAACCGATACCTTTCCATGATTTTGTACCGAGAACATGTACTTCAGCCACCGGTTCACGTGATCTAATGCGACTATTATAGTTCATAAACGTTCTTATCACTTTATATTGGTTAGTTCTAAGACTAAAACCAAAGGCACTTGTAATATGGCGAAACTCGAGACAATATGGCTCAGGATTTTTAACTACCCTAACCTCCGGAAGATTAATAAACTCACCAGTAACAGGATTGCATACAATAACAGGGTCACTATCATAAGGTTTAGACAAGCAGAGTAACCCGTTGCACGAATTCACAACCCTATAGTTGTGATCTCTCATTTTCAGCTTGACCATATTGTCCCTTCCACTGTCTTCATTGTTCTGAATATTTTCAAAGTTGCGAAGCGGGATTCTTAATTTCGTGTCAAGTTTAACCTTAACTCGACACCTGTCATGAGGAATGTCAATAGAACACATGTCAAGTATGCGGTTGATATAATCAACATTCTCTTCGTGCACTAGATAAAGCATTCTCGACAGGAATGTAGCTCTAGAGCTACGAACCAGGGGACAAATCTCACTTCGATCTAAATGTAGCATTGCAAAATCAGGATCTGAAATCATCTCATACCAGCTTTTGCAAACGCATTTGCATATAGCAATTCTGTTTATAGATAATCGGGAAATAATATTTTCCACTAAGCTTCTAGGAAGATCTGAAAACGAGACATCTAAAAATTGTTTCTGTTGGTGCCCGACTTCCGTCCCTTCATTTCTGCCTCTCTTTGCATTTAAAGCATTTGAACTCCTTTCCATGATTATTTATATCGAAAGGTAATTTCCTGAAGCAACAAATATGAATTAATCGGAAGATGGAATCAAATTGATTTTATATACATGGCAAAAAACTTTTTGGATCCTGATTTAACAAATAAAATCGACTGGTTCTTCTCCACACAACCGATCATAAGAGTTCAAATCCAGATTTCGAGAAGCCAATTTTAACATAACATAGAAACAAAATCATATACTACAATGGCTGGGAACACCTATAGCTTATGTAATCAAATCAAATCAGGTATTAATCCCTTCGAACAGCTGCATTTCCATTTAAAAGATTACTTGTCAAAGTTACTGCTGAACTCTTTTTTTTTGGGATGAAAACGGATAATCTATAACAGAAATTACAGAAACAAATACAGAATTGAAACCATACAGGTCAAGATAAATAAAAGAAAACAAGAACAAAGGGCAAAATTGAAGGTACACAAATTCAGAGGAAACACAAATTTTGAATGAAATAGGAATATTATCATAAAAAATGACAATTTTGAAACAGAGCAAGAGAAACTCATCCAAAGAATGTTGGAAAAACGGGGATAACTTGGATGATTACGAAGTCGCGAATACGCTGTCAGATTGGAATTTATTTGGTCGGTTTACCAAACTTTCAATCGGATAAAATCAGAAACTGTGTCAAGAACACGAATTGTATTTGCTGTGAAGAAAATCAACCGAAATTATATGTATGTCAATTTCGTTTTTTGTGGATATATATAGCCAAAAACGCCAATAGACATGTCATTTCGGGTAGCAGCTATGTCTAAAAGACATGCTTTTCCGGGTTTCAGCTATGTTTGAAAAAACACACTGTTTTGGGTCCAAAATTCATTTCCGGATGAATTTTTCAAAGGACGCATTTATTCAAGAATAAAAAAAGCTCGACCCCAGCTCGGGGCGCTGCCCCTGGACCCCGCCAGGGGTTGCCGCCCCTTGGACCCTGCATCCGGGGCGCTGCCCAGGACCTCCAAATCGTAACAAAATTCGAACAAGTGTGCACTCCGCACTCTCCAGGATTATTCGATGAAATGTCAGGATCACATTGGTGAAACTAATCGATCCAATTACACTAAAATTCTAACAAAGAAGAGAAAACTGGATTTCATATCGGTAAATGATAAGAAGAAGAAAATAGAAAACCTGGAGACATATTTCACAAGTTGTGTTCCCTTTTTCATTACACCATCTCTGAGAGCAAACTGAAGGAACAACAACAAGAAGAAAGCCGGAATTAAGAAAATTTCATTCAGAAACTGAAAATAACAGAGAATCAATGAAATACCTTAACAGGGGGATTCTAAGATTTTGCAGCTTTCCAATGCAGCTTCATGGCAAATTCTACAGTGAGATACTGCCCAATTTGATTGCAATTCATCTACATGAACAACCACGTCTCCCATTTTTCTATTTTGTGTTTTCTATTTTTGGGTTTCTTTTTTTTTTTTATTGGATTTCAAATTTCTCTCTTTTTTTTGTTATTCTAAAAATAATTTCTTTCTGATTTGTCTTTCGATCTTTAAAGAGAATATATATACATATATTCTAAAAATAATTTCTTTCTGATTTGTCTTTCGATCTTTAAAGAGAATATATATATATCTTAGAATAGTATTTAGGAGCAATTAAACGTGTGGTTAAAATTAAATCTGATTTTTTTCTTTTATATATTTAATCTGTATTGTCAAGTGAGCTATATTATTTAAGTGCTTCAGCTTTCAATTATCAATTATTTTAAATTCGCCTTTTCAATCCTATAAAATTCTCATCACTCTGTTTTCCTCTACATTCATGCAAATCTATTACATAGTCACTCTAATTGATTCTTATAATAATGTGATATGTGGAATATATACTCATATTGATGAGGTGGTAAAATAGACAAGTCATTTAAAAAATTAGCTATGTGAATGGTATTTTTTAAAAAATATAATAATAATAAAAATATTATATTAATTACTAAATAATTCTCTCTCACTGTTAAAATATTATATAATTAACGGTTTAACATTTTAATTGATTATTTATTTACAGAAAATCAAATAAAAAATGTTGATAATTAATAATGACACATCATAATTAATAAACACAACATTTTTCTCTGGCATTTTATCAAACACTTTTCTAGCAGGCTTCGGTTTATCCAATTTGGCATACACTCGTAGACAATTGATCATCATCTGATAAATATGAGAAATTCGATAAGCAAGAAAGAGTATTGGCAACTCAGATCATTGCTATCATTATATCCATTAAAACTCCCAATTTCAATTAGAAAGCCGATTGCAAACCTAACTTCTAATCACTCAATATAAATAAAAATTCCATTTCAGACTTTGAGAGCTAAATTAACAGAGAAGCATCTTACCTCCACCGAAGTGGATTCCGGCGAGCAGCAAGGCATAAGAAGAGAAGCAGATATGAAGAAGACGACGACGATATAATCGAGATTTCATATGAATATGTGAACTGCAGATTGTGTAATATTAAGGCCCAATTCAAGGTAAGCCTTATTGCATTAAGGTAAAAATCAAATTATAAATGAAAAATAATTTAAGGGGCTTTTACAAAAAAAACTCCTCTCAGTTCATTTTTTTGACATGCTGTTATAAATTTTTTATTTCGTCTCCTTTTTAATCTTCGAAACGACATATATTGTAACTTTTTCGAACTTTTTCAACCGATAGACATGTGGTAAATGTCTGGTAGACATGTTATAGAAGTCCGATAGACATGTGGTAGAAGTTCGATAGATGTGTGGAATATATTCTTTTCACTAGCATTTTTTTCTCTTCTGATCTGTGTGCTGCGCTTTCTCTCTGTTGGATCAGTTCTTGCGTTCTTTTCTCGATCGGGAAATCGTATCTCGATTCTCTTCTCTTCTTGTTATTTGTTTGGTTTTCGCCACTAATTTATCATTATTTAGCTGGTATAGTTTGATTCCAAGGTTTGCACAAACTAACATAACGATTCCTTAAAAAAACCATCAAAAACTAATATACCAGATGTATATCAGACTTTTATCACATGTCTATTTGACATTTATCATATGTCTACTGGTTCAAAAAAATTCGAAAAATATCACAGTGGATGTCATTTTGAAGATAAAAATAAGACAAACAAAAAACTCTATAGCGGCGTGCCAAAAACTAAATGGTTTGAGAGATAAATGAAAAATAAGAAAAAAAATCAAAACAAAAAGGGAAGAAACAAGTGCACGACATGGTGTGTAAATAGAATTGAAGGGAATGTTTATTTGTAAATAGTTTGACTTGATGGTAAATTTATAAATAATTTACCAAATTTAACTATTCTTGATAGTTAAGGTATAATATTATATAATTGTAAATTAAAAGGAAGAGAGGTCCAACCTAGTGATTTTGATTTATGATTTGATATAGGGAGGTAAATAATTAAATATAATTGTAAATTTAGAGGAAGAGAGGTCAAACTAGTTTATTATTTTCATACGGAATATCATGTACGTATATATCTAATCAAGGTAAACAACGCTTAGATCATGTGGTTGGACGTCTAGTTATGATAAGGGGATGTCATGAGTTTGAACCCAAGTTTTTTTTATTTGTAACAAATGTTTCGTGAAAATTCAAGCTAAGAAACGTCCAGTTTTGGCCGAGAGACTCAAAATCATGGGGTTCCACAAGCTTGGTGGGACATATGAATTTAGCACAGAGGATTCAGAGGAGAGGTTGGCTAAAGCTCAAATTATCTTTTATGATGGTGAATCATCCAAGAAAGCTAGCAAACAAAACATGAAGAGTGTAAGGCAAAGCGAAACTCATGATTCATCAGATTTTGAATAAAATCAGCTTTGCTTATTTTTTTTAGTGATATGAGGCATTTTTGCCAAATTTATTGATTGTGGGGTTCGAACCCAGAGCCCCACACTTGTTATTTAAATGCTTGAAAGATTTGTTTATATGCCATGAAAGTATTAGAATCACCTGTTATATTGTTTGTATTCTTGTCTTATCTTTGACTTATGTACATTCTGTTGGAACAATTCAATAGAGGCTCGAGATCACAACTTTAGTAATCAACCACTAGGTTAAGACCTTTACCACAATTACTACTACTTTGTCTTGATGTAGTTTAGTCTGAATAATGTGAGCTAGTTGTGTCTTGAAAAAATGCATTTTGGTGAATCCAAAAACTTTTTACGGTGAAATAAAGTTCATAATAAAAATAATGAATATTTTCACTAAACAACAAATTGTAAATAAATTACCAGAGCAATTAACACATTATATATTTGATGATATATATAATACGTTAATTTGAGCAGTGTTTATTTAACAACACATATGGACAGATGTTTAAGATATAATAAATTCAAATTATTTAAATTAATTGATAATTTAACATTGATTGGGGTCCAATTGATAATTTTAATGGGATCCATATTTAATTTATGTACTTACTGATATTATATTTTTTGAAATATAGGGGTCATTGGACCCCACAGTACCCAGGTAAAAACATTGGATTAGACCGTATTTTGGTGGAATTTAGACGAACAAATAAGTCAAATGTATGGTAATCAATTGGGGTGGCATCAAGTAAAATACCTTAAGCATAAAAAATTTGTTCATACGTTTTCTTTCATTTAATTGAGAAAAAGGAGAAAAAAATTTATTGTGTGGCAGTGCTTTCCCTCCATATTTAATCTATTTAAGATTTCAATCTAACAAATTTCAGGTATTTCTTTCTATCCCTCTCGATTTGATTTTGATATTGTATTTTCTCTTTAGTTTACCTGGTTTTGTGATCATGGTTGCTGGCTGAATCAGAACTACGATACGGAATTTTGTTTTGAGCTTTCAAGCAAAGAATTTTGTAATTTAATAAGGTTTCGTTCATTGTTGTAAATATTTATATATATCACCTTTCAACTATTATTATTGAACATTTGCCTCTCTAATATCACAATTCGGGTCGATTTCATATATGAAACTGTACACAATTGTACCACAACTGAGCTATTTTGTCTTTCGGTTTAATATCATAGAGAGAGAAAGGTTATGGTTTTGTAAAAGACATGGTCAAAACGGTAATGCAACTTTGAAACGACAAGAGTGAAATGGATGATAGGATAGAGATAAAAAATGTCGTTTTCCATTCAATGAAGTTTTTTTTTGAAAATTTTATTTGTGTTGTCTCAGGCATCTTCTAATGCATATAGGGGCAAAAACAAAAGAAGGAAAGCTAGCCATATCTTGGTAAAGTATTCGGGTCCTTCATATTCCGATCTACCTAGGAATATTTTTGAAAACATCTTAGTTAGGTTGTATATCAAGAAGATATCTGTATGCAAATGCGTGTGCAAAACTTGGTACGATCTAATTTCAGATCATGAATTCGCAAAGCTCCATTTTGATCAAGCTTAAGATTATCTTTTGATTCGAGCGTTCAAATTTACAGACCTATCAAGAATGTTTTATCTCGTGCAGCTTGAGGAAGATGATTTCGAGCTCAAGCTTTACTGTCATCATACTTTACAAGAGGGCAAGCTTAGATGTGTCCGTACCAAATTCAAACTTCCACTGCACAACCTCGAAATGATAGTTAATGATAAAAATATTGGCGAGTTAACCAAGAAGTGTGAGTTAGAGGGGAACAATGGTTTGAAGCTAAATATGAAAGATCACAAGTATAGGATTGCCAATTCATGCAATGGCTTTCTTTGCTTGTTTGAACCGTCTAATAACAATCCTGCTATAGTTTGCAATCCAGTTACAGGTGAATTTATAAATCTTCCAGAACAGAGGACGATCAAAGATTCTGGCATACTTGATACTGCATGCGGTTTAGGTTTTAGTCCCCTGACTAACCAATATAAGGTGATAAGGATGTATAAATGCAATAGTGGTATGGCGGCTGAAATACATATGCTTGGCACAAAATCGTGGAAATACCTCAGCTTTTTTCCATTTATAGTGCACACGTTTACCATAATGACTTATTTTAATGGGTGCCTCTATTGGTGTTCTTATGAAAGATGTTACGTAATTTTTTATGACATGGAGAAGGACTGCTTTGGATCATTTTCACCACCGCCGTTATCCAAGGTTTCTTATCGAAATGGCATGTTGAGAATAGCATTATTAAGGGGAGAACTCTGCTTGTCCGAGTCTTTCGGTAATGATCGTATTGATTTTTGGGTGATGAAGGATTGTGATGGAAAAAAGAATTAGAATAAAATGTTGTCCATTAACATGAATGGTTATGAAAGAGGGCCTTGGGGCTCATATAAACCTATTCAGCACTCGAATAACGGGGCATTGTTGATATATAAACATGTTCTTTTGTATCATAATCCGAAGAAACTTGTATATAGATTTTTGAAGGTCCGTGGGACGCAAGCAAAAGTCGAAGCAATTTCTTATATACCAAGCTTTTTTGGCTCAAAGATGTTGTGTCAGGACAAAATACGAAAGTTCTTAATGTTAGCTCAAGGTATTACTCTCATCATCTTTTTTGCTATTTTATGGTTCTAAATAGATATATTGCTGCAAATGATAAACGTGAATTCTGATTAGGCTTATAATGGCGAATAACCTCTGCATATGAATTATTTTGCAATGTGTTTGTTTGACATTTTGATTAGGAGCTTACCATTTATGAATTTGTTGCGTAGATGTGGAGAGTTGAAGCTTTATAAATAGGGCAAAAGAGTTTCTATTGTTTGGAAGGTACTGGGTATGATGACGAATTGGAAGATTATTTGTAATCAAAGTTGCTTGTGGAATTTAATTAAGTTTAGGATTAATATTTCAAGTACATTCTTAAGCTGCATTTGTATTTGTTAAGCAAGTTTTAAGGAATTAGTAATTTTGGTTGTATGCATTTAATCTAAATAGTTTTCTTATTAAAAAATGAAATAAAAATAGAACAAAAATGTAAAGTTAATGCTTGGCTATTAGTAACAAATAATATTGTTCATATATTAGCCAACGCAGGGTCGGCCCTGGCATAAATTAGAGGTGCACCGGCTTAAAACCTAAAATAAAATGAGGCTTATAATTTCTTATTTAATATAGTCCATTTACTAATTTCGTCTAGGGTCATCGAAATATTAGGACCCACGTGAGCCTTGGTATACTATCCAAATCCTCTTTCAAACAACAAAAGTATTAATGCTCACACCGTTCCCATAAATACATAACTAGAGTGCTTTTACTTTAACATTTTTTTCATAATAAAATAAATATTATAATTAATGCAATTTCCATATACTCAATCATTATTAGTAGTATGATTAATATGTTTTCATAACAAAATATTTTTAACTTTTTCCATAAGTTCTTTTTTATTGTAAGACATGCACATTGTTTCTTCCTTTTACGTTTTCTTAGTTATGGATTCAAAATATATTTCCTTTCATTCCATTATTTCTCAACCAAAGAAAGAAATCATAGCCACACCAATGAAAATATAAAAACTACAGCAATTGAAGAACAATTTTAGGCACACAAGCAGCAAAGTCTTAAATATTCATATATCCTTTGAAGTATATTTCTTATTTATTCTCACAAATTCTGATCATTATTAAAATAAATTATAAAAATATCCCACATGTCTCTAATCGAGTTTAATGTCCATTATATTATTTAAAAACAATAAGGTTTCATGCTACGCCACGATGTGACATGCTTGCAACTGCCCGGATTGTATCATAATAGGATTTTTCCCAAATATTCAATGCTTGGAATATTAATTATTTAAAATTTAATGTTTGAAACTGAGAAATGATAACTTTTTTTAGAAAAAAAAAATTATAGATAAATTACTGAAGGGCGTGAAGTACGGCACATATGGATTATTTTCTTTACTAATAAGGTTGGTACAAGGGTTGGTTAGAGTGGTAGGCGACTTGGTATCGTTTAAGTAAGGTCTTGAGTTTGAGTCATAGTGAATGTAAAAAATCCTTATTAAGAAGCTCACCCACCACAGGCAGGTGCGCGGCCCGGATTGGATCTGGATGTAGTAAGAGCAAAGCTCCGGTGAACCAGATGGACACCTAAAAAAAGAAGGTTTGTCCAAGTAATAAGCGACTTGGTATTGCTTAAGCAAGATCTCGAGTTCGAGTCCTAGTGAATGCAAAAAATCCTTATCGGGAGACTCACCCACCACAGCCAGGTGCGCGCCCCGGATCGAATCTAAATGTAATCGGAGCAAAAATTCGGTGACCCAGATGGACAAAAAAAATGGATTATTTTCTTTTCTATTCTTAAATAAAAGGGGATGTTTTTTTTCCTTTTCATTTAATATAAAAAAGAAAAAACAGAGTGTGTCGTTGTACATTCCCTCCATTTTGTTAGACCCAATAATAAATTAGGAGAAAAATATTAGCAATAAAATAAAAGATATATAGATTTTTACATGGAAACTTCAAATGAATTAGAGAAAAATCACGGAACAAACTCCGAATAATTCTCCACTATAAAATAATAGTAGGTACACAAAGAGATTACAAAATAGTGGAACACAAGTGTTTCTCGAAACCTCACTATTTTCTCTCTTACCCAACTCTTAGGAACCCTTTTCCTAAGTCTCTCTGCACAGATTACATTTTTTATCTGTGTTTTTCACTTTTGCTCTACACATAATATGAGCAAAACCTCCTCTATTTATAGGAGATTTAAAACGCGTATGGCCGAATTGTGCAAAGTAATTTTACTGTACTGTGCGCTTTTTGAAAAACTCCTCTGCCGATATGCCTCCAGCCTCTTTGTTTGAATTACCTACAGCCTCTTTTTGGCTTTTCTTCTTTTTTTAATTAATTAATTCAATGGATCCCACAATAAGGAGGGACACCACTCAACAAATCTCCCCCTCCCGACTATATTGTGGGACTCTCCATCCCGGTTGCCTTGACACACTGATCAAACTTTTCTTTTAGAACGACCTTTGTCAGCATATCTGCAGCATTGTTGTTGGTATGAATCTTCTGCAACTTGAACTCGTTTTCTTCAATGGCAAGTCTAAGCCAATGATACCTTACATCAATATGTTTCGTTCGTGCATGAAACATAGTATTCTTGCTCAAGTCTAAAGCACTTTGACTATCACAATAAATTATGTATTCATCTTGTTGCACACCCAATTCTGTAAAGAATCGCTTTAACGAAAGCATTTCCTTTACTGCTTCCGCTTCTGCAACGTACTCTGCTTTGGTTGTTAATAACGAAACACACTTTTGTAACCGTGACTGCCATGAAATAGCTCCCCCTGAGAATGTAAATAAGTAACCCGATGTAGATTTTCTTTCATCAAGGTCACTAGCCAGATCTGCATCTGTGCAACCAACAAGTGCAGATTTTCTAACTCTAAAAGCTAAACATAACTTTGAAGTTCCTCTCAGGTATCTGAAGATCCATTTTACTTCTTCCCAATGTATCTTCTGGAGATTTGACATGAATCTACTCACAACTCCAACTGCATGAGCGATGTCTGGTCTCGTACACACCATCGCATACATTAAACTGCCGACCGCTGAAGATTATGGAACATTTGACATATCTTCTTTATTTTTCTCTGTTGAAGGGTAGGATTTCTTACTCAACTTGAAATGAGCGGCAAGTGGAGTGCTACCTGATTTAGCATTTTTCATATTGAATCTTTCTAATACTCTTTCAATATATTTTTCTTATGATAGCCACAGCCTGTGGGACCTTCGATCTCGAGTAATCTGCATTCCAAGAATTCGCCTTGCCGGTCCCAAATCCTTCATGTCAAACGCCTTAGACAAATCACACTTTAACTTACTAATCATTTTGGCATCTAGTCCAATAATTAGCATATCATCAACATATAAGAGAAGAATGATAAATTTTCCATGAGGGAATTTCTGGACATATACACATGGATCAGCTTATGTCCTCTTGTATCCTTGATTCACCATGAAAGAATCAAACTTTTTATACCATTATTGCGGGGCTTGTTTTAACCCATACAAACTTTTCTTCAGGCGAAAAACCGTGTCCTCCTTTCCCTTGACCTTGAAACCTTCTGGTTATTCCATATAAAAATCTTCTTCTAAATCCCCATGCAAGAACGCGGTCTTTACATCAAGCTGTTCTAACTCAAGGTTCAAGCTGGCTACAAGACCTAGCACAACTCGAATGGAACTCATTTTCAGACCTGGTGAAAAAATGTCATCAAAGTCAATACCTTTCTTTTGAGTAAAGCCTTTTACAACCGATCAAGCTTTGAATCTCACTAGGTTTCCATCATCTTTCTTCAGCTTGTACACCCATTGTTCTTAAGTGTTCTCTTCCATTTAGGAAGTTTCACCAGCTCGTACTCATTCTTCTTTAAAGAATTCATCTCCACCTGCATGGCCTTTATCCAACAATCTTTATCTTTACAAGATTGCACAACTTGGAAGCTTTTAGGCTCCCCCTCATTAGTGATTAAAATATAATCAAAACTAGAGTATTTTGTAGATGGTTTCCTTAATATAGGTTCTTCTTCTGGCAGAATGGGGTTCTCTGGCTCCCCCTGCTCAATACCCTCTTCATTCGTATCTTCATCTACAATTGTATCTTGATCCCTCACAACTGGCTCTTCTTCTCCAACTTGTCCTAATTGATGCATTCTTCTTTCTATGGCATCATCTGATAGAATTCTCTCTAGTGTAATATCGATAACACCGACACTTATAGATCTTTCACCGATGATATCATTCTCATGAAATACAACATCTCGGCTCTATACAATTTTATTTTTCTTCTGATCCCATAGTTTGTAGCCAAACTCTTCGTGTCCATAACAGACAAAAGTGCAAGGAACTGATTTATCATCAAGCTTTAGCCTTTGCTCTTTAGGAACATGCATAAATGCCTTGCAGCCAAATACCCTCAAGTGAGAGTATGAGATATTTCTACCTGTCCAGACCCTCTCTGGAACATCAAGGTCCAAAGGTGCTGAAGGTAGTCGATTGATAAGATAGACAATAGTATTGACAGCTTCTCCCCAAAATGAATTAGGTAACTTAGCCATTTTGAGCATGGATCTAACTCTTTTGACAATGGTACGATTCATTTGTTCAACAATGCTATTGTGTTGAGGTGTAACAGGAACTGTATTTTCATGCCTGATACCATATTGACTACAATAATCCTTGAACTCCTTGGAGATATACTCACCAACATTATCTGTGCGCAAACACTTCAATGGCACTCTAGTCTCCCTTTCCACCATCGCATGGAATTGCTGAAAGTGCTTGAATACTTGATCCGTTGTGTGCAGCAAATAAATCCATGTCTTCCTTGAGAAATCATCAATGAAGGTAAGAAAGTATAATCTTCCTCTAATGGATTCTGTATCCATAGGACCAAAAATGTCAGAGTGTACCAACTCTAACTTATTATTTCTCCTTCTAGAGCTTTTCTGAAATGAAACTCGATGTTGCTTCCCAAATAAACAGTGATCACAAGGGTTAAATTTTGCTTTGGTAGATGAGGAACTTCTTAGCCGGTATATTCAACCCTTTCTCACTAACATGCGCCAGTCGCCTATGCCATAAATTTGGTGAAGCATTATCTCCAACTGCATTCAGTTGACCCGCATATATTATTGCTTGCATTTTGTATAGTGAGTAATATAATCTTCTTTTAACCACCACCAACGATCCTTTGGTGAGTTTTCAATTTCCATAACCTATATGATTGTGATAACCTTCCTTGTCCAATACACTAACAGACAACAGGTTCAACCGAAGATCTAGAATGTGTCGCACATTTTTAAGTGTTAATATGCATCCAACACTTGTCTTCATGTAGATATCGCCGATTCCCACCATTTACGAGACACTATTATTTCCCATTTTAATAGTACTATAATCGCCGGCTTTATAGGTTATGAAGTATTCCCTTTTTGGAACACAGTAGCATGAGGTACCAGAATCTACAATCCACTCGGTATCTGCATCTCTAACATGACAACAATCTGCATCTTGAGATACTAAAGCCACCTCTCCATCTTCCATTGTAACTGTAGCAGATGTTTTTTTGTCATTATCATGACTTCAGTTTGTGTTCTCTTATTTAAAGAAACAACAGTTCCTTTTGAGATGACCCAGCTTTCTACAGTGGTAGTATGACCTCTTCTCCCGGTACTTAGATCTATTTCTCGATTTTCCATTCCCACGACCTCTACTCTTGCTTTGGCCCTTATTCTCTGTGACAAGGGCTTGTGAACTGGTACTGGCAATGTCCCTTCTATGAAGCTCTTCATTAAGTAGACTATTCTTTACCATAGACATTATTACCACACCATTTGGAGCTGAGTTACTCAATGATATGACAAGAGTATCCCAGTTATCTAGTAGAGTTCCCATCAAAAGACATGCTTGCATCTCATAATCCAAGCACATACCGGTGACTGCTAACTAACTTATGGATCCTTCAAAGTCGTTTAGGTGTTATGTGATTGATCGTCCCTCTGTCAGTTTCAAGTTCATGACTTTGCGAATTATGAAAACTTTTCCTTGAGCATTTTTAGCCTCATACATATCCTCTAGCTTCTTCTAGAGAGCTTTGCGATCTATTTCATTCCTCAAGTGGTTGTACAGGCTAGCATATATCCATTGGCGTATTGTACCCAATGTCTGCTTTCATATCCTTCGGCTTCAAGTCGTCACCCTCGATTGGATCGTACAGATCTTTGCAATTGAGGTAGTCCTCCATTCCGGATTTCCAAATTGAATAATTTGTATCCGTCAATTTGATCATTACACGCCATGGTGAAACTTTGAAAATGGCAAAAGTTTACTATTTACATGAATAGTGACCATATATGTGAATAGTACCGTATACCCAAATAGTACTTGTATATAAGAATAGTAAAAGTATACATCATCGTTTACTTAAATAATAACTATAGGAATACTATTCATAGAATGACCAAATATGAATAGTAGTATTCAAGTTACTATTTTACTATTCATTCAAATTGCTTTTCTGTGACGGTTTTTCGAACGGATTACGCCACCGGATTCGCTGTAATTTTCTCGTCATCGTGGTATATTTATTTTTGAAAAATATATCCATAGATTCTACTGATAAAATAACCTTCGACTCTGATACCACTTGTTAGGCCTAATAATAAATTACGAGAAAAATAATAGCAGTAGAATAAAAGACACGCATATTTTTACGTGGAAAATCCAAATGAATTAGGAAAAAACCACGGGACAAACTCCAAATAATTCTCCACTATAAAATAATAGTAGGTACACAAAGAGATTACAAAATAGTGACATATAAGTGTTTCCCAAAACCTCACTATTTTCTCTCTTACCCAACTTTTAGGAACCCTTTTCCTAAGTTTCCCTACACAAATTACATTTTTTATCTGTGTTTTTCACTTTTGCTCTACACATAAAATGAGCAAAACCTCCTCTATTTATAGGAGATTTAAAACGCGTATGGCCGAATTGTGCATAGTAATTTTACTGTGCACTTTTTGAAAAACTCCTCTGCCGACATGCCTCCAGCCTCTTTGTTTGAATTACCTGCGGCTTCTTTTTGGCTTTTCTTCTTTTCTTCTTTTTTTAATTGATTGATTCAGTGGATCCCATAATAAGGAGGGACACCACTCAACACATTTTTCATCTTCTTCAATCTAACTTTTTCGATCAAATCAGTTAAAAAAAAGTAAAACATTTACTTTTCATTACTTTCTTTCCCTCTCGATTCAATTTTGATATTTTATTTGCTCTTTATTTACTTGTTTGTTTCTTTTTAAATCGGTGGTTGCTAGCTGAAGCAGAACTAGGATAGAGAATTTCGTTTCGAGCTTTCAAGTAAAAAATTATGTAATTTAGGTTTTGTTCTTTCTTGTAAAGATTTGTACTATCACCTTTCCACTATTAGATTTGAACATTCGCATCAATACAATTAGAGAACAAATTCTCCTTTTGATATGAAGGAAAATGATCGAGATAGAGAAACAGAGAAATAGAGGGTGAAAGAGGCAGAAATTTGGGGGAGAATAGAACTACAATCTTCAATTAATTCCAAATCATGTTTACAAATCTATTAGGAGTACTCTTTTATACTAATTCTATGGAAACTTCTAGACTAACAATCCCTAACAAACTCAGATTTCTAGATATTGATTTTCCACACATCAAACCTCTCCCCTTAAGAATCTTGTCCTCAAGGTTCAATCAACCCCTATCAAGCAACGTTCTATGTAAAACCATTTCCAAAACAACAACTAGTACTACATAAAGCTCAATTGAGGAATTTTGTTGAATTTGGACCTTCTGCAGTTTGATTTCATAAACAAGTTTCTTATTCAATGGCTGCCAAAGCATAATTTCTCTGTCCAGAAATAGCTCGTAGCTTTCACCAATCAGTAGTGGCTTGAACTCAATGGTGATGGCCTGAAGCTCTGATTCTTCAACTTTGAGATGCTTGAGCTTGAAGACTTCATTAATTGGTGATTGGAGCTCAGATCTGTCGCCAATAAGAGGCTGAAGTTGGGGTTCTATTTGCAACTCTATAACTCGATGAAACAGAGTTTCCATCTCTTTTTCTTCTTCAGCTAACACCTCGGAGTATTTGGAGAGCTCTTCAGAAATCATAGCTGCAATCTTCAATAAATTCCAAATCATGTTTACAAATCTATTAGGAGTACTCTTTTATACTAATTCTACGGAAACTTCTAGACTAATAATCCCTAACAAACTCAGATTTTTAGATATTTATTTTCCACATATCAAACCTCTCCCCTTAAGAACCTTGTCCTCAAGGTTCAATCAACCCCTATCTAGCAACTTTCTATGTAAAACCATTACCAAAATAATAACTAGTACTACATAAAGCTCAATTGAGGAATTTTGTTGAATTTGGACCTCCTACAGTTTGATTTCATAAACAAGTTTCTTATTCAATGGCTACCAAAGTCTAATTTCTTCGTCCAGAAATAGCTCGTAGCTTTCACCAATCAGTAGTGCATTGAACTCAATGGTGATGGCCTGAAGATCTGATTCTTTAACTTTGAGATGCTTAAGCTCGAAGACTTCATCAATTGGTGATTGGAGCTCTGATCTGTCGCTGATAAGAGGCTGAAGCCGGGGTTCTTTTTGTAACTCTGTAACTTGATGAAATAGAGTTTCCATATCTTTTTCTTCTTTAGCTAACACCTCAGAGTATTTGGAGAGCTCTTCAAAAATCATAGCTGCAATCTTCAATTAATTCCAAATCATGTTTACAAATCTATTAGGAGTACTCTTTCATACTAATTCTATGGAAACTTCTAGACTAACAATCCCTAACAAACTCAGATTTTTAGAGATTTATTTTCCACATATCAAACCTCTCCCCTTAAGAACCTTGTCCTCAAGGTTCAATCAACCCCTATCTAGCAACTTTCTATGTAAAACCATTACCAAAACAACAACTAGTACTACATAAAGCTCAATTAAGGAATTTTGTTGAATTTGGACCTCCTGCAGTTTGATTTCATAAACAAGTTTCTTATTCAATGGCTGCCAAAGTGTAATTTCTCTGTCCGAAAATAGCTCGTAGGTTTCACCAATCAGTAGTGCGTTGAACTCAATGGTGATGGTCTGAAGCTCGCAATCTTCAAACTCAACTCATTCATTGATTTTTCCCTTATTTTCTTCATATCGTTTTCGAACTCCTTGAATTTGAGAGATAAGAAGCTCTCAATTTCAGCCATTGTAGAAGCCGCTATTACCGAAGCAAAGATCTGAGGAAATACTGCTCTGGTACCAAATGATATAAAGGGAAATGATCGAGATAGAGAAACAGAGAAATAAAGGGTGAAAGAGGCAGAAATTTGGGGGAGAATAGAACTACAATCTTCAATTAATTCCAAATCATGTTTACAAATCCATTATGAGTACTCTTTTAAACTAATTCTACGGAAACTTCTAGACTAACAATCCCTAACAAACTCAAATTTCTAGATATTTGTTTTCCACATATCATCTTTAGCCAATGATATAGAAAAAATACAAATTAGGTTTACTCCTGCATAAGACGAAAATTTTATTTTGATGTTTTTGGTTAATTTGTTGATTCATGATGTTTTACTTAATTTATATTGCAAATTGTACAAAAATGAGGGAGCTATTTTAGGTTCTGTTTACAAATTCCCTATTAGTCCGTGTCTCATATTAAATGTAACACCCTCTTTATAGGGAGCGCCACAGTAACTATAATCACCCATTAAATAACTCTACTCCACTATATAAGGTTCAATACTTATAGATTTAATATGTACAAATACAAATATAATGTTTCCAACTCCAAATTATTCTCCAAATATTTCTCAATGCCACTTTACATTTCTCACACTATCTAGTACATGCCATTATTCTACAAACCATAATATTACATTAAAATATAAATCCACCTCAAGTCTTTCCTTATTTGCTCTTCAAGCTGATCCACTTATACCACTTTAGTCCAAGCTATCTATAAATCTCCACCTACGTGTAGAAAAACAACTACACGCTAAGCAATTTGCTTATTGGTGTCCATAAAAGAAATACAATAACTTTGAACATTTTTTTAAAATAGAAACAAAGTATATTTATAAGTCAAAAACAAATTAACTAACTTTATGGAACCAAATCACAAAACTTATATAGTAATCCTTTCAAAGTACAATCAAATTTGTATCCAATTTTTCCAAACACTTTAACCACATATTGTCCAAAGCAAAGAAGTCCTGAATAACGGTAAAATGGATACGGGAGCGGACAAGCCCGAAGCCGAAGCTTCAAAATCAATATATCAGTCAAGCCCGAAGCCAAAGCTTCAAAATCAATATATCGGTCAAGCCCGAAGCTGAAACTTCTATATCAATATATATATATATCATAATATCGGCCAAAGCCCGAAGCCAAAACTTCAATTGTTTGTACAGTACTGTGCCCCCTTTTATTGGCGCCAATCTACCCTGGCCTGTATTCTACTCGTTTAATAAAGGCAATAAATCAAAGTAATACCTTACAAATTCTAGTATAAACCATCAATCATAATTCAACATAACTTCAATAATTAAGAAATCCAAATCCCAAATTTTTAAGCATCAAACTTCAATTAAAACTCAATAAAATCAATATTCATACTTTCTAGAATTTTTCCAGGTTTCGTAACCTGACTTCCCCTGCATTTTTTACTATTAAAACATCATCCAATCGAAGAACTTTCTTCCAAACATAATTATCCACATGTCTCAGCTTTCTAAAACCACCAGAATCACGAAAATCCAAATTGTGTAACCAAAGTTATAATCAAAATACTAAATAGTGTACAAAGTTGAGATTTTCCAAAAAATAGATTTCATGACTCAACTTCAAATGAAAATTTCACATTGAAAACGAATGAAATTCAACAAGGTTCCTTCTGAACATATATTTCTTACTTTCTGTAGATATCAATAGAATTAAGAATCATTCAAATCAGAGTAATATAACAAGAGAAAACATTAAAACAAAATAGGGATACAAATCTGAAAATTTTTCCGAAAAACCGAGAAATCAAAATTTGAGACACAAACATTTTTCTATGCACTTTCTAGCTCTCTTCTACCTCTTTTGCCTTTAATTTACTTGCACTAGCTTCCTCTACAATAGCCACATATAATTCTATCAAGATACTATATAAATAAACTTCCTAATACCATAAATATGCTTAATCTACCATGGATTCTACTAATTAAGCTTTAATTTCATCCAAAATCACTCACCTCAAATTCGGGTTACTATTCATCAGAATCTTAACATCTGAAATCCTCCTCTTATAGTCTTGATTCACTGAAATTGATGATGATAGAGGGCTTAAGGATCGATTTCTAACAAGAATTTGAAGTTGAATCGAAGAAATCGGAAGTTTTTAGATTATGGAAAATTTGGCAAAGCATAGGAAGAGAGAAAAATGGAGAAGAAGATATACATATATATATCTTCTTCTCCATTTTTCTCTCTTCCTATTCTTTGCCAAATTTTCCATAATCTAAAAACTTCCGATTTCTTCGATTTCTCCTGCATATCCATTCCAATTTCCTATAATGCCCTTGAACAAATAATTAAATGCCCAATTCATCCCTCTAAATTAATTAACTCTTATTTCCTCATGTCTTATATCCAATAACAATAATAACAATAAAAATAATTTCCATGATATTTTAATACCATAGTAATTTATTATAAGCAAATTTTGGAATTTCGGTTCGTTACAAGTCTCCCCCTCTTATGAATTTTCGTCCCTGAAAATTATCTGAAAACAATGGTGGATATTGAGTTTTCATTGTATCCTCCGGTTCCCAAGTTGCTTCTTCAACCTTATGATTCCTCCAAAGTACTTTTACCAATGGAATAGACTTGTTTCTCAATTGTTTAACCTCTCTCGCTAAGATTTGTACTGGTTCCTCTTCATACGTCATGTTGGGTTCGATTTCTACGACATCAGGAGATAATGTATGTGATGAATCTGATCTGTATCTCCTTAACATCGACACATGGAACATATTATGAATTTTGTCGAGCATCGGGGGTAGCGCTAACCGATAAGCTACCGGTCCAACCTTCTCTATAACCTCATATGGGCCAATGAATCTCGGACTGAGCTTGCCTTTCTTGCCAAATTGCAGGATTTTCTTCCAAGGAGATACTTTGAGAAATACTTTATCCCCCACTTCATAAGTAATATCTTTTCTTTTTAGATCAGCATAAGACTTTTGTCTATCCGATGCAGCCTTCAATCTCTCTTGAATAAGTTTTACCTTCTCCTTTGTCTCCTGAATCAAATCCACTCCCACAATCTTGTTTTCACTAAGCTCGGTCCAATGTAATGGAGTTCAACATTTTCTTTGATACAATGCTTCATATGGAGCCATTTTTATGCTTGACTGATAGCTGTTATTATAGGAAAACTCCATGAGGGACAAATACTTATACCAACTTCCTTCAAATTCAATGATACAACTTCTCATCTTGTCTTCCAACACCTCATTTACTCTTTCAGATTGACCATTTATTTGAGGATGAAATGAAGTACTGAAATGAAGTTTACTACCTAAGGCTTCTTATAACATCTTCCAAAATCTCGAAGTAAATCTTGGATCTCGGTCCAAAATGATTGAAACAGGCACTCTGTGTAGTCGCGCTATCTCATCTACATATAACTAAGCCAACCTATCAAGTGAATAATCCATCCTAGCAGGAAGAAAGTGGGCAGACTTTGTCAATCTATTTACAACAACCCACACTGCATCATGTTTCTTCTGTAGAAGTGGTAAAGACGTCACGAAGTCCATTGTGATTCTTTCCCATTTTCATTTTGGAATTATTATTAGTTGCAACAATCCAGAAGGAACTTGATGATCAGCTTTCACCTATTGACAAGTTAGACATTGAGCAACATAGTTAGTAATGTCTTTCTTCATCCCATTCCTCCAATAATGGCTCTTCAAATTTGGTACATCTTGTTTGCTCCTGGATGTATCGCATAAGGACTACTATGCTCCTCATATAGGATGTTCTTCTTTAATTCTTCATTGTTTGGCACACATAGTCTATCTTTATAATATAGACACCAATCTTCTCGAACCATATAGTCGTCAATGATACCTACTTGTGTCCTTGCTCGAATGACCTTGAAGTCATCATCTTCATTTTGTGCTTGCTTAACATGTTGTAGTAATACAGGTTAAATCTTCAATTCTGCAATTAAGGCTCCATCGCTGGTAAGAGCTAACCCTGTATTCATAGCCCTTAATGCCATTATTGTCTTTCTACTGAGAGCATCCGCTACTACATTACCCTTTCCTGGATGGTAGTCAATAAGACAATCGTAATCTTTAATGAATTCCATCCACCTTCTCTGTGTTAAATTCAACTCCTTCTGTGTTGGCAAATATTTCAAGCTTTTGTGAATTGTGTAAATATAACATTTTTCTCCATAAAGATAGTGTCGCTAAATTTTCAAGGCAAATGCTATTGTCCATTTCCAAATCATGAGTAGGATAATTCCTTTCATGATTCTTCAATTGCCTGGAAGCATAGGCAATCACTTTTCCTTCTTGCATCAAAACACACCCAAGACCACTATGAGAAGCATCACTATAGATTATAAAGTCTTTTCCAGGCTCTGGTTGGGTAAGGATGGGTGCTTTTATCAACATCGCTTTCAACTTCTCAAAACTTTCTTGACACTTGTGATTCCACTCAAATTTTGCATTCTTTTGAAGTAGTTTCGTCAATGGGGAAGCATTGACTGAAAATCCCTTCACAAATCTTCTATAATACCCTGCTAAACCAATGAAACTTCTGACTTCTGTAGGGTTCTTTGGTGGTTTCCATTCTACAACTGCTTCTATCTTTTTAGGATCCACTTTAATTCCTTCTGCAGAAACAATATGGCCTAAGAAAGAAACTTCTTCAAGCCAAAACTCACGTTTGCTAAGTTTAGCGTATAATTTATTTTCCCTCAAAGTTTGGAAGACTATTTGCAAATGTTGATCATGCTCTTCCCGTGACTTAGAATACACCAAAATATCATCAATGAAAACCACTACAAACCTGTCTAAATATAAATAAGAGACACGGTTCATAAGGTCTATAAATGCTGCTGGTGCATTAGTTAGACCAAATGGCATCACAAAAAATTCATAGTTCCCATATCTGGTTCGAAAAGTCGTCTTTGCAATATCATCATCTTTCATTCTCATCTGATAGTAACCCGATCTCAAATCAATCTTGGAGAAGTATTTGGAACCCTTGAGTTGATCAAATAAGTGTTCAATCCTTGGCAATGGATACTTGTTCTTCACTGTCAATTTATTCAACTCCCGGTAATCAATACATAATCGGAGCGACCCATCTTTCTTTTTAACAAACAACACTGGTGCACCCCATAGGGATATACTCGGGCGTATGAATCCTTTGTCTAACAATTCTTGCAACTGAATCTTCAACTCTTTTAGTTTAGCAGGGGCCATTCTGTATGGTGCTTTGGATATTGGTGTGGTACCTGGCAATACTTCAATTGCGAATTTTACCTCTCTTTTTGGTGGCAACCCCGGTAGTTCTTCTAGAAATACATCAGGAAAATCACATACTACAGGAATTCTGCAATTCTTACTCACCTTTCTTTAATTCTAGAGCGAAGATTAGGTAGGCCTGACATCCCTTCCTAACTAGCCTTTTTGTCTTCATAAAAGAATTTATATTATAGAGATAATCTGATCTTTCCCCCGCGATAACTATTTCTTCTCCATCAAAAACTTGAAGTGACATTCTTTTGTTTTTGCAATCCACCACAGCTCGATGTTCCGATAACCAATCCATTCCCAAGATAACATCGAAATCTCGAAAAGGTAACTCAATTAAATTTGCATGGAAAAGTTGATGTTGAATCATAATAGGGCAATTCATATACACTGTGCTTACTATCACACTGTGTCCTAAAGGATTAGTCACTTCAATATTTTCTCCTAATTCTTCTACATGCAACCCTTTCTCTTGTGCTAGTGCAGTACATATATATGAATGAGATGAACCAGGATCTATCAAAGCATAAACATCGTGATTAAAGAATGAAAATTTACCAATAATAACTTCAGTAGATTCCCAAGTCTTAGGCCCTCGGATTGCATAGTTTCACGCCATTCCTCCTGATCTACTATTCTGCGGTGCTTGTTGAGCCACATTATGTCAACTTGAACCATTAGCATTTCCTCTTCCCCTTCCTCTTCCACCTTGCATTGTAGGAGTAGGAACTACTGTAGGTGCAGATGTACTTATCTGTCTTTAAGGACAATTTGCAATCAAATGTTCCCTCGAGCCACATTTAAAGCAGACTCTACCTTTTCCCCAACATTCCCCTGTATGCATCGTTCCACAATTAGAACATTGTGGAATATTTCCTCTGCCTTTACCTGAAGGTACACTAGCTGCTGACCCCATACTTATAGTTTTTCTCGGTGAAAACCCTCTGAAATGAGATTATGTTTGCTCTGATGTTCCCTTTTGTTTCTTACTTGGAGATTCTGAACTAGCTGGACCCTGCGATCCCTTTTAAAATCTAGACCTTTTTACTATTCTTTGTTGTATATCTAAATTGATCTTCTCAATACCCGTAGCAGCATCAACCAAGTCATTGAACACTCTAATCTTTTGTACAAGTAAATGCACTCTAATTTCATCATTCAGCCCATACTCGAATCTCTTACATCGCCTCACTACACTGTCAACGATATCACGAGCATACCTCTCGAGTTTGAGGAATTGAACTTCATATTCTGATACAGACATTCTTCCCTATCTCAAAGACAAGAACAATTTCATCTGCTCATCCTTGAATCATTCACTAACGTACTTCTTATCGAATTATTCCAAGAAAAGACCCTAGGTGATTTCTCCAGGTTGCCTTTCTCTCACAATATTATCCCACCACCTCCTAGCTTGTTCTTTGAGTAGACCTTGCACACAGTCTAATCTCTCTTCATCTGTAAAATGAAGCCTAGTCATACACCATTTAGTATAATCAAGCCAATCTTCTGCAAATGTTGGATTCACTGTATCCCCTTTGAAGTCATCAGCCGAAAGCTTCTTGATTCTTTCAAGAGGAGTTCTCTCCTCTCTTCTTTAAATGTGAGGTACTATAGAAACTTGAGGGATTTGTATGTTTTGTAGTACTTGTGTGATTACTTCAACAGTCATATGCTGAAGTAAAGTAGCTTGTGCTGGAGTAGGTTGTTCAGGAAAGCCATGAACTGGTGGAGGTTCACGTCTTTGTTCATCCCCTTGTCTAATACGGACCGTACTCTCAGCATCCTCTTCCTCGCTCTGTTTGTGACTACTACTACCCATAACTTATTCTTGAAAATTAGACCAAAGTGGATCAAACAACTAACATATCATATTTATATCCTAAATGGCATGTACATACTAGTCCTAGAATCGCCTAAACCTCGCTCTAATACCAACAAGTGTAACACCCCCTTTATAGGGAGCGCCATAGTAACTATAATCACCCATGAAATAACTCTACTCCACTATATAAGGTTTAATACTTATAGATTTAATATGTACAAATACAAATATAATGTTTCCAACTCCAAATTATTCTCCAAATATTTCTCAATGCCACTTAACATTTCTCACACTATCTAGTACATGCTAGTATTCTACAAACCACAATATTACATTAAAATATAAATACACCTCCAGTCTTTCCTTATTTGCTCTTCAAGCTGATCCACTTATACCACTTTAGTCCTAGCTATCTATAAATCTCCACATACGTGTAGAAAAACAACTACACGCTAAGCAATTTGCTTAGTGATGTCCAAAAAAGAAATACAGTAACTTTGAACATTTTTTTAAAATAGAAGCAAAGTATATTTATAAGTTAAAAACAAATTAACCAACTTTATGGAACCAAATCACAAAACTTATATAGTAATCCTTTCAAAGTACAATCAAATTTGTATCCAATTTTTCCAAACACTTTAACCACATATTGCCCAAATCAAACAAGTCCTGAATAACGGTAAAATGGATACGGGAGCGGACAATCCCGAAGCCAAAGCTTCAATATCAATATATATATATATATATATATATATATATATATATATATATATCGCCAAAGCCCAAAGCCAAAACTTCAATTGTTTGTACAGTACTGTACCCCCCTTTATTGGCGCCAATCTACCCTGACCCGTATTCTACTCGTTTAATAAGGGCTATAAATCAAAGTAACATCTTAAAAATTCTAGTATAAACCATTAATCATAATTCAACATAACTTCAGTAATTAAGAAATCCAAATCCCAAATTTTTAAGCATCAAACTTCAATTAAAACTCAATAAAATTCATATTCATACTTTCTAGAATTTTTTCAGGTTTCGTAACCTGACTTTCCCTGCATTTTTCACTATTAAAACATCATCAAATCGAAGAACTTTCTTCTAAACCTAATTAGCCACATGCCTCAGCTTTCTAAAACCACAAGAATCACGGAAATCCAAATTGTATAACCAAAGTTATGATCAAAATACTACACAGTGTTCAAAGCTGAGATTTTCCGAAAAACAGATTTCATGACTCAACTTGAAACGAAAATTTCACATTGAAAACGAACGAAATTCAACAAGTTTCCTTCTGAACATATATTACTTACTTTCTGTAGATATCAATAGAATCAAGAATCATTAAAATCAGATTTATATACAAGAGAAAAAAATTAAAACAAAACGTGGAATCAAATCTGGAAATTTTTCCAAAAAACCGAGAAATCGAAATTTGAGACACAAACATTTTCCTATGCTCTTTCTAGCTCTCTTCTACCTATTTTACCTTTGATTTACTTGTACTAGCTTCCTCTATAACAGCCATATATAATTCTATCAAGATATTGTATAAATAAACTTCCTAATACCATAAATATGCTTAATCTACCATGGATTCTACTAATTAAGCTTTAATTTCATCAAAAATCACTCACCTCAAATTCGGGTTACTATTCATCCGAATCTTAACATCTGAAATCCTCCTATTATAGTCTTGATTCACTGAAATTGATGATGATAGAGGGCTTAAGGATCGATTTCTAACAAGAATTTGAAGTTAAATCGAAGAAATCAGAAGTTTTTAGACTATGGAAAGTTTGGTAAAGCATAGGAAGAGAGAAAAATGGAGAAGAAGATGAAGGGATACGCAGGAGAAGGAGATGATTTTGTAGTATAAAAAAAGGCCTATGGCCTTAGTTAAAATCACACCAACAAAGCCTTTCTCATCTCTAAGGCACTTGTTCTTCTTATTCCTTTTCTTTGTAATATTTTGTTATAAAATTAATTAGGTATTATAATTTTAGTGTTTCCTCTTTATTTTATTTTAGCAGTAGTTTTAGTTTGCTAATAGTTTCCGCAACAATTGGTATGACAGCATTGGTTTTAGGAAAAATTAGTATGCTCTGTGCGATGTAGGTGTACTACAGTCGGCACATCCGAAAGTTTTTTCTAATTTTCAGGCCTGTTGTCTAGTTGGAATTTAGCAAATTTAAAATTATTGTTAAAATAATCTTTCGGTGAAATCTAGAATAATAATAGTATACTGTCTCGAGTAACTCAAAAAATTCTATCACCAAGCGATAAGAGCCTAAGGAAATTGGTGTTTAACTGAGACCGTTTGTGACTCGACCAATTACCTGGGAATTTTTCTAGCCCTTGAGTAATATTATTATTTATGATTTTAAGGTTTGAGCTGAAATGGAAGAAGATAATCCATTCGAAAAGATATCCACTTCGAATACTTCTTCAAGTATTCTTCAGAGGGCCGCTGGAGTAAATTCCTGATTAGTGGTGGAAATTTTCGATGGAAGTGGCCATTTCGGCATGTGGCAAAGTGAGGTTCTAGACGTATTATTTTAACAAGGTCTAGATATTGCTGTTGAAGGAGAGAAACCAAATGAAATGGGAGAAGGAGAATGGAAGACCATCAATCAACTGGCTTGTGGTATAATTCGGTCATGTTTATCTAGAGAATAGAGGTATGCATTTTTCAAACAAACCTCTGCTAGAAAACTAATGACGGCACTAGAGGAGAAGTTCTTGAAAAAGAGTCGTCAGAACAAGCTTTACATGAAGAAAAGGCTATTCCGATTCACTTACATTCCTGGTACCCCAATCAATGATCACATCACCAGCTTCAATCAACTAGTTGCTGATTTGTTGAACCAAGATGTGACATTTGAAGATGAGAATCTTGCCTTAATGTTGTTGGGATCTCTTTCGGAGGAGTTTGAGTTCCTTGAAACAACTCTACTCGATAGGAAGGCTGCTGTAACTCTCAATGAAGTTTGTGGAGCTTTGTACAGCTATAAATTAAGGAGGAAGGATAAAAGGGAAAGCTCAAATGGAGCTATCAAGGTTTTGATTGTTAGAGGACGCCAGGGGAACCAGGCGAAAGGAATGAAGCAACGATCGAAGTCAAAATAGAAATTGGAGAAAGATGAATGCGCCTTTTGTAGTGAAAAGGGGCATTGGAAGAAAGATTGTCCTAATCTAAAAAAGAAAGGCCAATCTGACAAGGGAAAGATTATTGCAGTAGCTGAGTATGACAATAACTTAGATTGTTCACTTGCTCTTTTGACTTCTACCAACTCTTCTAGTGTTTGGCTTCTTGATTTAGGATGCAGTTATCATACGTGTCCTGATCGAGAATGGTTCTATGATTTTAAAGAACTAGAAGATGGTGTTGTCTACACAGCAAATAATTCCCCTGTCACCACACATGGGGTTGGTTCCATTCGATTGAAAAACCAAGATGGATCAATCAGAACATTGAAGGAAGTTCGCTATGTGTCAGATTTATCAAAGAATCTTATTTCTGTGGGAGCCCTAGAAGAAAAGGGTTTTAAAGTTCAAGTAGAAAATGGAGTAATGAAGATCATTTATGCTGCATTGGTGGTGTTGAAGGGAGTCTGAAAGAATAATAGGTTGTACCACTATCAAGGTACTACTGTTATCGAAACTACAATAGTGGCTTATAATGATGAGAAAGAATTGGAAGCATCCAAATTATGGCATATGCGCTTGGGGCATGCTGGTGAAAAATCCTTGAATCTTCTAGTAACATAAGGATTATTGAAAGATGTCCAGGCTTGCAAATTGGACTTTTGTGAGCATTGTGTCAAAGGGAAAAAGACAAGGGTGAAATTTGGAACTGTGATCCATGATACTAAAGGTATTCTAGACTATGTTCACTCTGATGTGTGGGGGCCTTCCAAGACGGTATCACTTAGAGGGAAGCACTACTATACCACCTTCGTTGATGATTTCTCCTGGCGAATTTGGGTGTATACTAAGAAGACTAACGATGAAGTGCTTGGAATTTTTCTTAAGTGGAAAAATATGATGGAAACTCAGAAGCATTGAAAGATCAAGCATCTTCGAACAGATAATGGTGGAGAGTACATAAGTGATCCATTTAAGAAAGCCTGTGATGATAGCGGTATTATTAGGCACTTCACAGTCAGGCATATACCACAACAAAATGGAGTGGCTGAAGGTATAAACCGAACCTTACTAGAGAAAGTTCAATGTACGTTGTCCAATGCTGGTTGGGCAAGCAGTTTTGGGCTGAAGCTGGTACATATGCGAGCTATCTCATCAATCGCCTACCTTCTAGTGCTATTGATGGTAAAATACCACTCGAGAAATGGTCTGGGAAACCTGCTACTGACTATAATTCCTTACGTGTGTTTGGTTCCACTACTAATTTTCATGTGAAGGAATCAAAGTTGGATCCTCGTGCAAAGAAAGCAATTTTCTTGGGGATGACTTTAGGAGTAAAAGGGTATCGTCTTTGGTGCTTAGAGACCAAGAAGATGATCATCAGCCAGGATGTTACCTTTGATAAATCTACCATATTAAGAAAGGTGATAATAGAACAGACAGTTGGTACTCTGAAATAGGTGGAGTTTGAAAGGTAGATCGTTACTCCAACAAATGATGAAGATGTAGAAACTCCAATGGTAGATGAGGAGTCTGATGAGGAAGAGGTTCAAACCCAAGAACCTTCACAGCAACTTGAACTAATTGCATTGAGAAAGCCAAAAAGAATAGTAAGAAAGCTTGCTCGCTATATTGATATGGTGGCTTTTGCATCTCCAATTGCAAATGACGACATCCCTACCACTTACAAAGAAGCAGTCAAAAGTTTAGAAGAAGATAAGTGGATGAATGCCATGATTGAAGAAATGCAGTCCCTACAGAAGAATTAGACATGGAAGTTAGATGATCTTCCAAAGGGAAAGAAGGTAATTGGGTGCAAATGGGTCTATGCAAAGAAAGATGGATTTCCTAATGAGTCTAATGTTCGCTACAAAGCAAGGTTGGTAGCTAAAGGCTATGCTCGGACGGAGGGAGTTGATTACATTGAAGTGTTTTCTCCAGTTGTGAAACACTCTTCCATCCATATTTTATTGGCTTTGGTAGCACAGTTAGATCTGGAACTAGTTCAAATGGATGTAAAAACAACATTTTTACATGGAGACTTAGAGAAAGAAATCTAAATGGTTCAGCCTGAAGGATTCAAAGTTGCTGGAAAAGAGAACATGGTTTGTAAACTTGAAAAATCATTGTACGGATTAAACCAATCTCTGAGGCAGTGGTACAAGCGATTTAACAAGTTTATGTTGAGGCAGAAGTACACAAGAAGCAAATATGATCATTGTGTGTATTTGCATAAGCTACAAGATAAATCTTTTATATATCTTCTTCTATATGTTGATGATATGCCGATAGCTTCCAAGAATTAAGAGGAAATTGAGAAGTTAAAATCTCAATTAAATGAGGAATTCAAAATGAAGGATCTTGGCGAAGCAAAGAAGATTCTTGGCATGGAGAAAAGTAAAGATAGGAATGTGGGAAGACTTTTTTTGACTCAGAAGGAATATCTAAGAAGGGTATTGAAGCATTTTGGCATAAATAAGCAGTCAAAACCTATTAGTACACCACTTGCTTCTCATTTCATGCTCAGCGCAGCATTATCTCTAAAAGGTGCAGCATAGAAAGCACGTATGTCAAAAGTACCACATGCAAGTGCTATTGGTAACTTAATGTATGCTATGGTGTGTATAAGGCCTGACATTTCACATGCAGTTAGGGTTGTGAGCAGGTATATTCATAATCCTAGAAAGGAACATTGGCAAGCTGTGAAACGGATTCTACAGTATATTCTGAACATCATGGATGTTGGATTGGTATATCAGCAGGATAAAAACGGTCAATATGTAGTTGTGATTCCAACTATGCAGGTGATCTGGATAAACGTCGATCAACTACTAGTTATGTGTTCACCTTGGCAAAAGCACCAGTATGTTGGAGGTCTACATTATAGTCGATAGTTGCCTTGTCTATGATAGAGGCAGAATATATAGCATGTACAAAGGCTATAAAGGAGGTAATCTGGCTTCAAGGGTTGCTCGGTGAATTGGGTATTCAACAAAAGCATATAAAGGTGCACTGCGATAGTCAGAGTGTTATCATGTTAGCAAAGAATCAAGTTTACCATGCAAGGATGAAGCATATCGACGTTCTTTACCACTTTATATGAGAGGTTCTTGAAGAAGGTGGAGTTATAATCCAGAAGATTCAGACCACAGAGAATCCAGCTGATATGTTGACAAAGGTAGTAAACCTGATCAAATTTCAATATTGTTTGGATTTGATCAATACTGTCGAAACTTGAAGACTGCATTGGAAAACACTACACAAGATAAGAGATTGAAGATGTGGAACTTGTCAAGGTGGAAATTTGTAGGATTACCAAGTCCCACATTAGCAAAGTGAATAAAAAGGAAAATGGGAATTGTCCCACATTGCCAATTGTAAGGCATAAGAGCTGATTTTGTAGTATAAAAAAAGGCCTATGACCTTAGTTAAAATCACACCAACAAAGCCTTTCTCACCTCTAAGGCATTTACTCTTCTTATTTCTTTTCTTTGTAACATTTTGTTATAAAATTAATTAGGTAGTGTAATTTTAGTATTTCCTCCTTATTTTGTTTTAGCAATAGTTTTAGTTTGCTAATAGTTTCCACAACATTCGGGTCCTTTGTATTCGGATTTATCGAGGAATATTGTTGAAAATATCTTACTTAGGTTGTCCATAAAGAGGATATTTGTATGCAAATGTGTGTGCAAAACCTGGTACGATCTAATTTCAGATCCTAAAGTCTTAAAGCTCCATTTCGATCAAGCTCAAGTTTATCCTTTGATTCGAACCTCAGGCTTCACAGGCATTTCAAGAATGCTTTATCTTGTGCAGCCCGAGCAAGATGATTTTGAGCTTAAGCTTGGCTACTATCACACTTCACTGGAGAGTAAGCTTGGATGTGACTGTAATGTTAAGGTTAAACTTGATACCAAATTCAAACTTCCATTGCGTAACCTTGAAATGATAGTTAATGAAGAAAATGATGGCAATGGTTTGAGGCTGGATATGAAAGATCACAAGTATGGGATTATCAATTTGTGCAATGGCTTGCTTTGCTTGTCTGATATAGATACTAATGAACCTGTAATAGTTTGCAATCCAGTTACTGGTGAATTCCTAAATCTTCAAGAGAAAAGGAGGAAAGCCAGAGATACTGACAAACGCGATACTCGTTACGGTTTTGGTTTCAATCCCAAGACTAACTAATATAAAGTGACAAGCATATTTGCGCATTTAATCGACATACCAGGCAAGTGCAATTTTGGCATAGTGGTTGAAATACATATTCTGGGCGTAAAATCATGGAATACCTCGACTTTTTTCACTATACAACACACGAGCTAGCATTCCCTACTTGTTTGAACGGATATCTATTGGTATTATCATCAAAGAAATTGTATGATGTTTTTTGACATGGAGAAGGACTACTTTAGAACGTTTTCACCACTGTTATTTGATGAGATCGATGATGTGGCCCTTTGTGCTTAGGACTACTAGGGGGAGAGCTTTGCTCGACCGAGTCTTTTTACGATGATCATGTTGATATTTTTATGATGAAGGTTTGTGATGGAGAAATTGATTGGCTTAGATTGCCCTCCATTGACACGGATGGCGATGAAACATGGCTTTTACCCCCTTATGAACCTATTAAGTACTTGAATAATGGGGCGATGTTAATGTATATCTCTGACAAACAAACTTTCGTGTATCATAATCCAACGGAACCGGGATATAGATATTTGAAGATTCGAGGGATGCAATCAAAAGTCAAAGTGATTCCTCATATTCCAAGCTTAGTTTCACTCGAAGATGTCGTGTCTGGACTAAATACAACTACAGTTCTTAATGTTAGGTCAAGGTATTAATTTCTCTGATTATTTTTTGCTGGCTTATGATTCTAACTAAACGTATGATAAATGTGAATTCTTATAACGGCAAATAATGTCTGCAAATGAATTTTTTTCTCTATCTATTTTTGTTGTGTAGATGTGGAGAGTTGAAGCTGTATAAGGAGGGCAAAGGGATTTCTATTGTCGAATAGGAGGTTAATTCTTATTTTTGGGAACGACACATGTCTGATGTGGAGTTCGATTCTGAATAGCTTAGTTTTCAATTATCAGAAAAATGGGATGGACATTGTAGGCTGTAGCAGATGTGTTTTTTTGAATGTTTTGTTAACGTAGGCTTAAAAGGTCTTGTTTGTTCGATGGACATGTGTCGAAAAAATTAAATGTTTGCGTTTAAATTGTCCAGAAATGGTTTATTGCCATTTATCAAAGTACGAACGGATTAGAAAGATGAGACTAATTGGTTTGAATTCAATACTGCAGCTGCATAATGTTTTACTTGTTTTTTTATTGCACACATTGGTCTAGTCCGAAACCAAGGTAGAACTTGTATTTGTGTTAGAAAGGAAAAAGAATTAATAATGCTTGGAAAGAAAGTAAACTTGGAGAGAAAGAATGCTTGGGAATAAAGCATACTTGAGAATAAAGAATACTTGGAGAGAAAAAAAAATTAAGTGTAAATTAATTTACCCTATCTAGTTTACAAGTGTACTATAAATAGACTAGCATTGTACATCCTAAATCATCAATCAATACAAAAAATTCTTTCTCTCAAATAGCTTTTCTTAGATTCAATATTTCAAACATGGTATCAAGAGTGGGTTGAATGGTTCTAAGACCAATTTCGTGTCAAGTTTGATTGTCACCTATCAAACTTAACACCATGGCCAAAGATGATAGATCGTCATTGGTCATCAATCAACCAACTCGAAAATATCAGGCAACCAAGTCCAATGACTGTAGCACAATCAAACAATCTGAAGTCAGTAGTGAAAACCTAACAATTCAGATTACAAACTCAATCAAACAATCTTGAGAACAATGGAAGTCAAGTACTGCCGAGAAAAAAAGGGTATCTCATATCTGATAGATAAATCAAAACTCAAGTGCAGCCACTGCGGAATGACAAAGCATACAAAAGAAACGTGCTTTAAAATCCATGGATATCCCGATTGGTGGAATGAACATAAAAAGGAGCAGGCCACCAACAACAATGCAAACGATCAAGCAAGCATCAGTGGAGAAGAAGGCATTGGAGGTGCATTATTAGCCACGATAGACCTAACAAAAAATTCCTCATGGATTTTTTTATTATGGGGCCACCGACACTATAACCTTTGATGCAAGTGATATCAAAATCAAAACACAACCAATAAAGACACATGTTAAGGCAGCCAATGGAGGAATTATCTTTATAGAAGGAGCTGGATCTATTGAAATATCACCCACACTAAAATTATCAAATTGTCTTTATGTTCCATCATTATCTTATAAATTACTCTCTATTAGTCATGTGACAAAGGAACTAAATTGTATTGTACTAATGCATCCTACTTTTTGTATACTGCAGGACATCAGGATAGGATCGATTATTGGAAGGGGCACTGAGCACCAAGGACTATACTACGTGCATGAAGTTCCCAACACAGTACTGTAATGCTTGCGCATGGAACATTTGATAGAGAAGCTTGGCACTAGCATCGATGTTTGGGGCATCCATCCACAGGTTATTTACATCTTCTATTTCCCAAACTTTTTAAGTCAAATAATCTTTTACATTGTGAGACTTGTGTTTTGGCATAAAGCCACAGACAGACTTTCAAACCCAACAATACTAAAGTCGACGTACCCTTCTCGTTAGTGCATTCTGATGTGTGGGGTCTAACACCTATTATAGGTGGACAAAGTTTCAGATATTTCCTGATATTTGTTGATGATTGCACTCGTATGACATAGGTTTATTTTTTGAAAAATAAGACTGAAGTTGTTGATAAATTTATTCATTTCCACACTATGATCAAAATCCACTTTAACAAATCTATTCAGATTTTACGATCTGATAATGGGGGGGGGGGGGATTCTGTTAACTCAACCATGAAATTTTTTTTCAAAAGGAAGGATTAGTTCACCAAACTACTTGTCCCCATACCCTTAAGCAAAATGGAGTTGCCGAAAGAAAAAATAGGATCCTTCTTGAAATGACTCCTGCTTTTATAATTGAATCTCGAGTCCCAAAAAGTTTTTGGCCAGAAGCTGTAGCAACAGCTACTTACCTACTAAATAGACTTCCAACCAAAGCCCTGTTGGGAACTGACAGTCAAATTGAACATGCATAAGAGGCATGACGGAAATTCAAAATTTTATCCCTATCCCAGGAACTCCTATTAGTTGCATATAAATTAAATAAAGCCTTAACTAAATAATTCTCTACCTAGGTTAGCATGCTAAAGGACTAGGCATACCATAATTCCAAATTATATCCTAGCATATTTATTTTATACTAAGCATGTTATAACTCTAAGTTATAACCTAAGCATAAAATAAACTAAGCAAGCAAAAATAACCTAAGCATAATTATTAAGTCTAAAAACACTTAAAGAAAAAGACTTAATAATTAAAAGAGAAAGAAAAGAACTTACCAGTTGAAGCGTGCTTTTGCAGGACCTTCTTGCACAAGCCTCCAGTCATAGGATAGCCTCTATTAGTATCCACACGAACCCCACCAACCAAAACCTCCCTAGGAGGAAAAACTAAGAAGACTTGAGTAGTTGCTAGACCACTCTGGAAGCCTCACCCAAAAATATAAACTAGCGGTGCCCGAATAAATTCAGGCTCCACAAAAACAACTTGCTCAAGTACCCGAGAGATTAATTATCTCGCTTAGGATTTATGCTTTGAGCTTGGTACATTTTGAAAGGAGAAGGGACAGCCTATATATAGGCTTGGGGAGCAAAAATTTGCTCACCATTAGCGATGTGGGATGGGAGTAAAACTCCCATCCCACACACCTACCACATGTACGTGCTGCATGTGGTAAGGCAAGCCCATTTGGGCTTGCCTTGCATTCATGGGCTGCCTTTGTGCATCCCATGAATATAGGCCACCGCAAACACTGCCCAGCAGTGTTCGCACACCTTTCGGTGTATTTCGTGCAACCGAACATTGTACAAAATATTTTATACTTTTTGGTTTTAACTCGCCAATGCAAAATCCGCTTTAAATCCTTTCAAATAAATATTTATTTTTGACTCTAATAAATTAGTTATCAGTCAAAATAAATTTCTTGGTCCAACCAAAATTGATCTAATCAATTATAATTTATTTATGACTTTAATTAATTAGTTACCGGTCAAAATAAATTCCTTGCTCTATCGAAAATTGATTTAATCAATTTTAACCAATAAAATAATAATCCAATTATTATTTATGTTATATTCTTGTAATAGAATAAATCTATTAGTTCTTTACTTAGTCCGATGAAGGTCCAATGTTTGTGACCTTATAGGATCCCGAAGTGTTGAGTTGTTAAGGCTTGACCAACTCTTGTTCTAATGGAACCATTGGCTCGATGCTTTAGACCGTGAATAGAACTCGATTACCTTAAACGACTGTAATACGCCTCTAGCAAGGGTCTACCATCCTCCATTACTCGGAACGTCATTTATGCTTATGACTTAATCCCGGTTAATGCAATAGTTATCCAGTGCGATAAATTCCTTCCGTTCTTTAATATTAGTACCATCTGGTTTATTGGGTTCGGTTAAAGTGTTAACCCACTAATAGCGAGGTTGCTTGAAGCTATCCCAGTTATTTACTTGTTACTGAAGTATATTGCCTTTTACCATAGTGTGTTTGACTAGAAACCATTTCTATCAAACACATACTCTGATCAGAGGTTTATGGCAATCATCACTTCAATAAGTGGCCAGGTACAACTCCTTAATATATCCGAAGCGATGGATTCTTTCCGACTACTCAGCCTACCAACGTGCTATCATCACTATACCCGTAATCACCCATAGCATCCTAAATTAATGAGTGCAAAGTAATGACCCAAAGTATAGCAATAGTACCATACAAGGCAGCTAGCATCTCAAGTATGAGGACATTCGCAAAGCTTATTGCATGAAGATAAACACTAACACATTGATATATATACCAAGTGTTTATCTTGTTGTGGTCCCCAATATATCTCCCTGATATATCCATGTGTCAAACTTAAGGCACCACCTTCATTCCTTAGGAGATTGACTGCTTGGACCCTTTCTAAGGAAGTTGACCACATGCTAGTCTTTCCGTTTCATCAATATCCTTTCTTGATGAAACTATGTCTAGGGATAGTTTAGATATAATCATAATTTCACATGAAGCAGGTTCCACCAAATATAGTCCAACTATAATTTCTCTGAGTTCATGCTATGATATGTCAAGGACTTTTGTATACATACATCAATGAATATATTTTAACCAGCTATAATATATATGTATAGAAGCACATTGATATAAACAAAAGAACAAATTCCTTTATTGATTAAATAAATTATTCGTACTATTACATAATTAAGATATATCGCCCTGATTGCCTTAAGGGCATACATCATATCCAACAAACTCCCACTTGCACTAAGGCCAATTGGCCATATGTTTTAATCCATATGCTTTAACATACTGGTCATGTTTGTCTTGAGTCAATGGCTTTGTCAGACCATCCGCGAGGTTCTGATCAGTGGGTACATATTCTAATCTTATTATCTTAGCATCAACAATCTCCCTGATTATATGATACTTTCTGGATACATGTCTGTTTTTCTGATGAGATCGTGGTTCCTTCGCCTGAGCTATAGCACCATTGTTATCACAATATAAAGTAATTGGATCAATAGCCTCAGGCACCACACCAAGATCACCAATAAATCCCTTTAACCAGATAGCTTCTTTTGCTGCTTCGCATGCAGCAATGTATTCAGATTCCGTGGTTGAATCAGTAGTAGTTTCTTACTTGGAACTCTTCCAGCATACTGCCCCTCCATTTAACACATACACAAAATCTGAATGAGCCTTAAAGTCATCCTTGTCAGATTAAAAGCTTGCGTCAGTGTAACCTTTGATAGTGAGATCACCTTCTCCATAAATCAAGAACTCATCCTTAGTCCTTCTTAAGTACTTAATGATTGCCTTGACTGCTATCCAGTGCTTTTCACCTGGATCTGACTGATATCTGATCGTAAAGCTCAAAGCCTGAGAGACATCCGGCCTAGTACATATCATAGCATACATAATGGATCCTATCGCGGATGCATAAGGTATATCCTTCATGCGCATTCTCTCTTGAGCTGTCTTCGGACACTCAGCTTTAGATAGGTTAATCCCCTTTGTCATCGGGAGATAACCTTTCTTAGAATGCTCAAGGTTGAACCTATTCAACACCTTATCCTATATATGTACATTGAGAAAGACCTAACAGCCTCTTAGATCTATCCCTGTAGATCTTTATACCTAGTATAAATGCTGCTTCACCAAGGTCTTTCATGGAGAACTTTCTTGACAACCATACTTTAATGTTTTAAAGAAGAGAAATGTCATTTCCCATTAGCAGAATGTCATCAACATACAATACTAGAAAAATGACTGCACTCCTACTAACCTTCTTGTAAACACAAGGCTCATTTGCATTTGGGCAGAAATCCAGTTCCCGGATTGTCTGATCAAACCTTATATTCTAACTCCTGGATGCCTGCTTAAGTCCATAAATGGATCTTTTTAGCTTGCATACCTTCGAGCCATTTTGAGATGTAAAACCCTTAGGTTGTGTCATATACACATCCCGGTCTAAATCCCCATTTAGGAAAGTTATTTTTACATCCATCTGCCAGATCTCATAATCGTAATGAGCAGCAATGGCGAGGAGTATCCTTATGGATTTGAGCATGGCTACCGGTGAGAAGGTTTCATCATAGTCAATACCATCTCGTTGACTATAACCTTTTGCAACCAACCTTGCTTTATAGGTAATTACATTACCGTCCATATCTGTCTTCTTCTTGAAGACCCATTTGCACCTAATTGGTCTAACCTGTTACGGTGCATCAACCAAATTCCAAACTCGGTTCTCATACATGGAATCCATTTCTGATTTCATGGCCTTTTGCCATTTATCAGAATCTGAACTTTAATTGCCTCATCATACGTCCTTAGTTCATCATCCTCCACAAGATATAGTTCCTTATCATTAGTGATGATAAACCCATATCTATCGGGACCCTTATGAACACGACCTGATCTTCGCAATGATTGTGTTTCAATATTTTGTTCTTGTATCACACTCTCTTGTGTATCTAGAATGGGGTCAATCAGTTGATCATCTGTTTCTTCCTCTTGAACTTCCAGTTCAATATTGCTCCCACTGACCTTTTCAAGTAAGTGTTCCTTTTCCAAAAAGTGAGCATTTCGAGACACAAATACCTTTTGTGCTTCGGGTTGGTAAAATAGATATCCAATTGTTTCCTTTGGATTTCCAATGAACAGACATTTGTCAGCCTTGGCATTTAGCTTATTTGACGCTATCCTCTTTACCATAGCAGGACAACCCCATACTCTTAAGTGATTTAATGATGGCTTTTTGTTACACCATCTTTCATAAGGTGTAAAATCAGCTGATTTAGAGGGTACTCTGTTTAAGACATAAACCGCGCTCTCAAGTGCATATCCCCAAAAGGATTTACTAAGAACTGCATGGCTCATCATGGACCTGACCATATCTAATAAAGTTCGATTCCTCCTTTCTAACACTCCATTGTGTTGGGGTGTATAAGGAGGGGTCCACTGGGGAACTATCCCATTTTCCTTTAGATAATCCCGAAACTCCTGACTTAAGTATTCTCCACCTCGATCCGATCAAAGTGTTTTAATACTTTTCTCAAGCTGTTTCTCTACTTCAGCTCTGAATAGTTTGAATTTTTCAAAACTTTCAGACTTGTGCTTCATCAAGTACAAATAACCGTATCGTGAGTAATCATTAATAAAGGTTATGAAGTAGGAGTATCCTCCTAGTGCCTGAACACTCATTGGACCACACACATTAGTGTGTATAAGTTCCAATGTACTCGTGGCTCGTTCACCCTTTCCTTTAAAGGGTAACTTTATCATTTTTCCTTTTAAACAAGGTTCGCAATCACCATAAGACTCCAAGTCTATTGGGCCCAAGTCTCTACACTTACGCAACTTGGTTAAGCGATCTTTGTTTATGTGGTCTAAACGGTAATGCCATAAGTAGAAGGAATTCTTATTATCTAATTTAACTTTCTTCACATTATTTATATTGAAAACTTCTGTTTTAGTATCAAGAATATAAATGCCACCTTTCAACATTCCATAACCATAAAGAATATTATTCAAACGAATCTGACAATTATTATTCGAAAATAAAATTTCAAATCCCTCTGTTACTAAACACGCAACAGATACAATATTGTTAGTAACACTTGGAATGTAATAACAATTATTCAAAAAAAAAACAAGTCCACTTGGCAAAACAAGACTAAAGCTCCCTACGGCTAATGCAACAACTCTGGCTCCATTTCCCATGCGTAGGTCCATCTCCCCTTTTGCAAGTTTTCTAGAGTTCCTTAGTCCCTGCACAGAAGTACAGATATGAGAACCACAACCAGTATCTAATACCCAAGTGGATTCTTGCGGAAAAGTAGCAAAGTTTTCAGTTACAAATATACCTGAAGTAGATGCCTCTGTAGGCTTCTTCTTCAAATGCTCAGAAGCAGGAGCTTTGCAATCCTTCTTCTAATGTCCCGGTTTTCCACATTGGAAGCAGACATACTTAGATGCCTTCTTTTCATTCTTCTTCTTACTGATTCTTTTCTTGGCACCCAGTGCCTGCTTCTTCTTCTTAGAAGCCTTGCCTTTTTCAACCAACAATAGAGGTTTCTGATCTTTCTTGATCTAAGGTTCTACTGTTTTCAGCATGTTAATTAATTCAGGGATAGTTGAATTAATCCTATTCATGTAATAGTTAGTTACGAAGCCTGAGTAACTATCTGTCAAGGACATCAACATAAGGTCAATGCTTAAGTCATGATTCATCTTGAATCCCAATCGATTCAGCTTCTCAAGGTATCCCAAGAGTTTCAGTACATGCTGAGAGGCTGAGGTGCCAGCCTGCATCTTGGTCCCGAAAAGGAGCTTGGAGGTCTCATACCTCTCTATCCTCTCCCTCTCCAAAAAGAGTTCTTCAAGATGGAGAACTATATCCTCCAAGGGCATGTTCTCATATTGTTTCTGAAGCTCAAGATTCATGGACCCCAACATAATACACATGGCAGTCTCACGATCTTTCCTGTGCTTCAATCAGGCATCATGTTCGACATGATCCTCAACATCAGGTTCTACAGGGAAAATTTCACTTAGGACATAGGCAATTCCCTCAGATCTGAGAACTATTCTCACTGCTCGGAACCAATCAGAAAAGTTCGAGCCATTCAATTTGGTGTCAAGTAACATACGGAGATTAAAATTGGAAGCCATTTTCAACCAAAGACATAAGAAAAGAAAAGTATTTAGATATTAGTTTAAGTACATGTATTTAATATGAGGACTTTTAATTAAATACATTTTCCTACTATTTTCTTCGAAATTTACAATAGCCCATTCTATTGAATTCGTGAATTTTAGCCCAGCTAAATTTCCTAGTAGGTAGCATCTATAACTAGTCTATTACAACCCCCAATTTTATGAGTCAAGTGTCATAATAGTCAGTCATAGTTGGAATCCCATTCCATTTGATCGCATGCAATTGCTAATTCATTCAAGTTCCCTAATCCCAAGGGACGTGTGCTCTTATATTAGCATCTCCTTGAATATGTCTCAGATCTGGGCCTAGCCCCCAATTTTATGGTGGACTACCCCAGCTCTGTTAAGGCAAACCCTATCTCAAACTTTACAGCCAATCAATATGGACTAGAAGGAACGTTTTGCGTAGCACTTTGATAGCCCAAAAAGACCGTATTATAAATTTGAGTTTTTGCGTAGCACTTTGATAGCCCAAAAAGACCGTATTATAAATTTGAGTAAGGAAGACTATAACTTGCCTTAATATATTTACTTTGGGATTTTTATTGGTGTTAAATGTCTCACCCAATCTAGGATTTTATCAGATGGGTTCAGCTCTTTAGGTGGGTTCAGCTCTTTATTATAATTATTCCATCAACCTAGATTATATGCAAAATAATTAACGCTTTTATTTGTTATATTTATATTGCATTTCCTTTAAGCTTTTATTCAATAATTTTAATTTTTTACTTTGTTATAGAAACATATATAAGCACCATCTTATATACTAGAAATAAATTAGTTCATATTAATCCCCCGATTGGTCAATTCAAATTGCACCGATATAGGTTCCCAGGTAGGAGAGGTGCCCTATGAGGAGTAGACACCAAGTCCAATCCTTAGCCAGAACAAATACGGGCACAAACTTGAAGACCAATGGATTCTCTTGAACTAATAAATTGCGTTCTTCCAATTCATGTAAATTGGGAGCATCTATAACCCATGTAATTTAAATAAATTATTGACACTTGTATAATTTGAGTAAGTTGAGCAAGCTTATTCAAAATTATTCATAACTAATTTCTAACCTTGAAATGAAAGGCAGAAGTTTATATATATTGTTCCAAACAATTAAATAAACAAATCATTTCATTTAGAAAATAATATTTAGTTTGCTTCTAACTTAATTATGTACTAAATAGGCAGGCTCTGATACCACTATTGGGAACTGACAGTCAAATTGAATATGCATAAGAGGCATGATCGAAATTCAAAATTTTGTCCCTGTCCCAGGAACTCCTATTAGTTGCATATAAATTAAATAAAGCCTTAACTAAATAATTCTCTACCTAGGTTAGCATGCTAAGGGACTAGGCATACCATAATTCCAAATTATATCCTAGCATATTTATTTTATACTAAGCATGTTATAACTCTAAGTTACAACCTAAGCATAAAATAAACTAAGTATGCAAAAATAACCTAAGCATAATTATTAAGTCTAAAAATACTTAAAGAAAAAAACTTAATAATTAAAAGAGAGAGAAAAAGAACTTACCAGCTGAAGCGTGCTTTTGCAGGACCTTCTTGCACAAGCCTCCAGTCGTAGGATAGCCTCTATCAGTATCCACACGAACCCCACCAACCAAAACCTCCCCAGGAGGAAAAACTAAGAAGCCTCGAGTAGTTGCTAGACCACTCTAGAAGCCTCACCCAAAAATATAAACTAGCGGTGCCCGAATAAATTTAGGCTCCACAAAAATAACTTGCTCAAGTACCCAAGAGATTAATTATCTCGCTTAGGATTTATGCTTTGAGCTTGGTACATTTTGAAAGGAGAAGGGACAACCTAAATATAGGCTTGGGGAGCAAAAATTTGCTCCCCATTAGCGATATGGGATGGGAGTAAAACTCCCATCCCACACACCTACCACATGCACATGTGGTAATGCTTGCCTTGCATTCATGGGCTGCCTTTGTGCAACCCATGAATATGGGCCACCGCGAATACTGCCCAGCAGTGTTCGCGCACCTTTCGGTGTATTTCGTGCAACCGAACATTGTACAAAATATTTTATACTTTTCGGTTTTAACTCGCCAATGCAAAATCCCCTTTAAATCCTTTCAAATAAATATTTATTTTTGACTCCAATAAATTAGTTATCGGTCAAAATAAATTTCTTGGTCCAACCAAAATTGATCTAATCAATTATAATTTATTTATGACTTTAATTAATTAGTTACCGGTCAAAATAAATTCCTTGCTCTATCGAAAATATATTTAATCAATTTTAACCAATCAAACAATAATCCAATTATTATTTATGTTATATTCTTGTAATAGAATAAATCTATTAGTTCTTTACTTAGTCCGATGAAGGTCCAATGTGTGTGACCTTATAGGATCCCGAAGTATTGAGTTGTTATGGCTTAACCAACCCTTGTTCTAATGGAACATTGGCTCGATGCTCAAGACTGTGAATAGAACTCGATTACCTTAAACGACTGTAGTACGCCTCTAGCAAGGGTCTACCATCCCCCATTACTCGGAACGTCATTTATGCTTACGACTTAATCCCGGTTAATGCAATAGTTATCCAGTGCGATAAATTCCTTCCATTCTTTAATATTAGTACCATCTGGTTTATTGGGTTCGGTTAAAGTGTTAACCCACTAATAGCGAGGTTGCTCCAAGCTATCCTAGTTATTTACTTATTACCGAAGTATATTGCCTTTTACCATAGTGTGTTTGACTAGAAACCATTTCTATCAAACACATACTCTGACCAGAGGTTTATGGCAATCATCACTTCAACAAGTAGCCAGGTACAACTCCTTAATATATCCGGAGCGATGGATTCTTTCCGACTACTCAGCCTAACAACGTGTTGTCATCACTATACCCGTAATCACCCATAGCATCCTAAATTAATGAGTGCATAGTAATGACCCAAAGTATAGCAATAGTACCATACAAGGCAGCTAGCATCTCAAGTATGAGGACATTCGCAAAGCTTATTGCATGAAGATAAACACTAACACATTGATATATATAGCAAGTGTATATCTTGCTGCGGTCTCCAATATATCTCCCAGATATATCCATGTGTCAAACTTAAGGCACTACCTTCGGTCCTTAGGAGATTGACTGCTTGGACCCTTTCCAAGGAAGTTGACCACATGCTAGTCTTTCCGTTTCATCAATATCCTTTCTTGATGAAACTATGTCTAGGGATAATTTAGACATAATCATAATTTCACATGAAGCAGGTTCCACCAAATATAGTCCAACTATAATTTCTCTGAGTTCATGCTATGATATGTCAAGGACTTTTGTATATATACATCAATGAATATATTTTAACCAGCTATAATATATATGTATAGAAACACATTGATATAAACAAAAGAACAAATGCCTTTATTGATTAAATAAATTATTCATACTATTACATAATTAAGATATATCACCCTAATTGCCTTAAGGACATACATCATATCCAACAAGCTCTTTATCTACAAACTCCTATCCAAGCCTTAGCCAAATTTACAAAAATACCCCTATCCTTAACTCCTCAACAAAGAATTTTCGGGTGCTCTATTTTTGTTCACATTCCAAAAACTGAACGAACCAAGTTTGATCCTTGTGCTGGAAAATATGTCTTTGTAGTTTATGGAGTTAATCAAAAGGGGTATAGATGTTGTAACCCTAAAACTCGTCACATGTTTACCACAATGAATTATTTGAAACATAGTACTTTTATAATACCCAACTCAGTGGTCATGGGGAGAATGAATATATAGACTCACTAAGTTGGCTTCCAGATGCAAGAACTTCTTAAGTGGAAAAAATGGAAACAGAGAAAGACAATACTATTAGGGAAACTTCAGATACTTCCATACAGTTTATGGGTTCTAGCATCTCTGAAGATACTCCTCCCAACCTAGTGTCTAAGGTAAGCAATTTTGAAACTCTTGTACCCTCGAATGCTTCAACTAATCCTAGTGATTGTGAGACTATAGAGGAATAGGTGGAGCATGAACATGTGGTAGAACAAGAGTCAGAACAAGGAGAGAAATATGCTTTTCCCCCTAGAAGTAAGAGGGGTGTCCCACCTAATAAATACTCCCCAGAACCTATAAATAGAAGAAGATCAAGATACCCGGTAGCCAACATTATGAGGTAAAACCTATCTAAAGAAGCAAAGGCATTTCTAGTAGCTTTGTGCGAAGAAGAGATCCCAACCACAGTTGAACAGGCGATGACATCGGACAAATGGAGATATGTAATGAATGATGAAATGAATGCTCTTAACAAGAATAATACATGGGAGAAATGTAATCTACCAATAGGAAAGAAACTAGTTGGATGTCGTTGGGTGTTCACGGTGAAACATAAACCAGATGGTTCTATTGAAAGATACATGGCCCAATTAGTGGCCAAAAGGGTATACTCAAACTTATGGGATTGATTACTCTGAAACTTTTTCACCAGTAGCAAATATGGACACTATCAGAGTATTGTTCTCAGTAGCTGCAAACAAAGGATGGCCACTTCACCAATTCGATGTGAAAAATGCCTTTCTACATGGGGGAGCTAAAGGAAGAAGTTTGCATGGAAGCACCACTAGGATTCAAGGAAGAATTTAGAGAGGGAGAAGTCTACCGGTTGAAGAAATCTTTATATGGAATCAAACAATCACCACCAGCATGGTTTGGTAGGTTCATACTGGCAATGAAAATATACGGGTTCAAGAAGAGCAATTCTGATCATACTTTGTTCCTTAAACGAAATGGTGATCTCGTAACTTGCTTGATTATTTATGCTGATGACATGATCATTACAGGAAATGATGTCGAAGAAATTGCCAACCTAAGGGAGAACCTATTCACCGAGTTCAAAATGAAAGACTTGGGGAGATTAAAGTACTTTCTCGGAATTGAAGTGCTAAGATCAAAGCAAGGAATTTTCATATGTCAAAAGAAGTACATCTTACACCTACTAGCTGAAACAGGGATGCTTGACTGCAAACCTGTTGATACACCCATAGTGGTCAATCATGGACTAAGAGTACTAGAAGGAGTAGAGTTAGTCGATAAAGAGAGATATCAATGGTTGGTGGGTAAACTCTTTTATCTCTCATATACCCAACCTGACATATCCTATGCGGTAGGAATAGTAAGTCAGTTCATGCACCGACCTCAAACAAATCACATGGAGGCTGTATGGAGGATCATAATATATCTCAATGGTACAACTGGACATGGAGTCCGATTCAGAGCACATGGGCATCTGAACGTCAGAGGATATATAGATACTGATTGGGAAGGGAATCCAGTAGATCGAAGATCAACATCAGGCTATTTTACTCTTGTAGGAGGTAATTTAGTCACATAGAGGAGTAAGAAGCAAAAAGTTGTAGCATTTTCAAGTGCTGAGGCAGAGTTTCGAGGAATTGCTCAAGGACTATCCGAAGTATTATGGCTATAGAAGTTATTAACAGAAATTGGTTTCCCACCATCAGAAACTTGTGAGATAGTGAGTGATAATCAGGCGGCCATCCAAATCTCGGAAAATCCAGTACAACATGATCGGACCAAACACGTGGAAGTTGATAGACACTTCATCAAGGAGAAGATTGAAGCAAGAATCATAAAGCTACCATACATACGATCTGAAGACCAACTAGCAGATATTCTAACTAAAGCAGTGAATGGAAAGATCTTCAGCAAAGTTTTGGACAAGTTGAGCATTGGCAATCCCACGACTCAACTTGAGGGGAAGTGTTAGAAAGGAAAAAGAATTAATAATGCTTGGATAGAAAGTAAACTTGGAGAGGAAGAATGCTTGGGAATAAAGTATACTTGGGAATAAAGAACACTTGGAGAGAAAGAAAAATTATGTGTAAATTATTTTACCATATCTAGTTTACAAGTGTACAATAAATAGACTAGCATTGTACATCCTAAATCATCAATCAATACAAAAAATTCTTTCTCTCAAATAGCTTTTCTTAGTTTCAATATTTCAAACAGTTTGACGTAGCACACATTGATCAATGTAAAGAAGACAGTTTACATTTTATGATAAGTTCACTGGTGCCATTTCTCACGTAATCTCTACATATTCAACTCAAAAGAAAAAGAAATTAAAGGCCTCTCTGAATATAGTGAAAGTTTAATGGATCTAAATATCATTCTTCTTACTTTGAACAAGTAGATTATAAGAGTGAAAGTTTAATGGATCTAAATACCACTGTTCTTATTTTGAACAAGTAAAATATAATACAAAACCTTAACAACAAACAAGTAATCAGTGATAGAATCAATATCTGCCCATAATTAACTTCATGAATTGATCTTATCTAAGAAATACAATGTTCATTTACAATCAATCAACAAATGGATCCATATGGTAGTAATGCCAAAGTACGTGTGTGAGGGAGCATAAATTTCAAGAAAAGATAGAAAACACGATTTTGAAGGAAAACGTAGTCGTACATCCTATCGTTCCTCTCTAGCAAACAAACTCTAAGGTCGCAGAGGAAATCTAGAGAAATCAGGGCCTACTTAAAGTCCCGATGGACTTTAAGTTGTATGCAATTGCTTGAGATGCCTATTATTGCGACTAATATAATTCAGAAATGTTCTTATCACTTTATATTGGTTAGTTGCACGACAAAAACCAAAGCCACTTGTAATATGGCGAAACGCTAGACAATATGGCTCATGATAATTAACTATTCTAAACTCCAGAAGATTAATAAACTCATCTATATCGGGATTGCATACAATAACAGGTTATTATCATAAGGTTTAGACAAGCAAAGTAACCGGTTGCACGAATTCACAACCCTAGTCTTGAAACCAGCAACTTTTACGAGAGGGGCAACAGTTACAACTTCCTTCTCATTGTAATCTCCAAGTACTTCCACCGTATCATACATGTATACCGCTTCCTCACCAGTCAATTTGACTTTGACTTTGACTTTCATACGCATATCATCCCACGAGCACCTTTTGTCCATTTGACTTTGCGCGAGAATGAGTTCAGCGAGTCATAAATTTCATATTTTCCAACTCTGAATTCACCACAAGTCTTTGTGAAGCCAGAACCAATCCAGTTTGTTGGGCCAAGTTCAATATTGGTCCTTGACTTCAGCCAACTGATATGGATCTTGAATGGATTCACCGAGATGACATTATGGATAACAACGTACAGTCGAGGCATCTCATCATTACATTTCTCGCCGGCAACGCTTTGCAATCTTCTCAAACCTCCAACGTTAGCTGAACCACTGAAATCTGCAATATTTGGACTTCTAACATATTAATTTGAAATTATCAGCATATACAAAATTATAGGACGATGAACATCGTAGCTAGATCTAGTCAGATTTAACAGCGAGTCATAAATTTCATACTGTCCTACTGCGAATTCACCGCAAGCCAATCCAGTTTATTAGTCCAAAACATTTCTCAGTTCTATCCTTATCAAAATTATACGTTTTGCAAACACATTTCAATATAGCAATTCTGTTTATAGGTAACTGCGATACGATATTTTTTACCATGCTTCTAGGAAGATCTGAAATTGAGGCACCTGAATATTGATTCTCTTCGTGCCCAACTTCCATCCCTTCAGAGCTCCTTTCCATGATTATTTCTAAAGGTAATTTCCTGAAACAACAAATATGAATTTATCGGAACAGGAATCAAATTAATTATATATACATTGCAAAAAAACTTTTGGCATCCTGCTTTAACAAATAAAATTGACCGATTCTACTCCAAACAACCGATCATAAGAGTTCAAATCCAGATTTTGAGAAGCCAATTTTAACTTAACATAGAAACAAAATCATATACTATGATGGAAATTCTATCCGATACCAATCGAAAGGATCAGTTAATGACTATCGAAACCTAGATCTGAAACTACAAGAGATTTGGTATTGAAGAGAAGAGAGATTACCTGAAAATTGATCGCCGCCGCAGAGTGCAATGGGAGAGTGAATGAAATGAGCTAGAAACCCTAGTGTGATCACTTTATATAGCGAGACACTAATAAGAAAACAAAGGGTAAAATGGAAATCACAAACAAAATTATTATGCTATGTGGCATGGAAGAAGAATGGATACCCGGAAACAAAATTAGTATTGAAAACGACGTTGAAAACATGTGCAAATAGAAAACACAGAGATTTTTACTTTTTTTTGAAAAACCCCCGAAGGAACATTGTGTCCCTTCAAAGGCTAAAAGTTTGGAGCAGGTGAAAATTTCGGGGCGGAGTCCCCAGCTAGGCTGGTTTCCCCGCTTACCTACAAAACACCTACCCCTCTTTTATTAAATAAAAATCAACTCACGGTCTCAAGGCGAGAACATGAGTAAATCAATTACACGAGAGTAGCAAGTTCGGGAAAATAAATACATCAGAAGTAACAAAATTAACATCCCGCCTCCTAGTTTTAAAGATGAAGCAACATAAATGAATGCATAATCCAATAATGTCTTCTGAGCCCATCCTGCCTTCGAAAACAAATTTATTCCTTCGTTTCCATAGTGCCCAAGCAATTAAGAACCATAGCGCCGTTCCGAACTCTCTACCCCTTCCATCAGCAAAGAAGCCGTGCCACATGGCTAGAAAATCCACCGCCTTCCACGGTATAGGCAGCGAGATACCGAGCAATCTCATCACCTGCGTCCACACCTTATAGCTGTTACTACAATGGAGCAGGGCGTGATCCATAGTCTCCTCCAAATCACAAAATGGGCATTGACCGTCCGTTATAGAATGGCAGCCCCGGAGGAAAAGGAACATTTTTGTTGGTAATCTTCCATGAAAAACAAGCCACCCAAAGAAGATGCATATATAATACTTCAATACATATAAAAAAATAGTATTGAAACTAAAAAAAATTCTAAAGATGCATATATAATACTTCAATACATATAAAAAAACATGTAAACTGAATAATATAAAAAGAATTGAAAATAGTTGAAACTTAATATATATTTACCTGAAATTGAGTCTTTCTGTTTAGCACCCTCTATATATTGAAGTTTCCTTTCAATAATAACATTAAATGTCTAAAAAAGCCAACTTTTGACAGGTTTGAATTTTTTTGACATACAGGCACCCGCCCGTGGTATGCTACCTTGCTTGCGGCATGGTGAGGTACTGGGTCGCACGCTTCTAACAACTATGAAAGTCAAAGCATCAGTATATACATATACTTCAACTGAAGATTAGATGTTTTCTAGAGATGATAAATCAACAAAAAAATAGTTCAATTTCAGTACCATTTCTGATTTACCAATCCATCTCCCAGACGTTCAACTTGAGGGAGAAGCAGAATGCAGAAAGAGAACATTATAGTCTAATGAAAAATTAGAATTTGAAAGTCTAAAAAGAGGAATAAGGAGAAAAACTGAATTCAATTGAACTATAGTTTTCACAGCATTACAACTCCAAACCGTCCACGAACTTGGAGACAGAATTAGTTCTTCAACTCCATCATTATTATTAGTAGAAAAAAAGAAACCTGGTTGAAAAGCAGGCAGTAGAGTTTGAGCTACTCGCTGATTTTATTTATCAAACATGGAAATTACAGCTGTTATATCTAAAAAACATCTACTATAATTTCATTAACACAACTTCAAAAAGATTTGGCAATAAATGTGAAGAGATTTTATCTTCAATATTTATTTATCACAAAATCACTTCGTGTAGCCCTATTCCAAGATGAATCAAAACTTATTCAAGTTAAATTCTATTTCAAATTTTTTGAATAAAATCTCTAGCATAACATTGTTAAGATTCAAAATAGAACCAGATAATCTGGCCTTGAAAGCATGCCAATCAAGTAAAAGCGAAATGTTACACGTAATATAATCAAAGTAACTGACTATACCTTCTACAAGTATGTGATGAAAGTTCTTCTTCCATGTGGCAGCGAATTGATTTTGATCCAAAGCCAATATTACTTCATTCTCTATCCCAAATACCCAAATTGGATAAAAGCCCAAGAACAAAATCCTGACCATGAGCCTGCCTAGTAAGCTCCAATTCCTTCGATTTGACGCAAATAGTCACTACGCCTGCAAAAGTATGTGCATTATATCCTATCCCTAACAGCCTCAAATCCATATAAAACCTCAAAGCGTCAATGTAAAACCCGCCATTCGCATGGGCAATCAACACTGTATACCAAGACACAACATCTTTCTCTCGCATTTTATCAAAAAAATTTCGAGTAGGCTTCAATTCACCCAAGTTGGCAAACCCTGAGAGCATATAGTTCAGGAGCATGGGTTTCTTGCAGTCAATTGATCAAACAGTTTGTATGCAGTTGATAGATCACTATATCCGCTCTCATAACCCCTCCAATATTATAGCATTCACCATCATTGTCTTCTCCTTTCTCTCTTCTACTAAAAAAGAACGAGTATTGGCAACTTACATCATCACTATCATTAAATCCCTAACCTACTTAGATATGATTTTGAGGTAAAAGAAAGAAAAATGATAGAGATCATACAATAACTCATGTGAACAACACTGAGTTTCGCCAATCCCCATAAATTTTCAACAAAGAGGACTTTGGCAATGAATTATCAATTTCAATTAGAAATCAATTGCAATCCTAAATTCCAATCACTAACTCAATATAAATAAAAAAAAATCAATGCAGACTTTGAGAGCTCAAATTACCAGAGAAGCATCTCAACTCCGGCGAGCAGAAGAAGAGAAAGGATTGGTGGCCCAAGAATTCAGAGAAACAGCTGAATTCAGAGAAACGTACAAGATACGAACAAGACGACCACAGCTCGAGGACTACTAATAGGCCCAATTTAGAGTAAGCTCTATTATACTAAGGCCCAGCTTAAAGTAAGCGCTCTATGGTATTGAGGCTCAATTTAGAGTAAGCTCTATTATTTTAAGGCCCAATTTAAAGTAAGCTCTATTATATTGAGGCCCAATTTAAAGTAAGTTCTCTAGTATCGAGCCCTAACTTGGTCACTAAGTCGGATCGGACTAGATTGGTGTTTGAAAATTCATTTTTATAGCAAACATCGAAGGCATACTTTAGGCTTTGTTTCGGAGCAAAGTGTGAAAATAATATAAAGAAAACGAAGTGAAAGGACTGTAAAGTAAGGGATTATATTTGATGGAAACATAAAGGATGAATGAAAGGAATGTTGGGAGGAAGGGATGAAATTTTAAAGTAAAACAAGTCCGAAAATTACTTAAATATCCTTTATAACTTAAAGCAGTGTTATGAAAACCATATCATACCAGCCGGTTCGATTGTTTTACCGTAAACCGGCCACGGCTACACTACGGTTTAACTTAAAAACGATTTTTTAAAAAAGGCTACAGCGACACCAAGATAGTGTTGCAATTGACCGAGAGATTGTTGCAAAAGACCCAAAATGCATTGCAATAGACCTTAGAACGTTGCAATAGCAACTGGCAACAGGCATAAGGGTCCCAAAACCCCTCTAGCAACGCGCAGAACCGTTGCAAAAAACTCAAAGAGCGTTGTAATAGCCATTAAAAGTCCTAAGTCCTAAATACTATATATTCTTTTAAAAATAAAAAACCGGTATACTACTCATTATACCGATTATACCATATACTATTATCTTCACCTATATGATGTGCGGTTTTATATTGATAACAGTGACTTAAAAGTCATTATAGATAATAAAAAATTAAGGGTGAAAGTGTAAATTAACACACCTTCCCTAAATTCTACCATTTTAGTGGAATTGAAAATGGTGGAAGTGGATTAGAATTTCTTTTCCAATAAGACTTGACAAAAACAAATAAGTTTAGTATTTGAAAATGGATTCACCAGGGGCAATATTTTCGAAGTGATCAATGATAATTACTTCTTCCCTTTTTTTATTAAATGTCGTTTAAGTGCCAAAATATTTTTTTAATAAGTGTCATTTTAAAATTTTAATGTAATTATTTTTAAAATGTAACAAAGACCAATCATCTTATCAAACAATTATTAGTGTTACAGGTATATTAGTACTTTTATTGTCTTAACTAATGTTGAGTTGGTATTGACAAACTCACCCAAACTAACATTTGATTCACCAATCCATAGCCATAAAATTCGTAAAGATGCTGCATTAAAGATTTCAATTTATGAATAACTATTGTACCACTTTTTACTTAAATTTGAATTTCATTACCATTGTTGCATGTTGAGTGCTTATATATGAAGCAATATGCAAATTCTCTCTTCTGTGACCATATAAATTATTGCTTTATTATGGACTCTAAGCGAGAGATACATTTAACCTTCTAAGTTTTATCCTGGAATTAAAAAAGGATAGTCAAAATTTACAGCTTGTTACATTTGACAGTGTTAAAGTTGGTGGAAAATAATATGAAATTTGGTTTCAACTTACCATACATAAAACAACACAAGATAAATATTATTGAACCATGAATAATCGAGCTACATACATACATACATACAATTGATAGTGTAAATTGAGTTTGAGCACAACAATCTCGGGTTTAAAATCCACCAAACATCATTTCAACAAGCAAATTTACAGATACAAAATAAAAAAGTTGACACTATAAGAAAAGTCGAATTCCCAGGCTTTTGTGATCATCCCAATATCCCACATAGGTATGTAGGAGCTATACATTTGTGTATTGATAAGGCCATTCACTATTTCTTGAAGCTCGATTTCTCCCTCAAGGACTATCAATTTGATTAGGTACTCACCATCTATTTTCATTGTTCAACTCTTTGATTGGTACTCATACGTGCCTAGCAATGAGGGTATGTGACCCAGGGCCATGTGGCGAGCACGTTGAAGTTGATAATCAGATTAACTGCCTGAAACAAAAGTTACAATAAAGCAAAGATACACAAGTACAAGTGCTGAAAGTACTAACAAGTGATCTTTTATCTTTGTCTTTGGTTTCACTTCCAAAACACATGAATCAACTTGGAGATTGTTCCAAAGCGTGGCAATATTCAATGTCGCGTTTCAGAGCAGTCTTTTTGAGAATGAAATCAGGCAATGCCTTCAACTCATAGCAGCAATAAATTTTCAAATAAGTAAGAGATGGCATTACCAACATTTCTTCATCTCCATCATTCCATTCTTCCCAAGAACGAAAGTACTCAAACAATAGAGATGTCAAGTTAGGGAACAATGGAACACTTGATGATGAGGATGAACCTAAAAACTCAGCATCCACCTTTCTAACATTGTCAAATCTCGTTAATATCAGATCTTTCAGGCAAGGCAATTTCCCCAAATTATTTGGTAAATGCTCACAACAACTCCAATTCCACAAGCAAACCAATTCCACAACAGTTAGTGAATCCAACATATTTGGAGGTCTTAAGCCTTGATATTCACCCATTCTGAAGAATTGCAAATTTGGAGGAACATTCAAAGCCTCAACTAACTCGTCATCTTGCTTTTTCCTCCACTCTAAATCTGCTTCTTCCTCTTTTAAATATATCTGCAATTCAGTAATGTATTTCTTGTCCTTCATGTGTGCTTGCTTCGCATCTTTGACATCCCCATCACCTCGATTTAACCAGTAAATAACCAATGATCCACCAAGCTGATTGAAGTTCTTCAGGTGTTTAAGGGAAAACGCCTCCTCGTTATTAACATCAATGTTCAACTCATCTAATCTCCTAAGACCACTTAATTTAACCATCTCCTTTGGCAGCAAAAACAATATACCAAAATTTCCTAGATGCCGCAAATTGATTAGTCTTCCTATCCCTCTAAAAGATTGTGTTCCTCTATTCTCACTCAAATTCAAGATTTGCAGATTATACAATTCCCAAACTGTATCTGGTAGCTCTTCTAATTTACCATTATCAGACAAGTCGAGTTCTCTCAAATGAATCAATCTATTTATATTGGATGGGACTTCTGTTATACCACAATTACGTAATCTAGCAATCTCAAAAGAGTGAGCTCACTGAATAATGTTTCTAAATCTAATTTGAAAGACCGGATTGATAAAACAATGAGACTACGCAACTTCTTTAGATTGTAAAATGAAACAGGACAATGGACTCCACCTTCCAAACTAATACTTAAATGGCGTAATGAATTGTCATCTGAATCATCCAAACTCTTGTTAAGCTCTATATTATAACATTCTTCTTTCACTAGCAATTGAGCAAAATCATGAACTATATCATGCATCTTACACCAAGTCTTAATAACTCCTCCCGGAAGATTGTTTGCTTCAACATCTTGAAAGAGAGACCTCATCGCTAAATTTTGGAAATATTCGCCACCAACTATTTCCATGCTTTTCGACTGTGTTCCTTTTATGCAACCTTGAGTTGTCCAGAGCTTAATCAAATCATCTTTTTCCATTTTGTAGTCCTTGGGGAAGATCGCACAATATGAGAAACACTGTTTCAACTCGGAGGGTAAGTCGTAATAACTTAACCATAATGGGCCTACAATGTCTCTGTGAACTTCTTCCATACCCCACAACTGGCTATCTAACACACTTTGCCACTCCATTCTACGATCTTTAAACTGCAAAAGACTTGCTATCGACTTTATGGCAAGAGGCAAGCCCTTGCACCTTTCTACGACTTTTCTACCGATTTCTTCTAGTCCCACCCTTTCTTCGCTAGACCTCCTACTGAATGCAATCATACAAAACAACTCCCAAGATTCCTCCTGAGATAACAGTCCAACTCGGACTATATCCGACTCAAAACAGCCCATGATTTTTCCCACATTCTCATTACGCGTGGTCACCAAAATACGACTTCCAGTTAAACCACCTTTTAGACAATCTTCTAATTGCTTCCACTTTTTAGGATCCTCGTTCCACACATCGTCTAAAACCACCAAGATTGTTTTCCCCTTGATAGACTCCTGAATGCTCTCCATAATATTTGGAAAAGAAGCAAGATGTTGGGTATCGCCTTTAACGGATTCAAGAATTTCTTTAGCAATTCTAATCTCATCAAAGGGATCAGATACACAGACCCAAATTCTTTCATCAAAACGAGACATGACCCCCTCATCATTATAGACGACTCTAGCAAGAGTCGTTTTTCCAATCCCTCCCATCCCAACAATGGGGATGAGACGAAGCTTTGACATTTGATTGCACTCTGACAACAACAAGTTCACAAGCTTTTCTTTATCGGCCTCTCAGCCTTTCACCTCTGATATATCAATAACAGAGGTAGTTATAGGCCGTTGGTCATGTTCCTCGTTGACTGTCAACGGCCGGAAGCTATACTTATCTTTCTCAGAGGAAATAACATCCAACCTCTGATTAAGATTGCTGATTTGAACAGCGATATGATGGCGTACAGCAACCTTGCGAAAGCAAAAGCAACAAGATAGGGAACTGAAGACCGTACCTGCCTTGTAGGGTTGAGAGAATTTTCACCTCCCTGAAATTTCAATTTGAGATTTCATAACTCCACTCATCAACAACATCATCAATATCATAGGCCATGTCTTTCAGGTTACCCGGCCAGAGCTGAACAGTTTCGTCCTTCAATTGCCTTCTCTCAGCCTCGATGAGCACAGCTTGAATGGATCGGAGACTGGAAGTGAGGCTCTGGAGTTCTTGGTCAGCTCCAACAACAAGCCTGATCTGTTGCTCAATCTCTCTAGCAGTGGTAGAAATAAGCATTTCCAACACTTTAGAAACAAGAGCATTAACAACTACAGCCATTTTGGAAAATAAAACCTTGCGCAAAGAATTGATGAAGCACTGAAAAAATGATGTTTGTGGATTGGTATTGTGTGGAGATGGTGAATATAAGCACAGCTGATGCTTGGAAATTTAAATGTGGATTGGTTTTGTGTGGTTTGGTGATCTTTGTGGACTGGTCAGCGTGGCAATAATGTTTTTAAATGTTTAATTAGTTAAAAATGCAAATTAGTAAATGTTTATAATACTCATAATTGTAAATGAAAACATTAACGATTTTGTAATCAACACATATTTTTACAGATTATGTTGTCAACGAAAATATTATCATATTTCTTGGGTCGACCCAAGCTATAAAGCAGCGGGTATGGAGTATCGGTCTTAATCCAGGTTTCTTAAGATTACAGCCATGGCAGCCCGATTTCAATCCGGCATAACAAAAGTCTACTAAGTCTACTAAGGTTTGTTAGGGGTAATATGGCAATATAACAGTGAACTAACTTGTTGCCTACCCTGGGAATTTACGGGAAGACGCGGGGATCTATCGCATAGTGAAATGTCGTACCCTGGTAATATAATAGTGAACTAACTTGTTGTCTACAAAGGAAGAACGGGAGTTTGTTTGACTTGGTGGAGGAATAAATGAATGAGAGAGATGGTCAATGGCTAACTTTATTCTCTTAGGAAACTACATCACAATTCACAGCCTTACAACACCGTCTAATCTCTTCATAAATTTCGTTTGGACTTCACTTTTTCTTTAAGAAAATTATCGAGAAATCGTACATGTCTCACTAAAATATTTATAAAATTCACCATTAAGTCAAACTAATTACATATATACAAAAAAGTTTGAACAATTTACAAATTAAAAAAAAAACATGAGAAGATATTTACATGAATACGGTCTCGTATTTGTCCGGTAAATGTATAGCATTATCTAGTAATTGTCTAGTAGTTATCTAGTAAATATTGTTATGAAATTATCATATATTATATATATGTTAGGTGTCATTAGATTCATAAAAAACTGTCAAAATTAAGACATACTAGACGAATAACTAGATATCTAACATTGATCTACTAGATAAATACTAGATATTATGATATATATATATATATATATATATATATATATATATATATATATATATATATTAGGTGTCATTAGATCCATAAACAACTGTCAAAATTAAGACATACTAAATATCTAACAGTGATCTACTAGATAAATACTAGATATCATATGTTAGAAATTTATTTGAAGTTATGATTTACTCGATAACTACTAGACGATTACTAGATATTTACCAGATAAATACTACACCATATTTATGTAAATATTTTTCCCTATTTTTGTAAACTACCAAATTATTTTAGTTTTTTTCTGACAACCCAAAATTATTTAGTTAATAAGTTTAAAAGTAGGTGTTACTTCATCTAGTGTTTTTTAGGTGTTGTTACAAGAAAAAAATGTTAACAAGTTAAAAAGCTTGTTCGAGCTCGGTTCGTTAATAAATAAGGTTGTTCATGAATAAAATTTTAGGCTCGTCTTCATAAACAAACCAAGCTTGAACACCGTGATGTTCGGCTCAAAAGCTCGTGAACAATGATGCATCTAAATATTGAATCTTTTCATGCCTCTCTTTGCATTAGAAGCTTTAGAGCTACTTCCCATGATTATTTCTCAACTTAATTTCCTAAAACAACAAATATGAATTTATCAGAACACAAAATCAAATTGATTATGTAGATAGCAGAAAAATTTTGGCATCCTGATTCAACAAATAAAATCGACCGATTCTTCTGTTAGCTAAATAGAGCAATAATTGACAGCAGATAAAAGTAAATTGCATCCTTAATGAACAAAGGAGGAGCCTTTATATAGGCCAAAAACAAAACAAAAAAGCAAGATATTAGGAGATTCTTGCAGATTATTAGGAACTATCAAAACTGAATAAACATTTTTGAATAGCTACTTAATTTCAAGAACAAACTAACAGCTACAGCAGACCAAGTCAATTTGAATCAACTCTCAACACCCTCCCTTGATTGAAAGTTGCATATACCAAGTAATCTTCTGAAGTAACAAAATTTCTCCTTTGATAAAGCCTTGGCAAGTATATCAGTCACCTGGTCATTGGTGCAATAATATTTCAAGACAATCTCCTCTTTTGCAACTAAGTCACAAATGAAATGATGGCGAAGTTCGATATGCTTTGTTATGCTATGAAATGTCGGATTCTTGGCCATAGAAATTGTAGCTTTGCTATCACAAAATAACATCGTAAAAGGAAAATGTGGCCTTGAAAGCATGGCAATCAAGTAAAAGGAAAATGTTACATGTAATATCGGTAAAGCAAGGATACCAATAACTGACTTTACCTTGTACAAGCCAATATTATTTCCATCTGAAACTGTGAAGGAATGCTCGCTCTTTCCAACTAATTGCTCGCTCTTTCTCATCCATAAGATGTTTCATCTTCTCTATTGATTCCCAACTACCAAGTGAATCATAGATGCCTGAACACCTGCTGCCCTGAAGTTCATATTCCCAACTACCAAGCAAAAATTTTGAAAACAAACAGAGTGTAACGAAACAGGGAAAAAGATTCTAGATCTGACTATAAATCATCATAAATAACAAAATACAGGACCAAATCACAAGATCTATATCAATTAAGAAAGATCAAGATGTTTAGAACAAAACTCAATTAACATGACTGAAAACTTATTGTTCAAATAACTAGAACTCCAATTACTATAAAAAGAACTTTCTAGTTCATCCAGGAAAGAATAATTAGTCTCAATCTCAAAAACTTTATTTTCAATATCAAACGGAGCTCGGGATCAAAAGATATGAGCAAAAGATATATATGCGCGAAAACTGAAGAACGCAAATGGTAAGCTCCAATTCCTTCAATTTGACACAAATAGTCAATGAGCCTGCAAAAGTATGTGCGTTATACCCTATCCCTAACAGCCGCAAATCTATATAAAACCTCAAAGCCTCAATGTAAGACACAACATCTAACTCCAGCATTTTATCAAACACTTTTCTAGCAGGCGAGGTTTGCAGCTGGATATGAAAGATCACAAGTATGGGATTATCAATTCGTACAGTGGCTTGCTTTGCTTGTCTGATATAGATATTAACGAACCTGTAATAATTTGCAATCCAGTTACTGGTGAATTCATAAATTGTCCAAAGAAAAGGAGGAAAGCCAGAGATACTAACAAACGCGATATTCATTGCGGTTTTGTTTTCAATCCCAAGACTAACCACTGTAAAGTGATAAGAATGTTTGTGTAACGCCCCTCTCTATAGGGAGCGCCACCGTAACAATAAACACCCGATAAACAACTCTACTCCACTATATAGAGTTCAATACTTATAGATTTAATACATACAAATACCAATATAAAGTTTTAAACTCCAAATTATTCTCCAAATGCTAATTATTCTCCAAATATTTCTCAATGTCACTTTATATTTCTCACTCTCTAGTACATGCCAATATTCTACAAACCATAATATTACATTAAAATATAAATCCACCTCAAATCTTTCCTTAATTGCTCTTTAAGCTGATCCACCTGTACCACTTTGGTCCAAGCTATCTATAAGTTCTCCACCTACGCGTAGAAAATCAACTACACGCTAAGCAATTTGCTTAGTGGTGTCCATAAAAAAAATATAACAACTTTGAATATTTTTAAAATAGAAACAAAGTATATTTATAAGTCAAAAACAAATTAACCAACTTTATGGAACCAAATCACAAAACTTATATAGTCATCCTTTCAAAGTATAATCAAATTTATATCCAATTTTTCTAAATACTTTAACCACATATTGCCCAAAGTAAACAAGTCCTGAATAACGGTAAAATGGATACGGGAGCGGACAAGCCCGAAGCCAAAGCTTCAAAATCAATATATCGGTCAAGCCCGAAGCCGAAGCTTCAAAAATCAATATATCGGTCAAGCCCGAAGCCGAAGCTTCAAAAATCAATATATCGGTCAAGCCCGAAGCCGAAGCTTCAATATCAATATATATATACATATATATATCATAATATCGGCCAAAGCCCGAAGCCAAAGCTTCAATTGTTTGTACAGTACTGTACCCCCCTTTATTGGCGCCAATCTACCCTGACCCGTATTCTACTCGTTTAATGAGGGCAATAAATCAAAGTAACATCTTAAAAATTCCAGTATAAACCATCAATCACAATTCAACATATCTTCAGTATTTAAGAAATCAAAATCCCAAATTTCTAAGCATCAAACTTCAATTAAAACTCAATAAAATCAATATCATACTTTCCAGAATTTTTCCAGGTTTCGTAACCTGACTTCCCCTGCATTTTTCACTATCAAAAAATCATCCAATCGAAGAACTTTCTTCTAAACATAATTAGACACATGTCTCAGCTTTCCAAATCCACCAGAATCACAGAAATCCAAATTGTATAACCAAAGTTATGATCAAAATACTAAACAGTGTACAAAGCTGAGATTTTCCAAAAATAGATTTCATGACTCAACTTCAAACCGAAATTTCACATTGAAAACGAACGAAATTCAACAAGGTTTCTTCTGAAGATATGTTCCTTACTTTCTGTAGATATCAATAAAATCAAGAATCGTTCAAATCGGATTTATATAATGAGAGAAAACATTAAAACAAAACAGGTATATAATCTGGAAAATTTCCCGAAAAACCGAGAAATCGAAATTCGGGACACAAACCTTTTTCTATGCTCTTTCTAGCTCTCTTCTACCCCTTTTGCCTTTGATTTACTTGCAATAGCTTCCTCTACAACAGCCATATATAATTCTATCAAGATATTGCATAAATAAACTTCCTAATACCATAAATATGCTTAATCTACCATGAATTCTACTAATTAAGCTTTAATTTCACCAAAAATCACTCACCTCAAACTCGGGTTACTATTCATCCGAATCTTAATTTATGAAATCCTCCTCTTCTAGTCTTGATTGACTGAAATTGATGATGATAGAGGGCTTAAGGATCGATTTCTAATAAGAATTCGAAGTTGAATCGAAGAAATCGGAAGTTTTTGGATTATAGAAAATTTTGGTAAGGGAGAAGGGAAGAATGGAGAAGAAGATGAAAGTAAATGGATGAAGGGGGGTGAAGGTACGTATAGGATTTAGGATTTTTTTCTTTTTTTTTTTCAATTTCCAAAAATGCCCCTGATCAAATAAATAAAAGTCCAATTCATCCTTCTTACTATAATTAGCTCTTATTTCCTCATGCTTTATATCCAATAACAACAATAACAATAAAAATAATTTCTATGATATTTTTAATACCATAGTAATTTATTATAAGCAAATTTTTGGAAATTTTGGTTCGTTACAATTCTCCCCCTCTTATGAATTTTCGTCCCGAAAATTTCCTGAAAACAATTGCGGGTATTGAGTTTTCATTGTATCCTCCGGTTCCCAAGTTGCTTCTTCAACCTTATGATTCCTCCAAAGTACTTTTACCAAAGGAATAGACTTGTTTCTCAATTGTTTAACCTCTCTCACCAAGATTTGTATCGGTTCCTCTTCATACGTCAGGTCGAGTTCGATTTCTACGACATCAGGAGATAAGATATGTGATGGATCTGATCTGTATCTCCTTAACATTGATACATGGAACACATTATGAATTTTGTCGAGTGTTGGTGGTAGTGCCAACCGATAAGCTACCGGTCCAACCTTCTCTATAACCTCATATGGGCCAATGAATCTCGGACTGAGCTTGCCTTTCTTGCCAAATCGCAGGACTTTCTTCCAAGGAGATACTTTGAGAAACACTTTATCTCCCACTTCATAAGTAATGTCTTTTTTCATTTCATTCCACCAATAATGGCTCTTCAAATTTTGGTACATCTTGTTTGCTCCTGGATGCATCGCATGAGGACTACTATGTACCTCTTGTAAGATATTCTTCTTTAATCCTTCATTGTTTGGCACACATAGTCTATCTTTAAAATATAGACACCCATCTTCTTGAACCATATAGTCGTCTACGATACCCACTTGTGTCCGTGCTCGAATAATCTTTAAGTCATCATCTTCATTTTGTGCTTGCTTAACCTGTTGTAGTAGTACAGGTTGAATCTTCAATTCTGCAATTAAGGCTCCACTACTGGTAAGAGCTAACCCCGTATTCATAGCCCTTAGTGCCATCATTGTCTTTCTACTGAGAGCATCTGCCACTACATTAGCCTTTCTTGGATGGTAATCAATAAGACAATCGTAATCTTTAATGAATTCCATCCACCTTCTTTGCCTTAAATTCAACTCTTTCTGTGTTGGCAAATATTTCAAACTTTTGTGATCTGTATAAATATAACATTTTTCTCTATAAAGATAATGTCGCCAAATTTTCAAGGCAAAGACTATTGCAGCCAATTCCAAATCATGAGTAGGATAATTCCTTTCATGATTCTTCAATTGCCTGGAAGCATAGGCAATCACTTTTCCTTCTTGCATCAAAACACACCCAAGACCACTATGTGAAGCATCACTATAGATTACAAATTCTTTTCCAGGTTCTGGTTGGGTAAGGATGGGTGCTTTTGTTAACATCGCCTTTAATTTCTCAAAACTTTCTTGACACTTGTGACTCCACTCAAATTTTGCATTCTTTTGAAGTAGTTTCGTCAGTGGGGCAGTAATGACTGAAAATCCCTTCACAAATCTTCTATAATATCCTGCTAAGCCAAGGAAACTCCTGACTTCCGTAGGGTTCTTTGGTGGTTTCCATTCGACAACTGCTTCTATCTTCTTAGGATCCACTTTAATTCCTTCTGCAGAAATAATATGGCCTAAGAAAGAAACTTCTTCAAGCCAAAACTCGCATTTGCTAAGTTTGGCATACAATTTATTTTCCCTCAAAGTTTGGAAGACTATCCGCAAATGTTGATCATGCTCTTCCCGTGACTTAGAATACACCAAAATATCATCAATGAAAACCACTACAAACCTGTCTAAATATAAGTAAAAGACACGGTTCATAAGGTCCATAAATGCTGCTGGTGCATTAGTTAGACCAAATGGCATCACCAAAAATTCATAGTGCCCATATCTAGTTCGGAAAGCCGTCTTTGCAATATCATCATCTTTCACTCTCGTCTGATAGTAGCCCGATCTTAAATCAATCTTGGAGAAGTATTTGGCACCCTTGAGTTGATCAAATAAATCTTCAATCCTTGGCAATGGATACTTATTCTTGATTGTCAATTTATTCAACTCCCGGTAATCAATACACAATCGGAGCGACCCATCTTTCTTCTTAACAAACAACACTGGTGCACCCCATGGGGATATACTCGGGCATATGAATCCTTTGTCTAACAATTCTTGCAACTGAATCTTCAACTCTTTCAGTTCAGCTGGCGCCATTCTGTATGGTGCTTTGGATACTGGTGCGGTACCCGGCAATACATCAATTGCAAATTCTACCTCTCTTTTTGGTGGTAACCCCGGTAGTTCTTCTGGAAATACATCAGGAAAATCACATACCGTAGGAATATTCTGTAATTCTCACTCACCCTCCTTCAATTCTAGAGCGAAGATTAGGTAGGCCTGACATCCCTTCCTAACCAGCCTTTTAGTCTTCATAAAAGAAATTATGTTACAGAGATAATCTGATCTTTCCACCACGATAACTATTCCATCAGAAACTTGAAGTGACATTCTTTTGTTTTTGCAATCCACCATAGCTCGATGTTTCGATAACCAATCTATTCCCAGGATAACATCGTAATCTCGGAAAGGTAACTCAATTAAATTTGCATTGAAAAGTTGATGTTGAATCATAATAGGGCAATTCGTGTACACTTTGTTTACTATCACACTGTGTCCTAAAGGATTAGTCACTTCAATATTTTCTCCTAATTCTTCTACACACAACCCTTTCTCTTGTGCTAATGCAGTACATATATATGAATGAGATGAACCAGGATCTATCAAAGCATAAACATCATGATTAAAGAATGAAAATTTACCGATAATAACTTCGGTAGATTCTCTAGTCTCAGGCCCTCGGATTGCATAACTTTGCGCCATTCCTCCCGGTCTACCACTCTGCAGTGCTTGTTGAGCCACATCATGTCCACTTGAACCACTAGCATTTCCTCTTCCCCTTCCTCTTCCACCTTGCATTGTAGGAGTAGGAACTACTGTAGGTGCAGATGTACTTATCTGTCTTTGAGGACAATTTGCAATCAAATGTTCACTTGAGCCACATTTAAAGCAGACTCTACCTTTTCCCCAACATTCCCCTGTATGCATTCTTCCACAATTAGAACATTGTGGAATATTTCCTCTGCCTCGACCTGAAGGTACACTAGCCGCTGACCCCGTACTTATGGTTTGTCTCGGTGAAAACCCTCTAAAATGAGATTGGGTTTGTTCTGATGTTCCCTTCTATTTCTTACTTGGAGATTCTGAACTAGCTGGACCCTGTGATCCTTTTTGAAATCCTGACCTTTTAGCCATTCTTTGTTGTCTATCTGAATTAATTTTCTCGATGCCTGTAGCAGCATCAACCAAGTCATTGAACACCCTAATCCTTTGTGCAAGTAAATGCACTCTAATTTCATCATTCAGCCCATCCTCGAATCTCTTACATCGCCTCACTTCACTGTCAACGATATCACGAGCATACCTCTCGAGTTTGAGGAATTGAACTTCATATTCTGATACAGTCATTCGTCCCTATCTCAAAGACAAAAACAATTTCCTCTGCTCATCTTTGAATCTTTCACTAACGTACTTTTTGTCAAATTGTTCCAAGAAAAGTCCCCAAGTGATTTCTCCGGGTCGTCTTTCTCTCACAATATTATCCCACCACCTCCTAGCTTGTTCTTTGAGTAGACCTTGCACACAGTCTAATCTCTCTTCATCTGTAAAATGAAGCCTAGTCATACACCATTTAGTATGATCGAGCCAATCTTCTGCAATTGCAGGATTCACTGTATCCCCTTTGAAGTCATCAGCCGGAAGCTTCTTGATTCTTTCAAGAGGAGTTCTCTCCTCTCTTCTTTCAATGTGAGGTATGATAGGAACTTGAGGGATTTGTACGTTTCGTAGTACTTGTGTGATTACTTCAGTAGTCATATGCTGAAGTAAAGCAGCTTGTGCTGGAGTAGGTTGTTCAGGAAAGCCATGAACTGGTGGAGGTTCATGTCTCTGTTCATCCCCTTGTCTAATACGGACTGTACTCTCAGCATCCTCTTCCTCACTCTGGTTGTGACTACTACTAGCCATAATTTATTCCTGAAAATTGGACCAAAGTGGATCAACAACTAATAAATCATATTTATATCCTAAATGGCATATACATACTAGTCCTAGAATCGCCTAAACCTCAGCTCTGATACCAACAAATGTAACGCCCCTCTCTATAGGGAGCGCCACCGTAATAATAAACACCCGATAAACAACTCTACTCCACTATATAGAGTTCAATACTTATAGATTTAATACATACAAATACCAATATAAAGTTTTAAACTCCAAATTATTCTCCAAATGCTAATTATTCTCCAAATATTTCTCAATGTCACTTTATATTTCTCACTCTCTAGTACATGCCATTATTCTACAAACCATAATATTACATTAAAATATAAATCCACCTCAAATCTTTCCTTAATTGCTCTTTAAGCTGATCCACCTGTACCACTTTGGTCCAAGCTATCTATAAGTTCTCCACCTACGCGTAGAAAATCAACTACACGCTAAGCAATTTGCTTAGTGGTGTCCATAAAAAAAATATAACAACTTTGAATATTTTTAAAATAGAAACAAAGTATATTTATAAGTCAAAAACAAATTAACCAACTTTATGGAACCAAATCACAAAACTTATATAGTCATCCTTTCAAAGTATAATCAAATTTATATCCAATTTTTCTAAATACTTTAACCACATATTGCCCAAAGTAAACAAGTCCTGAATAACGGTAAAATGGATACGGGAGCGGACAAGCCCGAAGCCAAAGCTTCAAAATCAATATATCGGTCAAGCCCGAAGCCGAAGCTTCAAAAATCAATATATCGGTCAAGCCCGAAGCCGAAGCTTCAAAAATCAATATATCGGTCAAGCCCGAAGCCGAAGCTTCAATATCAATACATATATACATATATATATCATAATATCGGCCAAAGCCCGAAGCCAAAGCTTCAATTGTTTGTACAGTACTGTACCCCCCTTTATTGGCGCCAATCTACCCTGACCCGTATTCTACTCGTTTAATGAGGGCAATAAATCAAAGTAACATCTTAAAAATTCCAGTATAAACCATCAATCACAATTCAACATATCTTCAGTAATTAAGAAATCAAAATCCCAAATTTTTAAGCATCAAACTTCAATTAAAACTCAATAAAATCAATATCATACTTTCCAGAATTTTTCCAGGTTTCGTAACCTGACTTCCCCTGAATTTTTCACTATCAAAAAATCATCCAATCGAAGAACTTTCTTTTAAACATAATTAGACACATGTCTCAGCTTTCCAAATCCACTAGAATCACAGAAATCCAAATTGTATAACCAAAGTTATGATCAAAATACTAAACAGTGTACAAAGCTGAGATTTTCCAAAAATAGATTTCATGACTCAACTTCAAACCAAAATTTCACATTGAAAACGAACGAAATTCAACAAGGTTTCTTCTGAAGATATGTTCCTTACTTTCTGTAGATATCAATAAAATCAAGAATCGTTCAAATCGGATTTATATAATGAGAGAAAACATTAAAACAAAACAGGTATATAATCTGGAAAATTTCCCGAAAAACCGAGAAATCGAAATTCGGGACACAAACCTTTTTCTATGCTCTTTCTAGCTCTCTTCTACCCCTTTTGCCTTTGATTTACTTGCAATAGCTTCCTCTACAACAGCCATATATAATTCTATCAAGATATTGCATAAATAAACTTCTTAATACCATAAATATGCTTAATCTACCATGAATTCTACTAATTAAGCTTTAATTTCACCAAAAATCACTCACCTCAAACTCGGGTTACTATTCATCCGAATCTTAATTTCTGAAATCCTCCTCTTCTAGTCTTGATTGACTGAAATTGATGATGATAGAGGGCTTAAGGATCGATTTCTAATAAGAATTCGAAGTTGAATCGAAGAAATCGGAAGTTTTTGGATTATAGAAAATTTTGGTAAGGGAGAAGGGAAGAATGGAGAAGAAGATGAAAGTAAATGGATGAAGGGGGTGAAGGTACGTATAGGATTTAGGATTTTTTTCTTTTTTTTTTTCAATTTCCAAAAATGCCCCTGATCAAATAAATAAAAGTCCAATTCATCCTTCTTACTATAATTAGCTCTTATTTCCTCATGCCTTATATCCAATAACAACAATAACAATAAAAATAATTTCTATGATATTTTTAATACCATAGTAATTTATTATAAGCAAATTTTTGGAAATTTCGGTTCGTTACAGTTTGCACATTTAATCGACATGCCAGGCAACTGCGATTTTGGTATGGTGGTTGAAATACATACTCTCAGCACAAAATTGTGGGAATACCTCGATTTTTTCACTATACAGCATACGAGCTAGTATTCCCTACTTATTTGAATGGATATCTATATTGGTATTATCATCAAAGAAATTGTATGATGTTTTTTGACATGGAGACGGACTACTTTGGAACTTTTTCACCGCCGTTATTGATGGATCCAGACATCAATTGGTTGGCAAATTAATTTTGTTTGTCCATTGCCAAAAAGTAAACTCCAAACTTGTCAAATATGTGCAACACGGAGTTGCAATCTTTGCCTACCCAATCAATATGTTTACATCAAATTTTCAAATTGGTAAATGAAGCCATTTTCCTATAAAAGACACTCACTGCATATCCAAATTCATCAAGAAAATTTGGGAGTTTCTTTGCAGAGTTATTGTCCACAAAAGTGAGGGAGTTTATTAAAGTGTATTTCCTCTTGCAGAGTTTCTTTCCTACAAGAGATTGAGAGAGTATTAGAGAGGGGGAGTTAAGTAAAATTTCAAATTGGGGTATTTCCAACTGTTCCTAAAATATTTTTATACCTCAAGTTTGGGTATACTTAAGAGAGACTTTATTGTTGTATTCCCATTATTTATCCGTGAAGTTATTTCAGTGCGCCGTGTTTTTCCCTTTAAAAGGGTTTTTCACGTAAATCTGTGTCTCTTTATTTCTTTATTTATTTTTATACTCGTTTTTACTACGTTTATTTCAGTTAATACATATCACCTTACTACCGAATTGATATACGAGACCTAATAAATGGTATCAGAGCTATTGGTTCCAAAAAGTTGGTTATGTTAATTAAAATGGCAGGTTGTTCAACATCCATGATCAAATTGAACGTTTCAAACTGGTCAATTTGGAAGCCCATGATGAAGGATATATTGTACTGCAAAGATATGTATATAGCAATCGAAGGAGACACCACAAAGTTGATAGACATGAAAGATCCAGATTGGAGCAAGTTGAATAGAAAGGCCATCGATACCATTCGCTAGTGGCTAGATTTTAATTTGTTTGGCCATGTCTCAGAGGAAACATCTACCCATGCAATATGGAAGAAGCTGCAAGATCTTTATGATCGGATAATTACTGGAAACAAGTCATTCTTGATAAGGAAACTTGTCAATACAAAATATATGGAGGGAACTCCTATTGCCGAATTTCTAAATGAATTTTGAAGTGTTATTAATTAGTTATCTTCAATGAAAATCACACTTGAAGATGAGGTCCAATCCTTATTGCTGCTTAACTCTTTACTAGAGAGTTGGGAAACCTTGGTGGTATCTGTGACCAATTCTGCTCCTGATGAAAAAGTTTCCATGAACCACGCTATTTGCACCCTGCTCAATGAGGAAACAAGGAGGAAAGTTTTAGCTACTGAAAGCAGTTAAGCTCTTATCACAGAACACAGAGGTCGGAGCAAAAATCGAGGTCCCAATAATTCTGACAAATCCAAAGGAGGAGAAAAATTTAGAGGCAGATTTAAGTCCAAGGGTAGAGTCAAATGCCACTATGGACTAGAAGGCCATTTGAAGAGGAATTGTTGAAAGCTGAACAGAGAGTAGAAGGATGGCAAGAACCAAAACGAAGATAAGAACATCACTGCCGCATCTGAGGAGATTGTTGTTCCTTCTTTCAGTCTTAAAGAACAATGTCTCCAAGTCTCAAGTCAAGATGATACAGAATGGGTGATTAACATTGCAACATCTTATCATTACACTTCCAAAAAGAAGTTCTTTACCACATACAAAGCAGGAAATTTTGGTGTGATGAAAATGGGCAATAATGGCCATTCCAAAATCATTGGAATTAGTGACATTCGTATCAAGAGGAACACTCACACTGATCCTTAAAGAAGTTAGACATGTTCCTGATTTAAGGCTCAACTTAATATCTTGTGGTGTCCTAGATCATGAAGGCTTCGAGAAATTCTTCGCGAGTTGGAAATGGAAGCTTACCAGTAATTCCTTGGTGATTGACAAAGGTGCCATGTATTGTACACTATAAAAAACAACTGCAGTCATTTGTAAAGATGAATTGCATGCTGTTGAAGAAGAGTCTTCACCAGATTTGTGGCATAGTAGATTGGCTCACATTAGTGAGAAAGGGTTGCAGGTTCTCAAAATGGCTAACTTTCTAAAGTTGTTTTAGGCAGAAGCAACACACAAACCCTCTACTATCATTAATAGGTCACCATCTGCTGCTCTAAATTTTGATATTCCAGAAAGAGTATGAATTGGAAAAGATGTTCAATACTCTTATCTGAAAGTGTTTGGTTGTGAGGCATTTGCACATGTGCCTAAGGAGCAACGGTCAAAGCTTGATGACAAATTAAATCCATTTATCTTCCTTGGATACGGAGATGAAGAGTTTGGGTACAAACTGTGGGACCCAGAGAAGAAAAAGACCATTAGAAGCAGAGATGTAGTATTTCAAGAAAATGAGACTATATAAAGCTTTAATAAGAATGGCAAGTTAGGACTTGTGGATGAAGTCATTCCTAGCCATGTTCCTTCATCGTCAAACAGTACCATTAGTGGATATTAGGAACAAGTTCAGAACAATGATGAAATTATAGAGCTAATGGATGATCACGAGCAAAAAGATGTTGATGAATAGGGGGAGCAACCCACCCAACAAGCTGAAGCTGAACAATAACTTAGAAGATGTACCAGGGATCGCCAACTAACATCAAAGTATCCTAGTTCTGAGTATATTCTCCTTACTAATGAGGGGTAGCTGGGGAATTTCTAGGAAGTTCTAATTCATACAGATAAAGAATCTTGGCTAAAGGTGATTCAAGATGAAATGACATCCTTGCAGAAAAACAACACATATGAGTTAGTCGAACTTCCTAAAGGAAGAAAAGCCTTGAAGAACAAATGGGTTTTCAAGCTCAAAAGAGATGGCAATGGAAAGCTAGCGAAGTACAAAGCTTGTATAGTGGTGAAAGGTTTCCAATAACAGAAGGGAATTAATTTCAATGAAATCTTTTCTGCGATGGCTAAAATGACTTGTATTCGAGCAGTTATAAGCTTGGAAGCAAGTTTGAATCTTGAGCTTGAGCAGTTAGTTGTGGAAACTGCCTTCCTTTATAGCAACTTAGAGGAAGAAATCTACATGGTGCAACCAGAAGGATTATAAGTAAAAGGGAAAGAGCACATGGTTTGTAAGCTGCAAAAGAGTCTGTATAGGTTAAAACAAGCACCAAGGCTGTGGTGCAAGAAGTTTGACTGTTTCATGAGTAGTCATGGCTATAAGAAGACTCAAGTAGATCCAAGTGTTTACTTCAAGAGATTCTCTGATAACAGCTTTATCAAATTATTGTTATATGTTGATGATATGTTGATCGTGGGATAAGATGTTTCTTCAATTTGAAAATTAAAAGAGCAATTAGCAAAGTCCTTTGACATGAAGGACTTGGGTCCAGCACAACAGATTTTGGGCATGAAGATTGTTCATGATCGAAGCGACAAGAGGTTGTGGCTATCACAAGAAAAATATGTTGAACGTGTGCTACAACATTTCAACATGTTAACTACTAAATCAATCAGCGTTCCTCTTGCTGGTCATCTGAAGCTGAGTAAGGAATATTGTCCTACAACCAAAGAAGAGAAGGAAAACATGACAAAGATCCCATATTCCTCCGCTATGGGGAGTCTGATGTATGCGATGGTTTGCACAAGGCCAGACATGGCACATGCTGTTGGAGTTGTAAGTGGATTTTTGGATAATCCAGGAAGACAACACTGGGAAGCTATAAAGTGGATTCTCAGACATTTGAGGGGAAGTTCAAAGAAGTGCTTGTGTTATGGAGGATCTAAACCAATCTTAGAAGGTTTCGTTGATGCTGATACGGCAGGATATCTCGATCATAGAAAGTTAACTTTGGGATACGTATTTACATTTGCCTGAGGAGCAATTTCTTGGAAATCTAAATTACAGAAATGTGTTGCACTTTCTACAACCAAAGAAGAGTGCATTTCAGCGGTTGAAGCAGGAAAAGAGATGATTTGGCTAAAGAGATTCTTTGAAGAGTTGGGCCAAAAACAAGTTGACTGCATAGTATATTGTGATAGTCAAAGTGCTATAAACTTGAGCAAGAATACTATGTATCACTCTCGAACAAAGCACATTGTTATCCGATGTCACTGGATACGAGAACAACTAGAACAAGGAGTTTTTCATCTAGAGAAAATTCCAACAGAAGAGAACCCTTCGGATATGATGACTATAAATTAATTCCTCGGGAGAAGTTTGAGCTGTGTAGTGAGCTGATCGGCATAAGCTCCAATTAGGAGTTCACATAATACCCCCTTGAGTCTGGAGGGGGAGAAATGATGGGATCAATTGGTTGGAAAACTAATTTTGTTTGTCCATTGCCAAAAACTAAACTCCAAACTTGTCAAATATGTGCAACACAAAGTTGCAATCATTGCCTACTTAATCAATATGTTTACACCAATTTTTCAAATTGGTAAGTGAAGCCATTTGCCTATAAAAGGCACTCCTTGCATATCCAAATTCATCAAGAAAATTTGAGAGTTTTTTTGCAGAGTAATTGCCTGCAAAAGTGAGGGAGTTTATTAAAGTGTATTTCCTCTTGTAGAGTTTCTTTCCTACAAGAGATTGAGTTAGTATTAGAGGGGGAGTTGAGTGATTTCAAATTGGGGTATTTCCAACTGTCCCGAAAATATTTTTATACCTCAACTTTGGGTATACTTGGGAGAGACTTTATTGTTGTATTCCCATTATTTATTAGTGGAGTTATTTTGGTGCCCCGTGGTTTTTTCCTTTTAAAGGGTTTTTCACGTAAATCTTTGTGTCTCTTTCTTGCTCTATTTATTTTTATACTTGTTGTTGCTACGTCTATTTTAGTTAATACCTATCACCTTGCTACCAAATTGATATATGGGACCTAACAGTTATTTGCTGAGACCGATTGATGTGGCCCTTTGAGCTTAGGACTATTAAGTGGACAGCTCTACTTGACCGAGTCTTTTACGATGATCGTGGTGATATTTTTGTGATGAAGGTTTATGATGGAGAAATTGAATGGCTTAGATTGCCCTCCATTGACATGGATGGTGATGAATCATGGCTTTCAGGCCCTTATGAACCTATTAAGTAGTTGAATAACGGGGCGATGTTGATGTATATCTCTAACAAACAAACTTTCGTGTATCATAATCCAACGAAACCGGGATATAGATATTTGAAGATTCGAGGGATGCAATCAAAAGTCGAAGTGATTTCTCATATTCCAAGCTTTGTATTGCTCAAAGATGCTGTGTCTGGATTAAATACAACAGTTCTTAATGTTAGGTCAAGGTATTAATATCTCGGATTATTTTTTTGCTAGCTTATGCTTCTTACTAATTGTATGACAAATGTGAATTCTTATAATGGCAAATAATGTCCGCAAATGAATTTTATGGCAATATATTTGTTCGGTATATTGTATAGGAGCTTACAATTTTATGGATTTGTTGTGTAGATGTGGAGAGTTGAAGCTGTATAAGGAGGGCAAAGGGATTTCTATTGTTGAACAGGAGGTCGATTCTTATTTTTGGGAACGACACGTGTCTGATGTGGAATTCGATTCTGAATAGCTTAGTTTACAAATATCGGAAAAATGAGATTGACATTGTAGGCTGCAGCAGATGTGTTTTTCTTTAATGTTTTGTTAATTTAGGCTTAAAAGGTCTAGCTTGTCGATGGACATGTGACGCACAACTTAAATGTTTTAGTGTTTGAACTGTCTAGAACTGGTTTATTTGCCATTTATCAAAGTACAAACAGATTGAAAAGATGAGATTAATTGGTTTGAATTCATTACTGCAGTTTCTTAATGTTTTACTTGTTTTCTATTGCACACATTGGTCTGGTCTGAAACCAATGTAAAACTCGTGTTTGATGTAGCTGGATCAATTAGTTGTACCCGGCTTTACATTATTTGCAATCGAGCTAATATCAATGTAAAGAAGACGATTTACATTTTAGGTGTTCTATTTTTATGCAATTGCCTGAGAGGCCTATTGTTGCGACTATTATAATTCAGAAGTGTTCTTATCACTTGATATTGGTTAGTAGCCACTTGTAATATGGCGAAAAGCAAGACAATAGGTAATTTAAATTTACATTATTAATAGTTCAAATTACCGGTTTTTTAATAACCTGTATTACCCAACATTCATGAGTAAACAAAGTTAATTAACACTTCTGAGGAGGGCTGGTCTTACAAAATTTAAGTCCCTAGGCGAAAGATATACATCTTAAAATTATAAGGCCCTAAGCGGGAAAATTTACATTTTAAAATATACTAAAAACATTGTTATTACATTGAAAGCTTATTAATTAACTTTATTTTATATGGGCTTCAAATAAGTTCAACTTCTTTTCTAAAATCCTTTGTTTGCTAATTTTTTGAAATCACATGGGCGATGGCTCTGCTAGGGTATGCTTTTGCGATTCCTAGGCTTTGATTTTCCGGCCGTTCTTGTTATCGCCGGCTTCGTCTTCTCCCCCTTTCACCATGGACGCGTCTTACCTCGACTTCTACTGTAACAGCAGAGACAAAACCCGACCTGCTATTTCAAATACAAAGAAATCAAACCCTAACCCTAATTCCGATCTTCCCCAAAACAAAACCCTCTCTTATGTGGCAGTCATTAATCAAGAAAACTTAACTCCTACTACAGTTCAACAAGCCGATCAGAAGGCCACTGTTACTATCACCGATGCAGGAGATGACTATAAAGCAATCAAGATTCTGGCAGATTTATATAAAGATCAGCTATCAATCCGTCAGCACTCCGCTATTGGCAGGCTGAAGCTTAGCAAGGGGGATACTCCTTGGAAACATGTCGATATCAAATCCAAATTGAATTCTATTTAGAATCGAAAGATGGACTGGAAGTTCATTTCGTTAGGGAAGGGATTCTACCATATAATCATGCCATCGGCTAAGGCTTTGTAGAAGGTTTGGTCTACAGGGAACCTAAACCTAAAACCAGGTATTATGAGGTTTTCGTTTGGAAAGCTGGTTTCGATCCTACGGCGCATAAACAAACTTCTTCTCAAGTTTGGATTCGCTTACATAATCTCCCATGGGAGTTTTGGGATCGTTGGCTGCTCTCAAGTGTAGCACGAATCATCGGAGTCCCCATCCATTTTGATCATAACACAATCGAAGGTGAGTTCGGCCACTATGCTAGAATTCTTGTGGATATTGATTTCTCAAAACCGGTTATGGACCGGGTTAGGGTCGATACTATTGAAAAAAATTTTTGGGTGAGTGTGGAATATGAAAACATTCCAGATTTTTATTTGACATGCCAATCTATTGGTCACACTGTAGTTAATTGCAGAAGGAACTAGTTTCAAGAAAAGCAACCTGGGAATCGAAAGAGCAATCCCAGAGTTGGGGCAATTCAGAAGGGTGCTCAATCTAATCCTAAAAACTCAGAACGAGGTTATCCGGGTTCAACTCAGAGTACTAAAGAAAGAATGCATGTTGGGAATAGAAAGTATTACAACTCTATTCCGAAGGATACAACTCATATCAATGGCAATTCTGAGGGACCTAGCGATCGTGAAGCCAGTCAGAAGATTGACACAGTGGTTATCGAGGCAATTGAGGCTTCGACTATTGCGGTGATTGAGGCTCTTGCTATTGAGGTTTTTCATTGCCCGAAAGATAGAGATATACAGGTTGAGGAAAGCCCGTTAAGAAAGGAAAATAGGATCATCTCTTGGGCGGACGATTGTGAAGAAAGCGACGAAGACTCTGAAAAATATTAATGCGGAACTTGTTCTACATAACCAGCCCAATTTGGCACTACTCCAACGTAGCAAACTGAGACAACGAGATTTGGAGGAGAGAAATAAAGATGTTGGAGTAGTTACAACTGCGAATGTTTTTCAATCCTTGGATAGTCTTAATTTTGAGGGGATTAATTTGGAGGTATGTTTACAACATGAGAAGGCTCTTGAAGAGCATAATGACTCTCTTGTTTATAGTGCCTCCAATAGCACGGGTTCTCTTGTTGATAGTGCCTCCAATAGCACGGGTTTTAGTTGGAAACCATTTTCAGTCAAGAAAAAGAAGGGACTAGTGCTTGCTACTATGGAGCACGTTCAGCGTGGTCATAAGCTGGGATACTAAGCTGAGATCTTTCGTTTTTTTGTTTTCTTTTTTTTTCTTTTTCATTTTTTGTAATTTTCTTTTTCCCTTTTAATAAATAGAGGCCGGGTTCCGGTTCTCAAACTTTAATAAAAAAAATTAACTTCATTTTATATAAAAACATATAACAAGGTAGTTGAAGTTTAAAAGTTAAACTGTGTATCGAGATGAAGTATAAATATAATATCACATATTAAAAATTTCGGAGCTCCTAAATATTAGAGACCCTAGGCGATTGCTTCACTGACAGCTACTGTAAGGCTGGCCCTGCTACTGAGTCACATATATACGCTACAAAGTGGTGGCTGTCAATAAAATTAAAAGTTGATGTACCCCATGCAAGTTAACAAATTATCGCATAAATAATTACACATTTTGACCAGATAAGATATATAATAATTGTTTGTGAGTTGAAAATGCATTTTTTTTTTGAAAAACCCTTGGAGAGACAGTGTATCTCTCCAACGGCTAAAAGATTGGAGTGGGTGAAAATTTCGGGGCAGAGTACCCAACTAGGTTAGTTCCTCTGCTTACCTACAAAACACCCACCCCGCTTTTATTAATAATGGTTCTCGAAACAAGAACCAAAAGTACGTCAAAGTTACATAACAAGAATCCTCGGGTTCGTAAACAAATCAGAAACCGAAAGGCTAACATTGCGCTTATAGGAATGAAAAAGAAACCAACAAAAATTGATACTCGCAATTAAAATATCCCCATCGTCAGTTTCATCTCGAAAAATCTTCTTGTTGCGGCGCTTCCAGAGATTCCATGATATAATGAACTAGAGAGACCTACCAAATTCACGGGAGATTCCAGGTTTGAAGAATGTGCACCATAACAGAAGGAAGTTGTAACTATCATTCGGCATCACAACCTGAATATCCAGCCACCGGAATGCATCTCTCCAAATCTGATAATTCGCGTGACATAAAAAGAGGCTATGTTCCAAAGATTCAGGTAGTGGACAGAATGGACAACCGGCGCTAGTTAACATACGATATCCCCTCTGGAAAAGGAACTCACGAGTCAGTAACCTATTGTGAAAGACCAACCAGCCAAAATTTTTTATCTTGGGGAGCATGTGGGAGGACCAAATGAGTGTAAAGTCTCTCAATGGATTCGGCCATAATCGTTATTGATAATATCCATGATAAAAGGACGCTGCTGAATATTTTTTCTGAACTCCAATGTCCTATAGGAAGCAATCTCTTCTCAGGAAGAAGATGGGACTATTTACGGTTTCCAGGTCTTGGAAGAGCGTTGGGCATGAAATTGATATCCAGGTTTTCAGTTCATTGCATCGTTGTTGGTTGTTAATGCGGAGGCTTCTTTTCCAAAAGGGGCGGGTTTGGGAATGATTGGAAAAAATATGACTACACCCTTCAAAAATGGTTGAGGATTTCCTATTACAAATCGCAAATAAGTCGGGGAAGAGTGATTTGATTGGAGTGTTCGAGGTCTAGTTATCGTGCCAGAACAACCCGTTTTGACCATCTCCCACTTGAACACGCACCTGTGATGAGAAGAAGGACCAAATTCTCTCCTTTTTAAAGCAGCATTTTGTAATTCCACGCCATAATGGAGAGACAAGCTTGGAGTCGAGAAGAGTCATTTCATGCCACGAACTAATCCCGTAACGCCGAACACAGTACATTGACCACAAGGAGTCATCATTGTGGTCTCCCATTTTCCAAATCCATTTAAAGAGTAGGCTAGAGTTAACAAGATTTAGATCCCGAATTGCCAATCCCCCAAGGTGATATGGTAAATTGATCGTAACCCAGCTTACTTTGCATATGCCATTGATCGAAGAGTCGCCTCGCCACAAAAAATTGCGCATTAATTGATTTAGTGAAGAAGACACAGAGCAAGGCATGTAGAAGATTGACATTAAATAAATGGGAAGGGAAGAAAGTACCGTTTTGATAAGTATGGTACGTCCAGCATATGATAGACAATTTCCTTTCCAATTTGCCAGACGAGACTTGAACTTGGCGATCAAAGGATCCCAATCGGAGATATGTGGCTGTTTAATACACAGTGGTGTACCTAAGTATTTTATCTGAAAGTTGTCCACTCAGCATCCCAATTGAGCTGCATAGTAGTCCAAGGAGGCTTCATTAACGTGGATTCCCATAATCGCACTCTTGTGGAAGTTGATATGCAATCCTGAGATTAGTTCGAAACACCTTAGGATCCGAATGAAACTGGGAATTATGGATTCTTCTGCTGGAAGGAAGCAAATCGTATCATCAGCGAACTGTAACAAAGAGATATCTGGAAGGGATTCCTCCAAACGAAATCCAGGTAGCACGCCTACTTGAATGCTACGATCTATAAGCTGTTTTAGGCCCTCCACTGCTAACACATAAATAAAAGGCGATAAAGGGTCTCCTTGTTTGACCCCCCCTACGGATGTGAATAGGAGGGCTTGGTGAGCCATTGATTAGAATCGAAGTAGTGGATTTTTTCCTGCAATTTGACAACCATGAAATCCATTTCTGATCAAAACCCATCCTTTGGAGAACCGAGTTAATATAAGTCCAAGAAATGCTATCAAAAGCTTTGTGAAAGTCTAGTTTCAGCACCACACATGGTTTCCTTTTAATGTGGAGGTCATGAATTACCTCGGAAGCCACAAAAGAACACTCATGAATGCTTCTACCCTTGATGAAAGCAAACTGGTTATTTGAGATAAGAGACGGTAGAACAGCCTGAAGACGAATCGATAGCAATTTCGCAATAATTTTATAGATACCATGGATGAGCGAGATTGGTCTAAAGTTGTTTAAAGAACAAGAACCTGGGATTTTAGGTATTAGCACCATGAAGGATGTCTTGACTGAATCAGGTAGCTGAGATGTAGCATAAAAACGATCCAAAACTTGCAGTAATTCAGGTTTTAAGTCGTCCCAGAACCTTTTGTAGAAGAAAAAATTGAAGCCATCTGGTCCCGGCGCTTTATTCTCCCCACACGCACAGATACTGTTCCAAATTTCCTCAGCCCTAAAAGGGGCGATAAGAGCTGCGTTTTGTTGCAAAGTAACAGTGTTGAAACGTAACTTTCTAAGAGAGAATGGCATTATAGGGGCAGCCTTGAATAATTGGGCATAATAGCTACAAATAGTATCTGAAATGACCTTCAAGTTCGTAACAATTACTCCCTCGATGTCCAGTTGCGATATACGGTTGTTGCGAGATCGGGCTGAAGCGGTACGGTGGAAAAACGATGTATTATTATCACCCAATAGCGTCCAATTTACCCTTGATTGTTGGTGCCGTAATTTTTCCAAAGAAACCCTCTTTTCCTGAAGGAGGGAGTGATTTCGATTTAGTTCTGAATTTTGAGTTGAGGTGAGCGGTCGAGGAACACTACTCGATGTAAGGGCCAATATAGTTTCCTCTAAATCACCAATCTTTCTCTGTAGGTTTCCAAAATTTTTCGAGTGCCAAAGGCTGATTGCACGACCTAACTTTGTCAATTTATAAGATAGGTCCTTGTGAGCATAGGATTGACAAATGAGGTGCCATTTATTACGAACGAAAGGCAAAAAATCTGCCTTATCCCACCACATGTTTAATGATCTAAAGGGTCTTGGGTCGGCTGAGTGAGCAACGAAGGAGCGTAATAAAATCGGTAAATGATCAGATAGGGTGGTGTCCACCATTGATATGGATAAGTTAGGCCATAACTGAAGTATCCCATTCGAGGCCAGAACACGATCAATACGAGAGAATGAAACTCTATCACGGCTGTGTAGGGGTAGATCATGGAGTTCAGATTGCAATACAAAGTCTTGAAAAGCCGACATGGAAGGGTAGGGGCGATCGTTTGCCCTTTCTGATACATGTAATACCTCATTAAAATTGCCACAAATCAAGATCATCTGAAAGTCTCTAATAATCGGGATAAGTTCCTGCCATAAATCATATCTATCTATATGATTTGTTGGGGCATAGAGACTAAGAACGTGCAAATCTTGCTGCTGAAGGGGAAATTTAACTAACACCCATCGGGAAGTAGAATGGAGAACCGAAACCGAAAGCAACGAGGAGTTCCAAGAAAATAGGATGCCACCCGAAAGACCATTAGAGGGGATATGGTGATAAGCAAAGTCATTGTGCCCCCAAAACCGTTTGACCACTTGCTCAGAGATACTTTCTATCTTTGTTTCTAATATGACAAAAAATTGGAGATTGTGTTTACGAATGCAAGAAGAGACAAATTGCTGCTTTGCCCCGTTATTGACACCTCCTCTACAATTCCAACATAAAAAATCCATCGACATAATAGAAGAAAATAAATACCTTGATGAATGTGAACTAATCAGTTCACTAAATTATCCATAGCTGTCAGAACAACTTCCTTATTTTTCTCCGAGAATATTCCTAGTTTTTTCCCCATTTCCATAGTCAGCTCTTTTTCGAGTGTCAGAGATGTCATTGACTGAGATAAAATGATCACCCTATTCGTATTAGAAATGTCAGGTCCTGACGAAGCTGAAGTAACAGGCTGGTTGGCTTCCGTTTGTGGGTTGACTAGCCTTACAGGTTGTTCGGCCTCCATTAAAGCTTCATGTGTAGCTGGGTTTGATTCTGGGACAACACTCAAATTATCATTTGATTGATTTAGGAGGGGGATAATTCGGATATCCGGGCTAATATAATCTGCATTTCCACTTCCAGGCAGCCGGAACTACGCGAGTCGTTGGAAGTGTCAAAAGAAGCATCGGATGGGATATCGGACGGGGCATCGGAAATTTCGGAATCATCATCTTGGTAATGTTCACAGCCAACACCTTGTCTCAGATTAGTGTGAATGAGCACTTCTTTAGTATTCACCAATAGTTTGAAGGAGCAATTGGTTGTCCTAAAGGGGACCGAAACCAGACAGGAAACCATATCCAGATGATCCGGGAAATCAAAATTGAAGTCTACAGAAATAACACGGCCAAAGGAGCTCGCTAAGTGTCTGATCAGCTCCTCTCGAATCAGAGTGGGGGGAATTCCCATAAAGTCCAGGTACATGATGCATTCTGTCGGTATAAAATCAGCCGGCAACAACTGCACATCTTTAAAAATATGCAGCATGACCTTCCATTCACCATCTACAAAATTTTTCATAGCCAGTATTGAATTAAACGAGACAATAACATTATCCTTGCCTACAGGGGCAGCAAAAGAAACATTAAAACCACATTCATGCAATAAATCAAAGGTGAGCCGAATATTCGAGATATTGATTAGAGTGACTAAGCATGACTTATCTTTCCAAGGGGCCACATTTATAATAAAATCATGGCCCCTGGGTGAGTTCGCTGAGATTGAATTATGAGTGGCAAAAGAGGCCTCATTTAGAACTTGTGATTCTGCCACAACTTTGGCATACGATCTGTCTCCACGTAGTGATTCCCGGAAATTAACCCGTCATTTAGGTATCTGTCCTACTGATTTCTTGGGCTGATATTGTCGAGATGTTGGAGCTGCAGCAGAGTTCGTGAACTTGGCCTTGAAAGCGCGCACACGAATAATTCCAATGCTCACTGAGTTTAACCTGTGGAGCGTTTCCTGAACAGACGGAGAGTCATCTACCGTAATGAAGCCGAAGTTAAGGTTCCTAACATTCTTTTTCCTAGCTACATAAACACGTCCCGAAATTCTATGCTTGTTGAAAAACCTGCTTATAGAATTTGCTCCATAGGAATTTGGGAAATTTTCAAAATAGAATCTGACGGGTTCGGGGTTAGGGTTTGAGCGGTGGTTGAGGGCAGCCGCTTTGGGGTTAGGATTAAGGTTATGGTTTCGTCGGTGAGTCGCGACGGGCTGGCGGCCAGCAGCCAGGCGATGGTGGCGGTAGGGTATAGAGAGGTTGGCATGGCGAGGTTCAGAAGTCCGATGGGTACAGTTGGCGGGGAAGGAACGGGGGTTGGATCAGTTGTAGTGCTGGCGGTGGCTGTCGGCGAAGGGCGGGTTGAATCGGTTGTTGTGATGGCAGTGGCTGTCGGTGAAGGGGGGGTTGGATCGGTTGTAGTGGCGGCTGAGGTGGTTTGCGGTGTAGGAGGGGGTGCGGCGGTGGAGGCTAGGGTTTTTCTCCATAGGGGTGCGGCTGTATTCTGGTGGTTAGATTGATGGCGGTGGTTGAAATTAGGGTAGGAGTGAGGGCAGCAGTGGCTGATGTCGTGGTGGTGGGTGTGACGGTGGTGGTTGATGTCACGGTGGTGGGTGTGGCGGTTAGAAAGGGTGGCTGGTCTCGGGCTCCTAGGGTTTTTTCAGGGCGGCGGTATAGTTGAAAATGCATTTAAAATAGAACAATTATAATATAAACAATGAGCATGAAATGCAAGTGGATGATTTGTTCCAAGTGGATTTGGTCGTCACAAGTAATTTTGTGATCTGCTACGCGTAATCATGTGCTGACTTTTTTCAGTATATAATCCTTTGCTCATTCTACTTTCATCTCCATCTTCTTTCATTTCTCTCTACTGTCTACTAAATCTAAGCTATTACTGCCTTCTATTGTCTTCTAATAGTAATCCTTTTTTTTGAAAACCCCCCGGAGGAACATTGTGTTCCCCCAGAAGGAAAAAGATCGAGATAGGTGAAAATTTCGGGGCGGGTATCCCAACTAGGTTGATGCCCCCGCTTACCTACAAAACACCTACCTCTCTTTATTAAAGAAATCCAAAGACCGCTCACAAGATGAGAGCGTCAGTGGACATAGATACAGCCTAAAGGTGATACGGATATGAAATCCGATCCCGAGACATGCCTATACAATGAATGAGGCCAAAGAATGCCATCTAACTAGTTACAACTTAGAAATAAATCTGGACAATTAAATACATCAGAAACGACAAAATTAAGATTCCGCCTTCGATACTTGAAAAAGAACCTGCATAGATGAATGCTTGACCCCAAATGATCATCTGAGCTTAAGACACCCTCGAACACGAACTTATTCCTCCTTTTCCAAATAACCCACGCAATCATAAACCATAAAGCTGTACCAAACTCCTGTCCGATCCCGGAGGAAAAATGCGCTCGCCATACTACTAGAAAATCAGCCCCCTTGAATGGCATTGTTACTAAAATCCCTAGCACCAGAAAAGCTTGAACCCATATACGATAACTACCCAAACAGTGAAACAGAGCATGATCAATTGTTTCAGACTCATCACAAAATGGACACTTGTCATTCATTAGTGCTTGGCACCCGCGACAAACCAGAAAGACTTTCGTTGGGAGACGTCTATGTAACAATAACCAGCCAAAGAATTTAACTTTAGGAAGAAGACACGCATTCCAAACCACCATGTAATCCGTTTCCGGCGTAGTCCTTTGAGGCGTCCTATAGAACCCTAAACAAAATGATGCAGCTGAAAATACCTTATTAGCTCCCAGATCCCATTCAAATCTATCTGCCACCACCTGAAACCTAACATGTAGCTGCTGCCCCCTACTGCCGTCAGCCCCATTCCCCCTGAAAACAGCAGGCCAGGTCTGGGAAATCCAATTCCGCAGCTGGAGGCATCTCTCCCTACTTGTAATCCTTAGACTACGTTTCTAAAAAGGCCTAGATAGTGCTACTCCCTCAGAAATAGACAGACACCCATCCCGAATTGAGCAGCTTTTTCTATTACATAATAGATAAAGGTCAGGGAAAAGAACAGATAATGACACATTTGCAGTCTAATTATCGTACCAAAAAGATCCGCAAGCCCCATTCCCCACTTTCACTCTCCCAGTCGATTTAAATAACTCCCAGAAGGTTGAGTTCTTTACATAGCAAGATAAAATGCCTCGCCAAACATACGAAATGCGAGAACTATCAACATTTTCAAACGAGTTCCATGAATCGAAGCCATATCTACGGACACACAACTCATACCACAACGATCCCTGTCCGTCTACTCTAGACCGCCATATCCATTTCAACAATAAAATACAGTTGACTAGTCTGAGATCCCTAACATATAGGCCACCTAGATTTTTCGGTAGCATAATTGTCTCCCAACTCACTTTGCAGATCCCACTAGAGTCCGCGTTACCTTTCCACAAGAAATTACGCATCAATTGTACAAGCTTATTATTAATAGAGGCCGACATCTTATTCAATGATAACAAATAAATCGGGATGGACGAGAGAACCGATTTTATAAGGACCACCCTGCCAGCATACGATAAACACTGACCTTTCCAACTTGCCAGCCTATTTTGGAACTTACCAATCAACTCATTCCAATAAGACACCGGGATGCATCTCGTACTAAGAGGGGTGCCTAGATAAGTAATGGGGAATTTTTCGATCTTACAACCCATAATCCCCGCACATCGATTCAACATGTCGTGCTGCACGTTAATACCCATGATTGAGCTCTTATCAAAATTAATTCGTAGACCTGAAATCAACTCAAAACAACGTAATAAACGGATAAAAGTAGGTAAGAGGGACTCATCTGCAGGTAAAAAGCACATCGTATCATCCACAAACTGAAGAATAGATATATCCTTCTCTGACCCATCAATACGAAACCCAGGTAAAATACCCTTAAGGACACTTGCGTCAATGAGCTGTTTAAGACCTTCCACTGCTAAGACAAAAAGAAATGAAGAAATGGGGTCGCCTTGTTTAACCCCTCTACCCAAATAGATCGGATCTGTAGGGCTTCCATTGATAAGAATAGATGTTACCGAGTTCGCTCTGCAAGTCACCATCCATCTAATCCACTTATCAGAGAAACCCATCCTCTTCAAAACTGAGTCAATATAAGTCCAAGAAACACTATCGTATGCTTTATGGAAATCAAGCTTGAGTGCCACAGAAGACTGACCACTGCGGTGGATTGATTGGATCACTTCCGAGGCTATAAACAAGCATTCATGAATATTACGGCCTTTAACAAATGCAAACTGATTGTCAGAGATCAGCCGAGGCAACACAGCCTGTAATCTTTTCGCGAGTACTTTCGACACAATTTTATATATACCATGGATAAGGGCAATCGGTCTATAGTTCCCCAATGACGACGACCCCGGGACTTTAGGAATCAACACGGTAAAGGATGACTTAATAGAATTTGGCAGCTGATCATACCTATAAAATTCGCCGAACAGAGCTAACACATCCGGTTTCATTTCCTCCCAGAACCGTTTATAGAAGAAAAAATTAAATCCGTCCGGCCCCGGAGCCTTACCTTCTTGACAAGCATACACTGCATCCCACACTTCAGCCTCAGAAAAAGATTCAACAAGCCGAGAATTGGCTGTCTCTTCAACCATCCGGAATTTTAGCTCTCCCAAATAATACGGCACCTCCACTTATTTTAAAAACAGCCTGGAATAAAAATTCCGTATCGTGGATTTAATAAGTACCGGGTTAGAAGATACAGCCCCATCAATTTCCAGCTGTGAAATCCGATTCCCCCTAGCCATCGCTGATGCCATCCTATAAAAAAAACTTGTATTATCATCACCCAGTATAGTCCAGTTAACTCGTGATTGTTGATGACGAATTTGTTCAAGGTTCCGTCTACAGGTAAGTAATTCCGATCTCACGCACTGAAGCTCCAAACTACTCTCCTCCTCCAAAGGTCGGGACTCCGAACTGGATGTAAAAAATATAACACGAGCCTCTAGCTTCTTTATTCTTCCCTCTAACCCGCCAAAATTAGATAGATGCCAAGGCCGAATAAAGCTCGTTAGGCGGCATAGTTTAAAATCAATGTCGCGCCCCGGATCCGCCAATTCTATAGCCTCCCACTTCGATCTTAGAAAAAGTAGAAACCCGTCCTTCTCCCACCAACAGTTCAAGGGTCGAAACACCTTTTTGCCATCCGATACCAATGCGTGGGACCGGTATATAATCGGAAAGTGTTCTGATAACGTCAAATCAACCGTCATCAAATTCTGACCTGGCCACCTATCAAGAATATTGCACGACACCAAGACACGATCAATCCTCGAGAAGGATAGGATATTAGACCACGTATAGTCATGGCCATGTAATGGCAAATCAAAGAGAGCACATTCATTAACAAATTCCTGGAACCTAATCATCGAACTCAACCCCGTGTTCCCATTTCTACCTCGCTCAGAACTATGTAACACTTCGTTAAAATCACCACATAGCACCAAGTTATCTATGTTTTGAATATGGGGCAGTAGATCAAACCAAAATTGATTCCTATCCCTGGGGATAGGGGGACCATATAACCATAGTAAATTTACCTCAAGTTGACTAGACACAATATGTAGCAAGCACCATCTATCTGTAGAAGCAGTGATCGAGCCAAGAATTAAATTAGAATTCCATGAGATCAGTAGACCCCCTGACAAACCATGCGATGGGATATAATGAAATTGAAAATCATTATGGCCCCAAAACTTCCTGACAACCTGATCTGAAACTGATAGGGACTTTGTCTCAATTAGAATGAAAACCTGAAGCTGCCACTTTCGAACACATGACCGCACCAAAAACTGTTTGGCCCCATTCAATAGACCCCCACGACAATTCCAACTCATAAAACTCAAAGACATGATAATACTCATGATATCCCAGCTCGAACAGCAGCCCTCTCAACGTCGCTGTCCTTCCAATGCCTCTATAATCAAGCCCATGTTTTGTTCATTAAACAACTCAAGCTTTTCTCCAATTCGGAATGTCATTAATTCCTCACTGACAGTTGGCTCATTTCATTCCCTACGGATGATAATTCTATTCATATTTGGGATGTTTGGGCCCGAAGAACTTGAATCCTCCGTATCTGGAACCAACGCATTATTCCCCCCAATTAACGGGCTGTCGCCGGGAGGATGGTTACTTCCCGGACTTGTTTTATTGCTATCCGCAACAATCTCATCATCCTCGCCTAATCTAATTTCAGCTTCGTTCCCCGATGATTCACTACAGGGTCCTCCACTGGTTCACTCCACTCTTCCGATCCGTACCCGTACTCTTGACTGTGTTGGCACCCAATTCCTTGTCTAAGGTTCGTGTATATCATTATATCCCTATCCCCTACTGCCAGCGTCAGATTCCTACTGGCTATCCCAAGCTGTACAGAAACAAGACACGATACTACATCCAACCGATCCGGTTTTACGAAATTACAATCTACCGTAACAATTCACCCAAACCTCGCTGCTAATTCCCTCACTACAGGTTCACAAACAAGAGCTGGCGGAATTCCTATGAGATCCAGATACATAATACATTCTGACGGCGCGAAATCTACTAGAAGTGCACAAACTGACTCCACAATATGTTCCATAACCTTCCAATCACCATTCATAAAGTCCATAAGAACCACATCTGATACAAATGAAATAATCACACAATATCCACCAACAGGAGCAGCAAATTCAAACTCAAAACCGTGATCGCTCAGAAGATCATGTATATTACGGATGTGAGAAATATTGTTGAGTTTAACCAAATAAGATTTTGATTTCCAAGGTGCGGTTTTAACCACTACCTCACTGTTCAGTACAGGTTCAGCAGGTACAATAGGGGAGGATGCCACCTGGATCGGGTTGATGGTCGACTCTTCTCGTGGTGCTTGATTCGCCACAACATCCGCAAAAGACCGATAATCTCAAGGGGAGTTTCGGAACGTCGCCTTCCGGACTGGTACCGCGGGATTAGACCGTGCTTGAGGGGCTGTTTTCGATTTGTCATACCTGGCTCTGAAAGGTTTGAGTCTTATTGCACCAATCGCTATCATATTCAGCGCTTCCAATGCCTCCTGTATCCGCATAGATCCATCGAGTGTGATGAACCCAAAATTAAGGTTCTTCGCATTCCTTTTCCGGGCAATATAGACCCATCCATACACTCCATACCTATTGAACATTCTTTTCATAGCCGCTGCATCAAAGTGATTTGGGAAATTCTCAAAGTAAATTTTCGGGGGGTTAGGGATTTGGGTATGGCGATTGCGGGGGGGCAGAGGGTTTTGGTATTGTGGCTGGCGGTGGTTGTTCTCCGATCGGTTCAGGGTGGTTGACGGCCGGTGGCGTAGGCGGCTGCTGGGGAAGGGTGCGGGTAGGGTGCGGGTAGGGTTTCTTTCCATAGGTGCGGCAGAAACGGACATGGGATTAAGGTCTTAATTTCCAACTGTTATAGTAATCCTCTTTTTTATTAAATAATACACAATTATAGAGCTAGCAGCATCAATGGCGATTTTTAGATCCTTTGTATTTATGGTCATGCTCTTGATGAGCTGTGCGTGCTGCCAAGGTCAACTGACATCCTCATTTTACCAAACTTCATGCCCAAATGCACTCACCACTATCCGAACATCTATAAGAAATGTCATTGCTCGTGACTGACGAATGGCCGCCTCTCTCATCCGCCACCACTTTCATGACTGCTTTGTCCAGCGTTGTGATGCCTCCATCTTACTCGACAAAACCCCAACCATGCAGAGCGAACAGTCAGCTCATCCTAATAAGGACTCTGCCTAAGGTTACAATGTTATAAAAGCTGCTAAAACTGAAGTCGAGAAGGTATGCCCCGGAATTGTTTCTTGTGCTGATATCCTTGCTGTGGATTCTAGGGATGCTTCATCCTTTATGGGTGGTCAGTCTTGGACAGTACTGCTTGGAAGAAAAGACTCCACAACAGCAAGCAGAAGCCTTGCATAAAGTGAGCTGCCTAGCTTTAAAGAAGGGCTTGGCAGACTCATATCTCGGTTTGAAAATAAAGGACCAAGCACAAGGGACATGGTTGCTGTTTCTGGCTCCCATGGGTCAAGCTCAATGTGTCACATTTCGTGACAGGATCTATACCAATGGATCTCATATTGATGCTGGATTCGCTAGCACTCGCCGCCATGGTTGTCCTACGAGTGGCGGTGATGCCAATTTGGCTCCACTGGATTTGGTGACTGCTAACTCTTTTGATAACAATTACTTCAAGAATTTGATTGAAAAGAAAGGTTTGCTTGGATCGGATCAAATACTATTCAGTGGGGGATCAACTGATGGCATAGTATCGGAATATAGCAGGAGTCCTTCCATTTTCAGTTCTGATTTCACAAGTGCCATGGTAAAAATGGGAAATCTTATCAATCCAAATGCTGACCAGATTAGGAAGATATGTAGTGCTGTAAACTTGCTAGTGTTCTTTTTTAATATTGTGTGTGTATTCTTCCACATTCTTTCTGGCCAAATTGTTTCATTCTTTCATTTTTTTTCTCAAAAGTCATCAAGTGTATTAGATATTTCTTTTGTTTTTCATTGACTTATTATTTGTAATTTGTACACATTCATTGATGTAAGTATTCCATATCAATTTATACAACAATGTATTTGAATTAAGTACATAGGGTCTATTTTGTAGAACAATATATAATTTTTGGAAAAGCTCGTAACTACATGTTTTATAGACTCATATTCACTCAATTCATTCTTAATTGCATTTTTATCTTCATTCTTCATCCGTATGGTATTGATAACACTGTAAAGGATAGCTTTGGCCTACAATACAACAACATTTACTTTTTCAAAAATTATTTGAATCTTAAACGTATAGTAGTTTAGGATTTTTATCTGAGGGAGTAAAACTGCTAAACGTTTTATACACTAAACTTTTGTTTGCTAAAAATAATCACGCCAGTCTAATATATATATATATCTAAAAATACAAATAACTATGGGTTGTAATTGAACGATTAATTTACTTGAGTCTAATTAAACAATTTAACTATCGTAGTATTAAAAAACATCCCATAAAGTTTGATTATTTAAAAAAAAATACCTTGTGAAGTTTTGGTTTTAAAAATTAGTGAAAAAGGGTTCCTAATTTTTAATTGTGTCTTGGGAAAGGGTAATCTTGTCTATTTTATAGTGAAATTTTGCAGCTTAGTTAATAAAAATATAATACACCTTAGTGACTAATTTAAGGGTCAATTGGAAAAAACCTCTCTGTAATTACAGAGCTAAGGTTGCATACACCCGATCCCCCTTACCTCGCTTGTTCGGAACCTTGTTAGCATTGGGTGTAATGTTGTTGTTGTTGGTGCTGCTGTTGTTGTTGTTGTCGTCATTTTGAAAATTTTTGAGAAATACAAATTTTTTTTAATTAAAATATAATGATAACTTTAAAAAAATCGTACTAAAATGGAAAATTTTCCAGAATTTATAAATAGTTTTTATGTATAATTCTTAAATATCACGGTAATTTATAGGAATATTGAAGCAGTTGAAATATCTTCTATAACATTGATATTTTTAAACCACATGCACCCCTTAACAAACAAAAATTCTACGATAATCTTTTTACGAAACAGTTAAATCACATTACATATGGGAATCCACAAGAGTGCGATTATGGGAATCCACGTCAATGAAGCCTCCCTAGGCTCCTACGCGGCTCAATTGGGATGACGAGTGGACAACTTCCCGATAAAATACTTAGGTACACCACTATGTATTAAACAGCCACATATCTCCGATTGGGATCCTTTGATCGCCAAGTTCAAGTCTCGTTTGGCAAATTGGAAAGGAAATTGTCTATCATGCGCCGGGCGTACCATACTTATCAAAACGGTACTTTCTTCCCTTCCTATTTGCTTAATGTCAATCTTTTGCATGTGTTGCTCTGTATCTTCTACATTAAATCAATTAATGCGCAATTTTTTGTGGCGAGGTGATTCTTCGATCAATGGCATATGCAAAGTAAGCTGGGTTACGATCAATTTACCCTACCACCTTGGGGGATTGGCAATTCGGGATTAAAACTTGTTAACTCCAGCCTACTCTTTAAATGGATTTAGAAACTGGGAGACCGTAATGATGACTCCTTGTGGTCAATGTACTGTGTTTGGCGTTATGGGGTTAGATCATGGCATGAAATGACTCTTCTCATCCCCAAGTTTATTTCTCCGTTATGGCGTGGAATTCTGAAATGCTGCTTTAAAAATGAGAGAATTTGGTCCTTTTTCTCATCACAGGTGCGTGTACAAGTGGGAGATGGTCAAAACGGGTTGTTCTGGCACGATAACTGGACCTCAAACATTCCAATCAAATCACTCTTCCCTGACCTATTTGCTATTTGGAATTGGAAATCCTCAACCATTTTTTATGGGTGTAGCTTTATTTTTTTCCAATCGTTCCCAAACTCGCCCCTTTTGGAAAAGAAGCCTTCGCACTACGAACCAACAACGATGCAATGAACTGAAAACCTGGATATCGATCTCATGCCCAGCGCTCTTCCAAGCTCCTGAAGTCGTGAACAACCCCACTTTCTTCCAGAGAGGAGATTGCTTCTTATGGGACATTGGAGTTCAGAAAAAATATTCAGCAACGTCCTTTTGTCATGGTTATTATCAACAACGACTATGGTCGAATCCGTCGAGAGACTTCACACTTATTTGGACTTCCCACATGCTTCCCAAGATAAAAAATTTCGGCTGGTTGGTCTTTCATAATAGGTTACCGACACGTGAGTTCCTTTTCCATCGGGGATATCGTATGCTAACTAGCGCATGTTGCACGTTCTGTCCACTACCTGAATCATTGGAACACAGCCTTTTTTTATGTCACGAGAATTATCAGATTTGGAGAGATGCATTCCGTTGGCTGGATATTCAGGTTGTGATGCCGAATGATGGTTACAACTTCCTTCTCTTATGGCGCACATTTTTCAAGCCTGGAATCTCCCGCAATTTTGGTAGGTCTCTCTGGTTCATTATATCATGGAATCTTTGGAAGCGTCGCAACAAGAAGATTTTCCGGGACGAAACTGATGACGGGGATATTTTAATTGCTAGTATTAATTTTTGTTGGTTTTTTTTTCATTCCTATAAGCGCAATGTTAGCCTTTCGGTTTCTGATCTGTTTACGAACCCGAGGATTCTTATTATGTAACTTTTGATGTACTTTTGGTTCTTGTTTCGAGAACCACTATTAATAAAAGAGGGGTGAATGTTTTGTAGGTAAGCAGAGGAACCAACCTAGTTGGGTACTCTACCCCGAATTTTCACCCTCTCCAATCTTTTAGCCGTTGGAGAGATACACTGTCTCTCCAAGGGTTTGAAAAAAAAATCACATTACATATCTTTTTTTCGTTTATCCATTATATATGTAGTACACTGTATCGGATACTTATAAGCAAATGCTTTTAATAGTTAGCAGTCAAACATAAAGAGCTCCTTAATATACATATTCCAAAATAGGTTGTTGACTAAAACATATATATACGATAAGAATGAGCAAGAATGAGATAATAATGGATTAAAAAGAAATATATAAATAATAAAAACATTTAATTAAGTAATAAAGTCTAAAGTTATGATGAACGCTTAGTCTAGTGATTGAGCTTTATAATTATAATTTTAGAGGTCGCTGATTCGAGTCCACACTCGAATGAGATGGGATAAAATTTTTTTTTACTATTATTATAAGCCCATATAAGATAATTTTTTTAAAAAAAAATAAAGTCTATCGCTTCTTAGTTTTTACATGATTCCTATCCCCTTTTTCCAAATATTTGGTTTTAATAAACAAAGTTTAACTAATTAATTAACAAATATGTCGAACAAGGCTGCAGCAACTCCAGAAAAATTAGAAAAATGTGTTACTTCATTGATTCACATACGGTAACAACTATTTTTTTTTTGTTACATGACGCAACATTTCTTAATAGCAATAATTGCATGACTGTTACGCAATATTTCACAAAAAAATTATTGTGTTCCTCAATTTGTGAAGGTGCCGATCAATAAAACGAATCTTACAAACATCTCCTCTAACCAATGCGCTTCTAAGGAAAGAGTTTGAACCCTAGTATTAATAAATATTGATAAAGACAAAACAAAACAATAAGGAAAGAACAATAAATGAATCTGCTATATTGAGTATATATTCTAAATATGGGTATTCAACCAGCTATAAATTCATATCATAGCATTATCAAACCACACAATACAACAATATATCAAAATTAAAACAAAAAAATGACGAAGATATCAACAAAACTCCTTGTTGGTCCCTATATGTACACTCAATGAGTCAGAGGGCGGTGAATGACTCACTCAAGAATTAATGAAACTTTTTCGCGATATTTGCTTCCTCCGCTGAGTGAGGTCAGCTGGCTGAATAAAACAGGAAAATGCAGAAAAGTAAAGAACACTGAGATTTTTATACTGGTTCGGCAACCTGTGCTTACATCCAGTCCCGAGGGAGTGTCTCGACTTTAATCCACTAATCTCAATTCCTTTACCCTAGGCGGAGAAGCCTCTCACAATTTCCCCAATTATAGTAAGTACCCGCCAAACTGCAATAGCTCACCCGCTGACTAGAATACCTTCTTCTATCAGCTACTCACAAAGAGTTTAAATAAGAGCTGGATTCAACTTATAGAAACGTTGGTCCAGTTACAAATAATCTAATATTACAATGAAATGATCTATACTATTCTCTCTTGTTCTGAAGCAGATTCTAGCTGAGTTGTGCTTTCTTTATTGAACTTCTTTTAAAGCTTGTGAATTTACTAAGTTTAGCTTCTTGAGAAATTCAGGTGTAATCACCAAGTTCTAACGCTTGCCTTCTTGCTGCTTTTATAGTTGGATTAAGAAAGTAGCCGTTGAACTTATCTTGGCATCTTCTGAAATTGACAGCTCATCCATCCACCCATTACTTCTTCAAATCAAGCCGTTAAGAGATAGAATTGCACCGTTATGAGATAGAAGATCAATATGTCAGATTGAGATTTGAGCTTCAATTTGAATTATTTATAGTTTGATGCCAGTCTTCCATTAGAGAGAACTCGCGCTGACTTGCCACGTGTCTTCATCCCATTCCCTCTGGTATTCTAACATGTTGTAGAGTGCGCGATACAAGGTTGGTAGATCTACAGAATTGCCCAAAGTGGCAAATGACTTGTTGCTGCTTTGCATTGGAAGACTTTGTCATTTTCTTTATAATTCTGAGTCTTGTCAATGCATTAATTCTTTTTGTCTTTCATTAATGTTCCTACAAAAAGCAACACTAAAAGCAAAGATACCTTTTTTCCTTAAATGGTAAAGTCAGCAGCGTTGACAGACTTAAAGTAACTCAGCGAAAAAGATATATCGTAAAGCACAAAGCTGAAACAGAACCTAAATATCAAGCGCTGAGTGAATATTACCAAGTCAGCGACTAAGTAGATACTCAGCCCAGAAACAACTTAGAGTTAAACTAAATAGCTAGGTCAGCGGAGACTCAAAATTCTACCCTTGAATTTGCTAACTCCTCAATCAACCATAGACTATTTATATTAACATCATTATTGATTTAATTAACTCAAACTGAACTTAATTGTTATGATCAAAACTTAAGCACTACTGAGTCATTCCACTGAGTCGGTCAAACTCGTGCTTGGTTCAACAATCTCCCCCATTTTGATAAATGCAATTAACTTGACTGAGAATTAAATCAATACGATATCTATATCAAAGTTACCTTATACTTATGCTTGATACGTCTTTTGTTCATCATCTTCAATTTGCTCAGAGTGAATGCTAATTCCCCCATAATTCTTGAATCTTCAGAGTTCAGCATTCCTCTAAATTTTTCATATATTTCTCCAAAGGATCAACACACACACACACACACATATATATATAGCAGAAGATATATGAAGTTAAGAAGATCTTAACTTAGAACAAAAACTGTAATCTTTCATTAATTAATAACTTGAGTACAAATAACAATGAGTTAATCTATACTAAGTTTTACATTCAGATCTAACGATAACATAAATATTCTATTCTAATCTTTTGGCATAGGCGGGGCTCCCAAATTCGCTCTCCTTTCTTCATAAGTCTGCTGATCCCATCTTGACTTATTTTTCTTGGGTAGCATAATCTCCTTGCCTTTCCTCTTCCTTGTCTCATGATATTCTCTTTGTATCTGCTCTAGATCATTAGACAAGTTGTATGAAAATTCAGCAATCCTCTACTCTCTTTCCTTTTCCTTCTTCTCAAGGTTCTCGCGATCCTTCTCCTCCATTGCCATTACCTCCAAAATGGCTTGGGCTTGATGATCAAACGAGCTCAGAGACTCCTTAAATGTTTTTAGCTAGTCATAAACATTGTATGAAAATTTTTGCACAAGTAGCTCGTATATTTCCTGATCATTAATGACATTTGCTTGAACTTGCTAGATTTGGTCTATGATGTGACCAAGTTTCTGGTGAATTGTAGGCTCTAGTTCATCATCTGCCATAACTATGTCACTATTTTGAGCATCTGAAATATTTAGCCTCTTTAAGGAATTTAGCACATCTCCCTCTGAGTCCCTGACTCCCTTCAATATCTCCTTTTTCACATTCCTTAACTCAGTGTGTAACCCATGATGCTTGGCACTGTGATAAGACCATTAAGGCCATCAACTATAGCATTTAAAAGAGCTATATTGTCTTCATTTTATTTGCGTAGAATGCTATACCCATCAAGCACCTTTAGCATACCCTCCAATAGAGGATTGAATTTATCAATAAGGGAATTCCTAAAGTCCCTCTCATCATTCAGCACCTTGCAATTGCTTTCATAGATCTTTGCCATCTGCTTCTTTAGCTCTGCAACTTCCAACTTCAATCCTCTAGTCTGCCTACCTGCAATAGATAAAAAAGGCAACACATGGGAAACTATTGCCTTTACTAGAGAGAATTGAGTAGGGACAGACTTGAAGTGGCCTTTCATCTCCTCAACAGCTTCCATAAACCCTTGCACTGGCTCCACAACTTTTGCAATCCTCCTCAGCACTTCCTCAAATAGTAAAGATTCTGCTATTTTAGTATTAATTCTAGCATCTGTCCTCAATCTTGGATACCTTGCTCTCCTCAGTCTCCTTATATCTCCCAATAATATGGCTTGGGGGTTGAATTGGAGTTGTGGTTGAGGTTGTTGAGGTGGTTGTTGCTGTTGTTCAGGAAGTTTTTCAATGATTGGAGGCTCTCTGACTGGTGGAGGTCCTTCTAAATATAGTGGTACATGCACCGGAGATCTGATTGGAGAAAGGTATAGGATGCTGGCTGTTTGTTCTGTGGTGTTGGTTTAGTCAGAGACTTGGTTGTTTTGGTTTATGTTGGATGTGGATGGTGTTTGGCTTTCAAGTAAGGGTAAGGCTGAAATTGGTGTAGGTGAGAGTGGTGTTTCAGGTGAGCTGTTTGGTAAAGCAAATGGTTCTTCAATTTCCTCCTCCTTCTCTTCAACAGCACCTTTAATAGTGGACTCGCTGACCTGAGTTAGAGAATCCTCGGTCAGCTGAGCTCCTTGCTCAACTACATCTTCCTCTTCCTCCCTATCTTCAAGGTCTCCCTCATCCTCATCTATTACAATCTTCATTCTTCTTAACAACCCTCTCTTTCTTGCCTTCCTAGCTTCTTTGGGTTGTTCAGCAGTCAGAGTGATCTGCTAGTCAGATTCAAGCACATTGAACTCCACAGCTTTAACTTCAACAACTTCATCTTCCTCTTCCTTCTCTTCTTGATTTTCAATACCCTCAAGAGCTCTTATCATTTCTTCAACTATCTCAGGCACTTCATTTCCAGCTAGGCTAGCAACATCAGACTATAAACTTTTCTGAGTATTAGTCTTAACTCTTGCTGCTGCTTCCTCAGTCTTCCTTCTAATTTTAACATCTATCTCATCTTGCTTCTTCCTTATCCTCTCTTCTTCAGCAACTCTAACTCTCTCAGCTTCTTCTACATCCTAGACAACTCCAGTTCCTCTCTTTAGTATTAGCTTTTTCTTTGGCCGACTTACTTGGGGAATAGGAACTGATGTAGCTTCCTTTCCCTTTATAGACACTATATCTAGCTAAACATCCTTTATTTTCTTCTTTCTCTCCCTCTTTAGGGGCATTTCTTCTCTTAGCTCCTCCTCAGCCTACTTCTCCTCCTCTATTTCCTTTAGAGTCAGCTCTTTGACCTTCTCCTCCTTAGTTTCCTTTATAGATTTTATCTTCTTAGGAACTGGGGCAACTGAGGGAATAGAGGTCATTGAGCTCCCTTTCTTGACCTTTTTGGAGTCCTTCCTAAACTCCTTCTTACCTCCCTATTTTTAAGAACTTCTTCTCCCTTCTCAGCTCTGAGCTTGGTAATCTGCTTAAGCTCACTAGCCATAAAGGAATCCAAAGTCTGATCCTCTTTATGGGGCTGAATAGGCTTCATTTCCATAATTGCTTTGGGATCCTTGACTCTAACCGCCCCTCTTTTCAGCTTTATGTATTTCCTGTTGGAAGGTCTCTCATTTGCTCTAAGTCTATGAAAGTGGGTATTGCTGAGTACCTTAGACTCAATTATCTTCAGTTGATCATTGTTCTTTGCTGCTCATCCTTCCATGTCAAGCTCATATGATCTGCACATCTCCATTACGAGTTGGCTATATACCAAATGCTTGGTAACCTTCAAAAATCTATATAGAATGGCCAGATGCTAATTGATGCTCATCTCATGAGTTAATGCATATACAAACACCCTTTCAAACTTTAAATAGCTCCCTGTAGAGCCTATTTTGGGCAACATAACTTTAGTAACAAGCTCATGGGCTTTCTTTCCTTCCTTTGTGAACATTGAGGCAATAAGTTCACCAGCCTTGTAGTCTTCTGGAACCTCATAATCTATGGGAATATCTACATGCTCTTCATCCTTTATCACCCTCAGCCTGATTCCCCTTTTGCTCATCCCTAACAGCCATGCAATCAGGTTGGGAGTACCATATACTTTTCTCCCTATTATAGTGGTCATGAAAAGATCCTTCTGACCTTCTACTAGATGAATTTTGTGAAATAATATCAGAACTATCTCCTCATAGCATCCATTAGGAAGTTCAAAGAATCCTCTCAAGAGGTACTAACGCGCCCACTTCCTAAACCTTTCATCGTTGCAGAAGCTCAGAATATCTACAACCATTGGACTGTCCACTTCTGTCTTCTCTATAGAGCACCATTTAGTAGGGATATACTTTATTCCCGTGGGGATTAGAAGATTTTCCCTTTTGTTGAATCCAATCGCCACTTTTTTATGTGGTCTTTAGTTATGATCTAGCAAGTATTCTTTTTATTTCTTACAAATAACGGCTTCTCAGAATCGGGTTCTATTAGTCATCTCGCCATTAAAATTTCTTATAGAAACTTGAAGAATTTTGGGAAATTTTGGAAGAAGTTTGTAGAAAAGAAATTTGGTAAAGTAACGCTTCCTCTTTCTGAACTTCCCTTTAAATAGCCAAACGATCTTCGCTAAACTTACAAAGCTATGTGTACGACTCAAAATCCATGGTCTTAAGATTCAACAGTGAGATTTCATAACATATACCATATGATTAATGTGGACGAAAAACATGGGATAACTGCTACTGAATATGGATCGTTTCATAACTTGCTACCATTTCTATCAAGTTTAAATTTAAAATATAACCAGTGATAATTAATGACATGCAAAATTCAAGCGGCAAAAGAAATACTTAACCTAATTCATAGAAGCTCAGGGACGTAAGGAATCCTCTTGGCTTGCTTTAGTTGGACCGGGAAAAGACTCTTTAGCTTTTCCTTTGGCTAAGGGATTGTTACCTCGCCTATTCTGAAAAAACCATTGAACAACTCATGAACTTGAGATGTAAGGATCTTTTAGAGTTTAAGTGGTATAAAGATGTCTTTCTGAGCACTATCTTTACCAGGCATGATTGCTATCCAGACTTCTGGAAAGAGAAGTTTATAAACGGTCTACCTTATTTGTTCTCAGAAAGAGTTAAAGAAAGACTTAGGATGAAGTATAATAATGTTATACCTTATCCAAAGTTGACTTATGGAGAACTATCCTCTGAGATAGTCGCTGAAGGAATGCTACTATGCAATGAGTTAAAAATTCATAAGCAAATGCAGAAAGGGAAATTACATGGCAAAAGAATCCTTGAAAACTTTTGCGGACAAGTGGGGTTTCCTTCGCTCCCAACTTCATATAAAAAATAGGCTAAACCTTATAAAAGGAGCCATAAGCCTTATAACAGGTATCCTGAAAAGAGCTATTCAAAAAAATCTTATAGGAGACCTAAAAAACCCTACACTAAGCCTAAAAGGCAACTTAAAGATGTAATTTGTTACAGGTGTGGAAAAATGGGACATTACTCTATCAAATGTAGACTAAAACAACATATAAGGTCCCTTAAACTTAGTGTCGCTGTCAAAGAAACTCTAGAAAAAATTCTAGTAGTACAAACAAGTTCTAGAAGAGAAGATAATGACGACACTTTGGAAGAAGATTTGGATTCTGAATCACAGTCTAACTCCAGCTGTGATGGAAATTGCGATTATTATAAATTGCTATGTTCTCTTAATGGTTAATTGTTTTTAACCAGAGAAGAAAACATGATTTTAGATCTTATAAAAAAGATCCGAGATCCGATAGAACGAAGAGACCATTTAGAGTCCTGTTTAAAAATGTTCAAGGATAAAGCAGGAGAAACTTCTACTCAAAACTCTTCAAAAAATAGTAAACTTGAAGAGAAAGTTAAAGAAAAAAATATCTCTTATGACATGAAAGAGATAATCAATAGGGTTAAAACCAGCAAAAGAAAAGAACCCTCCATTAATGATCCTAAAACAGACGTTAATGAATTAAAGAAAGAAGTCAAAAGTCTTAAAGACAGAATTTCGCTCTTAGAATCTTCTAAAGTATCAGATTATAACTTTGATTCTAAAGAAGACCAATAATAAGCTCTTAGAATATTGCCGCTTGTAGACTCACATTATTGCTAGGTATAGCTAATAATGAGGTCGAGTCTGGTTGGCTTAAAATTAACACTTTTGGGGATACGTGCAATCAAGTGATTTCATAGCAAGAGGACTAAGTCCTAGGGGTCTCTGCTGTTAGATGCGGTAATCACAAGTGATGTTCTAACTTTTGCACAGGCCACTCGATGTGAGATGACCTATCAAACATTTATTTTCACTTCTTTTTGTCCTGATTTTAGCCTAAACTATCCTTGATGGTTCAATTCAGCGGACTTTTTCTTTTTGTCTTTTCTTTGCTTTAACTTTTGCCTAGATCGCCCTTTTGGGTTTTCAATCTAGCAAGCTTTTTATCTTTTTCTCTTTGCCTTAATTTTTCCCTGGACTACCCTTTCGGGGTTTCAATCCAGCAGGCTTTTCCTTTCTTTTTCCTTGCCTTAATTTTTGCCTTGGTCGCCCGTTCAGGTTTTCAATCCAGTAGGCTTTCTCTTTCTTTTTCCTTGCCTTAATTTTTGCTTGGACCACCCTTTCGGGGTTTCGATCCAGTAGGCTTTCTCTTTCTTTTTCTTTACTTTTACCTCGACAATGATTTCCAAATTTTGCATAGATATTATTTTTTTGTGACCCATCAGTATATTTATCTTTTGTTGGACAGCAAATGTGTAGTGAAGATGATAACAAATATGTATAACATGTATAGAAAAACTAATGTTCACACACCTACGATTATTTCACCTAAAAACACGTATCCATTCATAAGACCAAGATTCTTAGCGATATCGTGACATGTTCATTGATGAGATTAATTTGAGCACATAGGAAATGGTAACAATTTCCAATGGTTAACTCCTACTACCTACTGGTCTTTTACAGATTTTCTAAAAAGCAACTGACATTTTTCTCTCGATATCCTAACTTTTGCTTAAGTTGCCCTTTTTGGGTTTTTGACTTAGCAGGCTTTACTTGCGTTGGAGTACCCTAATTTTTTCCTGACCTCTTACTGGAATACCGACCAGTGGGTTGCACCCTAATTTTTGCCCGAGCAGTAAAGGACCATTCATCGGGTGATTTATTCTTTATTTCTTTTATTCTTTGTGCTGTTTTTTATGATATAATTCTTTTGACCTAGACATGATAACCCTTAAGCCTATCTTGATTCACTGGATTCACAACTCAATTCCATCCATATCCATAATCTTGATTCCTCCTTTGCCAAGGACTTTTTTAATTACTAACGGTCCTTCCCAATTTGGCCTAAACTTGCCGCCAGCGTTAGTGTTGACCTGACGTAGCTATTTAAGAACTAGATCACCTGCTTTGAGAGGTTGTTTCGAGTGTCCAACTCTATTGTTATAAGCTCAAGCCATGTACTGCTGGTACGGCTGTAGGTGGTCAAGTGCCCTGAGCCGCTTTTCAATCATTGCATTCAATTCTTCATACCTAGCCCTTGTCCAATCTGAATCTTTTTAGCTGAGCTTCTAGTGCAACTCTTAGAGATCTTACTTTTGTTTTAACTAGTAACACAGCTTCCATTCCGTATACCAAGGACAAAGGTGTCTAACCAGTGGGTGTTCTTATACAGGTTCTGGACCCCCAAACTGCAAGTGAAAGTTTATCAACCTAATCTCTATAGGTATTTACCGTCTTGGACAAGATTTTCTTGATTGAATTGATGGCAGCCTCAATTGCTCCATTAGCTTGTGCCCTATATGGAGAAGATTTATGATGTTCGACGTTGAACTTTTCAAATAATTCCTTCGCCGCTATTATCAAATACCACCTGGTGTGGGACTCTATATCGAGAAAAAATATACTTCTCTATGAATTTAGCCATTTTCTTGGCGGTGATGCTGGTGTAGGATTCGGCCTCTACCCATTTTAAAAATAATCAACTACGACTATAATGAATCGGTGTCCATTGGTCGATAATGGCCAAATTTCACAAATATATCTATCCCCCACACTGAGAAAGGCCAAGGAGTAGACAAATTATGAAGTTCAGATAGGGGTAGATGTTGTATATTCCCATGAATCTGGCATTCATGTCGTTTCCTAACCTTATCCATATAGTTTCCAAACCTATATTTTTTAGAAATGGCGTTTCCCGGTTTCTATTTTTGTATCCGTTTCCATTTCTGTGCTATATAGCTGTCTGCAATTTGTATGCTGGTCTTACTTATATTTTGTACATGAAAACCAACTAATGTACAACTGTTAAAGTGTTATGATTTATGATGTATATTGTTGATATATAGATGTTTTATTGATATGCAGTATTACTGCATGACAATACTAAAACCCTAGGGTTGCAAAATGAACCCTTTTGATAACGGTGTACAGTATAGGTGCATGCCCCTAAAAGATACTGTGCACCGATGAACATTATTGATGCATGATGGTACTAAAACCCTAGGTTGGGCAATCTGAACCCTTTTGGTAGCGGCGAATCGTATATTTCCCAATGAATTAGGGCAATAGCTGCAATTCATACACTGACAGTTTTAAAGAGCTAGCATCATTAATATTAGAAGAATTGTATATCAATATACGGTTGATAGTATACAGTTTCATTTTATGCAAGTACTGTATATCAGTATATAGAATATTTACATAATAATATACAAGATTAAACAATTGTGTATCAAGTACTGTATATCAATATACGGTTGACAAAACGCTTCTCTCTAGAACCTGTAACTCGACTGACCGTTTCAAGGAAGCTACAGATTAATTTGTTTTGGGATTCTTTGTTAAAACTGGCATTTTTAGAAAAGATTACTCATAATGTGAAGGTACTCACTTACACTTTAATGCTTGAGATGTAAATCTAGACTTCTCCATCGGCACTGGCTGACAAGGATATTATGGTTTCTATAATTCTAAGAAAGTGCATAGTTTAAATTTCGTGAGCGTTACATTTATTGATAGTTTCTCTATGCAAACTTTTGGTTTAACAAGTTCCTTTAATCATGGTTCAGGTCTGAAACAAAGCAAGGGCATTATGTGTTTGACATAGTTAATAGTGTTGGTGTTACGACTATAGACCTTTCAAATCACTTGCAGAATCTTAAGGTTTTCAATTTCCAAGCTCATCATAATATTCTATTTCTTTAACAGTATGCTTACACTAGCTGCCAAAATTAATGCCAATTATATAAATATAGGAGAATTCTTTTGAATTCCAAAGACATAAACAAGAAATATACTGATTCGGCTTTCTCTTCTAAGAACAAATATTGTTTTAAATGGGCAAGTCCTGTGTGCGTTGTCAGGAATTTTTGAATGGCCATAATGAACAGAAAACTTATTTATAGTTTTCACATGCTATGATAATAGGAGGATTCAGAATGTGACACTTGAGGAATGAGCTTTCATCCATAGGTTTATTGTATAAAGAAGTTTAAAGAGTATAACTGCTTAACAAATGAGTCCCTAATAATGAGCCTTTTCCATTTTTGATGCTAAAAAAGAATTGCCCTTGTATGTGTAGGATGTATAGTTGTCAAGGCGCTAGGCGCCATGGGTCTAGGCGCGCCTCAAGGTGAGGCGCGTGCCTGAGGTACGCTAAGCGCATAAAATTTGAAAAAAATATTTTCTTGAAAAGTGAAGTTAAATGCAATAATAATACTAGAAAAAGGACTAAGAGAATTGTTAGATGTACATATGTATGTAAAATTTAAATATAGCATTAGGAATATCTAGCCTTGAGTTAATCTAGCCTTAATGGAAATTGAATTAGGAATATCTAGCCTTGAATTATTGTTAAAACTCTTAAAAATAGATGGATGACACAGATTAAAGTAAGTTAAAACCTTGAAAAATATCTAGCCTTGATATCCTACCATCCTTTTAAGCTAATATTGGCTTTGTCATTGCTTATCTTGTTCGATTTTGGTAGCTATTTTGTGCTTGCACTTCTTTTTTTTACCTAATATGATTTATTATTCATTTTAATGTCTGTCTACTCAATTCGATGTTGGGTTCTGGCGTATTTTGTGTAATGCTATTTGTGAATTTTGGAGTCATTATCAATTTATAGGAAGGGATTATATTAATCCTTACAAAACGTATGCTTTGTTGTTTTATAATCATTTTTTTTGTTTTCTTTCAGAAAGTCTATTACCACTTTTAAAATGTGTAAACTTTATATGATTTATTGCATTTGGTAATGGACTTTTGTCACGTAATTGGTAATGGAAACATTTTGGTATAATATGCAAATTTCTTTTTTATTATTTTTTCAGGTTTGTGAAAATTAACATTATAAGTATGAGTTCCCTACAATCCAAAGTTGTCACAAATATTTATTTTATAGTATAATACGTGACAATTCACTCTATTTATGACAATTAATTTATGTGACATGAAAATATTGTCACTAAAATTGCAATTTTTGCGACATCACATTTGGAAATATTATCAGCAACGGAGTTATTAGCGACGATATCTTTGTGACAACTACTCTTGTCACATATAGTCTTCTATGACAATGCCAAACCTTTTTCGTGACAACAATTATTGTCATAAATGTTATAATACGTGACAATAATATTATTTGTGACAATTAGTTTTCTTTTCAGTTACAACAAAAGTTGTAACTAATAAAAAATATTGTCAAGTAAATTGTTGTCACATAAACATGCTATATATGTGATAACTTTATTGTCACAAATACATTTTTCTGTGACGACATTTTCATGTTATCATGTAATTTTCGTTCATTTTGGTGTATTATATGTGACAAGTAGCTTATTTGTGATGGTAATATTTTCTTTTCAGTTACAACTAATGCTGTCACAAATTATTGTCACAAAAAAACTAAATATTTATGACAACATTTTGATGCAAAAATGGACATATTATCTATTACAGAGTTATTAGCGACGACCTCGTGACAACTATTTATTGTCACATAATGTTATATGTCACAACTTCTTGCTTTTCTGTGACAACATCTGTTGTCACAAAAAGCTTGATTTCTTGTAGTATATTATTATAAATAAGGGCTCGGGCCGGAGTAGGCCGAGCTTATACCATCACATTTTTCTATATAATTCAATTAATCTCTAATACACATTTTACAAACACAAAATGAAAAAAAAAATCATAATGAACTTGTAATCAATAAAACATAGTTCTTAAAAAATAAAATCAAAAGTATCCCAAGCTAGAACCAGGAAGAACAAAGGAAAACTAAGGACCAGTGTTAAAATCAATAGAAAATGAAAGGGTCAGACACAGAACAAAGAGGAAGGGTTTGTTGAAGTGCGCATGCATTGAGATTTTAAGTACAGATAGTGAACATGAATGTATGGTATAAAATACAGGGTAAACTCCAAAAACATGACAAGTGGTTTGACTGTTTTACAAAAAATTTCTTGTGGAATTTTTTCTTATAAATGGGTGTTTGTGGTTTCAAAAGTTAGCAAAAAGAGGATTCTCAAAATTTTGAAACCACATTTGGAAGGGTAATCTTGTCCATTTTGAAGTGGAATTTTGCAGCTTTGTTTATAAAAATACAATACACTTTACGGATAAATTTTGTAACGCCCCCCCCTCTAGGGAGCGCCACAATAACTATATCACCCAATGAATAACTCTACTCCATTATATGAAATTCAATACTTGTAGATTTAATATATGCAAATACAAATATAATATTTCCAACTCCAAATATTTCTTAATGCCACTTTATTCTCCAAATATTCCTCAATACCACTTTATATTTCTCACACTATCTAGTACATGCCATTATTCTATAAACAATAATATTACATTAAAATACATATCCACCTCGAGTCTGTTCAAGCTGATCCACTTATTCCACTTTGGTCCAAGCTATCTACAAGTTCTCCACCTACGTGTAGGCAAAAAAAACTACACGCTAAGCAATTTGCTTAGTGGTATCTATAAAAGAAATACAATAACTTTGAATATTTTTAATACTTTAAAATAGAAACCAAGATTTTTCATTAGTCAAAAACAAATTAACCAATTTATGGAACCAAATCACAAAACTTATATAGTAATCCTTTCAAAGTACAATCAAATTTGTATCCAATTTTTCCAAACACTTTAACCATATATTGCCTAAAGTAAACAAGTCCTGAATAACGGTAAAAATGGATACGGGAGCGGACAAGCCCGAAGCCGAAGCTTCAAAATCAATATATCGGTCAAGCCCAAAGCCGAAGCTTCAAAATCAATATATCGGTCAAGCCCGAAGCCGAAGCTTCAATATCAATATATATATATATCATAATATCGGCCAAAGCCTGAAGCCAAAGCTTCAATTGTTTGTACAGTACTGTACCCCCCTTTTATTGGTGCCAATCTACCCTGACCCGTATTCTACTCGTTTAATAAGGGCAATAAATCAAAGTAACATCTTAAAAATTCCAGTATAAACCATCAATCACAATTCAACATATCTTCAGTAATTAAGAAATCCAAATCCCAAATTTTAAATCATCAAACTTCAATTAAAACTCAATAAAATCAATATCATACTTTCCAGAATTTTTCCAGGTTTCATAACCTGACTTCCCCTGCCTTTTTCACTATTAAAACATCATCCAATCGAAGAACTTTCTTCTAAACATAATTAGCCACATGCCTCAGCTGTCCAAAACCACCAGAATCACAGAAATTCAAATTGTATAACCAAAGTTATGATCAAAATACTAAACAGTGTACAAAGCTGAGATTTTCCGAAAACAGATTTCATCACTCAACTTCAAACGAAAATTTCACATTGAAAACGAACGAAATTCAACAAGGTTTCTTCTGAACATTTATTCCTTGCTTTCTGTAGATATCAATAGAATCAAGAATAGTTCAAATCGGATTTATATAACAAGAGAAAACATTAAAACAAAACAGGTATACAATCTGGAAAATTTTCCGAAAAACCGATAAATCGAAATTCGGGACACAAACTTTTTCTATGCTCTTTCTAGCTCTCTTCTACCCCTTTTGCCTTTGATTTACTTCCAATAGCTTCCTCTACAATAGCCATATATAATTCTATCAAGATATTGCATAAATAAACTTCCTAATACCATAAACATGCTTAATCTACCATGAATTCTACTAATTAAGCTTTAATTTCACCAAAAATCACTCACCTCAAATTCGGGTTACTATTCATCCGAACCTTAAAATCTGAAATCCTCCTCTTCTAGTCTTGATTGACTGAAATTGATGATGATAGAGGGCTTAAGGATCGATTTCTAACAAGAATTCAAAGTTGAATCGAAGAAATCAGAAGTTTTTGGATTAGGGAAAAATTTTGGTAATGGAGAAGGGAAGAATGGAGAAGGAGAAGATGAAAGTAAATGGGATGAAGGGGGTGAAGGTACGTATAGGATTTAGGATTTTTTTTTTCAATTTCCAATATTGCCCTTGGACAAATAATTAAATGCCCAATTCATCCCTCTTACTTAATTAGCTCTTATTTCCTCATGTCCAATAACAATAATAACAATAAAAATAATTTCCATGATATTTTAATACCATAGTAATTTATTATATGCAAATTTTGGAAATTTCAGTTCGTTACAATTCTCCCCCTCTTATGAATTTTCGTCCCGAAAATTTCCTGAAAATAATTGCGGATATTGAGTTTTCATTGTATCCTCCGGTTCCCAAGTTGCTTCTTCAACCTTATAATTCCTCCAAAGCACTTTTACCAAAGGAATAGACTTGTTTCTCAATCGTTTAACCTCTCTCGCCAAGATTTGTACCGGTTTCTCTTCATACGTCAGGTCGGGTTCGATTTCTACGACCTCAGGAGATAAGATATGTGATGGATCTGATCTGTATCTCCTTAACATTGACACATGGAACACATTATGAATGTTGTCGAGTGTTGGGGGTAGTGCCAACCGATAAGCTACCGGTCCAACCTTCTCTATAACCTCATATGGGCCAATGAATCTAGGACTGAGCTTGCCTTTCTTGCCAAATCGCAGGACTTTCTTCCAAGGAGATACTTTGAGAAATACTTTATCTCCCACTTCATAAGTAATGTCTTTTCTTTTTAGATCAGCATAAGATTTTTGTCTATCCGATGCAACCTTCAATCTCTCTTGAATAAGTTTTACCTTCTCCTTTGTCTCCTGAATTAAATCCACTCCCAAAATCTTGTTTTCACTAAGTTCGGTCCAATATAATGGAGTTCGACATTTTCTTCCATACAATGCTTCATATGGCGCCATTTGTATGCTTGACTGATAGCTGTTATTATAGGCAAACTCCATGAGGGACAAATACTTATCCCAACTTCCTTCAAATTCAATGATACAACTTCTCATCATGTCTTCCAACACCTGAATTACTCTTTCAGATTGACCATCTGTTTGAGGATGAAATGAAGTACTGAAATGAAGTTTGCTACTTAAGGCTTCTTGCAACTTCTTCCAAAATCTCGAAGTAAATCTTGGATCTCGGTCATAAATGATTGAAATAGGCACTCCGTGTAGCCTTACTATCTCAACTACATATAATTGAGCCAACCTATCAAGTGAATAATCCATCCTAACTGGAAGAAAGTGGGCAGACTTTGTCAATCTATCTACAGCAACCCACACTGCATCATGTTTCTTCTGTGTAAGTGGTAAAGACATCACGAAGTCCATTGTGATTCTTTCCCATTTCCATTCTGGAATTGTTATAGGTTGCAACAATCCAGAAGGAATTTGATGTTCTGCTTTCACCTGTTGACAAGTTAGACATTGAGCAACATAATTAGTAATGTCTTTCTTCATTCCATTCCACCAATAATGGCTCTTCAAATTTTGGTACATCTTGTTTGCTCCTGGATGCATCGCATAAGGATTACTATGCGCCTCATGTAAAATATTCTTCTTTAATTCTTCATTGTTTGGCACACACAGTCTATCTTTAAAATATAGACATCCATCTTCTCGAACCATATAGTTGTCTACGATACCCACTTGTGTCCTTGCTCGAATGATCTTTAAGTCACCATCTTCATTTTGTGCTTGCTTAACCTGTTGTAGTAGTACAGGTTGAATCTTTAATTCTGCAATTAAGGCTCCACTACTAGTAAGAGCTAACCCCGTATTCATAGCCCTTAGTGCCATCATTGTCTTTCTGCTGAGAGCATCTGCTTCTATATTAGCCTTTCCTGGATGGTAATCAATAAGACAATCGTAATCTTTAATGAATTCTATCCACCTTCTTTGCCTTAAATTCAACTCTTTCTGTGTTGGTAAATATTTCAAGCTTTTGTTGTAACGCCCCCCCTATAGGGAGCGATACAGTAACTATAAACACCTAATAAATAACTCTACTCCACTATATAGAGTTCAATACTTATAGATTTAATACATACAAATACCAATATATTGTTTTAAACTCCAAATTATTCTCCAAATATTTCTCAATGCCACTTTACATTTCTCACTCTCTAGTACATGCCATTATTCTACAAACCATAATATTACATTAAAATATAAATCCACCTCGAATCTTTCCTTAATTGCTCTTTAAGCTGATCCACCTGTACCACTTTGGTCCAAGCTATCTACAAGTTCTCCACCTACGCGTAGAAAATCAACTACACGCTAAGCAATTTGCTTAGTGGTGTCCATAAAAAAAATAACATAACAACTTTGAATATTTTTAAAATAGAAACAAAGTATATTCAAATTTATATCCAATTTTTCCAAATACTTTAACCATATATTGCCCAAAGTAAACAAGTCCTAAATAACGGTAAAATGGATACGGGAGCGGACAAGCCCGAAGCCGAAGCTTCAAAATCAATATATCGGTCAAGCCCGAAGCCGAAGCTTTAAAATCAATATATATCGGTCAAGCCCGAAGCCGAAGCTTCAAAATCAATATATCGGTCAAGCCCGAAGCCGAAGCTTCAATATCAATACATATATATCATAATATCGGCCAAAGCCCGAAGCCAAAGCTTCAATTGTTTGTACAGTACTGTACCCCCTTTATTGGCGCCAATCTACCCTGACCCGTATTCTACTCGTTTAATAAGGGCAATAAATCAAAGTAACATCTTAAAAATTCCAGTATAAACCATCAATCACAATTCAACATATCTTCCGTAATTAAGAAATCCAAATCCTAAATTTTTAAGCATCAAACTTCAATAAAATCAATATCATACTTTCCAGAATTTTTCCAGGTTTCATAACCTGATTTCCCCTGCATTTTTCACTATCAAAACATCATCCAATCGAATAACTTTCTTCTAAACACAATTAGCTACATGTCTCAGCTTTCCAAAACCACTAGAATCACAGAAATCCAAATTTCATAACCAAAGTTATGATCAAAATACTAAGCAGTGTACAAAGCTGAGATTTTCCGAAAACAGATTTCGTGACTCAACTTCAAACGAAAATTTCACATTGAAAACGAACGAAATTCAATAAGGTTTCTTCAGAACATATGTTCCTTACTTTCTGTAGATATCAATAGAATCAAGAATCATTCAAATCGGATTTATATAATGAGAGAAAACATTAAAACAAAACAGGTATAAAATCTGGAAAATTTCCCGAAAAACCGAGAAATCGAAATTCGAGACACAAACTTTTTTCTATGCTCTTTCTAGCTCTCTTCTACCCCTTTTGCCTTTGATTTACTTGCAATAGCTTCCTCTACAACAGCCATATATAATTCTATCAAGATATTGCATAAATAAACTTCCTAATACCATAAACATGCTTAATCTACCATAAATTTTACTAATTAAGCTTTAATTTCACCAAAAATCACTCACCTCAAACTCGGGTTACTATTCATCCGAATCTTAATATCTGAAATCCTCCTCTTCTAGTCTTGATTGACTGAAATTGATGACGATAGAGGGCTTAAGGATCGATTTCTAACAAGAATTCGAAGTTGAATCGAAGAAATCGGAAGTTTTAGGATTATAGAAAATTTGATTAGGAAGAGAGAAAAATGGTGAAGAAGATGAAGGGAAATGGATGAGGGAAGAGAGGAGGCTGTAAGTATGTGTTTATTTGTTTTTTTTTTTTTCAAATTTCCAATATTGCCCTTGGACAAATAATTAAATGTCCATTTCATCCCTCTTACTTAATTAGCTCTTATTTCCTCATGTCTTATATCCAATAACAACAATAATAATAAAAATAATTTCTATGATATTTTAATACCATAGTAATTTATTATAAGCAAAATTTTGGAAATTTCGGTTCATTACAATTCTCCCCCTCTTATGAATTTTCGTCCCGAAAATTTCCTGAAAACAGTTGCGGATATTGAGTTTTCATTGTATCCTCCGGTTCCCAAGTTGCTTCTTCAACCTTATGATTCCTCCAAAGTACTTTTATCAAAGGTATAGACTTGTTTCTCAATTGTTTAACTTCTCTCGCCAAGATTTGTACCGGTTCCTCTTCATATGTCAGGTCGGGTTTGATTTCTACGACATTAGGAGATAAGATATGTGATGGATCTGATCTGTATCTCCTTAACATTGATACATAGAACACATTATGAATTTTGTCGAGTGTTGGGGGCAGTGCCAACCGATAAGCTACCGGTCCAACCTTCTCTATAACCTCATATGGGCCAATGAATTTTGGACTGAGCTTGCCTTTCTTGCCAAATCGCAGGACTTTCTTCCAAGGAGATACTTTGAGAAACACTTTATCTCCCACTTCATAAGTAATATCTTTTCTTTTTATATCAGCATAAGATTTTTGTCTATCCGATGCAGCCTTCAATCTTTCTTGAATAAGTTTTACCTTCTCTTTTGTCTCCTGAATCAAATCCACTCCCACAATCTTGTTTTCACTAAGTTCGGTCCAATATAATGGAGTTCGACATTTCCTTCCATACAATGCTTCATATGGCGCCATTTGTATGCTTGACTGATAGCTGTTATTATAAGCAAACTCCATGAGGGACAAATACTTATCCCAACTTCCTTCAAATTCGATGATACAACTTCTCATTATGTCTTCCAACACCTGAATTACTCTTTCAGATTGACCATCTGTTTGAGGATGAAATGAAGTACTGAAATGAAGTTTGCTACCTAAGGCCTCTTGCAACTTCTTCCAAAATCTCGAAGTAAATCTTGGATCTCGGTCAGAAATGATTGAAATAGGCACTCCGTGTAGCCTTACTATCTCATCTATATATAACTGAGCCAACCTATCAAGTGAATAATCCATCCTAACGGGAATAAAGTGGGCAGACTTTGTCAATCTATCTACAACAACCCACACCGCATCATGTTTCTTCTGTGTAAGTGGTAAAGATGTCACGAAGTCCATTGTGATTCTTTCCCATTTCCATTCTGGAATTGTTATAGGTTGTAACAATCCAGAAGGAACTTGATGTTCTGCTTTCACCTGTTGACAAGTTAGACATTGAGCAACATAGTTAGTAATGTCTTTCTTCATCCCATTCCACCAATAATGGCTCTTCAAATTTTGGTACATCTTGTTTCCTTCAGGATGCGTCGCATAAGGACTACTATGCCCCTCTTGTAAGATATTCTTCTTTAATTCTTCATTGTTTGGCACACATAGTCTATCTTTAAAATACAGACACCCATCTTCTCGAACCATATAGTCGTCTACGATACCCACTTGTGTCCGTGCTCGAATAATCTTTAAGTCATCATCTTCATTTTGTGCTTGCTTAACCTGTTGTAGTAGTACAGGTTGAATCTTTAATTCTGCAATTAAGGCTCCACTTCTGGTAAGAGCTAACCCCGTATTCATAGCCCTTAGTGCCATCATTGTCTTTCGGCTGAGAGCATCTGCCACTACATTAGCCTTTCCTGGATGGTAATCAATAAGACAATCGTAATCTTTAATGAATTCCATCCACCTTCTTTGCCTTAAATTCAACTCTTTCTGTGTTGGCAAATATTTCAAACTTTTGTGATCTGTATAAATATAACATTTTTCTCCATAAAGATAATGTCGCCAAATTTTCAAGGCAAAGACTATTGCAGCCAATTCCAAACCATGAGTAGGATAATTCCTTTCATGATTCTTCAATTGCCTGGAAGCATAGGCAATCACTTTTCCTTCTTGCATCAAAACAAACCCAAGACCACTATGTGAAGCATCACTATAGATTACGAAATCTTTTCCAGGTTCTGGTTGGGTAAGGATGGGTGCTTCTGTTAACATCGCTTTCAACTTCTCAAAACTTTCTTGACACTTGTGATTCCACTCAAATTTTGCATTCTTTTGAAATAGTTTCGTCAGTGGGGCAGCAATGATTGAAAATCCCATCACAAATCTTCTATAATATCCTGCTAAGCCAAGGAAACTCCTGACTACCGTAGGATTCTTTGGTGGTTTCCATTCGACAACTGCTTCTATCTTCTTAGGATCCACTTTAATTCCTTCTGCAGAATTAATATGGCCTAAGAAAGAAACTTCTTCAAGCCAAAACTCACATTTGCTAAGTTTGGCATACAATTTATTTTCCCTCAAAGTTTGAAAGACTATCCGCAAATGTTGATCATGCTCTTCCCGTGACTTAGAATACACCCAAATGTCATCAATGAAAACCACCACAAACCTGTCTAAATATAAATAAAAGACACGGTTCATAAGGTCCATAAATGCTGCTGGTGCATTAGTTAGACCAAATGGCATCACCAAAAATTCATAGTGCCCATATCTAGTTCGGAAAGCCGTCTTTGCAATATCATCATCTTTCACTCTCATCTGATAGTAGCCCGATCTTAAATCAATCTTGGAGAAGTATTTGGTGCCCTTGAGTTGATCAAATAAATCTTCAATCCTTGGCAATGGATACTTATTCTTGATTGTCAATTTATTCAACTCCCGGTAATCAATACACAATCGGGGCGACCCATCTTTCTTCTTAACAAACAACACTGGTGCACCCCATGGGGATATACTCGGGCGTAAGAATCCTTTCTCTAACAATTCTTGCAGCTGAATCTTCAACTCTTTCAGTTCAGCAGGCGCCATTCTGTATGGTACTTTGGATACTGGTGCGGTACCCGGTAATACATCAATTGTGAATTCTACCTCTCTTTTTGGTGGCAACCCCGGTAGTTCTTCTAGAAAAACATCAGGAAAATCACATACCGTAGGAATATTCTATAATTCTAACTCACCCTCCTTCAATTCTAGAGCGAAGATTAGGTAGGCCTGACATCCCTTCCTAACCAGCCTTTTAGTCTTTATAAAAGAAATTATGTTACAGAGATAATCTGATCTTTCCCCCATGATAACTATTTCTTCTCCATCCGAAACTTGAAGTGACATTCTTTTGTTTTTGCAATCCACCATAGCTCGATGTTTCGACAACCAATCCATTCCCAAGATAACATCGTAATCTCGGAAAGGTAACTCAATTAAATTTGCATTGAAAAGTTGATGTTGAATCATAATAGGGCAATTCATGTACACTTAATTTACTATCACACTGTGTCCTAAAGGATTAGTCACTTCAATATTTTCTCCTAATTCTTCTACATGCAACCCTTTCTCTTATGCTAATGCAGTACATATATATGAATGAGATGAACCAGGATCTATCAAAGCATAAACATCATGATTAAAGAATGAAAATTTACCGACAATAACTTCGATAGATTCTCTAGTCTCAGGCCCTCGAATTGCATAACTTCGCGCCATTCCTCCCGGTCTACCACTCTGCGGTGCTTGTTGAGCCACATCATGCCCACTTGAACCACTAGCATTTCCTCTTCCCCTTCCTCTTCCACCTTGCATTATAGGAGTAGGAACTACTGCAAGTGCAGATGTACTTATCTGTTTTTGAGGTCAATTTGCAATCAAATGTTCCCTCGAGCCACATTTAAAGCAGACTCTACCTTTTCCCCAACATTCCCCTGTATGCATCCTTCCACAATTAGAACATTATGGAATATTTCCTCTGCCTCGACCTGAAGGTACACTAGCCGCTAACCCCGTACTTATGGTTTGTCTCGGTGAAAACCCTCTAAAATGAGATTGTGTTTGTTCAGATGTTCCCTTCTGTCTCTTACTTGGAGATTCTGAACTAGCTGGACCCTGTGATCCCTTTTGAAATCCAGACCTTTTAGCCATTCTTTGTTGTCTATCTGAATTGATCTTCTCAATACCCATAGCAGCATCAACTAAGTCATTGAACACCCTAATCCTTTGTGCAAGTAGATGCACTCTAATTTCATCATTTAGCCCATCTTCGAATCTCTTACATCGCCTTACTTCACTGTCAACGATATCACGAGCATACCTCTCGAGTTTGAGGAATTGAACTTCATATTTTGATACAGTCATGCGTCCCTGTCTCAAAGACAAGAACAATTTCCTCTGCTCATCTTTGAATCGTTCGCTAACGTATTTCTTGTCAAATTGTTCCAAGAAAAGACCCCAGGTGATTTCTCCAGGTCGCCTTTCTCTCACAATATTATCCCACCACCTCCTAGCTTGTTCTTCGAGTAGACCTTGAACACAGTCTAATCTCTCTTCATCTGTAAAATGAAGCCTAGTCATACACCATTTAGTATGATCAAGCCAATCTTCTGCAATTGCAGGATTCACTGTATCCCCTTTGAAATCATCAGCTGGAAGCTTCTTGATTCTTTCAAGAGGAGTTCTCTCCTCTCTTCTTTCAATGTGAGGTACTACAGGAACTTGGGGGATTTGTATGTTTCGTAGTACTTGTGTGATTACTTCAGTAGTCATATGCTGAAGTAAAGCAGCTTGTGCCGGAGTAGGTTGTTCAGGAAACCCATGAACTGGTGGAGGTTCATGTCTTTATTCATCCCCTTGTCTGATACGGACCGTACTCTCAGCATCCTCTTCCTCACTCTGGTTGTGACTACTACTAGCCATAACTTATTCCTAAAAATTGGACCAAAGTGGATCAAACAACTAACATAACATTTTTATATCTTAAATGGCATGTACATACTAGTCCTAGAATCGCCTAAACCACAGCTCTGATACCAATAAATGTAACGCCCCCCCTATAGGGAGCGATACAGTAACTATAAACACCTAATAAATAACTCTACTCCACTATATAGAGTTCAATACTTATAGATTTAATATATACAAATACCAATATAATGTTTTAAACTCCAAATTATTCTCCAAATATTTCTCAATGCCACTTTACATTTCTCACTCTCTAGTACATGTCATTATTCTACAAACCATAATATTACATTAAAATATAAATCCACCTCGAATCTTTCCTTAATTGCTCTCTAAGCTGATCCACCTGTACCACTTTGGTCCAAGCTATCTACAAGTTCTCCACCTACGCATAGAAAATCAACTACACGCTAAGCAATTTGCTTAGTGGTGTCCATAAAAAAATAACATAACAACTTTGAATATTTTTAAAATAGAAACAAAGTATATTTATAAGTCAAAAATAAATTAACCAACTTTATGAAAACTACTCACAAAACTTATATAATAATCCTTTTAAGGTATAATCAAATTTATATCCAATTTTTCCAAACACTTTAACCACATATTGCCCAAGGTAAACAAGTCTTGAATAACGGTAAAATGGATACGGGAGCGGACAAGCCCGAAGCCAAAGCTTCAAAATCAATATATCGGTCAAGCCCGAAGCCGAAGCTTCAAAAATCAATATATCGGTCAAGCCCGAAGCCGAAGCTTCAAAAATCAATATATCGGTCAAGCCCGAAGCCGAAGCTTCAAAATCAATATATATATATATATCATAATATCGGCCAAAGCCCGAAGCCAAAGCTTCAATTGTTTGTACAGTACTGTACCCCCCTTTATTGGCGCCAATCTACCCTGACCCGTATTCTACTCGTTTAATAAGGGCAATAAATCAAAGTAACATCTTAAAAATTTCAGTATAAACCATCAATTATAATTCAACATAACTTCAGTAATTAAAAAATCCAAATCCCAAATTTTTAAGCATCAAACTTCAATTAAAACTCAAAAAAAATCAATATCATGCTTTCCAGAATTTTTCCAGGTTTCGTAACCTGACTTCCCCTGCATTTTTCACTATCAAAACATCATCCAATCGAAGAACGTTCTTCTAAACATAATTAGCCACATGTCTCAGCTTTCCAAAACCACTAGAATCACAGAAATCAAAATTTGATAACCAAAGTTATGATCAAAATACTAAACAGTATACAAAGCTGAGATTTTCCGAAAACAGATTTCGTGACTCAACTTCAAACGAAAATTTCACATTGAAAACGAACGAAATTCAACAAGATTTCTTCTGAACATATGTTCCTTACTTTCTGTAGATATCAATAGAATCAAAAATCGTTCAAATCGGATTTATATAACGAGAGAAAACATTAAAACAAAACAGGTATATAATCTGGAAAATTTCCCGAAAAACCGAGAAATCGAAATTCGGGACACAAACCTTTTTCTATGCTCTTTCTAGCTCTCTTCTACCCCTTTTGCCTTTGATTTACTTGCAATAGCTTCCTCTACAACAGCCATATATAATTCTATCAAGATATTGCATAAATAAACTTCCTAATACCATAAATATGCTTAATCTACCATGAATTCTACTAATTAAGCTTTAATTTCACCAAAAATCACTCACCTCAAACTCGGGTTACTATTCATCCGAATCTTAATTTCTGAAATCCTCCTCTTCTAGTCTTGATTGACTGAAATTGATGATGATAGAGGGCTTAAGGATCAAAACAAGAATTCGAAGTTGAATCGAAGAAATCGGAAGTTTTTGAATTAGGGAGAATTTTGGTTAAAGGGAAATGGAGAAGGAGAAATGATGAAAAATGATGGAGGTGAAGAAGAGAGAGGCTGGATGATAAGGTATGCATTTTGTTTTTTGTTTTTTGTTTTTTGTTTTTTTTTTTTTTCAATTTCCAATATTGCCCTTGGACAAATAATTAAATGTCCAATTCATCCTTCTTACTATAATTAGCTCTTATTTCCTCATGTCTTATATCCAATAACAACAATAACAATAAAAAAATAATTTCTACGATATTTTTAATACCATAGTAATTTATTATAAGCAAAATTTTGGAAATTTCGGTTCGTTACAATTCTCCCCCTCTTATGAATTTTCGTCCCGAAAATTTCCTGAAAACAGTTGCGGATATTGAGTTTTCATTGTATCCTCCGGTTCCCAAGTTGCTTCTTCAACCTTATGATTCCTCCAAAGTACTTTTACCAAAGGTATAGACTTGTTTCTCAATTGTTTAACCTCTCTCGCTAAGATTTGTATCGGTTCCTCTTCATACGTCAGGTCGGGTTCGATTTCTACGACATCAGGAGATAAGATATGTGATGGATCTGATCTGTATCTCCTTAACATTGACACATGGAACACATTATGAATTTTGTCGAGTGTTGGGGGTAGTGCCAACCGATAAGCTACCGGTCCAACCTTCTCTATAACCTCATATGGGCCAATGAATCTCGGACTGAGCTTGCCTTTCTTGCCAAATCGCAGGACTTTCTTCCAAGGAGATACTTTGAGAAATACTTTATCTCCCACTTCATAAGTAATGTCTTTTCTTTTTAGATCAGCATAAGATTTTTGTCTATCCGATGCAGCCTTCAATCTCTCTTGAATAAGTTTTACCTTATCCTTTGTCTCCTGAATCAAATCCAGCCCCACAATCTTGTTTTCACTAAGTTCGGTCCAATATAATGGAGTTCGACATTTTCTTCCATACAATGCTTCAAATGGCGCCATTTGTATGCTTGACTGATAGCTGTTATTATAAGAAAACTCCATAAGGGACAAATACTTATCCCAACTTCCTTCAAATTCAATGATACAACTTCTCATCATGTCTTCTAACACCTGAATTACTCTTTCAGATTGACCATCTGTTTGAGGATGAAATGAAGTACTGAAATGAAGTTTGCTACCTAAGGCCTCCTGCAACTTCTTCCAAAATCTCGAAGTAAATCTTGGATCTCGGTCAGAAATGATTGAAATAGGCACTCCGTGTAGCCTTACTATCTCATCTACATATAACTGAGCCAACCTATCAAGTGATTCTTTCCCATTTCCATTCTGGAATTGTTATTGGTTGCAACAATCCAGAAGGAACTTGATGTTCGGCTTTCACCTGTTGACAAGTTAGATATTGAGCAACATAGTTAGTAATGTCTTTCTTCAATCCATTCCACCAATAATGGCTCTTCAAATTTTGGTATATCTTGTTTGCTCCTGGATGCATCGCATAAGGACTACTATGCCCCTCTTGTAAGATATTCTTCTTTAATTCTTCATTGTTTGGCACACATAGTCTATCTTTAAAATATAGACACCCATCTTCTCGAACCATATAGTCGTCTACGATACCCACTTGTGTCCGTGCTCGAATAATCTTTAAGTCATCATCTTCATTTTATGCTTGCTTAACCTATTGTAGCAGTACAGGTTGAATCTTCAATTCTGCAATTAAGGCTCCACTACTGGTAAGAGCTAACCTCGTATTCATGGCCCTTAGTGCCATCATTGTCTTTCTGCTGAGAGCATCTGCCACTACATTAGCCTTTCCTGGATGGTAATCAATAAGACAATCGTAATCTTTAATGAATTCCATCCACCTTCTTTGCCTTAAATTCAACTCTTTCTGTGTTGGTAAATATTTCAAACTTTTGTGATATGTATAAATATAACATTTTTCTCCATAAAGATAATGTCGCCAAATTTTCAAGGCAAAGACTATTGCAGCCAATTCCAAATCATGAGTAGGATAATTCCTTTCATGATTCTTCAATTGCCTGGAAGCATAGGCAATCACTTTTCCTTCTTGCATCAAAACACACCCAAGACCACTATGTGAAGCATCACTATAGATTACAAAATCTTTTCCAGGTTCTGGTTGGGTAAGGATGGGTGCTTTTGTCAACATTGTCTTCAATTTCTCAAAACTTTCTTGACACTTGTGATTCCACTCAAATTTTGCATTCTTTTAAAGTAGTTTCGTCAGTGGGGCAGCAATGACTGAAAATCCTTTCACAAATCTTCTATAATACCCTGCTAAGCCAAGGAAACTCCTGACTTCCGTAGGGTTCTTTGGTGGTTTCCATTCAACAACTGCTTCTATCTTCTTAGGATCCACTTTAATTCCTTCTGTAGAAACAACATGGCCTAAGAAAGAAACTTCTTCAAGCCAAAACTCACATTTGCTAAGTTTGGCATACAATTTATTTTCCCTAAAAGTTTGGAAGACTATCCGCAAATGTTGATCATGCTCTTCCCGTGACTTAGAATACACCAAAATATCATCAATGAAAACCACTACAAACCAGTCTAAATATAAGTAAAAGACACGGTTCGTAAGGTCCATAAATGCTGCTGGTGCATTAGTTAGACCAAATGGCATCACCAAAAATTCAAAGTGCCCATATCTGGTTCGGAAAGCCGTCTATACAATATCATCATCTTTCACTCTCATCTGATAGTAGCCCGATCTCAAATCAATCTTGGAGAAGTATTTGGCACCCTTGAGTTGATCAAATAAGTCTTCAATCCTCGGTAATGGATACTTGTTTTTCACTGTCAATTTATTCAACTCTCGGTAATCAATACACAATCGGAGCGACCCATCTTTCTTCTTAACAAACAACACTGGTGCACCCCATAGGGATATACTCGGGCGTATGAATCCTTTGCTAACAATTCTTGCAACTGAATCTTTAACTCTTTCAGTTCAGCAGGCGCCATTCTGTATGGCGCTTTGGATACTGGTGCGGTACCCGGTAATACATCAATTGCGAATTCTACCTCTCTTTTTGGTGGCAACCCCGGTAGTTCTTCTGGAAATACATCAGGAAAATCACATACCGTAGGAATATTCTGTAATTCTAACTCACCCTCCTTCAATTCTAGAGCGAAGATTAGGTAGGCCTGACATCCCTTCCTAACCAGCCTTTTAGTCTTCATAAAAGAAATTATGTTACAGAGATAATCTGATCTTTCCCCCACGATAACTATTTCTTCTCCATCAGAAACTTGAAGTGACATTCTTTTGTTTTTGCAATCCACCATAGCTCGATGTTCCGATAACCAATCCATTCCCAAGATAACATTGTAATCTCGGAAAGGTAACTCAATTAAATTTGCATGGAAAAGTTGATGTTGAATCATAATAGGGCAATTCATGTACACTTGGTTTACTATCACACTGTGTCCTAAAGGATTAGTCACTTCAATATTTTCTCCTAATTCTTCTACACGCAATCCTTTCTCTTGTGCTAATGCAGTACATATATATGAATGAGATGAACCAGGATCTATCAAAGCATAAACATCATGATTAAAGAATGAAAATTTACCGACAATAACTTCGGTAGATTCTCCAGTCTCAGGCCCTCGGATTGCATAACTTCGCGCCATTCCTCCCGGTCTACCACTCTACGGTGCTTGTTGAGCCACATCATGCCCACTTGAACCACTAGCATTTCCTCTTCCCCTTCCTCTTCCACCTTGCATTGTAGGAGTAGGAACTACTGTAGGTGCAGATGTACTTATCTGTCTTTGAGGACAATTTACAATCAAATGTTCCCTCGAGCCACCTTTTAAAGCAGACTCTGCCTTTTCCCCAACATTCCCCTGTATGCATCCTTCCATAATTAGAACATTGTGGAATATTTCCTCTGCCTCAACCTGAAGGTACACTAGCCGCTGACCCCGTACTTATGGTTTGTCTCGGTGAAAACCCTCTAAAATGAGATTGTGTTTGTTCTGATGTTCCCTTCTGTTTCTTACTTGGAGATTCTGAACTAGCTGGACCCTGTGATCCCTTTTGAAATCCTGACCTTTTAGCCATTCTTTGTTGTCTATCTGAATTAATCTTCTCGATGCCTGTAGCAGCATCAACCAAGTCATTGAACACTCTAATCTTTTGTGCAAGTAGATGCACTCTAATTTCATCATTTAGCCCATCTTTGAATCTCTTACATCGCCTTACTTCACTGTCAATGATATCACGAGCATACCTCTCTAGTTTGAGGAATTGAACTTCATATTCTGATACAGTCATTCGTCCCTATCTCAAAGACAAAAACAATTTCCTCTGCTCATCTTTGAATCTTTCACTAACGTACTTCTTATCAAATTGTTCCAAGAAAAGACCCCAGGTGATTTCTCCGGGTCGCCTTTCTCTCACAATATTATCCCACTACCTCCTAGCTTGTTCTTTGAGTAGACCTTGCACACAGTCTAATCTCTCTTCATCTGTAAAATGAAGCCTAGTCATACACCATTTAGTATGATCAAGCCAATCTTCTGCAATTGCAGGATTCACTGTATCCCCTTTAAAGTCATCAGCCGGAAGCTTCTTGATTCTTTCAAGAGGAGTTCTCTCCTCTCTTCTTTCAACATGAGGTACTACAGGAACTTGAGGGATTTGTATGTTTCGTAGTACTTGTGTGATTACTTCAGTAGTCATATGCTGAAGTAAAGCAGCTTGTGCTGGAGTAGGTTGTTCAGGAAAGCCATGAACTAGTGGAGGTTCATGTCTTTGTTCATCCCCTTGTCTAATACGGACCGTACTCTCAGCATCCTCTTCCTCACTCTGGTTATGACTACTACTAGCCATAACTTATTCCTCAAAATTGGACCAAAGTGGATCAAACAACTAACATAACATTTTTATATCTTAAATGGCATGTACATACTAGTCCTAGAATCGCCTAAACCTCAGCTCTGATACCAACAAATGTAACGCCCCCCCCTGTATAGGGAGCGCCACGGTAACAATAAACACCCAATAAATAACTCTACTCCACTATATAGAGTTCAATACTTATAGATTTAATACATACAAATACCAATATAATGTTTTAAACTCCAAATTATTCTCCAAATATTTCTCAATGCCACTTTACATTTCTCTCTCTAGTACATGCCATTATTCTACAAACCATAATATTACATTAAAATACATATCCACCTCGAGTCCTTCCTTATTTGCTCTTTAAGTTGATCCACCTGTACCACTTTGGTCCAAGCTATCTACAAGTTCTCCACCTACGCGTAGAAAATCAACTACACGCTAAGCAATTTGCTTAGTGGTGTCCATAAAAAAATAATAACAACTTTGAATATTTTTAAAATAGAAACATAGTAAATTTATAAGTCAAAAACAAATTAACCAACTTTATGGAACCAAATCACAAAACTTATATAGTAATCCTTTCAAAGTACAATCAAATTTATACCCAATTTTTCCAAACACTTTAACCACATATTGCCCAAAGTAAACAAGTCCTGAATAACGGTAAAATGGATACGGGAGCGGACAAGCCCCGAAGCCAAAGCTTCAAAATCAATATATCGGTCAAGCCCGAAGCCGAAGCTTCAAAAATCAATATATCGGTCAAGCCCGAAGCCGAAGCTTCAAAAATCAATATATCGGTCAAGCCCGAAGCCGAAGCTTCAAAATCAATATATATATATATATATATCATAATATCGGCCAAAGCCCGAAGCCAAAGCTTCAATTGTTTGTACAGTACTGTACCCCCCTTTATTGGCGCCAATCTACCCTGACCCGTATTCTACTCGTTTAATAAGGGCAATAAATCAAAGTAATATCTTAAAAATTCCAGTATAAACCATCAATCATAATTCAACATAACTTCAGAAATTAAGAAATCCAAATCTCAAATTTTTAAGCATCAAACTTCAATTAAAACTCAATAAAATCAATATCATACTTTCCAGAATTTTTCCAGGTTTCATAACCTGACTTCGCCTGCATTTTTCCAGAATTTTTCCAGGTTTCATAACCTGACTTTGCCACGTGTCTTCATCCCATTCCCTCTGGTATTCTAACATGTTGTAGAGTGCGCGATACAAGGTTGGTAGATCTACAGAATTGCCCAAAGTGGCAAATGACTTGTTGCTGCTTTGCATTGGAAGACTTTGTCATTTTCTTTATAATTCTGAGTCTTGTCAATGCATTAATTCTTTTTGTCTTTCATTAATGTTCCTACAAAAAGCAACACTAAAAGCAAAGATACCTTTTTTCCTTAAATGGTAAAGTCAGCAGCGTTGACAGACTTAAAGTAACTCAGCGAAAAAGATATATCGTAAAGCACAAAGCTGAAACAGAACCTAAATATCAAGCGCTGAGTGAATATTACCAAGTCAGCGACTAAGTAGATACTCAGCCCAGAAACAACTTAGAGTTAAACTAAATAGCTAGGTCAGCGGAGACTCAAAATTCTACCCTTGAATTTGCTAACTCCTCAATCAACCATAGACTATTTATATTAACATCATTATTGATTTAATTAACTCAAACTGAACTTAATTGTTATGATCAAAACTTAAGCACTACTGAGTCATTCCACTGAGTCGGTCAAACTCGTGCTTGGTTCAACAATCTCCCCCATTTTGATAAATGCAATTAACTTGACTGAGAATTAAATCAATACGATATCTATATCAAAGTTACCTTATACTTATGCTTGATACGTCTTTTGTTCATCATCTTCAATTTGCTCAGAGTGAATGCTAATTCCCCCATAATTCTTGAATCTTCAGAGTTCAGCATTCCTCTAAATTTTTCATATATTTCTCCAAAGGATCAACACACACACACACACATATATATATAGCAGAAGATATATGAAGTTAAGAAGATCTTAACTTAGAACAAAAACTGTAATCTTTCATTAATTAATAACTTGAGTACAAATAACAATGAGTTAATCTATACTAAGTTTTACATTCAGATCTAACGATAACATATGTATTCTATTCTAATCTTTTGGCATAGGCGGGGCTCCCAAATTCGCTCTCCTTTCTTCATAAGTCTGCTGATCCCATCTTGACTTATTTTTCTTGGGTAGCATAATCTCCTTGCCTTTCCTCTTCCTTGTCTCATGATATTCTCTTTGTATCTGCTCTAGATCATTAGACAAGTTGTATGAAAATTCAGCAATCCTCTACTCTCTTTCCTTTTCCTTCTTCTCAAGGTTCTCGCGATCCTTCTCCTCCATTGCCATTACCTCCAAAATGGCTTGGGCTTGATGATCAAACGAGCTCAGAGACTCCTTAAATGTTTTTAGCTAGTCATAAACATTGTATGAAAATTTTTGCACAAGTAGCTCGTATATTTCCTGATCATTAATGACATTTGCTTGAACTTGCTAGATTTGGTCTATGATGTGACCAAGTTTCTGGTGAATTGTAGGCTCTAGTTCATCATCTGCCATAACTATGTCACTATTTTGAGCATCTGAAATATTTAGCCTCTTTAAGGAATTTAGCACATCTCCCTCTGAGTCCCTGACTCCCTTCAATATCTCCTTTTTCACATTCCTTAACTCAGTGTGTAACCCATGATGCTTGGCACTGTGATAAGACCATTAAGGCCATCAACTATAGCATTTAAAAGAGCTATATTGTCTTCATTTTATTTGCATAGAATGCTATACCCATCAAGCACCTTTAGCATACCCTCCAATAGAGGATTGAATTTATCAATAAGGGAATTCCTAAAGTCCCTCTCATCATTCAGCACCTTGCAATTGCTTTCATAGATCTTTGCCATCTGCTTCTTTAGCTCTGCAACTTCCAACTTCAATCCTCTAGTCTGCCTACCTGCAATAGATAAAAAAGGCAACACATGGGAAACTATTGCCTTTACTAGAGAGAATTGAGTAGGGACAGACTTGAAGTGGCCTTTCATCTCCTCAACAGCTTCCATAAACCCTTGCACTGGCTCCACAACTTTTGCAATCCTCCTCAGCACTTCCTCAAATAGTAAAGATTCTGCTATTTTAGTATTAATTCTAGCATCTGTCCTCAATCTTGGATACCTTGCTCTCCTCAGTCTCCTTATCTCCCAATAATATGGCTTGGGGGTTGAATTGGAGTTGTGGTTGAGGTTGTTGAGGTGGTTGTTGCTGTTGTTCAGGAAGTTTTTCAATGATTGGAGGCTCTCTGACTGGTGGAGGTCCTTCTAAATATAGTGGTACATGCACCGGAGATCTGATTGGAGAAAGGTATAGGATGCTGGCTGTTTGTTCTGTGGTGTTGGTTTAGTCAGAGACTTGGTTGTTTTGGTTTATGTTGGATGTGGATGGTGTTTGGCTTTCAAGTAAGGGTAAGGCTGAAATTGGTGTAGGTGAGAGTGGTGTTTCAGGTGAGCTGTTTGGTAAAGCAAATGGTTCTTCAATTTCCTCCTCCTTCTCTTCAACAGCACCTTTAATAGTGGACTCGCTGACCTGAGTTAGAGAATCCTCGGTCAGCTGAGCTCCTTGCTCAACTACATCTTCCTCTTCCTCCCTATCTTCAAGGTCTCCCTCATCCTCGTCTATTACAATCTTCATTCTTTTTAACAACCCTCTCTTTCTTGCCTTCCTAGCTTCTTTGGGTTGTTCAGCAGTCAGAGTGATCTGCTAGTCAGATTCAAGCACATTGAACTCCACAGCTTTAACTTCAACAACTTCATCTTCCTCTTCCTTCTCTTCTTGATTTTCAATACCCTCAAGAGCTCTTATCATTTCTTCAACTATCTCAGGCACTTCATTTCCAGCTAGGCTAGCAACATCAGACTATAAACTTTTCTGAGTATTAGTCTTAACTCTTGCTGCTGCTTCCTCAGTCTTCCTTCTAATTTTAACATCTATCTCATCTTGCTTCTTCCTTATCCTCTCTTCTTCAGCAACTCTAACTCTCTCAGCTTCTTCTACATCCTAGACAACTCCAGTTCCTCTCTTTAGTATTAGCTTTTTCTTTGGCCGACTTACTTGGGGAATAGGAACTGATGTAGCTTCCTTTCCCTTTATAGACACTATATCTAGCTAAACATCCTTTATTTTCTTCTTTCTCTCCCTCTTTAGGGGCATTTCTTCTCTTAGCTCCTCCTCAGCCTACTTCTCCTCCTCTATTTCCTTTAGAGTCAGCTCTTTGACCTTCTCCTCCTTAGTTTCCTTTATAGATTTTATCTTCTTAGGAACTGGGGCAACTGAGGGAATAGAGGTCATTGAGCTCCCTTTCTTGACCTTTTTGGAGTCCTTCCTAAACTCCTTCTTACCTCCCTATTTTTAAGAACTTCTTCTCCCTTCTCAGCTCTGAGCTTGGTAATCTGCTTAAGCTCACTAGCCATAAAGGAATCCAAAGTCTGATCCTCTTTATGGGGCTGAATAGGCTTCATTTCCATAATTGCTTTGGGATCCTTGACTCTAACCGCCCCTCTTTTCAGCTTTATGTATTTCCTGTTGGAAGGTCTCTCATTTGCTCTAAGTCTATGAAAGTGGGTATTGCTGAGTACCTTAGACTCAATTATCTTCAGTTGATCATTGTTCTTTGCTGCTCATCCTTCCATGTCAAGCTCATATGATCTGCACATCTCCATTACGAGTTGGCTATATACCAAATGCTTGGTAACCTTCAAAAATCTATATAGAATGGCCAGATGCTAATTGATGCTCATCTCATGAGTTAATGCATATACAAACACCCTTTCAAACTTTAAATAGCTCCCTGTAGAGCCTATTTTGGGCAACATAACTTTAGTAACAAGCTCATGGGCTTTCTTTCCTTCCTTTGTGAACATTGAGGCAATAAGTTCACCAGCCTTGTAGTCTTCTGGAACCTCATAATCTATGGGAATATCTACATGCTCTTCATCCTTTATCACCCTCAGCCTGATTCCCCTTTTGCTCATCCCTAACAGCCATGCAATCAGGTTGGGAGTACCATATACTTTTCTCCCTATTATAGTGGTCATGAAAAGATCCTTCTGACCTTCTACTAGATGAATTTTGTGAAATAATATCAGAACTATCTCCTCATAGCATCCATTAGGAAGTTCAAAGAATCCTCTCAAGAGGTACTAACGCGCCCACTTCCTAAACCTTTCATCGTTGCAGAAGCTCAGAATATCTACAACCATTGGACTGTCCACTTCTGTCTTCTCTATAGAGCACCATTTAGTAGGGATATACTTTATTCCCGTGGGGATTAGAAGATTTTCCCTTTTGTTGAATCCAATCGCCACTTTTTTATGTGGTCTTTAGTTATGATCTAGCAAGTATTCTTTTTATTTCTTACAAATAACGGCTTCTCAGAATCGGGTTCTATTAGTCATCTCGCCATTAAAATTTCTTATAGAAACTTGAAGAATTTTGGGAAATTTTGGAAGAAGTTTGTAGAAAAGAAATTTGGTAAAGTAACGCTTCCTCTTTCTGAACTTCCCTTTAAATAGCCAAACGATCTTCGCTAAACTTACAAAGCTATGTGTACGACTCAAAATCCATGGTCTTAAGATTCAACAGTGAGATTTCATAACATATACCATATGATTAATGTGGACGAAAAACATGGGATAACTGCTACTGAATATGGATCGTTTCATAACTTGCTACCATTTCTATCAAGTTTAAATTTAAAATATAACCAGTGATAATTAATGACATGCAAAATTCAAGCGGCAAAAGAAATACTTAACCTAATTCATAGAAGCTCAGGGACGTAAGGAATCCTCTTGGCTTGCTTTAGTTGGACCGGGAAAAGACTCTTTAGCTTTTCCTTTGGCTAAGGGATTGTTACCTCGCCTATTCTGAAAAAACCATTGAACAACTCATGAACTTGAGATGTAAGGATCTTTTAGAGTTTAAGTGGTATAAAGATGTCTTTCTGAGCACTATCTTTACCAGGCATGATTGCTATCCAGACTTCTGGAAAGAGAAGTTTATAAACGGTCTACCTTATTTGTTCTCAGAAAGAGTTAAAGAAAGACTTAGGATGAAGTATAATAATGTTATACCTTATCCAAAGTTGACTTATGGAGAACTATCCTCTGAGATAGTCGCTGAAGGAATGCTACTATGCAATGAGTTAAAAATTCATAAGCAAATGCAGAAAGGGAAATTACATGGCAAAAGAATCCTTGAAAACTTTTGCGGACAAGTGGGGTTTCCTTCGCTCCCAACTTCATATAAAAAATAGGCTAAACCTTATAAAAGGAGCCATAAGCCTTATAACAGGTATCCTGAAAAGAGCTATTCAAAAAAATCTTATAGGAGACCTAAAAAACCCTACACTAAGCCTAAAAGGCAACTTAAAGATGTAATTTGTTACAGGTGTGGAAAAATGGGACATTACTCTATCAAATGTAGACTAAAACAACATATAAGGTCCCTTAAACTTAGTGTCACTGTCAAAGAAACTCTAGAAAAAATTCTAGTAGTACAAACAAGTTCTAGAAGAGAAGATAATGACGACACTTTGGAAGAAGATTTGGATTCTGAATCACAGTCTAACTCCAGCTGTGATGGAAATTGCGATTATTATAAATTGCTATGTTCTCTTAATGGTTAATTGTTTTTAACCAGAGAAGAAAACATGATTTTAGATCTTATAAAAAAGATCCGAGATCCGATAGAACGAAGAGACCATTTAGAGTCCTGTTTAAAAATGTTCAAGGATAAAGCAGGAGAAACTTCTACTCAAAACTCTTCAAAAAATAGTAAACTTGAAGAGAAAGTTAAAGAAAAAAATATCTCTTATGACATGAAAGAGATAATCAATAGGGTTAAAACCAGCAAAAGAAAAGAACCCTCCATTAATGATCCTAAAACAGACGTTAATGAATTAAAGAAAGAAGTCAAAAGTCTTAAAGACAGAATTTCGCTCTTAGAATCTTCTAAAGTATCAGATTATAACTTTGATTCTAAAGAAGACCAATAATAAGCTCTTAGAATATTGCCGCTTGTAGACTCACATTATTGCTAGGTATAGCTAATAATGAGGTCGAGTCTGGTTGGCTTAAAATTAACACTTTTGGGGATACGTGCAATCAAGTGATTTCATAGCAAGAGGACTAAGTCCTAGGGGTCTCTGCTGTTAGATGCGGTAATCACAAGTGATGTTCTAACTTTTGCACAGGCCACTCGATGTGAGATGACCTATCAAACATTTATTTTCACTTCTTTTTGTCCTGATTTTAGCCTAAACTATCCTTGATGGTTCAATTCAGCGGACTTTTTCTTTTTGTCTTTTCTTTGCTTTAACTTTTGCCTAGATCGCCCTTTTGGGTTTTCAATCTAGCAAGCTTTTTATCTTTTTCTCTTTGCCTTAATTTTTCCCTGGACTACCCTTTCGGGTTTTCAATCCAGCAGGCTTTTCCTTTCTTTTTCCTTGCCTTAATTTTTGCCTTGGTCGCCCGTTCAGGTTTTCAATCCAGTAGGCTTTCTCTTTCTTTTTCCTTGCCTTAATTTTTGCTTGGACCACCCTTTCGGGGTTTCGATCCAGCAGGCTTTCTCTTTCTTTTTCTTTACTTTTACCTCGACAATGATTTCCAAATTTTGCATAGATATTATTTTTTTGTGACCCATCAGTATATTTATCTTTTGTTGGACAGCAAATGTGTAGTGAAGATGATAACAAATATGTATAACATGTATAGAAAAACTAATGTTCACACACCTACGATTATTTCACCTAAAAACACGTATCCATTCATAAGACCAAGATTCTTAGCGATATCGTGACATATTCATTGATGAGATTAATTTGAGCACATAGGAAATGGTAACAATTTCCAATGGTTAACTCCTACTACCTACTGGTCTTTTACAGATTTTCTAAAAAGCAACTGACATTTTTCTCTCGATATCCTAACTTTTGCTTAAGTTGCCCTTTTTGGGTTTTTGACTTAGCAGGCTTTACTTGCGTTGGAGTACCCTAATTTTTTCCTGACCTCTTACTGGAATACCGACCAGTGGGTTGCACCCTAATTTTTGCCCGAGCAGTAAAGGACCATTCATCGGGTGATTTATTCTTTATTTCTTTTATTCTTTGTGCTGTTTTTTATGATATAATTCTTTTGACCTAGACATGATAACCCTTAAGCCTATCTTGATTCACTGGATTCACAACTCAATTCCATCCATATCCATAATCTTGATTCCTCCTTTGCCAAGGACTTTTTTAATTACTAACGGTCCTTCCCAATTTGGCCTAAACTTGCCGCCAGCGTTAGTGTTGACCTGACGTAGCTATTTAAGAACTAGATCACCTGCTTTGAGAGGTTGTTTCGAGTGTCCAACTCTATTGTTATAAGCTCAAGCCATGTACTGCTGGTACGGCTGTAGGTGGTCAAGTGCCCTGAGCCGCTTTTCAATCATTGCATTCAATTCTTCATACCTAGCCCTTGTCCAATCTGAATCTTTTTAGCTGAGCTTCTAGTGCAACTCTTAGAGATCTCACTTTTGTTTTAACTAGTAACACAGCTTCCATTCCGTATACCAAGGACAAAGGTGTCTAACCAGTGGGTGTTCTTATACAGGTTCTGGACCCCCAAACTGCAAGTGAAAGTTTATCAACCTAATCTCTATAGGTATTTACCGTCTTGGACAAGATTTTCTTGATTGAATTGATGGCAGCCTCAATTGCTCCATTAGCTTGTGCCCTATATGGAGAAGATTTATGATGTTCGACGTTGAACTTTTCAAATAATTCCTTCGCCGCTATTATCAAATACCACCTGGTGTGGGACTCTATATCGAGAAAAAATATACTTCTCTATGAATTTAGCCATTTTCTTGGCGGTGATGCTGGTGTAGGATTCGGCCTCTACCCATTTTAAAAATAATCAACTACGACTATAATGAATCGGTGTCCATTGGTCGATAATGGCCAAATTTCACAAATATATCTATCCCCCACACTGAGAAAGGCCAAGGAGTAGACAAATTATGAAGTTCAGATAGGGGTAGATGTTGTATATTCCCATGAATCTGGCATTCATGTCGTTTCCTAACCTTATCCATATAGTTTCCAAACCTATATTTTTTAGAAATGGCGTTTCCCGGTTTCTATTTTTGTATCCGTTTCCATTTCTGTGCTATATAGCTGTCTGCAATTTGTATGCTGGTCTTACTTATATTTTGTACATGAAAACCAACTAATGTACAACTGTTAAAGTGTTATGATTTATGATGTATATTGTTGATATATAGATGTTTTATTGATATGCAGTATTACTGCATGACAATACTAAAACCCTAGGGTTGCAAAATGAACCCTTTTGATAACGGTGTACAGTATAGGTGCATGCCCCTAAAAGATACTGTGCACCGATGAACATTATTGATGCATGATGGTACTAAAACCCTAGGTTGGGCAATCTGAACCCTTTTGGTAGCGGCGAATCGTATATTTCCCAATGAATTAGGGCAATAGCTGCAATTCATACACTGACAGTTTTAAAGAGCTAGCATCATTAATATTAGAAGAATTGTATATCAATATACGGTTGATAGTATACAGTTTCATTTTATGCAAGTACTGTATATCAGTATATAGAATATTTACATAATAATATACAAGATTAAACAATTGTGTATCAAGTACTGTATATCAATATACGGTTGACAAAACGCTTCTCTCTAGAACCTGTAACTCGACTGACCGTTTCAAGGAAGCTACAGATTAATTTGTTTTGGGATTCTTTGTTAAAACTGGCATTTTTAGAAAAGATTACTCATAATGTGAAGGTACTCACTTACACTTTAATGCTTGAGATGTAAATCTAGACTTCTCCATCGGCACTGGCTGACAAGGATATTATGGTTTCTATAATTCTAAGAAAGTGCATAGTTTAAATTTCGTGAGCGTTACATTTATTGATAGTTTCTCTATGCAAACTTTTGGTTTAACAAGTTCCTTTAATCATGGTTCAGGTCTGAAACAAAGCAAGGGCATTATGTGTTTGACATAGTTAATAGTGTTGGTGTTACGACTATAGACCTTTCAAATCACTTGCAGAATCTTAAGGTTTTCAATTTCCAAGCTCATCATAATATTCTATTTCTTTAACAGTATGCTTACACTAGCTGCCAAAATTAATGCCAATTATATAAATATAGGAGAATTCTTTTGAATTCCAAAGACATAAACAAGAAATATACTGATTCGGCTTTCTCTTCTAAGAACAAATATTGTTTTAAATGGGCAAGTCCTGTGTGCGTTGTCAGGAATTTTTGAATGGCCATAATGAACAGAAAACTTATTTATAGTTTTCACATGCTATGATAATAGGAGGATTCAGAATGTGACACTTGAGGAATGAGCTTTCATCCATAGGTTTATTGTATAAAGAAGTTTAAAGAGTATAACTGCTTAACAAATGAGTCCCTAATAATGAGCCTTTTCCATTTTTGATGCTAAAAAAGAATTGCCCTTGTATGTGTAGGATGTATAGTTGTCAAGGCGCTAGGCGCCATGGGTCTAGGCGCGCCTCAAGGTGAGGCGCGTGCCTGAGGTACGCTAAGCGCATAAAATTTGAAAAAAATATTTTCTTGAAAAGTGAAGTTAAATGCAATAATAATACTAGAAAAAGGACTAAGAGAATTGTTAGATGTACATATGTATGTAAAATTTAAATATAGCATTAGGAATATCTAGCCTTGAGTTAATCTAGCCTTAATGGAAATTGAATTAGGAATATCTAGCCTTGAATTATTGTTAAAACTCTTAAAAATAGATGGATGACACAGATTAAAGTAAGTTAAAACCTTGAAAAATATCTAGCCTTGATATCCTACCATCCTTTTAAGCTAATATTGGCTTTGTCATTGCTTATCTTGTTCGATTTTGGTAGCTATTTTGTGCTTGCACTTCTTTTTTTTACCTAATATGATTTATTATTCATTTTAATGTCTGTCTACTCAATTCGATGTTGGGTTCTGGCGTATTTTGTGTAATGCTATTTGTGAATTTTGGAGTCATTATCAATTTATAGGAAGGGATTATATTAATCCTTACAAAACGTATGCTTTGTTGTTTTATAATCATTTTTTTTGTTTTCTTTCAGAAAGTCTATTACCACTTCTAAAATGTGTAAACTTTATATGATTTATTGCATTTGGTAATGGACTTTTGTCACGTAATTGGTAATGGAAACATTTTGGTATAATATGCAAATTTCTTTTTTATTATTTTTTCAGGTTTGTGAAAATTAACATTATAAGTATGAGTTCCCTACAATCCAAAGTTGTCACAAATATTTATTTTATAGTATAATACGTGACAATTCACTCTATTTATGACAATTAATTTATGTGACATGAAAATATTGTCACTAAAATTGTAATTTTTGCGACATCACATTTGGAAATATTATCAGCAACGGAGTTATTAGCGACGATATCTTTGTGACAACTACTCTTGTCACATATAGTCTTCTATGACAATGCCAAACCTTTTTCGTGACAACAATTATTGTCATAAATGTTATAATACGTGACAATAATATTATTTGCGACAATTAGTTTTCTTTTCAGTTACAACAAAAGTTGTAACTAATAAAAAATATTGTCAAGTAAATTGTTGTCACATAAACATGCTATATATGTGATAACTTTATTGTCACAAATACATTTTTCTGTGACGACATTTTCATGTTATCATGTAATTTTCGTTCATTTTGGTGTATTATATGTGACAAGTAGCTTATTTGTGATGGTAATATTTTCTTTTCAGTTACAACTAATGCTGTCACAAATTATTGTCACAAAAAAACTAAATATTTATGACAACATTTTGATGCAAAAATGGACATATTATCTATTACAGAGTTATTAGCGACGACCTCGTGACAACTATTTATTGTCACATAATGTTATATGTCACAACTTCTTGCTTTTCTGTGACAACATCTGTTGTCACAAAAAGCTTGATTTCTTGTAGTATATTATTATAAATAAGGGCTCGGGCCGGAGTAGGCCGAGCTTATACCATCACATTTTTCTATATAATTCAATTAATCTCTAATACACATTTTACAAACACAAAATGAAAAAAAAAATCATAATGAACTTGTAATCAATAAAACATAGTTCTTAAAAAATAAAATCAAAAGTATCCCAAGCTAGAACCAGGAAGAACAAAGGAAAACTAAGGACCAGTGTTAAAATCAATAGAAAATGAAAGGGTCAGACACAGAACAAAGAGGAAGGGTTTGTTGAAGTGCGCATGCATTGAGATTTTAAGTACAGATAGTGAACATGAATGTATGGTATAAAATGCAGGGTAAACTCCAAAAACATGACAAGTGGTTTGACTGTTTTACAAAAAATTTCTTGTGGAATTTTTTCTTATAAATGGGTGTTTGTGGTTTCAAAAGTTAGCAAAAAGAGGATTCTCAAAATTTTGAAACCACATTTGGAAGGGTAATCTTGTCCATTTTGAAGTGAAATTTTGCAGCTTTGTTTATAAAAATACAATACACTTTACGGATAAATTTTGTAACGCCCCCCCCTCTAGGGAGCGCCACAATAACTATATCACCCAATGAATAACTCTACTCCATTATATGAAATTCAATACTTGTAGATTTAATATATGCAAATACAAATATAATATTTCCAACTCCAAATATTTCTTAATGCCACTTTATTCTCCAAATATTCCTCAATACCACTTTATATTTCTCACACTATCTAGTACATGCCATTATTCTATAAACAATAATATTACATTAAAATACATATCCACCTCGAGTCTGTTCAAGCTGATCCACTTATTCCACTTTGGTCCAAGCTATCTACAAGTTCTCCACCTACGTGTAGGCAAAAAAAACTACACGCTAAGCAATTTGCTTAGTGGTATCTATAAAAGAAATACAATAACTTTGAATATTTTTAATACTTTAAAATAGAAACCAAGATTTTTCATTAGTCAAAAACAAATTAACCAATTTATGGAACCAAATCACAAAACTTATATAGTAATCCTTTCAAAGTACAATCAAATTTGTATCCAATTTTTCCAAACACTTTAACCATATATTGCCTAAAGTAAACAAGTCCTGAATAACGGTAAAAATGGATACGGGAGCGGACAAGCCCGAAGCCGAAGCTTCAAAATCAATATATCGGTCAAGCCCAAAGCCGAAGCTTCAAAATCAATATATCGGTCAAGCCCGAAGCCGAAGCTTCAATATCAATATATATATATATCATAATATCGGCCAAAGCCTGAAGCCAAAGCTTCAATTGTTTGTACAGTACTGTACCCCCCTTTTATTGGTGCCAATCTACCCTGACCCGTATTCTACTCGTTTAATAAGGGCAATAAATCAAAGTAACATCTTAAAAATTCCAGTATAAACCATCAATCACAATTCAACATATCTTCAGTAATTAAGAAATCCAAATCCCAAATTTTAAATCATCAAACTTCAATTAAAACTCAATAAAATCAATATCATACTTTCCAGAATTTTTCCAGGTTTCATAACCTGACTTCCCCTGCCTTTTTCACTATTAAAACATCATCCAATCGAAGAACTTTCTTCTAAACATAATTAGCCACATGCCTCAGCTGTCCAAAACCACCAGAATCACAGAAATTCAAATTGTATAACCAAAGTTATGATCAAAATACTAAACAGTGTACAAAGCTGAGATTTTCCGAAAACAGATTTCATCACTCAACTTCAAACGAAAATTTCACATTGAAAACGAACGAAATTCAACAAGGTTTCTTCTGAACATTTATTCCTTGCTTTCTGTAGATATCAATAGAATCAAGAATAGTTCAAATCGGATTTATATAACAAGAGAAAACATTAAAACAAAACAGGTATACAATCTGGAAAATTTTCCGAAAAACCGATAAATCGAAATTCGGGACACAAACTTTTTCTATGCTCTTTCTAGCTCTCTTCTACCCCTTTTGCCTTTGATTTACTTCCAATAGCTTCCTCTACAATAGCCATATATAATTCTATCAAGATATTGCATAAATAAACTTCCTAATACCATAAACATGCTTAATCTACCATGAATTCTACTAATTAAGCTTTAATTTCACCAAAAATCACTCACCTCAAATTCGGGTTACTATTCATCCGAACCTTAAAATCTGAAATCCTCCTCTTCTAGTCTTGATTGACTGAAATTGATGATGATAGAGGGCTTAAGGATCGATTTCTAACAAGAATTCAAAGTTGAATCGAAGAAATCAGAAGTTTTTGGATTAGGGAAAAATTTTGGTAATGGAGAAGGGAAGAATGGAGAAGGAGAAGATGAAAGTAAATGGGATGAAGGGGGTGAAGGTACGTATAGGATTTAGGATTTTTTTTTTCAATTTCCAATATTGCCCTTGGACAAATAATTAAATGCCCAATTCATCCCTCTTACTTAATTAGCTCTTATTTCCTCATGTCCAATAACAATAATAACAATAAAAATAATTTCCATGATATTTTAATACCATAGTAATTTATTATATGCAAATTTTGGAAATTTCGGTTCGTTACAATTCTCCCCCTCTTATGAATTTTCGTCCCGAAAATTTCCTGAAAATAATTGCGGATATTGAGTTTTCATTGTATCCTCCGGTTCCCAAGTTGCTTCTTCAACCTTATAATTCCTCCAAAGCACTTTTACCAAAGGAATAGACTTGTTTCTCAATCGTTTAACCTCTCTCGCCAAGATTTGTACCGGTTTCTCTTCATACGTCAGGTCGGGTTCGATTTCTACGACCTCAGGAGATAAGATATGTGATGGATCTGATCTGTATCTCCTTAACATTGACACATGGAACACATTATGAATGTTGTCGAGTGTTGGGGGTAGTGCCAACCGATAAGCTACCGGTCCAACCTTCTCTATAACCTCATATGGGCCAATGAATCTAGGACTGAGCTTGCCTTTCTTGCCAAATCGCAGGACTTTCTTCCAAGGAGATACTTTGAGAAATACTTTATCTCCCACTTCATAAGTAATGTCTTTTCTTTTTAGATCAGCATAAGATTTTTGTCTATCCGATGCAACCTTCAATCTCTCTTGAATAAGTTTTACCTTCTCCTTTGTCTCCTGAATTAAATCCACTCCCAAAATCTTGTTTTCACTAAGTTCGGTCCAATATAATGGAGTTCGACATTTTCTTCCATACAATGCTTCATATGGCGCCATTTGTATGCTTGACTGATAGCTGTTATTATAGGCAAACTCCATGAGGGACAAATACTTATCCCAACTTCCTTCAAATTCAATGATACAACTTCTCATCATGTCTTCCAACACCTGAATTACTCTTTCAGATTGACCATCTGTTTGAGGATGAAATGAAGTACTGAAATGAAGTTTGCTACTTAAGGCTTCTTGCAACTTCTTCCAAAATCTCGAAGTAAATCTTGGATCTCGGTCATAAATGATTGAAATAGGCACTCCGTGTAGCCTTACTATCTCAACTACATATAATTGAGCCAACCTATCAAGTGAATAATCCATCCTAACTGGAAGAAAGTGGGCAGACTTTGTCAATCTATCTACAGCAACCCACACTGCATCATGTTTCTTCTGTGTAAGTGGTAAAGACATCATGAAGTCCATTGTGATTCTTTCCCATTTCCATTCTGGAATTGTTATAGGTTGCAACAATCCAGAAGGAATTTGATGTTCTGCTTTCACCTGTTGACAAGTTAGACATTGAGCAACATAATTAGTAATGTCTTTCTTCATTCCATTCCACCAATAATGGCTCTTCAAATTTTGGTACATCTTGTTTGCTCCTGGATGCATCGCATAAGGATTACTATGCGCCTCATGTAAAATATTCTTCTTTAATTCTTCATTGTTTGGCACACACAGTCTATCTTTAAAATATAGACATCCATCTTCTCGAACCATATAGTTGTCTACGATACCCACTTGTGTCCTTGCTCGAATGATCTTTAAGTCACCATCTTCATTTTGTGCTTGCTTAACCTGTTGTAGTAGTACAGGTTGAATCTTTAATTCTGCAATTAAGGCTCCACTACTAGTAAGAGCTAACCCCGTATTCATAGCCCTTAGTGCCATCATTGTCTTTCTGCTGAGAGCATCTGCTTCTATATTAGCCTTTCCTGGATGGTAATCAATAAGACAATCGTAATCTTTAATGAATTCTATCCACCTTCTTTGCCTTAAATTCAACTCTTTCTGTGTTGGTAAATATTTCAAGCTTTTGTTGTAACGCCCCCCCTATAGGGAGCGATACAGTAACTATAAACACCTAATAAATAACTCTACTCCACTATATAGAGTTCAATACTTATATATTTAATACATACAAATACCAATATATTGTTTTAAACTCCAAATTATTCTCCAAATATTTCTCAATGCCACTTTACATTTCTCACTCTCTAGTACATGCCATTATTCTACAAACCATAATATTACATTAAAATATAAATCCACCTCGAATCTTTCCTTAATTGCTCTTTAAGCTGATCCACCTGTACCACTTTGGTCCAAGCTATCTACAAGTTCTCCACCTACGCGTAGAAAATCAACTACACGCTAAGCAATTTGCTTAGTGGTGTCCATAAAAAAAATAACATAACAACTTTGAATATTTTTAAAATAGAACCAAAGTATATTCAAATTTATATCCAATTTTTCCAAATACTTTAACCATATATTGCCCAAAGTAAACAAGTCCTAAATAACGGTAAAATGGATACGGGGGCGGACAAGCCCGAAGCCGAAGCTTCAAAATCAATATATCGGTCAAGCCCGAAGCCGAAGCTTTAAAATCAATATATATCGGTCAAGCCCGAAGCCGAAGCTTCAAAATCAATATATCGGTCAAGCCCGAAGCCGAAGCTTCAATATCAATACATATATATCATAATATCGGCCAAAGCCCGAAGCCAAAGCTTCAATTGTTTGTACAGTACTGTACCCCCTTTATTGGCGCCAATCTACCCTGACCCGTATTCTACTCGTTTAATAAGGGCAATAAATCAAAGTAACATCTTAAAAATTCCAGTATAAACCATCAATCACAATTCAACATATCTTCCGTAATTAAGAAATCCAAAACCTAAATTTTTAAGCATCAAACTTCAATAAAATCAATATCATACTTTCCAGAATTTTTCCAGGTTTCATAACCTGATTTCCCCTGCATTTTTCACTATCAAAACATCATCCAATCGAATAACTTTCTTCTAAACACAATTAGCTACATGTCTCAGCTTTCCAAAACCACTAGAATCACAGAAATCCAAATTTCATAACCAAAGTTATGATCAAAATACTAAGCAGTGTACAAAGCTGAGATTTTCCGAAAACAGATTTCGTGACTCAACTTCAAACGAAAATTTCACATTGAAAACGAACGAAATTCAATAAGGTTTCTTCAGAACATATGTTCCTTACTTTCTGTAGATATCAATAGAATCAAGAATCATTCAAATCGGATTTATATAATGAGAGAAAACATTAAAACAAAACAGGTATAAAATCTGGAAAATTTCCCGAAAAACCGAGAAATCGAAATTCGAGACACAAACTTTTTTCTATGCTCTTTCTAGCTCTCTTCTACCCCTTTTGCCTTTGATTTACTTGCAATAGCTTCCTCTACAACAGCCATATATAATTCTATCAAGATATTGCATAAATAAACTTCCTAATACCATAAACATGCTTAATCTACCATAAATTTTACTAATTAAGCTTTAATTTCACCAAAAATCACTCACCTCAAACTCGGGTTACTATTCATCCGAATCTTAATATCTGAAATCCTCCTCTTCTAGTCTTGATTGACTGAAATTGATGACGATAGAGGGCTTAAGGATCGATTTCTAACAAGAATTCGAAGTTGAATCGAAGAAATCGGAAGTTTTAGGATTATAGAAAATTTGATTAGGAAGAGAGAAAAATGGTGAAGAAGATGAAGGAAAATGGATGAGGGAAGAGAGGAGGCTGTAAGTATGTGTTTATTTGTTTTTTTTTTTTTCAAATTTCCAATATTGCCCTTGGACAAATAATTAAATGTCCATTTCATCCCTCTTACTTAATTAGCTCTTATTTCCTCATGTCTTATATCCAATAACAACAATAATAATAAAAATAATTTCTATGATATTTTAATACCATAGTAATTTATTATAAGCAAAATTTTGGAAATTTCGGTTCGTTACAATTCTCCCCCTCTTATGAATTTTCGTCCCGAAAATTTCCTGAAAACAGTTGCGGATATTGAGTTTTCATTGTATCCTCCGGTTCCCAAGTTGCTTCTTCAACCTTATGATTCCTCCAAAGTACTTTTATCAAAGGTATAGACTTGTTTCTCAATTGTTTAACTTCTCTCGCCAAGATTTGTACCGGTTCCTCTTCATATGTCAGGTCGGGTTTGATTTCTACGACATTAGGAGATAAGATATGTGATGGATCTGATCTGTATCTCCTTAACATTGATACATGGAACACATTATGAATTTTGCCGAGTGTTGGGGGCAGTGCCAACCGATAAGCTACCGGTCCAACCTTCTCTATAACCTCATATGGGCCAATGAATTTTGGACTGAGCTTGCCTTTCTTGCCAAATCGCAGGACTTTCTTCCAAGGAGATACTTTGAGAAACACTTTATCTCCCACTTCATAAGTAATGTCTTTTCTTTTTATATCAGCATAAGATTTTTGTCTATCCGATGCAGCCTTCAATCTTTCTTGAATAAGTTTTACCTTCTCTTTTGTCTCCTGAATCAAATCCACTCCCACAATCTTGTTTTCACTAAGTTCGGTCCAATATAATGGAGTTCGACATTTCCTTCCATACAATGCTTCATATGGCGCCATTTGTATGCTTGACTGATAGCTGTTATTATAAGCAAACTCCATGAGGGACAAATACTTATCCCAACTTCCTTCAAATTCGATGATACAACTTCTCATTATGTCTTCCAACACCTGAATTACTCTTTCAGATTGACCATCTGTTTGAGGATGAAATGAAGTACTGAAATGAAGTTTGCTACCTAAGGCCTCTTGCAACTTCTTCCAAAATCTCGAAGTAAATCTTGGATCTCGGTCAGAAATGATTGAAATAGGCACTCCGTGTAGCCTTACTATCTCATCTATATATAACTGAGCCAACCTATCAAGTGAATAATCCATCCTAACGGGAATAAAGTGGGCAGACTTTGTCAATCTATCTGTGTAAGTGGTAAAGATGTCACGAAGTCCATTGTGATTCTTTCCCATTTCCATTCTGGAATTGTTATAGGTTGTAACAATCCAGAAGGAACTTGATGTTCTGCTATCACCTGTTGACAAGTTAGACATTGAGCAACATAGTTAGTAATGTCTTTCTTCATCCCATTCCACCAATAATGGCTCTTCAAATTTTGGTACATCTTGTTTCCTTCAGGATGCGTCGCATAAGGACTACTATGCCCCTCTTGTAAGATATTCTTCTTTAATTCTTCATTGTTTGGCACACATAGTCTATCTTTAAAATATAGACACCCATCTTCTCGAACCATATAGTCGTCTACGATACCCACTTGTGTCCGTGCTCGAATAATCTTTAAGTCATCATCTTCATTTTGTGCTTGCTTAACCTGTTGTAGTAGTACAGGTTGAATCTTTAATTCTGCAATTAAGGCTCCACTACTGGTAAGAGCTAACCCCGTATTCATAGCCCTTAGTGCCATCATTGTCTTTCGGCTGAGAGCATCTGCCACTACATTAGCCTTTCCTGGATGGTAATCAATAAGACAATCGTAATCTTTAATGAATTCCATCCACCTTCTTTGCCTTAAATTCAACTCTTTCTGTGTTGGCAAATATTTCAAACTTTTGTGATCTGTATAAATATAACATTTTTCTCCATAAAGATAATGTCGCCAAATTTTCAAGGCAAAGACTATTGCAGCCAATTCCAAACCATGAGTAGGATAATTCCTTTCATGATTCTTCAATTGCCTGGAAGCATAGGCAATCACTTTTCCTTCTTGCATCAAAACAAACCCAAGACCACTATGTGAAGCATCACTATAGATTACAAAATCTTTTCCAGGTTCTGGTTGGGTAAGGATGGGTGCTTCTGTTAACATCGCTTTCAACTTCTCAAAACTTTCTTGACACTTGTGATTCCACTCAAATTTTGCATTCTTTTGAAATAGTTTCGTCAGTGGGGCAGCAATGATTGAAAATCCCATCACAAATCTTCTATAATATCCTGCTAAGCCAAGGAAACTCCTGACTACTGTAGGGTTCTTTGGTGGTTTCCATTCGACAACTGCTTCTATCTTCTTAGGATCCACTTTAATTCCTTCTGCAGAATTAATATGGCCTAAGAAAGAAACTTCTTCAAGCCAAAACTCACATTTGCTAAGTTTGGCATACAATTTATTTTCCCTCAAAGTTTGAAAGACTATCCGCAAATGTTGATCATGCTCTTCCCGTGACTTAGAATACACCCAAATGTGATCAATGAAAACCACCACAAACCTGTCTAAATATAAATAAAAGACACGGTTCATAAGGTCCATAAATGCTGCTGGTGCATTAGTTAGACCAAATGGCATCACCAAAAATTCATAGTGCCCATATCTAGTTCGGAAAGCCGTCTTTGCAATATCATCATCTTTCACTCTCATCTGATAGTAGCCCGATCTTAAATCAATCTTGGAGAAGTATTTGGTGCCCTTGAGTTGATCAAATAAATCTTCAATCCTTGGCAATGGATACTTATTCTTGATTGTCAATTTATTCAACTCCCGGTAATCAATACACAATCGGGGCGACCCATCTTTCTTCTTAACAAACAACACTGGTGCACCCCATGGGGATATACTCGGGCGTAAGAATCCTTTCTCTAACAATTCTTGCAGCTGAATCTTCAACTCTTTCAGTTCAGCAGGCGCCATTCTGTATGGTACTTTGGATACTGGTGCGGTACCCGGTAATACAGCAATTGTGAATTCTACCTCTCTTTTTGGTGGCAACCCCGGTAGTTCTTCTAGAAAAACATCAGGAAAATCACATACCGTAGGAATATTCTATAATTCTAACTCACCCTCCTTCAATTCTTGAGCGAAGATTAGGTAGGCCTGACATCCCTTCCTAACCAGCCTTTTAGTCTTTATAAAAGAAATTATGTTACAGAGATAATCTGATCTTTCCCCCATGATAACTATTTCTTCTCCATCCGAAACTTGAAGTGACATTCTTTTGTTTTTGCAATCCACCATAGCTCGATGTTTCGACAACCAATCCATTCCCAAGATAACATCGTAATCTCGGAAAGGTAACTCAATTAAATTTGCATTGAAAAGTTGATGTTGAATCATAATAGGGCAATTCATGTACACTTAATTTACTATCACACTGTGTCCTAAAGGATTAGTCACTTCAATATTTTCTCCTAATTCTTCTACATGCAACCCTTTCTCTTATGCTAATGCAGTACATATATATGAATGAGATGAACCAGGATCTATCAAAGCATAAACATCATGATTAAAGAATGAAAATTTACCGACAATAACTTCGATAGATTCTCTAGTCTCAGGCCCTCGAATTGCATAACTTCGCGCCATTCCTCCCGGTCTACCACTCTGCGGTGCTTGTTGAGCCACATCATGCCCACTTGAACCACTAGCATTTCCTCTTCCCCTTCCTCTTCCACCTTGCATTATAGGAGTAGGAACTACTGCAAGTGCAGATGTACTTATCTGTTTTTGAGGTCAATTTGCAATCAAATGTTCCCTCAAGCCACATTTAAAGCAGACTCTACCTTTTCCCCAACATTCCCCTGTATGCATCCTTCCACAATTAGAACATTATGGAATATTTCCTCTGCCTCGACCTGAAGGTACACTAGCCGCTAACCCCGTACTTATGGTTTGTCTCGGTGAAAACCCTCTAAAATGAGATTGTGTTTGTTCAGATGTTCCCTTCTGTCTCTTACTTGGAGATTCTGAACTAGCTGGACCCTGTGATCCCTTTTGAAATCCAGACCTTTTAGCCATTCTTTGTTGTCTATCTGAATTGATCTTCTCAATACCCGTAGCAGCATCAACTAAGTCATTGAACACCCTAACCCTTTGTGCAAGTAGATGCACTCTAATTTCATCATTTAGCCCATCTTCGAATCTCTTACATCGCCTTACTTCACTGTCAATGATATCACGAGCATACCTCTCGAGTTTGAGGAATTGAACTTCATATTTTGATACAGTCATGCGTCCCTGTCTCAAAGACAAGAACAATTTCCTCTGCTCATCTTTGAATCGTTCGCTAACGTATTTCTTGTCAAATTGTTCCAAGAAAAGACCCCAGGTGATTTCTCCGGGTCGCCTTTCTCTCACAATATTATCCCACCACCTCCTAGCTTGTTCTTTGAGTAGACCTTGAACACAGTCTAATCTCTCTTCATCTGTAAAATGAAGCCTAGTCATACACCATTTAGTATGATCAAGCCAATCTTCTGCAATTGCAGGATTCACTGTATCCCCTTTGAAATCATCAGCTGGAAGCTTCTTGATTCTTTCAAGAGGAGTTCTCTCCTCTCTTCTTTCAATGTGAGGTACTACAGGAACTTGGGGGATTTGTATGTTTCGTAGTACTTGTGTGATTACTTCAGTAGTCATATGCTGAAGTAAAGCAGCTTGTGCCGGAGTAGGTTGTTCAGGAAACCCATGAACTGGTGGAGGTTCATGTCTTTGTTCATCCCCTTGTCTGATACGGACCGTACTCTCAGCATCCTCTTCCTCACTCTGGTTGTGACTACTACTAGCCATAACTTATTCCTAAAAATTGGACCAAAGTGGATCAAACAACTAACATAACATTTTTATATCTTAAATGGCATGTACATACTAGTCCTAGAATCGCCTAAACCACAGCTCTGATACCAATAAATGTAACGCCCCCCCTATAGGGAGCGATACAGTAACTATAAACACCTAATAAATAACTCTACTCCACTATATAGAGTTCAATACTTATAGATTTAATACATACAAATACCAATATAATGTTTTAAACTCCAAATTATTCTCCAAATATTTCTCAATGCCACTTTACATTTCTCACTCTCTAGTACATGTCATTATTCTACAAACCATAATATTACATTAAAATATAAATCCACCTCGAATCTTTCCTTAATTGCTCTCTAAGCTGATCCACCTGTACCACTTTGGTCCAAGCTATCTACAAGTTCTCCACCTACGCGTAGAAAATCAACTACACGCTAAGCAATTTGCTTAGTGGTGTCCATAAAAAAATAACATAACAACTTTGAATATTTTTAAAATAGAAACAAAGTATATTTATAAGTCAAAAATAAATTAACCAACTTTATGAAAACAACTCACAAAACTTATATAATAATCCTTTTAAGGTATAATTAAATTTATATCCAATTTTTCCAAACACTTTAACCACATATTGCCCAAGGTAAACAAGTCTTGAATAACGGTAAAATGGATACGGGAGCGGACAAGCCCGAAGCCAAAGCTTCAAAATCAATATATCGGTCAAGCCCGAACCGAAGCTTCAAAAATCAATATATCGGTCAAGCCCGAAGCCGAAGCTTCAAAAATCAATATATCGGTCAAGCCCGAAGCCGAAGCTTCAAAATCAATATATATATATATATATCATAATATCGGCCAAAGCCCGAAGCCAAAGCTTCAATTGTTTGTACAGTACTGTACCCCCCTTTATTGGCGCCAATCTACCCTGACCCGTATTCTACTCGTTTAATAAGGGCAATAAATCAAAGTAACATCTTAAAAATTTCAGTATAAACCATCAATTATAATTCAACATAACTTCAGTAATTAAAAAATCCAAATCCCAAATTTTTAAGCATCAAACTTCAATTAAAACTCAAAAAAAATCAATATCATGCTTTCCAGAATTTTTCCAGGTTTCGTAACCTGACTTCCCCTGCATTTTTCACTATCAAAACATCATCCAATCGAAGAACGTTCTTCTAAACATAATTAGCCACATGTCTCAGCTTTCCAAAACCACTAGAATCACAGAAATCAAAATTTGATAACCAAAGTTATGATCAAAATACTAAACAGTATACAAAGCTGAGATTTTCCGAAAACAGATTTCGTGACTCAACTTCAAACGAAAATTTCACATTGAAAACGAACGAAATTCAACAAGATTTCTTCTGAACATATGTTCCTTACTTTCTGTAGATATCAATAGAATCAAAAATCGTTCAAATCGGATTTATATAACGAGAGAAAACATTAAAACAAAACAGGTATATAATCTGGAAAATTTCCCGAAAAACCGAGAAATCGAAATTCGGGACACAAACCTTTTTCTATGCTCTTTCTAGCTCTCTTCTACCCCTTTTGCCTTTGATTTACTTGCAATAGCTTCCTCTACAACAGCCATATATAATTCTATCAAGATATTGCATAAATAAACTTCCTAATACCATAAATATGCTTAATCTACCATGAATTCTACTAATTAAGCTTTAATTTCACCAAAAATCACTCACCTCAAACTCGGGTTACTATTCATCCGAATCTTAATTTCTGAAATCCTCCTCTTCTAGTCTTGATTGACTGAAATTGATGATGATAGAGGGCTTAAGGATCAAAACAAGAATTCGAAGTTGAATCGAAGAAATCGGAAGTTTTTGAATTAGGGAGAATTTTGGTTAAAGGGAAATGGAGAAGGAGAAATGATGAAAAATGATGGAGGTGAAGAAGAGAGAGGCTGGATGATAAGGTATGCATTTTGTTTTTTGTTTTTTGTTTTTTGTTTTTTTTTTTTTTTCAATTTCCAATATTACCCTTGGACAAATAATTAAATGTCCAATTCATCCTTCTTACTATAATTAGCTCTTATTTCCTCATGTCTTATATCCAATAACAACAATAACAATAAAAAAATAATTTCTATGATATTTTTAATACCATAGTAATTTATTATAAGCAAAATTTTGGAAATTTCGGTTCGTTACAATTCTCCCCCTCTTATGAATTTTCGTCCCGAAAATTTCCTGAAAACAGTTGCGGATATTGAGTTTTCATTGTATCCTCCGGTTCCCAAGTTGCTTCTTCAACCTTATGATTCCTCCAAAGTACTTTTACCAAAGGTATAGACTTGTTTCTCAATTGTTTAACCTCTCTCGCTAAGATTTGTATCGGTTCCTCTTCATACGTCAGGTCGGGTTCGATTTCTACGACATCAGGAGATAAGATATGTGATGGATCTGATCTGTATCTCCTTAACATTGACACATGGAACACATTATGAATTTTGTCGAGTGTTGGGGGTAGTGCCAACCGATAAGCTACCGGTCCAACCTTCTCTATAACCTCATATGGGCCAATGAATCTCGGACTGAGCTTGCCTTTCTTGCCAAATCGCAGGACTTTCTTCCAAGGAGATACTTTGAGAAATACTTTATCTCCCACTTCATAAGTAATGTCTTTTCTTTTTAGATCAGCATAAGATTTTTGTCTATCCGATGCAGCCTTCAATCTCTCTTGAATAAGTTTTACCTTATCCTTTGTCTCCTGAATCAAATCCAGCCCCACAATCTTGTTTTCACTAAGTTCGGTCCAATATAATGGAGTTCGACATTTTCTTCCATACAATGCTTCAAATGGCGCCATTTGTATGCTTGACTGATAGCTGTTATTATAAGAAAACTCCATAAGGGACAAATACTTATCCCAACTTCCTTCAAATTCAATGATACAACTTCTCATCATGTCTTCTAACACCTGAATTACTCTTTCAGATTGACCATCTGTTTGAGGATGAAATGAAGTACTGAAATGAAGTTTGCTACCTAAGGCCTCCTGCAACTTCTTCCAAAATCTCGAAGTAAATCTTGGATCTCGGTCAGAAATGATTGAAATAGGCACTCCGTGTAGCCTTACTATCTCATCTACATATAACTGAGCCAACCTATCAAGTGATTCTTTCCCATTTCCATTCTGGAATTGTTATTGGTTGCAACAATCCAGAAGGAACTTGATGTTCGGCTTTCACCTGTTGACAAGTTAGATATTGAGCAACATAGTTAGTAATGTCTTTCTTCAATCCATTCCACCAATAATGGCTCTTCAAATTTTGGTATATCTTGTTTGCTCCTGGATGCATCGCATAAGGACTACTATGCCCCTCTTGTAAGATATTCTTCTTTAATTCTTCATTGTTTGGCACACATAGTCTATCTTTAAAATATAGACACCCATCTTCTCGAACCATATAGTCGTCTACGATACCCACTTGTGTCCGTGCTCGAATAATCTTTAAGTCATCATCTTTATTTTATGCTTGCTTAACCTATTGTAGCAGTACAGGTTGAATCTTCAATTCTGTAATTAAGGCTCCACTACTGGTAAGAGCTAACCTCGTATTCATGGCCCTTAGTGCCATCATTGTCTTTCTGCTGAGAGCATCTGCCACTACATTAGCCTTTCCTGGATGGTAATCAATAAGACAATCGTAATCTTTAATGAATTCCATCCACCTTCTTTGCCTTAAATTCAACTCTTTCTGTGTTGGTAAATATTTCAAACTTTTGTGATCTGTATAAATATAACATTTTTCTCCATAAAGATAATGTCGCCAAATTTTCAAGGCAAAGACTATTGCAGCCAATTCCAAATCATGAGTAGGATAATTCCTTTCATGATTCTTCAATTGCCTGGAAGCATAGGCAATCACTTTTCCTTCTTGCATCAAAACACACCCAAGACCACTATGTGAAGCATCACTATAGATTACAAAATCTTTTCCAGGTTCTGGTTGGGTAAGGATGGGTGCTTTTGTCAACATTGTCTTCAATTTCTCAAAACTTTCTTGACACTTGTGATTCCACTCAAATTTTGCATTCTTTTAAAGTAGTTTCGTCAGTGGGGCAGCAATGACTGAAAATCCTTTCACAAATCTTCTATAATACCCTGCTAAGCCAAGGAAACTCCTGACTTCCGTAGGGTTCTTTGGTGGTTTCCATTCAACAACTGCTTCTATCTTCTTAGGATCCACTTTAATTCCTTCTGTAGAAACAACATGGCCTAAGAAAGAAACTTCTTCAAGCCAAAACTCACATTTGCTAAGTTTGGCATACAATTTATTTTCCCTAAAAGTTTGGAAGACTATCCGCAAATGTTGATCATGCTCTTCCCGTGACTTAGAATACACCAAAATATCATCAATGAAAACCACTACAAACCAGTCTAAATGTAAGTAAAAGACACGGTTCGTAAGGTCCATAAATGCTGCTGGTGCATTAGTTAGACCAAATGGCATCACCAAAAATTCAAAGTGCCCATATCTGGTTCGGAAAGCCGTCTATACAATATCATCATCTTTCACTCTCATCTGATAGTAGCCCGATCTCAAATCAATCTTGAAGAAGTATTTGGCACCCTTGAGTTGATCAAATAAGTCTTCAATCCTCGGTAATGGATACTTGTTTTTCACTGTCAATTTATTCAACTCTCGGTAATCAATACACAATCGGAGCGACCCATCTTTCTTCTTAACAAACAACACTGGTGCACCCCATAGGGATATACTCGGGCGTATGAATCCTTTGCTAACAATTCTTGCAACTGAATCTTTAACTCTTTCAGTTCAGCAGGCGCCATTCTGTATGGCGCTTTGGATACTGGTGCGGTACCCGGTAATACATCAATTGCGAATTCTACCTCTCTTTTTGGTGGCAACCCCGGTAGTTCTTCTGGAAATACATCAGGAAAATCACATACCGTAGGAATATTCTGTAATTCTAACTCACCCTCCTTCAATTCTAGAGCGAAGATTAGGTAGGCCTGACATCCCTTCCTAACCAGCCTTTTAGTCTTCATAAAAGAAATTATGTTACAGAGATAATCTGATCTTTCCCCCACGATAACTATTTCTTCTCCATCAGAAACTTGAAGTGACATTCTTTTGTTTTTGCAATCCACCATAGCTCGATGTTCCGATAACCAATCCATTCCCAAGATAACATTGTAATCTCGGAAAGGTAACTCAATTAAATTTGCATGGAAAAGTTGATGTTGAATCATAATAGGGCAATTCATGTACACTTTGTTTACTATCACACTGTGTCCTAAAGGATTAGTCACTTCAATATTTTCTCCTAATTCTTCTACACGCAATCCTTTCTCTTGTGCTAATGCAGTACATATATATGAATGAGATGAACCAGGATCTATCAAAGCATAAACATCATGATTAAAGAATGAAAATTTACCGACAATAACTTCGGTAGATTCTCCAGTCTCAGGCCCTCGGATTGCATAACTTCGCGCCATTCCTCCCGGTCTACCACTCTACGGTGCTTGTTGAGCCACATCATGTCCACTTGAACCACTAGCATTTCCTCTTCCCCTTCCTCTTCCACCTTGCATTGTAGGAGTAGGAACTACTGTAGGTGCAGATGTACTTATCTGTCTTTGAGGACAATTTACAATCAAATGTTCCCTCGAGCCACATTTAAAGCAGACTCTGCCTTTTCCCCAACATTCCCCTGTATGCATCCTTCCACAATTAGAACATTGTGGAATATTTCCTCTGCCTCAACCTGAAGGTACACTAGCCGCTGACCCCGTACTTATGGTTTGTCTCGGTGAAAACCCTCTAAAATGAGATTGTGTTTGTTCTGATGTTCCCTTCTGTTTCTTACTTGGAGATTCTGAACTAGCTGGACCTTGTGAACCCTTTTGAAATCCTGACCTTTTAGCCATTCTTTGTTGTCTATCTGAATTAATCTTCTCGATGCCTGTAGCAGCATCAACCAAGTCATTGAACACTCTAATCTTTTGTGCAAGTAGATGCACTCTAATTTCATCATTTAGCCCATCTTTGAATCTCTTACATCGCCTTACTTCACTGTCAATGATATCACGAGCATACCTCTCTAGTTTGAGGAATTGAACTTCATATTCTGATACAGTCATTCGTCCCTATCTCAAAGACAAAAACAATTTCCTCTGCTCATCTTTGAATCTTTCACTAACGTACTTCTTATCAAATTGTTCCAAGAAAAGACCCCAGGTGATTTCTCCGGGTCGCCTTTCTCTCACAATATTATCCCACTACCTCCTAGCTTGTTCTTTGAGTAGACCTTGCACACAGTCTAATCTCTCTTCATCTGTAAAATGAAGCCTAGTCATACACCATTTAGTATGATCAAGCCAATCTTCTGCAATTGCAGGATTCACTGTATCCCCTTTGAAGTCATCAGCCGGAAGCTTCTTGATTCTTTCAAGAGGAGTTCTCTCCTCTCTTCTTTCAACATGAGGTACTACAGGAACTTGAGGGATTTGTATGTTAGTAGTACTTGTGTGATTACTTCAGTAGTCATATGCTGAAGTAAAGCAGCTTGTGCTGGAGTAGGTTGTTCAGGAAAGCCATGAACTAGTGGAGGTTCATGTCTTTGTTCATCCCCTTGTCTAATACGGACCGTACTCTCAGCATCCTCTTCCTCACTCTGGTTATGACTACTACTAGCCATAACTTATTCCTCAAAATTGGACCAAAGTGGATCAAACAACTAACATAACATTTTTATATCTTAAATGGCATATACATACTAGTCCTAGAATCGCCTAAACCTCAGCTCTGATACCAACAAATGTAACGCCCCCCCTGTATAGGGAGCGCCACGGTAACAATAAACACCCAATAAATAACTCTACTCCACTATATAGAGTTCAATACTTATAGATTTAATACATACAAATAACAATATAATGTTTTAAACTCCAAATTATTCTCCAAATATTTCTCAATGCCACTTTACATTTCTCTCTCTAGTACATGCCATTATTCTACAAACCATAATATTACATTAAAATACATATCCACCTCGAGTCCTTCCTTATTTGCACTTTAAGTTGATCCACCTGTACCACTTTGGTCCAAGCTATCTACAAGTTCTCCACCTACGCGTAGAAAATCAACTACACGCTAAGCAATTTGCTTAGTGGCGTCCATAAAAAAATAATAACAACTTTGAATATTTTTAAAATAGAAACATAGTAAATTTATAAGTCAAAAACAAATTAACCAACTTTATGGAACCAAATCACAAAACTTATATAGTAATCCTTTCAAAGTACAATCAAATTTATACCCAATTTTTCCAAACACTTTAACCACATATTGCCCAAAGTAAACAAGTCCTGAATAACGGTAAAATGGATACGGGAGCGGACAAGCCCCGAAGCCAAAGCTTCAAAATCAATATATCGGTCAAGCCCGAAGCCGAAGCTTCAAAAATCAATATATCGGTCAAGCCCGAAGCCGAAGCTTCAAAAATCAATATATCGGTCAAGTCCGAAGCCGAAGCTTCAAAATCAATATATATATATATCATAATATCGGCCAAAGCCCGAAGCCAAAGCTTCAATTGTTTGTACAGTACTGTACCCCCCTTTATTGGCGCCAATCTACCCTGACCCGTATTCTACTCGTTTAATAAGGGCAATAAATCAAAGTAACATCTTAAAAATTCCAGTATAAACCATCAATCATAATTCAACATAACTTCAGAAATTAAGAAATCCAAATCTCAAATTTTTAAGCATCAAACTTCAATTAAAACTCAATAAAATCAATATCATACTTTCCAGAATTTTTCCAGGTTTCATAACCTGACTTCGCCTGCATTTTTCACTATCAAAACATCATCCAATCGAAGAACTTTCTTCTAAACACAATTAGCCACATGTCTCAGCTTTCCAAAACAACCAGAATCACAGAAATTCAAATTTTATAACCAAAGTTATGATCAAAATACTAAACAGTGTACCAAGCTGAGATTTTCCGAAAACAGATTTCATGACTCAACTTCAAATGAAAATTTCACATTGAAAACGAACGAAATTCAACAAGGTTTCTTCAGAACATATGTTCCTTACTTTCTGTAGATGTCAATAGAATCAATAATCGTTCAAATCGGATTCATATAACGAGAGAAAACATTAAAACAAAACAGGTATATAATCTGGAAAATTTCCCGAAAAACCGAGAAATCGAAATTCGGGACACAAACCTTTTTCTATGCTCTTTCTAGCTCTCTTCTACCCCTTTTGCCTTTGATTTACTTGCAATAGCTTCCTCTACAACAGCCATATATAATTCTATCAAGATATTGCATAAATAAACTTCCTAATACCATAAATATGCTTAATCTACCATGAATTCTACTAGTTAAGCTTTAATTTCACCAAAAATCACTCACCTCAAACTCGGGTTACTATTCATCCGAATCTTAATTTCTGAAATCCTCCTCTTCTAGTCTTGATTGACTGAAATTGATGATGATAGAGGGCTTAAGGATCGATTTCTAATAAGAATTCGAAGTTGAATCGAAGAAATCGGAAGTTTTTGGATTATAGAAAATTTGATTAAGGGATTTAGGAAGAGAGAAAAATGGTGAAGAAGACGAAGGGAAATGGATGAGGGAAGAAGAGGCTGTAAGTTTATTTGTTTTTTTTTTTGAAATTTCCAATATTGCCTTTGGACAAATAATTAAATGTTCAATTCATCCTAACTGGAAGAAAGTGGGCAGACTTTGTCAATCTATCTACAAATAATTAAATGTTACTACCTATACTAACAAGGTGCACCTTCTTTTCGGGAGCTTATCCAGGAGAACTCCAAAGTTAAGCGTGCTTGACTTAGAGCAATCTCAGGATGGGTGACCTCCTGGGAAGTAATTTCCAGGAAGTGAGCGAGTGAGGACAAAACTCACTGGAAAGACTCGTGTTGGATTGTGGGGGCAGTCGGTCAAATCCGGGGTGTTACATTTGTGATCTTTGTAAATATAACATTTTTCTCCATAAAGATAATGTCGCCAAATTTTCAAGGCAAAGACTATTGTAGCCAATTCCAAATCATGAGTAGGATAATTCCTTTCATGATTCTTCAATTGCCAGGAAGCATAGGCAATCACTTTTCTTTCTTGCATCAAAACACACCCAAGACCACTATGTAAAACATCACTATAGATTACAAAGTCTTTTCCAGGCTCTGGTTGTGTAAGGATGGGTGCTTTTGTCAACATTGCTTTCAACTTTTCAAAACTTTCTTGACACTTGTGATTCCACTCAAATTTTGCATTCTTTTGAAGTAGTTTCGTCAGTGGGGCAGCAATGACTGAAAATCCTTTCACAAATCTTCTATAATACCCTACTAAGCCAAGGAAACTTCTGACTTTTGTAGGGTTCTTTGGTGGTTTCCATTCTACAACTACTTCTATCTTCTTAGGATCCACTTTAATTCCTTTGGCAGAAACAACATGGCCTAAGAAAGAAACTTCTTTAAGCCAAAACTCACATTTGCTGAGTTTGGCATACAATTTATTTTCCCTCAAAGTTTGGAAGACTATCCGTAAATGTTGATCATGCTCTTCCCGTGACTTAGAATACACCAAAATATCATCAATGAAAACCACTACAAACCTGTCTAAATATAAGTGAAAGACCCGGTTCATGAGGTCCATAAATGCTGCTGGTGCATTAGTTAGACCAAATGGCATCACCAAAAATTCATAGTGCCCATATCTGGTTCGGAAAGCCATCTTTGCAATATCATCATCTTTCACTCTCATTTGATAGTAGCCCGATCTCAAATTAATCTTGGAGAAGTATTTGGCACCCTTGAGTTGATCAAATAAGTCTTCAATCCTTGGCAATGGATACTTGTTCTTCACTGTCAATTTATTCAACTCCCGGTAATCAATACATAATCAGAGCGACCCATCTTTCTTCTTAACAAACAACACTGGTGCACCCCACGGGGATATACTCGGGCGTATGAATCCTTTGTCTAACAATTCTTGCAACTAAATCTTCAACTCTTTTGAAATCCAGACCTTTTAGCCATTCTTTGTTGTCTATCTGAATTAATCTTCTCAATGCATGTAGCAGCATCAACCAAGTGATTGAACACCCTAATCCTTTGTGCAAGTAAATGCACTCTAATTTCATCATTCAACCCATTCTCGAATCTCTTACATCGCCTCACTTCACTGTCAACGATATCACGAGCATACCTCTCAAGTTTGAGGAACTGAACTTCATATCCTGATACAGTCATTCGTCCCTGTATCAAAGACAAGAACAATTTCCTCTATTCATCTTTAAATCGTTCACTAACGTTCTTTTTGTCAAATTGTTCCAAGAAAAGTCCCCAAGTGATTTCTCTGGGTTGCCTTTCTCTCACAATATTATCCCACCACCTCCTAGCTTGTTCTTTGAGTAGACCTTGCACACAGTCTAATCTCTCTTCATCTGTAAAATGAAGCCTAGTCATACACCATTTAGTATGATCAAGCCAATCTTTTGCAATTGCAGGATTCACTGTGTCCCTTTTGAAGTCATCAGCCGGAAGCTTCTTGATTCTTTCAAGAGGAGTTCTCTCCTCTCTTCTTTCAACATGAGGTACTATAGGAACTTGAGGGATTTGTATGTTTCGTAGTACTTGTGTGATTCCTTCAGTAGTCATATGCCGAAGTAAAGCATCTTGTGCTGGAGTAGGTTATTCAGGAAAGTCATGAACTGGTGGAGGTTCACGTCTTTGTTCATCCCCTTGTCTAATACGGACCGTACTCTCAGCATCCTCTTCCTCACTCTGGTTGTGACTACTACTAGCCATAACTTATTCCTAAAAATTGGACCAAAGTGGATCAAACAACTAACATAACATATTTATATCCTAAATGGCATGTACATCTTAGTCCTAGAATCGCCTAAACCTCAGCTCTGATACCAATAAATGTAACGCCCCCCTATAGGGAGCGTCACGGTAACTATAAACACCCAATGAATAACTCTACTCCATTATATGAAATTCAATACTTGTAGATTTAATATATGCAAATACAAATATAATATTTCCAACTCCAAATATTTCTCAATGCCACTTTATTCTCCAAATATTCCTCAATACCACTTTATATTTCTCACACTATCTAGTACATGCCATTATTCTATAAACAATAATATTACATTAAAATACGTATCCACCTCGAGTCTCTTCAAGCTGATCCACTTATTCCACTTTGGTCCAAGCTATCTACAAGTTCTCCACCTACGTGTAGGCAAAAAAAACTACACGCTAAGCAATTTGCTTAGTGGTGTCTATAAAAGAAATACAATAACTTTGAATATTTTTAATACTTTAAAATAGAAACCAAGATTTTTCATTAGTCAAAAACAAATTAACCAATTTATGGAACCAAATCACAAAACTTATATAGTTATCCTTTCAAAGTACAATCAAATTTGTATCCAATTTTTCCAAACACTTTAACCATATATTGCCCAAAGTAAACAAGTCCTGAATAATGGTAAAAATGGATACGGGAGCGGACAAGGCCGAAGCCGAAGCTTCAAAATCAATATATCGGTCAAGCCCAAAGCCGAAGCTTCAAAATCAATATATCGGTCAAACCCGAAGCTGAAGCTTCAATATCAACATATATATATATATCATAATATCGGCCAAAGCCCGAAGCCAAAGCTTCAATTGTTTGTACAGTACTGTACCCCCCTTTTATTGGCGCCAATCTACCCTGACCCGTGTTCTACTCGTTTAATAAGGGCAATAAATCAAAGTAACATCTTAAAAATTCTAGTATAAACCATCAATCACAATTCAACATATCTTCAGTAATTAAGAAATCCAAATCCCAAATTTTAAAGCATCAAACTTCAATTAAAACTCAATAAAATCAATATCAAACTTTCCAGAATTTTTCCAGGTTTCATAACCTGACTTCCCCTGCCTTTTGCACTATTAAAACATCATCCAATCGAAGAACTTTCTTCTAAACATAATTAGCCACATGCCTCAGCTGTCCAAAACCACCAGAATCACAGAAATTCAAATTGTATAACCAAAGTTATGATCAAAATACTAAACAGTGTACAAAGCTGAGATTTTCCGAAAACAGATTTCATCACTCAACCTCAAACGAAAATTTCACATTGAAAACGAACCAAATTCAACAAGGTTTCTTCTGAAAATTTATTCCTTGCTTTCTGTAGATATCAATAGAATCAAGAATCGTTCAAATCGGATTTATATAATAAGAGAAAACATTAAAAAAAAACAGGTATACAATCTGGAAAATTTTCCGAAAAACCGATAAATCGAAATTCGGGACACAAACTTTTTCTATGCTCTTTCTAGCTCTCTTCTACCCCTTTTGCCTTTGATTTACTTCCAATAGCTTCCTCTACAATAGCCATATATAATTCTATCAAGATATTGCATAAATAAACTTCCTAATACCATAAACATGCTTAATCTACCATGAATTCTACTAATTAAGCTTTAATTTCACCAAAAATCACTCACCTCAAATTCGGGTTACTATTCATCCGAACCTTAAAATCTGAAATCCTCCTCTTCTAGTCTTGATTGACTGAAATTGATGATGATAGAGGGCTTAAGGATCGATTTCTAACAAGAATTCAAAGTTGAATCGAAGAAATCAGAAGTTTTTGGATTAGGGAAAAATTTTGGTAATGGAGAAGGGAAGAATGGAGAAGGAGAAGATGAAAGTAAATGGGATGAAGGGGGTGAAGGTACGTATAGGATTTAAGATTTTTTTTTTAAATTTCCAATATTGCCATTGGACAAATAATTAAATGCCCAATTCATCCCTCTTACTTAATTAGCTCTTATTTCCTTATGTCTTATATCCAATAACAATAATAACAATAAAAATAATTTCCATGATATTTTAATACCATAGTAATTTATTATAAGCAAATTTTGGAAATTTCGGTTCGTTACAAATTTTATAATTTTTTTGAGAAGTCAAATATTTATAATAATTAAAAATTAGCGATAACTTAAAAAAATCCTAATAAAATGAAAAATTTCTGAAACTTACTCAAATTTGATAGAATAATTCACAAATAATATAGTTAAAATATAGGATTGTTGAATTTATTGAAATAACGTGTTTAACATTAACAAAAAAGCTAATTTTCAAAAACATACCTTGTGGTTAGCCTCTTTTGCCAACTTTTAAAACACATGCACCCATTTGGAAGAACAGTTTCCGCAAAGACCTTTTTTGTAAAACGATCAAACCACATGAAATATTATTAAAATTTATCCTAAAATATAAGCCCATGAACCATCTAATAAAGTGAGATGCACATGGATAGGCCCATTACTAATAAATTGGTCCATCATAATTCTGGATTCTAGGTATATTAAATACTCCCTCCCTCTTTTAAAAATAGACATTTTATCCTAAAATTGATTTCTCAAGTACTTGTTATTTATACTTTTCTAGATATTTTTTTCATTATTCTTCCAACTCTACCCTTATACTATTAATTACATTTGGTTGAAAAATTAAAGCATGATTTAAACTATAAGGGTAAGCTAGTATTTTCGTACCCTTAATTAATTAGTTTATTAAGAAGCGTGAAACTTGTAGAAAGACAAGTAAAAAAAGATGAAGGGAGTACTAAATAAAACTTTTATTATTAGTAAATTGGGTCTGGCCTGGACATTTATACAAAAACCAAGTCTGATCCGTTAAATTTTAGATTTTATCAGGCTCAGACCAGGCTTAATAAGAAAGTAGATGTCTAAGCCTGACCCACAAGATCAGTCTCAAGCTGATTATGATGGGTAACTTGACTCGCAAACAGGTCTAGACTCACCTGTATAATCAATTTATGCAAGTATTGATCCAAATTGGGGAACATGTAGCAAATACTTTTGCTAAATGCTATCTATGCTTGTATCCATTTTGATATTTTTTGTGGTATATAGTATCATGGTTTTGTTCATAATAATCTGACATAGATTTATTTCAGTTTACTATATATTCCTTTCATGGAGAACGGTAACCTTCAGTATCATATCTACAAGGTGAAGAAAATCCCATCCGGGTGAAAGCAAAGGTTGCGAATTAGTATCAGAACAGCGAAAGGGTTGCATTACCTACATATCGGAGTGAAGCATGCCATCATCCACCGCGATGTGAAGTCGTTGAACATACTATTGGATAACAACTAGGTGTAGGTTTCAAATTTTAGGTTGTAAAAAATGGGTCCCATCAATGAATCTCAAACCCACATGAGTACAAATGTTAGAGGTAGTTTTGAGTATCTCGATCCTAAATACTATCGCAGACAGCAACTGACCGAGAAATCTCATGTTTACTTGTTTAGGGTGGTGTGACTAGAAGTAGTCTTTGCTCGGTCGCCTATAGTCTCAACACTCATAAAAGAAAAAGTGAACTTAGTTGAGTGGGCATGGAAATATTCTAAAAAAGGAACCATTGAGGAAAATATTGACCCCGAATTAAAAGGCGACATAGTGACAATTTCGTTGAACAAGTTCATGGAAATAACAGAGATTTATGTTCGTGACAAAGCTATAGAAAGGCCGACAACGAGCGATGTATTATGGGGCCTTGAATTTTGTTTGCAACTTCAAGAATCAAGTGAGAAAAATGTGAATGATGGTGATGATACTAGTGATGACCAGGATAAAGGCTCAGTCATAGCTTATAGAGAAGTGATTACTACTGATGATGAGCAGTGGCAAAGCCACCTACAAATATATGGAGTCAATGGACTCCACTTTTTTTCAAATGGTGGTATAAAATTTTTAATATATCGTATTTGGACCCCATTAAAAATTGTAATTGGACCCCATATTAGTAATAAAATTACTCATCTAATCTAAAAAAAATAGAATTTTTTAATAAATGCCTATATATTCATAAAGTGTTGTTTCATTTACAATTTATTGATCCTGAATGCATTATTTAATAATATCATTTGAGCATTTTTTGATATATATATACAAATGGACACCACGGTAAAAAATTTCTTGATTCGCCACTGATGATGAAAGCCCATTCACATCCTCTAGTCCACCAATGCTAAGCAGTAGTGCGAATAGTTATAGCAACAACATTTCCATTGGGACTGTACCAGAGAATGTTTTTTCAGAAATAATGAATCCAAATGGACGTTAAATATAATAGAGACCGTAGTTATATAGCAACAATGGAGGTTGTATAATTTTCCGAACAATGGAGGTTGTATCATGTAAATTTATAGCAAGTACAGATTTTTTGGAATGAATAAGTGTTGTTATAATTAAGACTCCTAATTCTATCATTTTTGTTCTAAAGAGCTTTAGGTAAAATTCGAAAATAAAATCCAAGTTCCAAGTTTTTCTCACCAGTGCAGAAAAGGGCAGTGGGGTCGATTCTTTTTGGTTATTTGGGTCAGTTTTGAACCGACCGCACTGCTCGCCACCCCATTTTACACAATAAGAGAAATTAGTTTGATTGGCACGATGATTGGGCAAAAACTAAGGGTCTATTTGGAAACCCCAAATTTGAAGGAATTTAATTGAATTCATTTCATTTGTATAGACTTTTATATGTAAAATGAATTGAAATCAATTGAATTCCTTTAGATTTTGGATTTCCAAACACACCGTAAGAGTTCAGAATTAGAAGTAACCAACCTTTTGCCAAATCATAATATGCAACATCAGATAGGTGCTTTCTAGCCTTGTAGCAACAACACAAGCTCCGTATCATCACTCTACAAGCTCCATAAATAAAATCACATCCTGACGTGGCAATAATGTAATATATGGTTTAGCAAAACATTATGTCTGACAAGTTGAATGGGCCATTGAAGCTATACCTGCTAGCTAACATATCATATGAGCGAGGATAAGAACTTAAGACTTTCTCTATTACAGTGACCATCATAAACAACTGGCATTTTGTAGCATACCATCTTTTCTATACAAGAACTCACTAGTTTTGCATTCAAATCTAGCACATTGTTGGAATTAAAACACTCAAATGAACAACTTTTGTTAAACTCAAAGATATTACAAGAACACTCTCACTCAAAATATAAAACTACAACTCACTCTTTACTTCTTTTCCCTCTAAAGAACTTCTTATTTTTGTTGATGAAAAACAACGAAACAACTCACCTATTTATAGGTGAATTATACAACTCTCAACTAACACAATTACTCACCACCACCACCAACTAATACAATTAATAGCCAACTTATTTAGTTAATTCAATGGCCTCCAAATTGGTTGTAGTTAATAGCCTCCAATTTGGTTATCACACATAAAAATATACATAGTTAAAATACCTAAATAATTTTGCTACATTTTAGATTTGTGGGCTTTGACTCCAACTGATTGAATTTGGATTTTGGGTTTCCATTAATATGGATCAAGTTTATGATCCAACACTCCCCCTTAAACTTGATCTTGTCATCCCAAGTGAGCTTCTTAATCAAATGAAGTTTTCACTAGTGAGCGACTTAGTGAAGATATCCGTAATTTGATCTTGTGTCTTCACATATTCAACTTGCATTTCCTTTCTTGCAACACACTCTCTTATGTAATGGTAGCAGATGTTGATGTGTTTGCTTCGTTCATGGAATATAGGATTCTTTGCTAAGGCAATGGCTGACTTGTTGTCAACACGAATCTCAGTGGGTTCTTCTTGCATCAAGACGATCTCTTTTAATAAATTTCCGAGCCAAATTGCATGACAAACGCACGAGGTTGCTACAACACATTCTGCTTCACATGTAGAAAAAGTTACAATCGGTTATTTCTTTGACATCCATGTGAAAGTAGTATCTCCCATGAAAAACACTAATCCACTAGTGCTTCTTCGGTTATCTATATCCCCATCCCAATCGCTATCGCTATATCCAACAAGCCTGTAATCATTAGAAACTGAATAGAATGAGCCCAAGTCTAGTGTACCTTTCAAATAGCGAAGAATTCTCTTAACGGCTTTGAAATGGGTGGTTGTTGGTGATTCCATGTAACGACTAACTAACCCGACTACATGAAGGATATCTGACCTCGTGCAGGTAAGATAGCATAGACTTCCTACCAAAATTTTGAAAAGTGGTTGATATTCACTCTCCTCTTCTTCATGTTTGGACATCTTGATCCCATATCGGTTTGCAGTTATCCATCTTGGACCTTTTTAAGATCTCCTTCGCAAAGCTTTCTTTGAAATGAAAATTCCATCCTTTTGTTGCTTTACTTCTATGCCGAGGTAGTATGCCATGAGTCCTATGTCTGTCATCTCAAACTCCTTCATCATCACTTTCTTGAGTTCATCAAACATTCTTTGGTTGCTTCTGGTGAAGATTAAATGATCCACGTAGAGGCACACGATCAAAATATCTGATAATACATATTTTTTACACATATTAGTATTCCTTTAATTGAGCATTTGGATGGTATACTACTAATTTTTGGTGAAATTATGTTTATTTGGGAGATAATGACGTGTTGGGACTGATTCGACAAGTTTGGAGTATTTTGGCACGTTTTGGAGCTGTTCTGGCAATTACCCTGGAGTTCAGGCTAAGGAGTAATGGGTTGAGCTATCAATTCTGGGTTTTACCGTAAAATTTAGAATTAAATCGCTGAGATTTCCTATTTGAAAATAAAGACTTCCAGATTTACGTGATATCTAATTCCCTATTTTATCTTTTCCTTATTAGTTATTTAGGAAAACTCAATTTCTTAATTAAGTTTGGTGTTTAATTAGGAGATTTCTTTCCCAATTATTTGAGGGATTATTTTTAGCATAAATAGACAGAATTTCTAGCTTTAAGGACATCTCTTATTTTGCCCTTTGAGACCAAAGTTCTCTGCCTTCTTCTTTTCTTATTTTTAATTTAATGGCAATTTTATTTTCTTTAATTATGTTTAGCTAATTTTTATCTTTCGATTAAGGAATTATCAAGGCTAGTTACATCTTGTGAGGTTTGTTCTTAATTCATTCTTGAATCTCAATTTTCGAACAAAATCACGTTTGCTTCTAATTGTTGTCTTTTTATTTACTTCGAACTGATCAATCGGTGTTTTTAAGATTCAACATATTGTTACTTTCATTATGTTCATTCTATTATAATACAATGAAAAGATTGTAACAAACAATTTCTTATGTTATCGTCATTTTATGCGGTTTGATTTAATTCTTTTTATTATCCTGACTTATTGAGTCAAAATTGGTTCTTCAAATCTTAATGCTTTTTGAAGATTAAATCTTATCAGCTATTTCTACAAGTGCATCGGATAATCGAGGGAATTGATTTAGCTATCTACAATCAACCCGGTTTTAGAAAAAGAGTTAACTATGCTATTTCATAGTTAAAGCCAATGAATTGATATTTCAAGAGTTATCTTTTTACCCATTATCAATTATAACTATGCTACGAAAATCCTTAATTGAGAGGTTTTTTACATTTATATTGTTATTTTATATTTTTAGTTTATTTTCTGAAAAACAAAACAATTTCAAACCCCCCATTTTATTTATTTTAGTTTTTATTTTATTGGTCAATGATTTGAATAGAATTGATTATATTAGTCTCTATGGATTCGACCCTACTTACTCAACACTACAAATCTAATCAATAAAATAATAGGATTATTTTTCGTGGATTCAACACCCATCAAATTTTGGCGCCGTTGCTCGGGACTAATACTAATTAGTTTTATTTGTTTTGCTGACCATGTTTGATCGTGAGAGCAATGCTGCCATTACACTTGAAGATATATTAGCAGCATTAGGAAGACCACCACTTGTGCTTTCTTGTTAATTTTATGGTGTTAGTGGACACATCCTCGATAGATGTCCATTACTTTTTAGCGAGGAGTATCAACCGAAAGCATTTTTCAATCAAGGTAAGTTGGAGAGCCAAGGTAATGTCCCATCTCATACTGAATTTGAACCAAAAGAAAATGTTTTTGCAATAACGCTTCAAAGTGAGAATGAACTTATCGATGATAAATCTGAAAACATCACTGTTAACCTAGAGTCTAGGGTAAGCGGTTTCAAAAATTTAGATTCGAATTTAGATACCAATTTAGAAAAAGGAAATAACCTCTAATGTTAAAAAGGAATCGTAACTGAAAATTACAAAGTTAATAGTCCATCAACTCCCTTTTCCGGAAAGGTTGTCAAAAACTAAGATAAAAAAGGAAGATGGTGAACTAAATATTGTTGAGATTAATGATCAATTCCTTGATGCTTTTGATGTGGATAATATTGGAAATGATTCATTGCTTATGCTTTTGGGGATAATTTTGTTTGATGACATTTATTTCTCTGATCTTTTGTTGAACATTGAGCTAAAGGAAACTATTAAAGGATTGGGAATTAAAGAACTTGGCTCAGAGAAACTAACATGGGAGACCGGTAGAACGAAGTCTACGTTGGGCTAAAAGAAATTAAACAAAAGTTCTTTTTGGGAGGCAACCCAAAGTTTTATATTTATATTTGCTTTCTCTTTTCAATTTCTTAGTTTCAGTTTAGTAGTGTTTTTTCTGTTTTTTTATTACGAAGGGTATAAGTGTAATTTTTGTGGTTGTCTCGAACCTTGTTCTGATCTGAGTATTTTTTATTTTGTAGAGAGTGAAGTGGGCTTTCATGGCAAACTTTAAATTGGAGCTAAACCGGTTCTATATGGGCGTTTGGTAATGGAGCAAATTGCGGGCTTTAATAGAGATTTGGCATAATCTTTTTAATGTGAAACAAGGAGATGGGCCAGTAATGATACGTTAATTCGTGACCCAATATCCTACAAATACCAATTCCATATACCCACTTAACACTTCACATAAAAATCAAATCCCTAGCTCCATCTCTCTTCTCACTACAGTCAGTCACCTCCCTCTTCAACCTCAACCCACAAACTACCACCACCATTGGTCACTCACTCCCGTCTTAACCGTTCAGGCAAACATCGATGTCTTAACCTTATGGCTTGAACGAAAAATCACTCTCTTATCCTTCAGCTCCACCGCTACTCCTCCACCTCTGTTCTTCTACGACCCCAAACTCCTAAATGGTGACCTCTCTTCCACTAGATAGTGTGAGAAATATAAAGTGGTATTGAGAAATATTTGGAGAATAATTAGCATTGAGAAATAATTTGGAGTCTCAAACATTATATTTATATTTATACATAGTAAATCTATAAGTATTGAACTCTATATAGTGGAGTAGAGTTATTCATTGGGTGATTATAGTTACTGTGCCACTCCCTATATAGGGGGTGTTACATGAAAATATTAATTGGAGACCATTTTTTTACTTAAGTTGCCTTACTATAAGGAGTTGGTCGATGAATAATGTAGGAGTTTTGTCCTTATTTCTTAAAATAAGCTGATTGAGGTTATAATAGATTTGATTTGTCTCTTTTATGGTGCTGAAAGTTCAGGTTAAGCTATAATGAATTTATTGATAAATTTGAGTTTATGAACTGAAACTTCAACTAATTTTGAGGATTATAGAATTGGACCATGATGTTATCTCGTTGATTGTACTGATGTTGAATTATTTTGGAGTTTAGCTTGGTGTTGTTGTTGAGGATTACCTTGAGGATTTTGTTGGAGACAATTGTTTATATTTATCAGGAGCTGATTGAGGAATATTTTTTGGAGTTTTGGTTTGAGGCCTAATCTGATTCAGGTTGATGCTCCATATATGGATATATTTTCTCTTTATGTTTGAGGTTTAGTCTTAATATTTTGGAGTTCAATTTTCATTTTGATTGGTGACTGAATCTATGTGCTTCTTTCGAGGTTTACAAAATTGGTGATGGTGATTATCTTGTGGATTGGATGCTGAATTTTTTTTGGAAGTTTGATAGGACTGGAGATTGGTTCATGTTCTGATGCACTTTTCACTTAGCTGTTTTGAGGTTATTAGTGGTTTCTAAGGTGCAGCTCCAATTTTTGAGAGGTGTGTGTGCTAGAAAGTTTATTCATTTTGGAGATGGGTTGAGGATAATTCACTTTAAGGAGATAAAAGACACCTAATTAGTTGGCAAAATTTTTTTACTTTGACTCTTCTAATTTACATATTATTATCTTCATACTCTCTTGACGCAAAACCTAGCTAATATGGAGCTGGTCAGTATGGACCAAGTGGGCATATTATTTTCTATTTTGCAGTTTCTTCTTGTGTAGCTCATTATTTAATACTTATTTGTCCAGTCCTAGTAGCAACAACCTCGAGTCACCTCACATTACTTCTACCCACTCAGGTTATATCTTTCTTGTTCTCCATCTTTAGTTGCTTTATTGTGTTTATAAATGAGGACATTTATGATTTTAAGTGTGGGGGAAGGATGTGTATGTTATTGCCTTTATTGTCTTCAAGTGAAAGTAAAAATTTAAAGTAAATTTTTAAAATTTTTTTGAGCGTGTCATATGTTAGTTACACTTTTTAACCTTTACCTTATTACTAATCGCATTGGTAAACACCACTTAAATTCAATGGGTACACTTAGCAAGTAGATAAGTCATTTTTTGAACTGTTTTTTTTTTCTTATATCTGAGGGCCTTGAACTAGGATTTTTATAATGGTCGAGTTTGTTACCGCTGCTTTTAGGGTCAAGACATGTAACTCGTTGATGTTCACTTGAATCTCTTCCCTATTGTGGTTTATTTTGAGTTTTATATTTGTCAAAGTGAAGTGAAGAAAAAAGAGTTATTGAATTAGAAAGTAAAAGGAAAAGAAAAAAAAAAGAAAACAAAAGGAAAAAAAATAAGTTTGCAAAGCAAAGAAGAAAAAAAAAGAAAAACAAAGGTTATTCAAAGAAAGATTCATTGTTCTGTCGTTATATGTTTTGTTGTTCTTATTATGACCTTTATGTTCTACCCCATTACATCTTGGTAATACCCATGATTCGGTGAAGTTGAGGGATGGACTCATCTTTACCTTAAGCAGTTTGTTTATGGAGCTCGGATCATAGGGAGAACCACCCTCGCAAGAGCCCTTAAAAGTTCCTACAACTAATGTGTAACGGGTAGTCAATGTGTTTCATCCACTAAGTTCAGTTATCTTTGTTTTAAAAGCGTTTTAACCGACTTGACCCTCGTTTGTTTCTCGAGATTGATTCTGATTACCGGGAACTACAGGGATCTGATATGGAATTCGATTCTTATAAAAGTCACCTGTTAAATGCAATGGAGCATTTTTTATGTTTAGTGATTCTTCAAACTCTATTTTTTTATAATCATTAATTCAAGCATACCCGGCAATGAGTTTGCCCGTTTCGAGCTTTATTGATAAATTTGAGGAATTCGTAATATTTGTTCCACTTAAGGATATTCGTGTAGGATGTATTGTGAAGATACTGATGTGTATTCAAGGTATCTAATTTGTTTTCAATTGTTTAAGGGTTGATTTTACTCTAGTGGAGAATCCTTTTCTGAAACTATATGTGTGTCAAGTCGAAATTCCCGGGAGAAGCTCGTGCATTTCTATGGATAAGTAATTTCGGTAGCATGCATTTAATCTAAAATAAATTTCTTAATTTTAAATTAAATTAGCTAACTCCAATATGATAACATTGTAGAAGTAAGAATTAAGAAAAAACAATTCTTTGTGAAATTTTGATCAATACTAAAAATTATATTCATTGTGTTGCCGCAACGAAAAGAACTTTTGACACTACGCCACTGTGAGATAACTTTACAACTGTCTCGGATTGTATCATAGTAGAATTTTTCCTTAAAATATAATTATTGTATCTTAATTATTTTAATTTAATATTTGAAATTGGAAAATAAATACTTTTATTTAGGAAAAAAAATTGGCTTAATACATCAAAGCCCCATGGACTTGTCCATAGGCATTTATTTACCCCCTGAACTTTCAACTGTATCATTTTACCCCTTATACTTGTTTAAAATGCTCCTCATAACCCCTTCATGTTGATGTGGTAGAGGATGTGGCAATAGTTGAATAGTCAAGGAAGTGAATATTTTTTTAATAAATTCCAAATTTCAGCTCTCCTTTTTCAACCTAAATTTCGTATAATTTCTCATCTATCTTCTTCCCTTCTCACTCTCCCCTCTACCACCACTTCTCACCGTTGAACAAAGTCGCCGGAGGCCTTTCATTCAGCCACACATTCTCTATGTCTCTATTTTTGTTTTGTTTTTCATCGTTGAATTTTGTTTGGTGAAGGACCCAAATTGTGCCTCTTCTATTTTGAAAATCGCGAGGGACTACATGTTGACTAATGTCACAAAACACACTTTAATATTAAAACGAACTTTTACAAGTTACATATACTTTACTCACTCACAACCTTGCTGTCTTACATTTCTCTTACTCTCTACAATTTTTTCTCTCTTCAGTTATAGCATTTGTAATGGACAAACATGATCCACACACAACTATTCACTATTTAATTTTAATCAAATCAAGCCCTATTAACATTAATTCTTGGCAGCCATTTGTCTATCAATTTCAGCCCAGAAACAAATCACATCTTGTTGTGCAAATTCAACTTCATACAGCCGTAATACTTGACTATACCACCCACATCTAATACGTGTACTTTTTATTTCTTTTTTGGAGTTTTATTTTTTCAGTTATTAAGTTTAATTATTTCTAACATTCTATTGTTGGTTTCCATAGTCAGATTCTTTTTTGTTTTTTGCATTTTGCACATAGCTTGGAATGGGCGTCTTTGGAATATATAAGAAATTCTGGGCTGCAGTTATTTTTTCCTTGATGGTAGGAGAAGAATGGGCATCTTAATTTTGGGCTGCAATTGCGACCAATGCGGGAGAAATTTGAAGCTTCTAATCAGCTCACGGCTTGCCGGTCTTGAAGCTACTGAAGAAGGAGGTTCATTGGAGGCGCAAGTTGCAGAAAATGCTCTTGTTTAATTACTTGGCTAATTATCTGGAGAGATTAAGGACCGTTGTTGATGAACAAGGGTTTCAATCAAGTTATTGTAAAGATTCTAGCATATTTTTATAAGTACAGGGTTTTAAAATGAGTTTGGTCAATTTTGACATGAACTGGGCTTTAAATTTGTAATGATTCTTTGTAAGTTTATGTAGGATAGTTGAAAGTTAATTGAAATTTAATGAGTTAACAGGGAAAAAAGGTAATTGAACTTTAATGAGTTAATTGGGATAAAAGGTATAAGATGGTAGTTTTGAAAGGAAAAATGTTCATAGGGATTTTTATAAAATTTTGTAGGGACTTTTTGTCAACTTTAACAAATTATTAGTTTGACTTTTTTAATTTTTACATACGAAGGCGTGTGTAATACACTCTCTGGAGTGTAGCTGGTTTAGTTCGGCTCAGGGGCTAAACTAGTGCACTTTAAATAAGTTCAATGAGGGTAATTGAGATACTTAAAAGTTCATGAGGTAAATAAGCGTTTTGAGATAAATTCGGGGGTTTTGACGTATTAAGCTAAAAAAAATTTAATCATGATGGGCTTGAAGTACGGCGCATATGGATTACTTTCCTTTTTTTTCTGAATGAAATCAAAGAATCCCTTTAAAAAAGGGAATACTTTTTTGTTTTTCTTTTCCTTTAATTTAAAAACTAAAAAGGAATAAAAAAGAATAGTGCGCAGTTCGGATTCAAATCTGTAAACCCCAAATTGGTGTCTCCTTTCATATCCCCGTTCAATTATTGACACGTGCCTGTTTTTAATATTATTTGATTCTATTTCAATTTATCAATCCTACAAATATGCTATTTGTCAAATGATAAATGGAGGGACATAGACGGAAACACCAATTTAAGAATAGCAGATTTGAATCGACGAGGTTCTACCCTCCTTCTATATTTCATCTATTCAATTTGACTTTACAGAAACCCTAAAATCAGCTGTCGTACAAAGTACATGTATTTCTGTTCTGTCTCTCCCTTTTGATTCCATTTTGATGTATTGTGTTTGCTCTTTATTTTACCATTTTTTACGGTAATGGTTGCAGGGAATCAAAACTAGGATAGGGAATTCTGTTTGGGCCTTTCAAGCAAAGAATTTGGTACTTTGGGTTTTGTTCTTTCTTATAAAGATCTATACTATCACCTTTCGATTATTAAAGTTGTACATTCGCATCAATATGAATAAAGAACAAAATCTCATTTAGCAGATTCATTACTTTTGATATCAAATAGTATAAATTAGGTTTACAGTTGTATCAAATAGGTTATCGTTTGATTCGAACCTTAGGTTTTACAGTCCTATCTAGAATGCTTTACCTTGTGCAGTCCGAGCATGAAGATTTTGAGCTCAAGCTTGATTGCAACCATACTTTACCAGAGCATAAGCTTGGATGTGGCTGTAATGTAAAGCTTAAACTCGATACCAAGTTTAGACTTCCACTGCGCAACCTCAAAATGATAGTTAAGGATAAAAATGACGGCGAGATTAGTTGTTTGAGGTTGAATATTAAAGATCACAAGTATGGGATTGTTAATTTGTGTAATGGCTCGCTTTGCTTGTCTGATACGTCTGATAATGATCATGTGGTAGTTTGCAATCTAGTTACTGGTGAATTTATTATTCTTCCAGAGGAGAGTAATGTTGAGGATGTCGAAATTCTTGATACTGCTTGCGGTTTGGACTTTAGTCCTAAGACTAACTAGTATAAGGTGACAAGAATGATTAAGTGTCGGATCGATGATGACATACCAAGCGATTGCGAATATGGTATGATGGCTGAAATACATATTCTTGGCACAAAATTGTGGAAATACCTGGGCTTTATTCATTATATGGAGTACGATTTAGCATTCCCTACTTATTTGAATGGATATCTATATTGGTATTGTCCTCTAAGAGATTGTATAGAGTTTTTTGACATGGAGAGGACTACTCAAACGTTTTCACCACCATTATCAGAGGCTCACTATTTGAGTTTAGGAGTATCAGGTGGAGAACTCTGCATGTCCGAGTCTTTTGATGATGATTGTGATGATATCTGGGTGACGAAGTATTGTGACGGAAAAATTGATTAAATTATCCTCTATTAGCATGGACCGTGATGAAACATGGCCTTTGGGCCCGTATCAACCTATTAAGTACGTCAATAAAGAGGCGTTGTTGATGTGTAGTGATCATAAACAAGCATTCGTGTATCATGATCCAAAGAAGCCTTTGTTAAAGTTAAATAATTAAACTTAATACAAACAAAAAATTAAAAGCAGCAAAGGAGGAGAATTACACACATTTTTCATTATGAAAAAAGAAGTCAATAAATGTGTGCAAAGAAGATATGATGATAAGATATAACAAATTGGAGGGGACAATTTGTGATAATGAACATTAATATTTGATGGCTCCAAATCAAAATGGCTGCTACATAATCAAATTTTATACGGCATAATAGATAAGATAAGATAGAGTTAATTAATGTAATAACGAGTGTGGATTTTCAGTTGTAGATTTTAAGCCCTATACATATGAATCCTTTAATTTTGAGTCAATTGTGATCCGTAATAACTTACGGAGACCGCTTACGTTCCCAATCCCTTTTGGTAGCAAAAAATATGTGTAGTCATTCTTCAGATGCCTCAAGTTGGTTAAAATTTCCACTCCTATGGGAAAATGGATGAGAGCATCACACCAATTCACACTAAGAGTTAGCAAATTATACAATTCACATATTGTTTCAGGCAACTCCTTCAAAGCATAATTCTTGGACAATTTAAGCCATCTTAAATGAATCAAATTGTTTATATTGGATGGGATTTTTTCAAGGCGACATCGATTTAAGCTCAGTGATCTCAGACTTGTCAATTTATTGAAAATACCAGGTAAAGCTTTTATGTTCAACGAACCATTACTTGTCGGCGAAATAATAAGACTGCGTAACCTTTGCAACTTATAAAGTGAAAAGAAGTCAAACAAATGATGAATGGAGGGACATGGAAGGGAACACCAATTTGGGAAAAGCATATTTGAATCGGCGAGGTTCTACCCTCCCTCTGTATTTCATCAATTCAATTTGACTTTACAAGCTGTCATAGAAATTACATGTATTTTTGTTCTGTCTCTCCCTCTCGATTCCATTTTGATGTATTGTGTTTGCTCTTTATTTTACCAGTTTTTACGGTAATGGTTGTAGGGAATCAGAACTAGGATAGGGAATTTTTTTTGGACCTTTCAAGCAAAGAATTTGGTACTTTGGGTTTGGTTCTTTCTTATAAAGATCTATACTATCCCCTTTCGACTATTAAAGTTGTACATTCGCATCAATATGAATAAAGAAAAAAATCTCATTTAGCAGATTCATTACTTTTGATATCAAATAGTATAAATTAGGTTTACAGTTGTATAAATTAGGTTATCCTTTGATTTGAACCTTAGGTTTTACAGTCCTATCAAGAATGCTTTACCTTGGGCAGTCCAAGCATGAAGATTTTGAGCTCAAGCTTGATTGCAACCATACTTTACCAGAGCATAAGCTATTGGGTACTGATAGTTATATTAAACATGCATAACAGACATGGCGGAAATTTAAAATTTTGTCCATGTCCCCAAGAACTCCTATTAGTTGCATATAAATTAAATAAAGCCTTAACTAAATAATTCTCTTCCTAGGTTAGCATGCAAAAGGACTAGGCATACCATAATTCCAAATTATATCCTAGCACATTTATTTTATACTAAGCATGTTATAACTCTAAGCTATAACCTAAGCATAAAATAAACTAAGCATGCAAAATAACCTAAGAATAATTATTAAGTCTAAAAACGCTTAAAGTAAAAGACCTAATAATTAAAAGATAAAGAAAAAGAACTTACGAGTTGAAGCGTGGTTTTGCAGAACCTTCTTGCACAAGCCTCTAAGCGTAGGATTGCCTCTATCAATATCCACACGAACCCCACCAACCAAAACCTCACCGGGAGGAAGAACTAAGAAGCCTCGAGTAGTTGCTAGACCACTCTACAAGCCTCACCCAAAAATATAAAATAGAGGTGCCCGAATAAATTCAGGCTCCTAAAAAATAACTTGCTCAATTACCCAAGAGAAAAATATCTCGCTTAGGATTCACGCTTTTGAGCTGTGGTGCACTTTGAAAAGGGGAGGGGACAACCGATTTATAGGCTTGGGGGAGCAAAATTGCTCCCCCATAGGCAATGCACATCCCACGCGGGTCATAATGACCGACGTGCTGCCTGCAAGCTGGGCTTGTGAGTCGCCACACAGAGCGTGCAACGCATGCTGTATGTGCCACAAGCAGGGCTTGTGGGCCTCTTGCAAGCCGAGCTTGCGGTGGTGCTTGCACTAGGCTTCCTAGCGCAAGCCCTTCTAAGCCTGCACTGCAGGCTCTCGCGCACGCTGCCCAGCAGCGTACTGCGAGCCCGCAGTTCCCTCTGCATCCTGGTCAATTTCAATTAAGTCCAACCTACTTGAAATATTTCTTCTCAAATCCCCTTTCAAATTTAAATAATTATTTTTGACCCTAATAAATTAGTTACCAGTCATAATAAATTTCTTGGTCCAACCAAAATTGATCTAGTCAATTATAATTTATTTATGACTCTTGTTAATTAGTTATCGGTTAAAATAAATTCCTTGGTCTACCCAAAATTGATCTAATCAATTTTAACCAATCAAATAATAATCCAATTATTAGTTATGTTATATTTTCGTAATAGAATAAATCTATTAGTTCTTTACTTAGTCTGACGAAGGTCCAACGTGTGTGACCTTATAGGATCCCAAAGTATTGGGCTGTTAAGGCTTAACCAACCCTTGTTCTAATAGAACCATTGGCTCGATGCTCTAGACCGTGAATAGAACTCGATTACCTTAAACGACTATGGTATGCCTCTAGCAAGGGTCTACCATCCCCCATTACTCGGAATGTCATTTATGCTTATGACTTAATCCCAGTTGATGCAATAGTTTTCTAGTGCGATAAATTCCTTCCATTCTTTAATATTAATACCATCTAGTTTATAGGGTTCGGTTAAAGTGTTAACCCACTATAGCGAGATTGCTCTATGCTATCCTAGTAGTTTACTCATTACCGAAGTATATTGCCTTTTACCATATTATGCTTGACTAGAAACCAGTTCTATCAAACACATACTCTGATCAGAGGTTTAAGGCAATCATCACTTCAACAAGTGGCCAGGTATAACTCCTTAATAGATCTGGAGCGATGGATTCTTTCCAACTAATCAGCTTACCAACGTGTTGTCATCACTATACCCGTAATCACCTGTAACACCCTAAATTAATGAGTGCATAGTAATGATAAAAAATATAGCAATAGTACCACACATGGTAACTAGCATCTCAAGTACAAGGACATTCGCAAAGCTTATTGCATGAAGATAAAAACTAACACATTGATATATATACCAAGTGTTTATCTTACTCTGGTCTCCAATATATCTCCCAGATATATCCTTGTGTCAAACTTAAGGCACCACCTTCAGTCCTTAGGAGATTGACTGCTTGGACCCGTTCTAAGAAGTTGACCACATGCTAGTCTATCCACTTCATCAATATCCTTTCTTGATGAAACTATGACCAGGGATAGTTTAGACATAATCATAATTGCACATGAAGCAGGTTCCACCAGATATAGTCCAACTATAATTTCTCTGACTTCATGCTATGATATGTCAAGGACTTTTGCATACATACATCAATGAATATATTTAACTAGCTATAATATATATACATAGAAACACATTGATATAAACAAAAGAACAAATGCCTTTACTGATTAAACAAATTATTCGTACTATTACATAATTAAGATATATCGCCTTAATTGCCTTAAGGGCACACATCATATCTAACAAACTCCCACTCACACTAAGGCTAATTAGCCGTATGTCTTAATCCATATGCTTTAACATGCTGGTCATGTTTGACTTGAGGCAATGGCTTTGTCAGACCATCCGCGAGGTTCTGATCAGTGGGTATATATTCTAATCTTATTATCTTAGCATCAATAATCTCCCTGATTATGTAATACTTTTTGGATACATGTCTATTTTTTTGATGAGACCGTGGTTCACTTGCCTGAGCTATGGCACCATTGTTATCATAATACTAAGCAATTAGATCAACGGCCTCTGCACCACACCGAGATCACCAATAAATCCCTTTAACTGGACAACCTCTTTTGCTACTTTACATGCGGCAATGTATTCAGATTGTATGATTGAATCAACAATAGTTTCTTGCTTGGAACTCTTCCAGCATCCCCCCTTGATTTAACACATACAAAAAAACCTGACTGAGAATTAAAGTCATCCTTGTTAGAATGAAAAATCACGTCAGTGTAACCTTTAATTATGAGGTCACCTTCTCCATAAATCAAGAACACATCCTTAGTCCTTCTTAAGTACTTAAGGATTGCCTTGACGGCCATCTAGTGCTTTTCACCTGGATCTGACTGATATCTGCTCGTAAAGCTCAAAGCCTAAGAAACATCCGACCTAGTATATAACATAGCATACATGATGGATCCTATCGCGGATGCATAGGGTATATCCTTCATGTGCATTCTCTCCTGAGCTGTCTTCAGACGCTCAGCCTTAGATAGGTTTATCCCCTTTGTCATCAGGAGATAAGCTTTCTTAGAATGCTCAATGTTGAACCTATTCAATATCTTGTCTATATATGTACTTTGAGAAAGACCCAACAACCTCTTGGATGTATCTATGTAGATCTTTATACCTAAAATAAATGCTGCTTCACCAAGGTTTTTCCTAGAGAACTTTCTTGACAACCACACTTTTAACATTTTGAAGAAGAGAAATGTCGTTTCTTATTAGCAGAATGTCATCAACATACAATACTAGAAAAACAATTGCACTCCCACTAACCTTTTTGTAAACACAAGGCTCATTTGCATTTGGGCAGAAATCTAGTTCTCGGATTATCTGATCAAACCTTATATTCTAACTCCTGGATGCTTGTTTAAGTCCATAAATGGATCTTTGTAGCTTGCATACCTTAGAGCCATTTTAAGATGTAAAACCCTCAGGTTGTCTTATATACACATCCCGGTCTAAATCCCCATTCAGGAATGCTATTTTTAGATCCATCTACAAGATCTTATAATCATAATAAGCAGTAATGGCGAGGAGTATCCTTATGGATTTAAGCATGGCTATCGGTGAGAAAGTTTCATCATATTCAGTACCTTCCCCTTGACTATAACCTTTCGCAACCAACCTTGCTTTATAGGTAATTACATTACCATCCATGTCTATCTTCTTTTTGAGGACCCACTTGCACCCAATTGGTCTAACCTCTTGCAATGCATCAACCAAATTCCAAACTTGGTTCTCGTACATGGAATCCATTACATTTATCAGAATCTAAGCTTTTCATTTCCTCACCATATGTCCTTGGTTCATCATCCTCTATAAGATATAGTTCCTTATCATCAGTGATGATAAACCCATATCTATGGGGACCCTTATGAACACGACTTGATCTTTGCAATGATTGTGTTTCAACAGGTTGTTCTTAGATCACGCTCTCTTATGTATCTAGAATGAGGTCAATCAGTTGATTGTCTGTTTCTTCCTCTTAAACTTCCAGTTCAATATTGCTCCTACTAACTTTTGCAAGTAAGTGTTCCTTTTCCAAAAGCGAGCATTCCGAGACATAAATACCTTTTGTGCTTCGGGTTGGTAAAATAGATATCAAATTATTTCCCTTAGATATCCAATGAGCAGACATTTATCAGTCTTTACCATAGCAAGATAGCCCCATACTCTTAAGTGACTTAGAGATGGCTTCTTATTACACCATCTTTCATAAGGTGTAAAATCAACTGATTTAGAGGGCACTCTATTTAAAACATAAATCGCACTCTCCAGTGTGTATCCCCAAAAGGATTTACTAAGATCTACATGGCTCATCATAGACCTGACCATATCTAATAAAGTCTGATTCCTCCTTTCTGACGCTTTATTGTGTTAGGGTGTATAATGAGGGGTCCACTGGGGAACTATCCCGTTTTCCTTTCGATAATCCTGAAACTCCTGACTTAAGTATTCTCCACCGTGATCCGATTGAAGTTTTTTAGTACTTTTCTCAAGCTATTTCTCTACTTTAGCTTGGAATAGTTTGAACTTTTCAAAACTTTCAGACTTGTGCTTCATCAAGTACCAATAACCGTATCATGAGTTATCATCAATAGAGGTTATCAAGTAGGAGTATCCTCCTAGTGCCTAAACACTCATTGGACCACACATATCAGTATGTAAAAGTTCCAATGTACTCATGGCCCGCTCACCCTTTCCTTGAAAGGGTAACTTTGTCTTTTTTCCTTTTAAACAAGGTTCACAATCACCATAAGACTCCAAGTCTATTAAGCCCAAGTCTCCATGCTTATGTAACTTGGTTAAGCGATCTTCGTTTATGTGGCCTAAACGACAATGCCATAAGTAGAAGGAATTATCATTATCTAATTTAACTTTCTTCACACTGTTTATATTGAAAACTTCTGTTTTAGTATCAAGAACATAAATGCCACCTTTCAACATTCCATAACCATAAAGAATATTATTCAAATGAATCTGACAATTATTATTCAAAAACAAAATTTCAAATCCCTCCGTTGCTAAACACACAACAGATGCAATATTCTTAGAAACACGTGGAATGTAGTAACAATTATTCAAAACTAAAACAAGTCCACTTGGCAAAATAAGATTAAAGCTTCCTACAGCTAATGCAGCAACTCCAGCTCCATTCCACCTAGTAGGTCCATCTCCCCTATTGCAATCCTTCTACTATTCCTTAGTCCCTAAATAGAAGTACAGATATGAGAACCATAACTAGTATCTAATACTTAAGTGGATTCATGTAGAAAGGTAGCAAAATTTTCAATTACAAACATACCTGAAGTAGATGCCTCTGCAGGCTTCTTCTTTAAATGCTCAGAAGTAGGAGCATTTTAATTCTTGTTCCAATGGTACGTTAAATTGGTCATAGACATACTTATATATCCTCTTCTTCCTTTTAAACCTTTTAACTACTCGTTTGGCGACAGAATCCTCCAGGCCATTTTTCTGGAGAATGTTTTTTTGTAGACTCTTTTGAAACTTCTTTGGTTTTAGCATCGAATTTTCTTAATGCATTAATAATTTTCAGGAAAGTACAGTCGTAAACTTTAAAGCAATGTTCCTTTACAAAGTTAGAGTAGCTGATGGGTAAAGAATCCAACAGGATATCCAATCATAAGGATTGACCGATCGAAAATCCCAATGATTCTAATTTCTCCAAGAAATCTCTAATCTTGTTGATGTATGCTACAACACTTGTCCCTTCCTTCATCTTAGAGTTTGAAAGTTCACTGGTTAATTTAAACCTTTTATACCTTGCCTTTTTAGGCACACTCTTTAGATGGATCAACATAGTTTGTAGACTTATGTGATCGCACTGTGGACGTATCTCAGGATTCATAGTATCTAACAGCAAATGTAAGACATAAACGAAATCCTTAATATATCTCAAGCCTGCATCCTTAATAATAGCCGATGCATTAGTGTTAGGAATTTTTGTGAATGGATTTTCAAGAACGTATGCTAATTCATAATCCTTAAGGATATCCCTTACATCCTTGATCCATTCATGGTAGTTAATTACTGTCAATGTTTGGATGTATTTAAAATGAATTTCAAAATGGAGTTCATATTCAACCTAAGATATAAGAAACGAAAAGAGTTTAGATATTAGTTTAAGTACATGCATTTAATATAACGTCTTTTAATTAAAAATATTTGTTCTACTATTTTCTTCAATATTTACAATAGGCCATTCTATTGAATTCGTGAATTTTAGCCCTGCTAAATTTGCTAGTAGGTTGTTTAACCATGTTCATAACCATTTTCTAACCTTGAAATGAAAGGTTAGAAAATGGTTATTCAAAATTATTCATAACCATCAATAACTAGTTTATTACAACCCCGAATTTTATGAGTCAAGTCATAACAGTAAGTCATAGTTGGAATCCCATTCCATTTGCATCGCATGCAATTGCTAATTCATTCAAGTTCCCTAATCCCAAGGGACGTGTGCTCTTATGTTAGCATCTCCTTGAATATGTCACAGACCTGGGCCTAGCCCCTAATTTTATGGTGGACTACCCCAGTTGTTAAGGCAGACCCTATCCCAAAATTTACAACTAATCAATGTGGACTAGAAGGAACGTTTTACGTAGCACTTTTATAGCCCAAAGAGACCGTATTATAAATTTGAGTAAGGAAGACTATAACTTGCCTTAATATATTTACTTTGGGATTTTATTGGTGTTAAACGTCTCACCCAATCTAGGATTTTATTAGATGGACAAAATTATAATAACTTATATTAATTTAGGGAATTTTAGAATTAATTTATAAGGTCTAACCTTAGGTGGGTTCAGCTCTTTATTATAATTATTCCATCAACCCAGATTACATGCAAAATAATTAACACTTTTATTTGTTATATTTATATTGTATTTCCTTTATGCTTTTATTCAATAAATTTAATTTTTTTTACTTTGTTATAGAAACATATATAAGCACCATCTTATATACTAGAAATAAATTAGTTCATATTAATCCCCCCGTTGATCAATTCAAATTTCACCGATATAGGTTCCCAGGTAGGAGAGGTGTCCTATGAGGAGTAGGCACCAAGTCTAATCCTTATGCAGAACAAATACGGCCACAAACCTGATGACCAATGGATTCTCTCGAACTAATAAATTTCGTTCTTCCAATTCATGTAAATGGGAAGTATATATAACCTATGTAATTTAAATAAATTATTGACAATTGTATAATTTGAGTAAGTTGAGAAGGCTTATTCAAAATTATTCATAACCATTTTCTAACCTTGAAATGAAAGGCACAAGTCCATATATATTGTTCCAAATAATTAAATAAACAAATCATTTCATATAAAAAATATATTCAGTTTGCTTCTAACTTAATTATGCACTAAATAGGCAGGCTCTGATACCACTGTTAGGAACTGATAGTCAGATTGAACATGCATAATAGACATGGCAGAAATCCAAAATTTTGTCCCTGTCCTAAGGAACTCCTATTAGTTATATATAAATTAAATAAAGCCTTAACTAAATAATTTTCTACCTAGATTATTGTGCAAAAGGACTAGGCATACCATAATTCCAAATTATATCCTAGCACATTTATTTTATACTAAGCATATTATAACTCTAAGTAATAACCTAAGCATTTTATAACTCTAAGCTATAACCTAAGCATAAAATAAACTAGGCATGCAAAATAACCTAAGCATGATTATTAAGTCTAAAAATGCTTAAAGAAAAAGACCTAATAAATAAAGAGAAAGAAAAAGAACTTACGAGTTGAAGCGTGCTTTTGAAGAACCTTCTTGCATAAGCCTCCAAGCGTAGGATAGCCTCTATCAGTATCCACATGAACCCCACCAACTAAAACCTCCCCGGGAGGAAGAACTAAGAAGCCTCGAGTAGTTGCTAGACCACTCCAGAAGCCTCACCCCGAAAATATAAGCTAGAGGTGCCCGAATAAATTTAGGCTCCCAAAAATAACTTGCTCAATTACCCGAGACAAAAATATCTCGCTTAGGATTCAAGCTTTTGAGCTATGGTGCTCCTTGAAAAGGGGAGGAGACAACCTATTCATAGGCCTGAGGGAGCAAAATTGATCCCCTTTAGGCGATGTGGGATATGGTAAAAAGCACATCTCACACGGGTCAGCTACACGGGTTATCATAACCCATCTGTAGCCCTGCCACACACAGCATGTAGCGCACGCTGTGTATGCCACAAGTTGGGCTTAGGGGCCTCTCGCAAGCCCAACTTGTGGTGGTGCTTGCGTTGGGCTTCCCAGCGCAAGCCCTTCTGAGCCCGTACTATGGGCTCTCGCGTACGCTGCCTAGCAGTGTTTGTGAGCCTATAGTTCCCTCTGTATCCTTGTCAATTTCAATTGGGTCCAACCTACTTGAAATATTTCTTTTCAAATCCCCTTTCAAATTTAAATAATTATTTTCGACCCAAATAAATTAGTTACCAGTCATAATAATTTTTTTGGTCCAACCAAAATTGATCTAATTAATTATAATTTATTTATGACTCTAATTAATTAGTTACGGGTTAAAATAAATTACTTGGTCTATCCAAAATTGATCTAATCAATTTTAACCAATCAAATCATAATCCAATTATTAATTATGTTATATTTTGGTAATAGAATAAATCCATTCGCTCTTTACTTAGTCCGATGATGGTCTATTGTGTGTGACCTTATAGGATCCCAAAGTATTGAGCTATTAAGGCTTAACCAACCCTTGTTCTAATGGGCATACATTTGTCATATTCAGTATTCATAATGCACTAATTAAAGAAACTAATTTAGGCACATTCTAAAATGGTTTCTATTTTAAATGACTATAACCTGAGTAAAAGAGAGAGAAATAATAAAAAGAGTTCACCAAAAATGCATGCAATTGCTTGATCCTACGAAGCATGCCATATCTTGTGCTACTATAGTAGGGGCAAATGAAGAAAAAATGCAGGAACTATACCCTAGTTATGAGGCAAGTCATCTAAAAGAAGAGTCGCTTGAAACATTTTTGAAGTGTGCTCCAACATGCCCTACAGAATGATTCCCTTGCTAGTTAAATAGGAAATGGTAGAAACCACATAAAACTCACTATGTCAGTCACTCATGCAAAAGCTTTCTTTTTCTTTACTTTTGTCTCGACCACCGTTTTAGATTTTTGATCCAGCAGATGATTTCCAAATTTTGCATAGATATAATTCTTTTGTGACCCATCAGTATATTTATCTTTTATTGGACAACAAATATGTAGTGAAGATGATAACATATATGTATAACATGTACAGAAAAACAAATGTTCACACACCTATGATTATTTCACCTAAAAACATGCATCCATTCATAAGACCATGATTCTTAGCGATATCATGACATGTTCATTGATGAGATTAATTTGAGGACATAGGAAATGGTAACAATTTCCAATGGTTAACTCCTACTACCTGCTGGTCTTTTACAGATTTTTCAAAAAGCAACTGACATTTTTCTCTCGATATCCTAACTTTTGCTTAAGTTGCCATTTTTGGGTTTTCGACTTAGCATGCTTTATTTGCATTAGAGTACCCTAATTTTTGCCTGACCTCTTTGTGGAATACCGACCAGTGGGTTGCACCCTAATTTTTGCCCGAGCAGTAGAGGACCATTCATCGGGTGATTTATTCTTTATTTCTTTTATTCTTTGTGCTGCTTTTTCATGATTTAATTATTTTGACCTAGACACGATAACGCTTAAGCCTATCTTGATTCACTGGATTCACAAACTCAATTCCATCCATATCCATAATCTAGATACCTCCTTTGCCAAGGACTTTTTTTAACTACTAACCGTCCTTCCTAATTAGGCTTGAACTTGCCCCCAGTGTTGGTATTGACCTAGCGTAGCTATTTAAGAATAAGATCACCTGCTTTGAGAGGTTATTTCAAGTGTCCGACTCTGTTGTTATAAGCTCGAGCCATGTACTGCTGGTACAGCTGTAGGTGGTCAAGTGCCCTGAGCCGCTTTTCAATCATTGCATTCAATTGCTCATACCTAGCCCTTGTCCAATCTGACTCTTTTAGCCGAGCTTCGAGTGCCACTCTTAGAGATCTTACTTTTATTTCAACTAGTAACACGGCTCCCATTCCATATACCAAGGACAAAGGTGTCTGACTAGTGTGTGTTCTTTTACAGGTTCTGGACCCCCAAACTGGAAGTGAAAGTTTATCAGCCTAATCTCTATAGGTAGCTACCGTCTTGGACAAGATTTTCATGATTGAATTGATGGCGGCCTCAACTACTCCATCAGCTTGTTGCCTATATAGAGAAGATCCGTGATGTTCGACATTGAAATTTTGAAATAATTCCTTCGCGACTATTATCAAATACCACATGGTGTGGGACTCTATATCGAGAAAAAATATGCTTCTCTATGAATTTAGCCATTTTCTTGGCGGTGATGCTTGTGTAGGATTCGGCCTCTACCCATTTTAAAAATAATCAACTACGACTATGATGAATCGGTGTCCATTGGTCGACAATGGCCAAATTTAACAAATATATCTATCCCTTAGGCTGAGAAAGGCCAAGGAGTAGACAAATTGTGAAGTTCAGATAGGGGTAGATGTTGTATATTCCTATGAATCTGGCATTCATGACATTTCCTAACCTTATCCATAGAGTCGGCATTCATGGTCATCTAGAAGTGCCCCATTCTCTGAATTTTCCTAGACAAAGCCATCCCATTCATATGTGGGCTGCAATCCCCCTAATGTACCTGGATCATTACCCTTTCTGCCTCTTCTTATGTGAAACATCCCAATAATAAACCTTCTGATGTCCTTTTGAAGAAATCCTCATCAACTAGTCTAAATTATGTCACTATCCTTTTGAGAGTCATGCGATCTGAACTTGATGACCCTTCAGGACACTTCCCTTATTTCAGAATCCTCTTAATGTCTCCATACCAACAAACCTTTTGCCCCTCTATGATCATAACTCAAACCTTCTCATGAAATGGGAAATGAGACATCTCTATTATAAGCAGATGAATGGGTTGAGCCTCTTCACCCTTCCACATCGAGGCTAAGGCAGCTAAAGAATCGACCTTCTGATTCTTGTCCTTAAGTATATATTGGAAGAAGCAATAACTAAATTGTATAGATAAGTCCCAAACTACTTCCACATATGGCCTGAGTGACTCTTCTTTGATTTCCCACTCCCCTACAACATACTTTATCACTAGTGCAGAATCTCCCAACACCCTGACTTCCCTTGCCCCTACTTTTAAAAGAGCATCAAGACTGAAGAAACAAGCTTCACATTCAACCCCTTTTTTTGCTTAGCGGGATAACCTCACCTTGAGGTGTAATGATGATTACCCCTAGACCAACACCTTTTTGATCTATAGCTCCATCAAAATACATGATCTATTCAGACTTATCTATTTCTACAGCTGCTAACTACTCATCGAGAAAGTCTAGATTTTCAACATAATCAGACTGACTCTATGGGTTGATTTGCCAAAAATTCAGCCACCCCTCTCCCCTTAATGACCTTCTTTGTGACATACTTGATATGAAAATTATACAGTAATAGGAGCCAACGAGAAAGTTTCCCTACCAATATAAGGGATTGACAAAGATATTTCATTACATCTACTTTAGGACTGCTTGAATTCTATAGGACTGGAAGTAATGCCCCAACTTCTTGGTCAACCATTCCATTATTGTGCACGACTTCTATACAACTGTATATTTTATCTCATATTCTAACAACTTTTTACTCAAGTAGTAGATTGCATGCTCACTTTTATCATCTTGTTCTTAGACTAACATTGCCTCTACTGACCACTCCTCTATGGCTAAATAGAGAATTGGCGGCTTACCAGGCATCAGAGGTTTCAAACCTGGGAGACTTATGAGATAAGCCTTTATCTTATTAAATGCTATCTAGCACTGGTTATTCCACTCTATCGGCTATTTCCTTCTTAATAACTTAAAGATTAGCTCGTAAACTATTATTAACTTAGCGATAAAATGACTCACATATTGAAGCAACCTAAGGAATGAACTGAATTCCCTTCTGGATCTAGGAATATGCATTTTTTGAATAGCTTTAACCTTATCAGGGTCAACCTCGATCCCCTGGTTACTGACGATGTGGCCTAGGAGCTTTTCGGAAGTTACCCCAAACACACTTTTTCGGATTCAAACATAGGTTATATTTCTCAATTCTGGTCAAGAACCTTTCCAAAATCTCAGGGAGCTCTTCTCTCGTATTTGACTTTACTAACATGTCATCTACATAAACCTTAACCTCTTCGTGGATCATGTCATGTAGCAAGGCTGTCACGGCTCTTTGATAAGTTTCCCCTGCATTCTTTAACCTAAAAGGCATTACCTTATAATAATACACCCCCCATTCTATGATGAAGGTTGTCTTAACCTTGTCAATGATGTCCATTAGGATACGATTGTACCCAAAAAACCATCTAAGAATGAGTACATCGCAGCCCTGGCAGCACTATCTACCAGCACATCAATGTGTGGCAATAGGAAATCATCTTTTAGGGATGGCCTATTTAAATCCCGAAAGTCAACACACATTCTGACTCATCCATCTTTCTTAGGGACTGGAACATCGTTTGCTAACCATGTCGGATACTCGATTACTTCAATAAATTTAGCTTCTAATAATCTAGCAACTTCAACTTTGATTTTATCGGCCCATTCTGGACGTAACCTTTTCAACTTTTGTTTGACTAGTTTGAACCTGGGATCGTTTGGGATACGATGCTCAGCAATTTGGCGATTTACCCCAGGCATGTCCTATAGGACCAAGCAAAAGCGTTAACGTGTTTTCTAAGCAATTTTTTCATCTCTCTTTTTTGATAGGGGTTAAGTCGTTAGATATAATAACCATTTTTGGATTTTCCTTAGTGCCCAAATTAATGAAATGCAATAAAGTGTCATGAATGCTAAAAATGTTATGCGTATGGTCAGATGAATGCATGGTGTTGTTAGGTGAAATATCAAACAAGTAAGGAAAATCACTATCATGATCATTAGGATGCCTGAAGGCTTCATCATTTTTATTATAATTATTACATGGACATCCTCCACAGGCGAAGGGTCTTCTTGGTCACTCATCAGGATATAGGCTAGGTCGCGGTCTAGATCTTGTAATTGTTTCTCGGTCAATACGTCGTCCACGGTTTCTCTTGTAACTTGGGCTAGGATCTTTAAAGCTTCTTGAATATGTGTCTTCTTATTATCCCCCAAGTATAAAATAGTGTGTATTGAAGTAGTGAGAGTATCGATAGCTTTATCCACTTCAATCTTTGATGGGTTATTGTCCTCCATTTTTTTAAAGCTTTTTCCTACTTCAATGGCAACTTCATAACTTTCAGGAATGGTCTTGTATGTTTCCATGAATGCTATCTTGCGGAGGTGGGGAGATAGTCGAAAGATGAATCAATCAGCTAATTCTTTCTCACGAGGTTTTCTTTTGAGAGCCACCAGAATTGTAACCATCTATAGAAATAGTCATGGACATGTTCCCCACTCCACTGCCTGATAGCTATAAGATCGAATATGGATAGTTCTTCCCTTGCTTTCTTGGCTTCTATGATATGCTTCCATACCTCGTCTTCTTCTAATCATGAATTAATCATGGCTACTTCCTTCCCCCTTTCTCCGAGGTACACAAAGTTTCCTTTTATCAATTATTACAGTGATGGCTTTGAAGAGATCCTTGCATACTTTTGTCGGGTGATCAGAGCTGATATAATATACACAGAAATTATCCCTCTCTTCAGGCTTTGGCTGAATATATAGCAAGAGATGATCAATCAACTTGTACTTCTTTAGCTTCATAAAGAGGCTCAAAAGAGGAGTACCCCAAGGTGATATGTCTTCGAGAGTCATAGGATGAACCTTTTGGTCGTGGGTCACACCATAGGGTAAACCCATGAAATAAGGGAGGATTATCCCCTTTGGCATAACCACGAAGTTGGCAGCTGACTCGGATCCTTGCTATGGTGAACTTGTAACGTGGCCTCTTAAAGAAGTAGGTGGGACCCATTACTAGCTGTGAGGAGCATTAGGTTCGCTGGCTAAATAGACCGACCGAATTAAGCCATAAGACGAACTAGGACTGAGGAAATTTGTTGAATCTTGAACTAAGGTGGTAACCAAAAGATTAGTACATGCATGGGATGGGTATGCATGAATAATGCATAACAATGCATGGTAGGGTTAATTACAAGGGATTGTTACACAACACATTCGGAGCAATCGATTCCATCCTTATTTCTCTCGCCAATTCTGAGGGTACTCTTCCTTAATCTAATCTCACATAGAAACAAAGGTACCTAGAAGGGAAAATTTTAAGGCTTTCGATAAGAATGGTGTAGGGACATATCAAAAGTTGATGTAGAAGGTTCCCATCACATCAAGCCTCTTTTTGGAGGGAGATAGCAACGATTGCTCCACCCACTAGAGTGTCCCCAATTCTTGGCGGGCATGGGTGACCCTTTCATAAGTTTCAGGGAAAAATAGGGCAACTTAACACAGCACTAGAAGAAGAGCGCATCTAGCTAAAGAGAGAAGGAGATAAGAAGATAGTGTGTAACAATTTTCCCAAATGATGAAGAAGAAAATGGGTTAAATTAAGTAAATGATTTTCGGTGCTCATCATAATCTTTTAAGCTTTTAAAACAAACCAAAATTTTGCAAGTAAAAAGATTAGCTCCCTAGCAGAGTCACCACTGTGAGGTGTCAATGACGTGTGGGTCATCATTGGCACCTCGGTGAGAGGCGGGGCCTATTAGGGGTTGGTTGGATATGGGCGTGATGAAACCATTTTAATTCAAGTTTGTAAATTTTAGCCAATTTTATGAATAAAGGAATCGAGACCTAAATCTCGATACAAATGACAGAGTCGCCACCCAAGTTGTCTACTTAGGAAAAAGTTTTGGTACGGTTCCCATTGGGTGGGAGACTCATACCTTTTGATTCGGGTATCAGATGTGTCATTTAAATCTTATTTAGTTAATTGAGAAATATAGTCAGCGCATAAAACTATTTTGTTTCATCATTTCGGGAATTATTATAGAAATCCTATACACTTTTTCGCACTCATTACATGCGTTTACAGTTTATAATAAAGCTTAAGCATTAAATGGGGGAATAAAAATTACAACCGGAGGAAAATGGGGGAATTGCAAGAGAACCTATACATTTGTTCTAAGTTATAAAACAAAATAAAAATAAATTCCTGTGATTCCACAAAGATTAATACAGTTTATAGCATGTCATAAATGAACATTTTATTAGGAAAAATGTGATCATGTTAGCGTGGTAGTTCTGCAATTGATAGTGCCTCAGAAGGCTTCAAGGATCGGAGAGAGGTAACGAGTCTTCAACATATTTTATTATGAAAACACATTTTAGCCTTTTATGGGTTTATTTTCTGGATTATTAGTGAAAGTGATTGCATGGCAAATGGTGAGTTGATTGATTTTACTGACTAAAAAAGGAACTATGGGTTCAGCCTAGGGGCCAGTACTCATACGGGTGGGGTGGGATCCATATGGCTACTGGGGAGGATTGGTACTGGTATGGGGGACCCGTATGGGTCTTGTTTAGTCTAGGGTAGAAACTCAATTTAATTTAACAAGCAGATTTATGGAGGAGAAAAGAAATAAAAATGCGATTTCCTTCCGTTTGAGTATGGCACACCAATATAATATCCCTGAGGACATAAGGTGCCAACAAGGCTCATATGGGTTAGGACCAGACCCAAAACAGGAATAAAATAGCAGATATAATAGAAGAGACAAAGAATAATGATAAAATGACTGAGATGCAAGTCTCTTTGAAACTCAGGCGTACCTTTACAGCGTGAATCCACTTGGAGACGATCCCTTTACTGCGAGAGAGTCTAGCCAAAGTAAAAGATGAAACTATGATTTTAGGAATATTTAGGTGAGTATTTATGTCTACGAAACCTCCCCTAAATCCTAAAAAGCGAAGCTAGGAATGAATAAAATGTGAACAAAACAACAAGAGATGGGTTTTCTCCCTATTTTATACCTCCTATACTTCAACTATACCCTTTTTATAAATATAAAAACGGCTAGAATTTAATATAATATCTTTTCTCTATAGTATGTGTTGTTGTTGTAAAAAGGTGAGGGAAGGCCTCTATTTATAGGGGGAATTTATGTTTAAATGCAATAAATCACATTCATGACCTGATTTCTCCTGAAAATAGTGAGAATTATATTCCAGAAAGCCTAAATAGGCAAAAATAGGACCTGTACTATCCCTTCCAGGTGTATGGGGGGAAATGACCCCTACGGGTCCACCAATGGATCCGTACCACCATGCAACACCCATATGGGTCCCTAAGGGCAAACTAGGTCTCCAAACATTGGCCAAACTCAACTCTACAGTGGTAGGAACACCTCTGATGGATAACACCTATAAGAGATTGCATTATTTGGCTCTCATCATCATTTCATGAGAAGGACCGTTAAAATCTAGTGCTCGTAATTACATAGTTCGGAGTGGTCAGGGGGAGGAATTCCAGCCTCATTAATGAGATTTAGAGATTTTATTATTGATTGTGTGCTTATGACCTTCCCTTATGTGGAAGAGACTATATGTGGTCGAATAGTCAAGCGTACTCGAGAATTGATTGGGTCCTAGTTTCGGGTAGTATTCTTGCTATGTGGCCTTCGATGATTGCATCAACTATTGATTCATCTCTATCGGGTCACTTTCCTATTCTTTTCAATTCAAAAGAAGGAGGTGGTGAGGGACCTCGTCCCTTTAGATCATTGAATGTTTGGTGGGATCATGAGGGGTTCCCGACTTTTGATAAACAAAAATGGCATCCTATTTATGTTAAATAGGGAGGGGACATTGATTTCAAGTTGAGTCGATTATGAGATTTAGTTCGACCTTGGCACAAGTCGAGTTTCGATGAGTTAGAGAAGAGAATTAAGGAGTTAGAGAATAGGGTCAGTGTGTTAACATCTTCCAACATGAGTAGGCTGTTGGATGTATCTATTGGATCAAAGCTGCAAGTGACTAGGAATCAGCTGATAGAGAATAGGCTTCCATTGGAAAAGGAGAGGCATCAATAATCTAGGGTTTTATGGTTGTTACTTATGGATGAAAATATGGCTTTTTTCCATAGGATGGCTTCAGCTAGGTTTCATGGTAATAGAATATCTGTTTCGGAGGTGGATGGAGTTATAGTGACCGAAACCTATGTGATTTCATCTAAGATTAGAGAATTCTGTAAGTAGTTGTTCTCGGCAGCTTGTAATGTACCATTTTCCTTAGAGGGGATGGAGTTTTAGCTGGTATATAGGGAAAAGAACATGAGGTTAGTTGAATCGTTCAGTGAGGGAGAAATATAGGCTACTCTGTGCTCATGTAACGTAGGAAAATCACCTACCGGATGGTTTTAATTTCTATTTTTGTAAGCGATTTTAGGAGGAGATGAAACATGATGTCTTTGATCTTTTTAATCACTTCTATGCTACGGGCTTCTTACCGGAGGCCATTAAGTCATCATTCATTGTTCCTATCCCTAAAGTTCTGGGGTCATCTTCATTACATAACTTCAGGCCTAATGCACTTATTCATGGTGTTTACAAATTGGTGTCGAAGGTGCTTGCTAATCGATAACAACCACCACTCTCGAAGTTGATTTCTGGGAATCAGTTTTTATGAAGGGAATGAGCATTCACAAATGTTCATTTATTGCGTCGAAAGTGATTCATTCAATTCATGTTAGGATACGATCGTGCTTGGTTCTAAAATTAGACTTTCATAAAGCATATGAAGGTGTGTCGTAGGGATATATTGATGCGGTACGTAGAAGAATGGGTTTTAGTGAGAAGTGGATTAAGTGGTTGGCAAATTGTAGATCAAATTCGGCAACTTTTATTCTAGTGAATGGTTCACCGAGTGATCCGATTCCATTAAGGAGAGGGGCTAAACATGGAGATCCAATTCATATTTTTGTTGGTAATTGAAGGATTGAAGCAACTTATTGATATGGGTGTTCGGGGAGGGTTGTTACCTGGATTTCAGGTTGATGATTCATCTTTGGATGTTTCATTATTGCAATTTGCAGACGATACAATGTGTTTCCTCCCTGCAAATGAGTCACTCCTTCCTATCTTTACTTGCTTTTTACGTTGTTTTGAATTGGTTTTGGGGTTAAGAATTAATTTTCATAAGAGTTCTGCGTTGGGTATTAATGTAGACAAGTTGTATTTATATTCTTGTGCGAATTCCGTAGGGTGTCCGATAAAGAAGTTTCCAATATCTTACTTAGGCTCTCCTCCAAGTTTTAAACGAGTTCCTACTTCTTGGTGGGATCCGTCGATATGCAAATTTTAGAATCATCTCTCTAGTTGGAAGGGGCAATGTTTATCTTACGAAAGGAGGGTTGTGTTGATTAAATCGGTTCTTGCTTCTTTATCGATTTACTTATGATAACTACACAAGTTACCTAGCTTGATTATTGTCAAACTTAATCAATTAATGAGGAATTTCATTTGGAAAGGGGATGCTAATTCGAGTGGGTTATATAGGGTTAGTTGGAACACGATATCGTTACCTAAAGATTTGAGAGGGCTTTACATTCGGGACTTTAAGGTGGTTAGTTGTAGCCTTCTTTTACAGTGGATTTCGAAAATTAGGGAATTGGATAGGAACTCGATGTGGTTTGTATCTTGTGTGAGCAAATATGGGCTTGAGTCATGGGCATCGGTTGAAGAGATGGAGGTGAGGAAGTTTTCATATATTTGGAAGGGTATAGTTTTGTGTTGTATTAAAAATAATAGTGGGTGGGAGGTGTTTCGATCGAGTGTGAGAGTGAACATTCACAATGGTAGGGGGTGTTCCTTTTGGTTCGATAATTGGACGGCTACTAAGCTATTGGTGGAGTTATTTCCTGACATTTTTAGTTTGTGCAATTACAAAAATTGTTCAGTTTTGCAGGGGGTTCACCCATTGTTTGAGAGTACATCGTTAGCTCGCCCATTTTAGAAATGATTGTTAAGAATGGCTGTTTGTGAAAGGTGTCCTATGTTTCGGTGGTGGATTGCCCAATCCAATCCGACTCTCTTCCCTGAGGTTGTTATTCCACTTAGTTTGAATCAACTTGTCGAAGTGGTTTTTGGGGTTGGTGAGGATGGATTTGTTTGGGACCGAGGAGTTAACAAGTCGTACTTGGCTGCGTCGCTTTGTTCGTTATATTAATGCTCGTCTGTTTGGTAAAAATCGAGAATAAATTTCTTGATGGTTGGGAGGGCGTGTTTATTGCCAAAGGTGAGGTTTTTCGGTTGGCTTGTTTTTCATAGTCGATTGCCCACTACAAAATTTCTTTCTAAGAGGGGATACCCAAACATAATTGATTCAAAGTGTCCGTTTTGTGAGGAGGTTGAGTTTGTGGACCAGACATTATTCCATTGCAAGGGCAGCCATAAGGTTTGGAGGCAGCTGTTCTGATTGTTTTGAATCCTGTTTGTCATGCCACGCTCGGGTTATGACTTCTTAATCTCTTGGCGATCCTATTTTAAGCCGGGTAACATGGCAGGATTTATTACCTCCCTTTAGTTTTATATTTTGTGGGCGCTTTCGAAGAGACGGAATAAGTTTGTGTTTGATGGCCAAATTTCAATGGAGGATCATCTTTTCTCGTGTTTAAATATGTGTTGGTTTGTTTGTAAGATTAAGGGGCAAGGGTTGGGTATTGGGGTTTCATATTTAGTTAATCTTCCAAGCTTATTATTGTGTAGTTGACTTTGAGCTTGATCTTGTCTTGAGATGTAACACAAACTTTATGGTTCTTTCTTTGAGAACCATTATATTTTTATATTAATGAAAAGAGGGGTGGGTGTTTTGTAGGCAAGCGGAGGTACCGACCTAGTTGGGATGTCCGCCCCGAATTTTCACCCGCCCCAAACTTTTTTCCTTTGGAGGGACACCCTGTTCCTCTGGGGGTTTTTCAAAAAATTAATATCCATCGCATGTGTACCAGATGTCTAATAGATATCTACCAGATGTCTAATAGATATCTATTTGTTGTCCAATAGTTCCAATATGCTGTAGTTCAAATTTCAGCTCATCTAACATCAGAGACTCTAGTGAAAAATATTTAAAGTCAGAAAAACTAGTTAACCTAGAAATCAAACCACGAGCTACACTAAAAGAAACAAAATTATGTTCAGCAATCTAGAGACCATTATGATGAAGAAAAACAACAATCTCTTCCATTAGAGACAATAATATGAACTACGATCTTAAAATCAATAGAAGAATCGTAAAATGAATTATAACAACTCACTAAACAGCTTTAATTCAGGAACTTATTAAACAAAAAGTGAAAATGTAGCTACAAAAATTAGATTTACGATCGAACAATGACAAATTAAAAAAAATAAGAAGATAAGAATCGAGAGAAGAACGTGAGACAAGATTGTTAGAAAGAAAATTGAAGCAACAAAAGAGGAGAGAAACTCGTTAATGCAAAAAACAAAATAGTTGACTATATATACATGTAAATAGGGCTATAAACGAACCGAGCTAAGCCAAGCTTTGTCAAATTCGAGCTTTGCTTGTTAAATTTATAACAAACTCAAGCTCAAGCCTGGTCAAATCAAGCTTGAGCCGAGGGAAATTGAAGTCGAGTTGAGCTACAAGCTTAGTTCAAATCAAGCTTCACCGAGCATTGGTCGAGCCTTTTTTTGAAACAATTTGGGGAAGGGGAAAATTTTGGGGCGAACTTCTCAAGTAGGCTGGCACCTCCGCTTGCCTACAAAACCCACACCCTATAGTTTATTAATAAATTGTGTTGGTCTCAAGGTGAGAACAACAACAAATCAGTTACAAGCAAGCATATAGTTCAAATTGTTCACAACATCACATGTCAAAAAGCCTAGCACCCTACAATTACATTTGGACACAAAGAAACAAAGTAAATGCTCAAGATATAGTCTTCCGAGCTTAATACAATAGCCCATGAAACAGAGGAACCATAGGGACGTTGCGAAGTCCAACATCGGGCCAATCTTGAAGAAAGATCTCCAACAATGCAAAAATTCTACTCCTCTCCGTGGAGTCGTGAACCATAATCATAAGAGGCCAAACAGCTACCTCCAAATACTATTTTTTTGAAGAAATATTCAAGTACAAGATAGGAGCAAGCCCAGATTCTTAAAGACATCTGAGACCGAGGCGCTAATGGATTTCTTATTACACTTGAAAACGAACCATGCGAGATTAACACAAGAGAAGAGAAAATCCTCCATGGGTAGCTGGCCTAAAGACATGAACTTGTTTCTTCTTTTCCATAGATCCCAAGAGATAATGAACCACAAGGAGGTACCAAACTGTCGGCATATTCTAGGCTTGAAAAATTATTTCCAAACCTGCAAGAAGCAATGAGGCGAATATGAGATAGTAATAGGAAGCCCCAACCAAGATAAACAGTGGCACCAAACGGCCCTGCTTGATCTACATAAGAAGAGCGCATGCTCTAATGATTCTGATTCAGAACAGAAAGGGCACAAGTCATCAGTGATCACAAGACAACCCCTATGGAAAAAGGATGGAGCGCATAGGTAAATGGTGATGGAACACTATCCAACCAAAGACATGAATCTTCGGTATAAGACAAGAAGACCGAATAATCGCGAAGTTCAGTCTAGCAATAGGCCAGTTATTTGTCTTACAAAAACCTGCAGAAAAGGAAGAAGCCGAATAAACCTTGTTGTTTCCCAACTCCTATAGAAAAAGTAGTGCATTGGCTGCAAATACCGTACCATTATCAATGACTGTACGTAGTATTACTTGTTGAACCCGGTGGTATGGTACGGTATTGATAGCACTGTATAGGATAGCTTTGCCTGCAATACAATAACATTTACATTTTCAAAAATTATTCGATTTTTAAACGTATAGTAGTTTAGGATTTTTATCCGAGGAAGTGATGGGTTGTATTTTTAGCATGTATTTGTGCTTATTTCTATATCATTGAGACCATGTTTTTAGTCTTTTTGGCCGCTATTACTTCCTTTTCTCTCTTTTCAGGTTTTCAAGGTGATTTGGAGAAAACATGCAATATTGGGACCAAATAGCCTTTCACTGATACCTAATGTAGACAACGGTAGCGATAGCAGGTCTCGATGATTCCAGAGCATACCAGAACGACCAAGATAGCATCAATACCATAAGCGTAAAGATCACCTAATTCAGGCAAATTCTATTTAGAAAGAGCCCAATTCAAGAGAGGATATTAATTTGTATCCTAGTTCTATTAAAAAAATAAAGATAGAGATTTATTTCCTATTGGAGATAAAGACTAAAAGGAAGATAAAACCTATTCAAGAGATAATAGAAAAGGGTCCTAATTACGAAAGGAGTTTAATTCATATTCTAATTCTGTTTTGGAAGATAAAGATATAGATAAAATTCCTAATCAAGATAAAGACTAAAGACGAAGAGACCTAATCAAGAGGGAGCACAAGAATCCTAATCAAATACTAAGGGGGAAGCAATAAGAGGCAGCTAGCACCCCATATAAAGAAGGCATGCACACTAATTGGGTGTAGCTCAATTGGTACACCACTCAATGTTAGTGGTGGGAGGTCATAGGTTCAATACCTAAACTCTTCAAATTCTTCAAAAAAAATATACAGAAGGCATGCGCAAGAGAGTTATACATCCACTACCTAAGCTTAGTTCAGACATAGTTCATTATTCTTTAGATTAAGTTTATAGAATTTTCAAATACACTTTTTAATCACAATTTACTTTACAAGTCTTTTTACTCTTCGAATGCTTTACTTTAAGTCTCTTTACATTTCTGGACATTTAAATTCAGTCATATCTAGCTAAATTTTTTATGGCATGAGGACCGTAAATGAAGACAAAAATCTGCAAGGCAACCTATTTACCAATCTCAGTACTTTAAGGGTTTTATGGTAAGAGTATCACTTAGTCTTGCTGTGTGGTTTGGCAAACCATTTGGTAAGTCTCTATGATTATTGTTAATCTTTATTCTTGCATCTGTAGTTGTGCCTGAATAGGGATAAAGTAACAACAGTCTCCATCTAGATTGGAGAAAGTTACTCTTACGCCTGTGGGGAGTGCTTCATTACCTGTCGGTAGTGTAGGCTTTTCTAATTTACATTACTATTCAACTACGACCTCTCTGGCATGAAGTCGAGTGACACAGTGAGTAAGAGGGAGGTCGTGGCGCAAAGTCTGGTCTCATACATAGTAAGGAAGAGTTGCTAGTACTGTACGGTGCGTGAGTGCTATTATAACTAAATCTAGGTTTCGGTGCAATTAGTTTCTTATCCTGTGATCACCATGATATTCAGTCTTGTTCTACTTTGGTTGAGTCATTGTCTTTCATTGATTTCGTTCCTGCTTTAATTAGTTTTGATTCAAAAATTCACAAAGAGATAACTTCTAGGTTATGTTGTCTGTCATCTATTCAAAACAACAATGCTAAATACTGTTCCCTATGCATTCAAACTCTGCTCGCTACTAGCTACTAGTATGTTTTGTGGAAGGATTTATTTTTTTGAGGGTTCAACACCTATCAAATTTTGGGTTCGTTGCTTGGGAACGGTTCCTTTTGATGGTTATTTTTCATTGATGACCAAAGCCATAAATCATGGACAAGAACTTTTCTTTGATCCTGAAATAGAAAGATCCAATAGTGCCCGCGCAAGCAAGTTCACAAACAAAGAGAGTCCCAACGTCGAGCATAAGCTTCCATAGAACTCGATAATGACACTACCTTAACAGGAGGACTATTTGACATGACTGACTCTAATTCTGAACCCAACGTGACCATGGCTAACATAAAGCAGTCAATCAAAGACCTTACATAGGTCATGGTGGATCAACCACCACTAGGGAGACCATTATTGATTAGTACTTAGATCAAAATTAAAGCACAACATGGCTCCCTCACTATGGAATTCAATGGAGAAGTTTCCACTTTCAATGGGCATCACCTCAAGCCCTACTATGAAGGATTCCAAGCTCACTCTAAGGAGATCACTCACATGGAGACTCCTTATCCTAGACCATGATCTCTATGTGGTGCATCGAGCTCACCGACGTTAAATAAAGCACTCCGAGGAGGCAACCCAAGCATTTTTTACTCTCCATCTCCATTTTTGTTTTTATTTGTGTCTTTTTTTTATTTTTTTATTAGTTGAATCTAGACTAGGACTTATCCCTCTCACTGACATTTATTGCAGGTACAGGTCTCTCTACATACATTAGGAGCTAAAACATCACACGCTAAAGGGCTGGAGTGAAGGGACAACGAATGGGAAATGGTGCACGTGCCTCGATTCATGTATTAGTGGATGATGTGGTAGTTATGATGGAGATTTTATGATGGTTATGCACTTAATTAAGGCCGTGATTGCTCCTAAGCCCATTATTACAGTATTAGCAGCCTTCTCGCATGCTGATATTTCCTATTAAGTCCTACGAGTCCACATGCAAGGAGACCATGACCACTCTCGGCATTAATCAAGTGGTCATTGTTGTATTCACCATGATCTCGTGGATTCCCCTTCTCTTCATCTATTTCCACTCCCACTAGGAGCTTAGTTGGGAGTTCTACGCGACTCTTAACTTCAAGTAGGATTATACAAGCTATAAAGAGGAGGGGGGTCATCAAGTTCCATCTCCAAGGGAAACACTCCAGTTGGAGTCTCGATGACTTCAATAAGGCTCCAGGGGTGACTGACCCCTTTGATGATAAGTGTGATGCTCCTCCCTCTAAATTTAACACTGCTGAGACCTAATCCTCTCTATGCAATAATGATCCTCGAGTTACCACCTGGAAGTCTGGTGACTCCCGCGCCTTCTACATCCATGAGCCCCCCCGCCTTAACTCCATCTAGGAGCATGGCTGGTCAACCAGTTCCACTACGTCTTTATCCACCCCAAGAGATCGCCGATCTTGGGCGCCTTGATCTTAATGATTGCACAAAAAATGGAGTAATTTGATCATGTCCCCTACACTAGAAGCCCCGAGACCCCGCTCTTGGACTTGGAGACTCTAGGGAACATGTTTGTTATAGAAATGGTTGTTAGGACCAGAGTTATATGCCCTCTCTAGTCCTCTTGAGATCAAGACTACTCCTCCTCCTCCCGTTGAGCCACAGCCAGACTAGCAGGACCAACCTGCTTATGGAGACCCCACTCCTTTTGCCTCCTACATCGAGCTCCTCTAGAAGTATGACAGTCTTGAAGACATCTACAAAACCGTCCTTAAGCTCGGTGCTAAAAACAAGATTCTCATCTTTCACCATGATGCCCTCGAAATCAATGTGGACTTCCTGATCCAGCACATCGACATCGCCAGGAAAGGCCAACGAGACCCTAGAGGCTGAGTCTCTTTGCCTCTCTTCCACCTACACCAATATAGTAACATTCTTTTTACCCTCTCTTTTATTTTTATTTTTTTCTTTTTCTTTTTCTTCTTTTTATTTTTTTTTTCTTCTTTTGCATTAAGGGAAATGCAAATTTTAAGTGTGGGGGAGGGGAATTATCATTTTTGCTTCTTTTTCTTTATTTTTTGCTATCTCAAAAGGACTTGTGTTTTTATCTTTTCTTTCCCGCACTGACCTAGTTTGCACTCTAACCTGTTATTGATAAATGAGGATACATAAGATAGGAAATACCGTGTAAAGAACTGATTAAATAACTAGCAATACTATTTTGATTAGCTGAAACTTATCATCGAGGCCTGAATTAAATATTGATGTTCTAATCTAAGATTTTTGATAATCACTTTGTAAAATTCTTAGTCCCGAAGAGTGCAGAATAGTGTAACATGATTTAATTGTTTAAATGCTTTAATTTGGACTTGATTTGCCTTTAGTTAGTCCCTGTGTATCATGAGATCCTCCATCAAGACCTTATAATGCTAGTATCAATCTTAGTGATTACTTTCTGCTGTAAGTTCCACAATCAGTCAAAACGAGACTTACTTGGCTTGCGATATTTGGACAAAAAGAGCCTCTCATCGATACCTGATGCATACAGTGGGAGCGATAGCTAGTCCTGGTGATTCCAGAGCATTCCAGAATGACCAAGATAGCATCAATACCATAAGTGTAAAGATCAAGATCTAGAAAGATCACCTAATTCGGGCAAATCCTATTTGGGAAGAGTCCAATTTAAAAGAGGAGATTTATTTCTATCCTAATTCTATTGAAGAAAATAAAGATAGAAACTTATTTCCTATTTGAGATAAAGACTAAAAGGAAGATAAAACCTATTCAAGAGATAATACCAAAGAGTCCAAATTAAGAAAGGAGGTTTATTCCTATTCTAATTCTATTTTGGAAGATAAAGATAGAGATAAAATTTGTAACCAAGATAAAGACTAAAGAGGGAGCACAAGAATCCTAATCAAATGCCAAGGGGGAAGCAATAAGAGGCAGCAAGCACCCTATATAAAGAAGGCATGCGCAAGAGAGTTATGCATCCACTACCTAAGCTTAGGTCGGATTTAGTTCATTGTTCTTTAGATTAAGTTTATAAAATTTTCAAATACTCTTTTTAATCGCAATTTACCTTACAAGTCTTTTTACTCTTCGCATGCTTTACTTCAAGTCTCTTTACATTTCTGCACATTAAAATTCAGTCATATCTAGCTAAATTCTTAATGACTTGACCAAGTAAGGGTCAAGGCTGAGTTTGAATGGTGTGAGGACCGCAAACAAATACAAAAATCTGTAAGGCAACCTATTTACCAATCTCGGTACTTTAAGGGTTTTATGGTAAGAGTATCACTTAGTCTCGTTGTGTGGTTTGGCCAACCATTTGGTAAGTCTTTGTGATTATTGTTAATATTTATTCTTGCATCCATAATTATGCCTGAAGAGGGATTAAGTAACAATAGTCTCCACCGAGACTGGAGAAAGGTAATCTTATGCCTATTGGGAGTGCTTCACTACCTGTCGGTAAGGGTGTAGGCTTTTCTAATTTATATTCCTATTCATCGGCGAGCTCTCTTGAGCGAAGTCGAGAGACAAGGCGAGTAAGACAGAGGTTGTGGCGCGAAGTCCGGTCTCCATACATAGTGAGGAAGAGTTGCTAGTACTGTACGGTGCATGAGTGCAAGTATAACTAAATCTTGGTCCCGATGCTATTAATTTCTTATCTTATGATCACCATGATATTCAATCTTGCTCTTCTTTGGTTTAGTCATTGTCTTTCATTGATTTCATTCATGCTTTATTTAGTTTTGATTCACAAATTCCTAAAGAGATCACTTCTAGGTCACGCTGTCTGTCATCTATTGAAAATAACATTGTTGAATACCATTCCCTGTGGATTCGACCTCTGCTCGGTACTAACTACTAGTATGTTTTGTGCAGGATATATTTTTGGTGGATTCGACACCCATCTGCTAAACTTCTCATACACTAGTCATTTGTTTGCTAAAAAAATCACGCCAGCCTAATATATCTAAAAATACAAATAACTATGCCTTGGAATTGAACGATTAATTTTACCGACGTCTACTTAAACAATTTCACTACATAATATATATATATATATATATATATATATATATATATATATATATATATATATATAAAAGATAAACTTTAAAAATATATCATTTGGTTTGACTATTTAAAAAAAAGACCTTGTGAAATTATTTTTCAAATGGGTGTTTGTGGTTTAAAAAATTAGCATAAGATGGGGTAATCTTGACCATTTTAAAGTAAAATCTTGCAGCTTAGTTAATAAAAATATAACACACCTTAGTGATTAATTGAAGGGTCAATTGGAATCAGCCTCTCTATAATTACAGAGGTAAGGTTGCGTACACCAACCCCCATTACCTCGCTTGTTCGGGAGCCTTGTTAGGCATTGGGTGTAATGTTGTTGTTGTTGTAGTGATACATTTTATAAATTTTTGAGAAGTAGAAATATTTTCTAATTAACATATGATGATAACTTTTAAAAAATCGTACTACAACGAAAAATTTCCAGAATTTGCAAAAAAAAATTTATGTATAATTCTTAAATATTATGATTAATTTGTAGGAATTCTGAATCAGTTAAAATATCTTCTGTAAAATTGATATTTTAAAACCACATACACCCCTTTGCAAACAAAAGTTCCACAAGAATTTTTTTGTAGAACATTCAAACCACGTGACATATTTTTGAAACTTATCGATTATATATATAGGCAACAAACTGCATCGGATATGTATAAGCAAGTGCTTTTTATAGTTAGCAGTCAAACATAAAGAGCTCTTTAATATACATATTCCAAAATTGTTTGATGACTAAAACATATATAAACGATAAGAATGAGCAATAATGAGATAGTAATTGATTAAAAGGGATATATAAATAATAAAAACATTTAATTAATTAATAAAGACTAAAGTCGTAAGATTCTTTTTAGTTTTCACAATGATTCTTATCCCCTTTCCCAAATATTTGGTTTAATAAACAAAGTGAACTAATTGATTAACAAATATGTCAAACAAGGCTCTAGCAACTTTAGAAAAATTGGAAAAACGTGGTGCTTTATCGATTCACATGTAGTTCATACAGTAAAATCTTTTTTTTTTGTTACATGACGCAACATTTCTAAATAACAATAAATGCACGATTGTTACCCGATATTTCAAAAAATTTTGTGTTCCTCAATTAGTAAAGTCGCGAATCAATAAAATGATTCTTACAGACATCTCCTCTAACCAATTCGCGTATAAGGAAAGAATTTGAACCCTAGTATTAGTAAATATTGATAAAGACAAAACAAAATAATATGGAAACAACAACAAAATGAATCTGCTATATTGAGTATATATTCTAAATATGGGTATTAAACCAGCTATAAATTCATAGCATAGCATTATCAAACCACACAATACAACAATATATCAAAATTAAAACAAAAAAATGATGAAGATATCAGCAAAACTCCTATTTATTTCATGTGTTATACTATCATTGAGTGCATCTACACTTGCTCGAGGTTTTTATTCTTTATTTTATTTATTAAATTATTCGAATTATTTGTATTTAATATATGTGTATATATATTTATACGTAGGTGCAACAAGATCAGAAACTAGAATGGATTTGACATGGTGCCCAAAGGAGGATACATTCATAGGGGGAAGCTGCGGAGGGTCCCAATGTTTATTAGACTTCTTGGGGAAGTATGGAGCTAGCTCTATGCCTAAGAATTGTCTTTGCACACCTTTGGAGTCTAACAAACATTCTTGCAAATGTTTAGTTGTTTGTAATTCTCCTTCTTTCACTTGATCTTAATTTATCTTTTTATTTCTCCACAGTAATAAATTAATGAATGTACTTGGATTGCTCTTTTGTTTCCCTTTTTATGTTATTTTTCCATTTTATACACATTATTTTACAAATAGGATGATTTCACATACATCAAAATATTGAGGGCATCATTCGACAAATCAAGCATAACTTTCTATCAAAATCAAAATTACAAAATCAAACTGGAGATTAGAAAAAAAATTATCAAATGAATAAGAGAAACACATAAAGAATAATAAAACATAATAAAAATATTGCATCCCATATTTTGTTAAGATCCGTCTCATATTATCGGAAATTCACAACCACAAGAACTCCATTATATTCCATAACACCAACCTATATTTGGATCGATCTTGCTTAAAAGAGACAGATCTAAGTATCGAATATGAAAGATCATAAATAACTAATTTTTTATTTTAGAGAATTAATTTGCAATGAGTAATTATGTTACTATAGAATTTAGAGTGAGTCTGAAGTTGTTGTTTCCCTTTTTTTATAGCATATTTAGGAGAACATTTTTTGAGAAACCATGAGAACAAATTTTGTATCATGGAAAAGAATGCAGAGACTTCTAACTCGGTGAAAATGGAGGAATCAAAAGAATTGAAAGTGGTCCGTTCCGTGGTACGTGGGCATGGTTGTCCTGGATGATTATGTATGAAGTGCAGCTGCGCTGGGCCCACAACAGAAAAGGCCTATTTTTCTTTGGTCTTCTTACAAAATAAGCCCGAGTCATGAAAATAATTGGATCAAATAGAAAGCTCGTAACAGATATGTCCTAAGCCCAACACCTTTCTCACAGGCATGTTCCTCGACCAACTTTATCTTGCACAACCCTTTTTACAAAATCAAAATGAATTGTTAAACAAAATTTAAGATGAATGTCTAACTAGTAGATATCCATCAGATGACCAAAAGATAAGTACTGGCTAGTATTAGATATCCATTAAATGTGCATTAGCTCTAATATAAATATATCTAAAATTTTTTAATATTTACCACATGTCTATTAGATATCTATCAAATTTACAACAAAAATACAATAGATGTCTATAAGTTATTATATACACACATATATAATTTTTTTGTTAAATCTATTAGTATATTCGTTGATATAATATTAAAAACAACTGAGCTACAACTTGTTGGCTGTGAGATACAGACATGAAAGAGTTTGAATATATATCAGATGTCTGTTAGACATTATATAGATATCTATAACATGTCTACCAGATGTATTTATTGTCAAAAAGTTCCAACATGCAGTAGTTCAAATTTTTGCTCATCTTACATCAGACTCTCTAGTGAAAAACATTTAAAGTCAGAAAAACTAGTTAACCTAGAAATTAAACCACGCGCTACACTAAAAGAGACAAAATTATTTTCAGCAATCTAGATTCCATTATGATGAAGAAAAACAACAATTGCTTCCATTAGAGATAGTAATATGAACTACGATCTTAAAATCAAAAGAAGAATCCTAAATAAAACCAAGAGCGATGGAAAGAGGACAAAACCCTAGCCGTCATCGTCCAGCCAATCATCCATTCCAACCACCAAAACCTTCGCCGCATCTCATCGGCATCTTCTTATCACCACCAACCCCCCACCGTCATCCCTATCAACCCTTTCATTCAAACAGTCCTCTTTTTCAATTACACCTCTATAACCGCATTCCATCTGCCCAAAACTCAATCCCTAAGGCTTTTAAGATCTATTTCGAGAATTTTCCTAATCGCTATAATGCTGGAGCAATTAAAAAGGTATTACCGGATGGGTATATGTCGTGAGGAGAAGAAAGAATAAGAATTTGAATTTCGGCATCATCGATCTTGATGGATCTTTACCATTTTAAGAAGCTTTATACTGATTGAATTCGGTAATCAATAGAGTGGTGGGACTCCATGCTTATAGAGCTAAGTTTTTAAAGGAGAACGCGGCACCTCCACAGAACCAAATGAAGAAGATTGTTCCTAAATAGACCTTTGTCTTTCATAATTCACCTCGAGATAGCAGGTGCTTTGCGGCGGTGGTGGCGAATAAAAAGAATTCGAATGAGGTGTGGAGTAGTGAGAAACCGGTTGAGGTACCCGATCCGATGAGGCTGGATAATCTGATTTCTAGTGGTGAATATGTGATTAAAATGGTAAATTGGAAAGAGAAGTTAGGTCTTGTTCATCTTAAAAATATTTCAAATATTTGAAATTTTGGTGATTTATTATGATTACGGTTTCCAGGTGGACTTTCCTGCCCATGTAGGGGGTGTGGATATGATTGTTTCTTTTGTTTCTATTGATTCTTTGCATGAATTTTTAAATGGTGATTGGAAAATGATGCAACATATCTTGGACTCGGTTCAAGCTTTGTCGAATGACTTCATCCCCAAGGAATGCATTATGTACCTTGATTTGATGGGTTTACCCCCCTCTATATTATATGAATCACTGATTAGGGAACTTGCTTCCAAGTTCGATCATGTTGTAGCCATAGCTAGTAATTTTTAGAAATCAAACTGTCTTGATATGACTTCATGCTTAGTGTCGGTTCTATTGGGAATAGTGAGTAGGAGCTTGAAGTTATGTATGGGTGCAAGGGAACATACACTAATTTACGTTAGGGAGTTGGTTGTCAACACTGTCAGGACTATTACTTGGATGTTATCAGTGATTCAAGTGAAGATGCCACCGATGTGAGCTTGTCAAAATCTCTTGAAAGCCCCACGTCAGGGGAGAATAAATGTAGACCAGTTAGCCATAGGATTACGGTGGTGCATGATCAGCAGGATCATTCGAGTTCGGTACATATGAAGGGGAATATATATAACGCCCTCCCTATAGGGAGCGCCACGGTAACAATAAACACCCAATAAACAACTCTACTCCACTATATAGAGTTCAATACTTATAGATTTAATACGTACAAATACCAATATAAAGTTTTAAACTCCAAATTATTCTCCAAATGCTAATTATTCTCCAAATATTTCTCAATGTCACTTTACATTTCTCACTCTCTAGTACATGCCATTATTCTAAAAACCATAATATTACATTAAAATATAAATCCAACTCGAATCTTTCTTTAATTGCTCTTTAAGCTGATCCACCTGTACCACTTTGGTCCAAGCTATCTACAAGTTCTCCACCTACGCGTAGAAAATCAACTACACGCTAAGCAATTTGCTTGGTGGTGTCCATAAAAAAAATAACAACTTTGAATATTTTTAAAATAGAAACAAAGTATATTTATAAGTCAAAAACAAATTAACCAACTTTATGGAACCAAATCACAAAACTTATATAGTAATCCTTTCAAAGTACAATCAAATTTGTACCCAATTTTTTTCAAACACTTTAACCACATATTGCCCAAAGTAAACAAGTCCTGAATACCGGTAAAATGGATACGGGAGCGGACAAGCCCGAAGCCAAAGCTTCAAAATCAATATATCGGTCAAGCCCGAAGCCGAAGCTTCAAAAATCAATATATCGGTCTAGCCCGAAGCCGAAGCTTCAAAAATCAATATATCGGTCAAGCCCAAAGCTGAAGCTTCAATATCAATATATATATATATATATATCATTATATCGGCCAAAGCCCAAAGCCAAAGCTTCAATTGTTTGTACAGTACTGTACCCCCCTTTATTGGCGCCAATCTACCCTGACCCGTATTCTACTCGTTTAATAAAGGCAATAAATCAAAATAACATCTTAAAAATTCCAGTATAAACCATCAATCATAATTCAACATAACTTCAGTAATTATGAAATCCAAATCCCAAATTTTTAAGCATCAAACTTCAATTAAAACTCAATAAAATCAATATCATACTTTCCAGAATTTTTCCAGGTTTCATAACCTGACTTTCTCTGAAATTTTCACTATCAAAACATCATCCAATTGAAGAACTTTCTTCTAAATATAATTAGCCACATGTCTCAGCGTTCGAAAACCACCAGAATCACAGAAATCCAAATTTTATAACCAAAGTTATGATCAAAATACTAAACAGTGTACCAAGCTGAGATTTTCCGAAAACAGATTTCATGACTCAACTTCAAACGAAAATTTCACATTGAAAACAGATGAAATTCAACAAGGTTCCTTCTGAACATATATTCCTTACTTTCTGTAGATATCTATAGAATCAAGAATCGTTCAAATCGGATTAATATAGTGAGAGAAAACATTAAAATAAAACAGGTATATAATCTGGAAAATTTCCCGAAAAACCGAGAAATCGAAAATTCGAAATTCGGGACACAAACCTTTTTCTATGCTCTTTCTAGCTCTCTTCTACCCCTTTTGCCTTTGATTTACTTGCAATAGCATCCTCTACAACAGCCATATATAATTCTATCAAGATATTGCAGAAATAAACTTCCTAATACCATAAATATGCTTAATCTACCATAAATTCTACTAATTAAGCTTTAATTTCACCAAAAATCACTCACCTCAAACTCGGGTTACTATTCATCCGAATCTTAATTTCTGAAATCCTCCTCTTCTAGTCTTGATTGATTGAAATTGATGATGATAGAGGGCTTAAGGATCGATTTCTAACAAGAATTCGAAGTTGAATCGAAGAAATCAGAAGTTTTTGGATTAGGGAAAAATTTTGGTAAGGGAGAAGGGAAGAATGGAGAAGGAGAAGATGAAAGTAAATGGGATGAAGGGGGTGAAGGTACGTATAGGATTTAGGATTTTTTTTTTGTTTTTTAATTTCTAATAATGCCCCTGATCAAATAAATAAATGTCCAATTCATCCTTCTTACTATAATTAGCTCTTATTTCCTCATGCCTTATATCCAATAACAACAATAACAATAAAAATAATTTCTATGATATTTTTAATGCCATAGTAATTTATTATAAGCAAAATTTTGGAAATTTTGGTTCTTTACAATTCTCCCCCTCTTATGAATTTTCGTCCCGAAAATTTCCTGAAAACAATTGCGGATATTGAGTTTTCATTGTATCATCCGGTTCCCAAGTTGCTTCTTCAACCTCATGATTCCTCCAAAGTACTTTTACCAAAGGTATACACATGTTTCTCTATTGTTTAACCTCTCTCGCTAAGATTTGTACCGGTTCCTCTTCATACGTCAGGTCGGGTTCGATTTCTTCAACATCAGGAGATAAGATATGTGATGGATCTGATTTGTATCTCCTTAACATTGACACATGGAATACATTATGAATTTTGTTGAGTGTTGGGGGTAGTGCCAACCGATAAGCTACCGGTCCAACCTTCTCTATAACCTCATATGGGCCAATGAATCTCGGACTGAGCTTGCCTTTCTTGCCAAATCGCAGGACTTTCTTCCAAGGAGATACTTTGAGAAACACTTTATCTCCCACTTCATAAGTAATGTCTTTTCTTTTTAGATCAGCATAAGATCTTTGTCTATCCGATGCAGCCTTCAATCTTTCTTGAATAAGTTTTACCTTCTCTTTTGTCTCCTGAATCAAATCCACTCCCACAATCTTGTTTTCACTAAGTTCGGTCCAATGTAATGGAGTTCAACATTTTCTTCCATATAATGCTTCATATGGCGCCATTTGTATGCTTGACTGCTAGCTGTTATTATAGGCAAACTCCATGAGGGACAAATACTTATCCCAACTTCCCCCAAATTCAATGATACAACTTCTCATCATGTCTTCTAACACCTGAATTACTCTTTCAAATTGACCATCTGTTTAAGGATGAAATGAAGTACTGAAATGAAGTTTGCTACCTAAGGCCTCTTGTAACTTCTTCCAAAATCTCGAAGTAAATCTTGGATCTCGGTCAGAAATGATTGAAATAGGCACTCCGTGTAGCCTTACTATCTCATCTATATATAACTGAGCCAACCTATCAAGTGGATAATCCATCCTGACTAGAAGAAAGTGGGCAGACTTTGTCAATCTATCTACAACAACCCACACTGCATCATGTTTCTTCTGTGTACGTGGTAAAGATGTCACAAAGTCCATTGTGATTCTTTCCCATTTCCATTCTGGAATTATTATGGGTTGCAACAATCCAGAAGGAACTTGATGTTCTGCTTTCACCTATTGACAAGTTAGACATTGAGCAACATAGTTAGTAATGTCTTTCTTCATTCCATTCCACCAATAATGGCTCTTCAAATTTTAGTACATCTTGTTTGCTCCAGGATGCATCGCATAAGGACTACTATGCCCCTCTTGTAAGATATTCTTCTTTAATTCTTCATTGTTTGGCACATATAGTCTATCTTTAAAATATAGACACCCATCTTCTTAAACCATATAGTCGTCTACGATACCCACTTGTGTCCGTGCTCAAATAATCTTTAAGTCATCATCTTCATTTTGTGCTTGCTTAACCTGTTGTATTAGTACAGGTTGAATCTTCAATTCTGCAATTAAGGCTCCACTACTGGTAAGAGCTAACCCTGTATTCATAGCCCTTAGTGCCATCATTGTCTTTCCACTGAGAGCATCTGCCACTACATTAGCCTTTCCTGGATGGTAATCAATAAGACAATCGTAATCTTTAATGAATTCCATCCACTTTCTTTGCCTTAAATTCAACTCTTTCTGTGTTGGCAAATATTTCAAACTTTTGTGATCTGTATAAATATAACATTTTTCTCCATAAAGATAATGTTGCCAAATTTTCAAGGCAAAGACTATTGCAGCCAATTCCAAATCATGAGTAGGATAATTCCTTTCATGATTCTTCAATTGCCTGGAAGTATAGGCAATCACTTTTCATTCTTGCATTAAAACACACCCAAGACTACTATGTGAAGCATCACTATAGATTACAAAATCTTTTCTAGGTTCTGGTTGGGTAAGGATGGGTGCTTTTGTTAACATCGCTTTCAATTTCTCAAAACTTTCTTGACACTTTTGATTCCACTCAAATTTTGCATTCTTTTGAAGTAGTTTCATCAGCGGGGCAGCAATGATAGAAAATCCCTTCACAAAGCTGCTGTAATACCCTGCTAAGCCAAGGAAACTTCTGACTTCCGTAGGGTCATTTGGTGGTTTCCATTCAACAACTGCTTCTATCTTCTTAGGATCCACTTTAATTCCTTCGGCAGAAATAACATGGCCTAAGAAAGAAACTTCTTCAAGCCAAAACTCACATTTGCTAAGTTTGGAATACAATTTATTTTCCCTCAAAGTTTGGAAGACTATTCGCAAATGTTGATCATGCTCTTCCCGTGACATAGAATACACCAAAATATCATCAATGAAAACCACTACAAACCTGTCTAAATATAAGTAAAAGATACGGTTCATAAGGTCCATAAATGCTGTTGGTGCATTAGTTAGACCAAATGGCATAACCAAAAATTCATAGTGCCCATATCTGGTTCGGAAAGCCGTCTTTGCAATATCATCATCTTTCACTCTCATCTGATAGTAGCCCGATCTCAAATCAATCTTGGAGAAGTGTTTGGCACCCTTGAGTTGATCAAATAAGTCTTCAATCCTTGGCAATGGATACTTGTTCTTGACTGTCAATTTATTCAACTCTCGGTAATCAATACATAATCGGAGCGACCCATCTTTCTTCTTAACAAACTACACTGGTGCACCCCATGGGGATATACCCGGGGGTATGAATCCTTTGTCTAACAATTCTTGCAACTGAATCTTCAACTCTTTCAGTTCAGCAGGCGCCATTCTGTGTGGTGCTTTGGATACAGGTGCAGTACCCGATAATACATCAATTGCAAATTCTACCTCTCTTTTTGGTGGCAACCCTAGTAGTTCTTCGGGAAATACATCAGAAAAATCACATACCGTAGGAATATTCTGCAATTCTAACTCACCTTCCTTCAATTCTAGAGCGAAGATTAGGTAGGCTTGACATCCCTTCCTAACTAATCTTTTAGTCTTCATAAAAGAAATTATGTTACAGAGCAAATCTGATCTTTCCCCCACGATAACTATTTCTTCTCCATCAGAAACTTGAAGTGACATTCTTTTATTTTTGCAATCCCCCACAACCCGATGTTCCGATAACCAATCCATTCCCAAGATAACATCATAATCTCGGAAAGGTAACTCAATAAAATTTGCAAGGAAAAGTTGATGTTGAATCATAATAGGGCAATTCATGTACACTTTGTTTACTATCACACTGTGTCCTAAAGGATTAGTCACTTCAATATTTTCTCCTAATTCTTCTACACGCAATCCTTTCTCTTGTGCTAATGCAGTACATATATATGAATGAGATGAACCAGGATCTATCAAAGCATAAACATCATGATTAAAGAATGAAAATTTAACGATAACAACTTCGTTAGATTCTCTAGTCTCAGGCCCTTGGATTGCATAACTTCGCGCCATTCCTCCCGGTCTACCACTCTGCGGTGCTTGTTGAGCCACATCATGTCCACTTGAACCACTAGCATTTCCTCTTCCCCTTCCTCTTCCACCTTGCATTGTAGGAGTAGGAACTACTGCAGGTGTAGATGTACTTATCTATTTTTGAGGACAATTTGTAATCAAATGTTCCCTCGAGCCACATTTAAAGCAGACTCTACCTTTTCCCTAACATTCCCCTATATGCATCCTTCCACAATTAGAACATTGTGGAATATTTCCTCTGCCTCTACCTGAAGGTACACTAGCCGCTGATCCCGTACTTATGGTTTGTCTCGGTGAAAACCCTCTAAAATGAGATTGTGTTTGTTCTGATGTTCCCTTCTATCTCTTACTTGGAGATTCTGAACTAGCTGGACCCTGTGATCCCTTTTGAAATCCAGACCTTTTAGCCATTCTTTGTTGTCTATCTGAATTAATCTTCCCAATGCCCGTAGCAGCATCAATCAAGTCATTGAACACCCTAATCCTTTGTGCAAGTAAATGTACTTTAATTTCATCATTCAGCCCATCCTGGAATCTCTTACATCGCCTTACTTCATTGTCAACGATACCACGAGCATACCTCTCGAGTTTGAGGAATTGAACTTCATATTCTGATACAGTCATTCGTCCCTGTCTCAAAGACAAAAACAATTTCCTCTACTCATCTTTGAATCTTTCACTAACGTACTTCTTATCAAATTGTTCCAAGAAAAGACCCCAGGTGATTTCTCCGGGTCGCCTTTCTCTCACAATATTATCCCACCACCTCCTAGCTTGTTCTTTGAGTAGACCTTGCACACAGTCTAATCTCTCTTCATCTGTAAAATGAAGCCTAGTCATACACCATTTAGTATGATCAAGCCAATCTTCTGCAATTACAGGATTCACTGTATCCCTTTTGAAATCATCAGCTGGAAGCTTCTTGATTCTTTTAAGAGGAGTTCTCTCCTCTCTTCTTTCAATGTGATGTACTATAGGAACTTGAGGGATTTGTATGTTTTATAGTACTTGTGTGATTACTTCAGTAGTCATATGCTGAAGTAAAGCAGCTTGTGCTAGAGTAGGTTGTTCAGGAAAGCCATGAACTGGTGGAGGTTCATGTCTTTGTTCATCCCCTTTTCTAATACGGACCGTACTCTCAGCATCCTCTTCCTGAGTCATGTTGTGACTACTACTAGCCATTCTTATTCCTAAAAATTAGACTAAAGTGGATCAATCAACTAACATAACATATTTTTATCCTTAATGGCATGTACATCTTAGTCCTAGAATCGCCTAAACCTCAGCTCTGATACCAACAAATGTAACCCCCCTATAGGGAGCGCCACGGTAACAATAAACACCCAATAAACAACTCTACTCCACTATATAGAGTTCAATACTTATAGATTTAATACGTATAAATACCAATATAAAGTTTTAAACTCCAAATTATTCTCCAAATGCTTATTATTCTCCAAATATTTCTCAATGTCACTTTACATTTCTCACTCTCTAGTACATGTCGTTATTCTACGAACCATAATATTACATTAAAATATAAATCCACCTCGAATCTTTCTTTAATTGCTCTTTAAGCTGATCCACCTGTACCACTTTGGTCCAAGCTATCTACAAGTTCTCCACCTACGCGTAGAAAATCAACTACACGCTAAGCAATTTGCTTAGTGGTGTCCATAAAAAAAATAACAACTTTGAATATTTTTAAAATAGAAACAAAGTACATTTATAAGTCAAAAACAAATTAACCAACTTTATGGAACCAAATCACAAAACTTATATAGTAATCCTTTCAAAGTACAATCAAATTTGTACCCAATTTTTTTCAAACACTTTAACCACATATTGCCCAAAGTAAACAAGTCCTGAATAACGGTAAAATGGATACGGGAGCGGACAAGCCCGAAGCCAAAGCTTCAAAATCAATATATCGGTCAAGCCCGAAGCCGAAGCTTCAAAAATCAATATATCGGTCAAGCCCGAAGCCAAAGCTTCAAAAATCAATATATCGGTCAAGCCCGAAGCCAAAGCTTCAATATCAATATATATATATATATATATATATATATATATATATATATATATATATATATATATATATCATAATATCGGCCAAAGCCCGAAGCCAAAGCTTCAATTGTTTGTACAGTACTGTACCCCCTTTATTGGAGCCAATTACCCTGACCCGTATTCTACTCGTTTAATAAGGGCAATAAATCAAAATAACATCTTAAAAATTTCAGTATAAACCATCAATCATAATTCAACATAACTTCAGTAATTATGAAATCCAAATCCCAAATTTTTAAGCATCAAATTTCAATCAAAACTCAATAAAATCAATATCATACTTTCCAGAATTTTTCCAGGTTTCATAACCTGACTTTCCCTGCATTTGTCACTATCAAAACATCATCCAATCGAAGAACTTTCTTCTAAACATAATGAGCCACATGTCTCAGATTTCCAAAACCACCAGAATCACAGAAATCCAAATTTTATAACCAAAGTTATGATCAAAATACTAAACAGTGTACCAAGCTGAGATTTTCCGAAAACAGATTTCATGACTCAACTTCAAATGAAAATTTCACATTAAAAACAGATGAAATTCAACAAGGTTCCTTCTGAACATATATTCCTTACTTTCTGTACATATCTATAGAATCAAGAATCATTCAAATCGGATTTATATCACGAGAGAAAACATTAAAACAAAACAGGTATATAATCTGGAAATTTTCCCGAAAAACCGAGAAATCGAAAAATCGAAATTCGGGACACAAACGTTTTTCTATGCTCTTTCTAGCTCTCTTCTACCCCTTTTGCCTTTGATTTACTTGCAATAGCTTCCTCTACAACAGCCATATATAATTCTATCAAGATATTGCATAAATAAACTTCCTAATACCATAAATATGCTTAATCTACCATAAATTCTACTAATTAAGCTTTAATTTCACCAAAAATCACTCACCTCAAACTCGGGTTACTATTCATCCGAATCTTAATTTCTGAAATCCTCCTCTTCTAGTCTTGATTGATTGAAATTGATGATGATAGAGGGCTTAAGGATCGATTTCTAACAAGAATTCGAAGTTGAATCGAAGAAATCAGAAGTTTTTGGATTAGGGAAAAATTTTGGTAAGGGATAAGGGAAGAATGGAGAAGGAGAAGATGAAAGTAATTGGGATGAAGGGGGTGAATGTACGTATAGGATTTAGGATTTTTTTCGTTTTTTTTTTCAATTTCCAATAATGCCCCTGATCAAATAAATAAATGTCCAATTCATCCTTCTTACTATAATTAGCTCTTATTTCCTCATGCCTTATATCCGATAACAACAATAACAATAAAAATAATTTCTATGATATTTTTAATACCATAGTAATTTATTATAAGCAAAATTTTGGAAATTTCGGTTCGTTACAATATAGCTTCTACCTCGATTGGAGTGACTACATAGTCAGGACTGGATATTTTGAACATGAATAGATTGATCATGCGAACACAGAAGAGCATTTCCAGAGAGCGCAAGGAAATGATGGTATTTCGGGTTGGAGAGAAGCTAGAATTGTTTAGTGACTAGCATATGGGGAAGATTGTGGAGGTTTCTGGAGGGACAACTTCATTGACTAAGTTCTCTTTTATCAAGGTTGTGTGATTTAATTCTTGTGTCATTAAATAATTTGAATTGGAATTATCGTGGGGGCCTGACGAATAGGGAAAAGCAACTTTTTTTTGTTGGTGTATACGTAGGTGGTTTTTGCATGTGGTTGCTTTAGTTGAAACAATGGTGACTACAATGTTAGATTTAGCTATGAGGAAGTTTTGGGAGTACAATGATTACCAGTTTCATTGTATTCCCCCTCAGGGTATGTCTGGGGGTTTAGTTGTTTCTTAGAATTCTAGATTGATACAAGGGAATATTACTTTGGTTGCTGATAGGTGGTGCATCCTCCATATCATTTTGAGTCAAGTGGAGGTCTGTTTAATTTATCTCTACGGTCTGACTAATTATATTAAGAGGAATCAACTATGGGCTGATTTATTACCTTATATTCGGGGTGTTGATAACTTGATGGTGTGTGGGGATTTTAAAAAAATTTCATATAGTACAGAGAGGGTAGGGGGAGAGGGATACGTATCGAGTTCGATGGTCAAATTTTAGGAATTTGTTGATGAATGTGTACTTTATGATGTATCGCTTCATAGAAGAGATTACACATGGTTTACTAGTTAGTCTTTTTCTAGGATGGACCGAGTGTTGGTTTTATGTGATCTTGTAGATAGATGGTTGGGGCTGAATTTAATGACATTAGACTCTACATAGTCAGACCACCTTTTGATTATTTTTTAGACCCATGTATCGAGGAGAGAAAGTAGGATGATATTTCATTCGTTGAATTACTGGTGGGATAACGATAATTTTTTACCATTTATCTCGGTAAAGTGGCATGGAATCTGTTCGGGGATGCCGACTAAAGATATTGATTTCAAGTTGAGATGCTTGGGGAAGTTTATTAGACCTTCATACTCATCGAATTTTGGGGGTTTAGAGAGTAGAATTAAAGGGCTAGAGGAACGAGTTTTAGCACTGACTAATAGTAGAGTGGTGTGACCTATCGATGTTACAGACTGTGAGAACTTCTCTTTTTGAGTGAGAAGGAGTTTTGAGAATATTAAGCACCAATAATTGAGGGTCAATTGGACTATCTTAGCAGATTATAATACAACATTTTTCCATTGTGTTGCCACGGCTCAGTTTAGGGGAAATCGGATCTTGCACTTAGAAGTTGATGAGGTTATCACATGCGCCCCTATCTTCATCAAATCAACAATTTAGGCCTATTATTTCACTCTATTTTCGGGAACTATCAAGGAACCATTTGAATTGAGGGGGTTGAACTTTAGGGCTGTCAACACAAGTGATAATCAAAGGCTTGTGGAACCATTTTTTAAAGGGGAAATATGGGCTGTGATTTGTTCTCATAATGAAGGGAAGGCACCGGGACCCGATGGGTTCAATTTTTTCTTTTATAAAAGATTTTGGGGTGAATTGAAGGTTGAAATTTTGAAACTTTTCAACAAGTTTCATGGAACATCATTTTACCGGATTCTATTAAGTCCTCATATACCATTCTAATTCCTAAAATACTGGGTACGTCATTATTGACTAATTTCATACCAATTGCCCTTATCCATGGTTGCTATAAGATTATGTCTAAAGTGTTAGCGAATTGCCTACAACCAATATTACCTAGCTTGATCTCGCAGAATCAATTTGCTTTTATTAAGGGTCGTAGTATACATGATTGCTCGTTCATTACTTTGGAAGTTGTACCGGAAGGCTTGTTTAGCTATCAAGCTAGATTTCCACAAAACTTATGATTGTGTTCCATGGTCTTACATTGAGGCAGTTCTTCGAAGAATGTGATTTGATGAGAAATGGATTAGTTGGTTAGCAATTTATAGAGAAAACTCTGTCACGTCAATCCTTATTAATGGGAATCCTGGTGATCCGATTAGATTGGAAAGAGGGGTTAAACGGTGTGACCTAATCTCCTCTTTTATCTTCGTTCTAGCAAGTGAGGGTCTAAAATAATTGTTTGACAGCAACATTCATAAGGGGTTTCTGCCTGGGTTTCATATTGATGGCTCAGATGTGGATATTTCTATACTTCAGTTTGCGGATGATACAATGTGTTTCTTATAGGTAGATGAGTCTCTTTTACCTATCTTTAGCCATATTTTACGTTGTTCTGAATTGATTTTTGGTTTGAGAATGAATTTTAATAAAATTTCTATTACGGGTGTTCATATACAGGAATCAGTTTTACATCATATGCAGGGATTTTGGGATGTAAGGTAGAGAAGTTCCCGATTACTTATCTTGGAACTCCACTCAGCTCTAAGCGAATCCCAGTGTCTTATTGGAATGTGTTGATCGGCAAGTTCCAAAGACACCTACCAAGTTGGAGAGGACAATGTTTATCTTATTCTGGCTGAGTGGTGCTTGTGAAATCAATATTGTCATCTCTCCCGATCTATTTACTCTCATTGAATAAATTACCTGTAGCAGTTAATGATATACTTGTGCAACTAATGAGGAATTTTCTATGGAAGGGAGACCCAAATTCTAGGAGTATTAGCAAGATTAGTGGGGATACGATATCTCTACCTAAAAATTTAGGTGGCCATTTCATAAGAGACTTTAAGTTGGTTAGTTGTATTTTGTTGTTAAAATGGATTTGGAGACTTAGAAATGGGGAGCAGAGGTCCTTATGGTATGAGATTTATGTTAGAAGGTACGGGTTCTCATTGTGGTGGTCACTTGAGCATTATGGAGGAAGGGACCTATAATGCACATGGAGAGGGGTTATTTCATGTTGTACGAGGAATGTCACTTTTTCAGAATTTTTTAAACCATACATGCCAGTGGAGGTAGGAAACGACATGGAATGTTCTTTTTGGCATGATAATTGGACGACAAATGTAGCATTGGAGACTTCATTCCCTGACCTTTATAGGCTTTGCAACACGAAACTTTGCTCCGTGAAAGAGGGATGTTATTATTTATTTGGGGATGCAGCCTTTGCGAAGCCCTTTTAGAAGAGAAATTTAAGGATTTCGAGCTGGGAAAGGGGGGTTCGGCTTCAAAATTCGATTACTCAGTGTTGTTCATATCTTTTTATTAGAGGATGGGGATGGTTTATATAGGAGATAGCAGTATCTAATAATATTTTTCGGGGTCATGGATAAGTTCTTAATGGATTTGGGAGATTAGAAGGTGTTCTCGACTTTGACATTTTGTTTAGGTTTTCATAATACACCATAATGGCCTAAACCGAGAATAGATTATATGTTGGCACGGGATGCGTGTCTACTTCCTAAAGTATAATTTTTTGGCTGGCTTAGTTACATAGGAGACTATGGACAAGAGTTTTCCTCTTTAATCATGTTAGGCAAGTTGTTCTTGAAGGCAAATGTGTGTTTTGTGACGAGGAAGAAACAACAAAACATGCCGTGTTTCATTTCATGGGCAGTTACAAAGTGTGGGCTAAAGCTTTTAAATTATTTGGAATATTGGTGACTATGCCGTTATTGGGGGCTGATTTTTTGGACATATGGCGTGACTACTTCTTAGTGGGTATATGTCGTGACTTTGGAACATCTCTTTTTGGTTTATGCTAGCATGGTCCCTATCGAAAAGGAGGAATAAATTTATGTTCGAAGGGTTGTTGAGGTCGAGAGATCTTCTCGGTTCTAGCATTTATTTGTGTTGGTTTGTTTTTGAGTATAGGAGGCGGCATATTAATTTTGTAGCATCAGATGTCTTTAATTTTCCGAATTAATTACTCTCTTGTAATGACTCCTCCTTGATCTCACCCTGATATTTTTATTTTTAATTAATATATATAAAGTGGGGGGTTTAAAGGAGTGGGGAAGGGCGGCGTCCCCGGTGGTGGTCCATCCTATCTACTCCCTTCGGGTGAGCTAATGTACCTCACTCTTTTATTCGTGTCCATTACTTTCTTCAAAAAAAGAAGAACCCTAAAACAAAATAAAATAACTCACCAAATAGCTTTAATTCTGGAATTCAGCAAACAAAAAATGAATACAAAGCTGCACAAATTAGATTAACAACCAAAAAATGACAAAAATAAAAAAAATAAGAAGAAGATAAGAATCGAGAGAAGAACGTGAGACAAGATCGCTACAAAGAAAATCGCAGCAATAAAAGAGGAGAGAAACCTGTTAATGCTAAAAACAAAACAGTTGAGTATATATACATGTAAATAGGGCTGTAAACGAATTGAGTCGAGTCGAGCTTTGTCAAGTTCAAGCTTTGCTCATTAAATTTTTAACGAACTCAAGCCTGGTCAAACTGAACTTGAGCTGAGTGAAATCGAGCTCGAGTCGAGCTACAAGCTTAGTTCAAATCGAGCTTCACCGAGCATTAGTTGAGTATTGAAATGTTCATTAAATTTTTAAAGAGCTTGAGTCAAGTTTAAATTTTGGTTTGAGCTTAAATTAGTGTTAGACCGCGTGAACTAAAGTTTTATGTATTTAATTCAAGTTGTTTATTATTATTATTGTTATGTGTTTTGATTTATTTATTTATTAATTCACATGCTAGTAAGGATCAAGTTCATATTGAGGTTCCATTGTTTGATAATCTACACATAAATGTTGTTAAGATCTAAAAATAGTAACACGTACATTATATGATAATTATAAAAATAAAAATGGAATCCAAGTACTATTAAAAATATCTCAATAATTAGATTTTATTTAAAGGCGGAAACCGGAGAACCATGCTCAAATATATTAAAAAAGAAAAGAAAAGAAACAATGAAAAAAGAAAAAAAACATCTCAAGGATGTTGACATAACCAATTAATGACAACAAAGTGTGATATTAATGATTAAAAGATCAATAGCACTTACGTTTGTTGTAAGACAAACAGCCTTGCCATTATAGCTGAATTATAATCGATATGATAAGGAACGACGGGAAGAAATTTCCCGTGATGCAATATAGTCAATCTCAGTGAGAAGGCTGAGATGATTAGGCCTAATGGCAGTGATGATGACAATATAATCTTATAACTCAATTCAGTTTTGAGGTCATGGCATGATAGGCACAACCTTAAAAAATTGAACTATCGACTCAAGTCAAAATTGAGATCCAAGCCGAAAAACAAATTCACTTTCTGAGGAGAATCGTAGCTTACTAAGGAAGAAACATCATTATCATTTGCCCTCTAGACAAGGATTACCACTTCAAGTGCACCACCTTACGGGTTGCCTGTCCGAGGAAAGCTAAGCCGTAGCCCAGCATGAAACTCCCACCATCCATCACTTATACAAAGGAACACAATGAACCACATGTTTAAACAGGTTTAAAAAAACAATCTGACTAGGGCTGACATATGCCTGGTGAGGATGTCTGACACCGTCAGAGGATGAAAATCGGCAGGCCAAAAAACCTGTGAAGAAGAATAGAAGGGGAGGAGCTGCATTTCAACCAAGGGTTCAGAATGCTGAGCTCATTAACCCAATAGTTGGTCGTCCAAATGAAGAAGGAGGGGAAGACCCTCCAACAAGAACCGCCATCGATAAGCCGATAAATCAAAGCTTTTGGGCACATAGGGTTCAAGTGAGATCCCTAACCGCCGAAGGCTTGAATAAATGCCGCGCTTGTTGTTCCAACAGTTGGTCATCCAAATAAAGAAGGAGGGGAAGACCGGTTAGATATGATGTATGCCCTTAAGGCAATTGGGGTGATATATCTTAATTATGTATTGGTATGAATAATTTGTTTAATTAATAAAGGCATTTAATCTTCTGTTTATATCAATGTGTTCATATATATTGTGACTGGTTAAAATATATTCATTGATATCTTTGTACAAAGGTCCTTGATATAAATCATAGCATGAAGAGAGAGATATTATAGTGGGACTATGTTTAGTGAGACCTACTTCGTGTGCAATTTTGATTATGTCTAAACTATCCCAAGTCATAGTTTCATTAAGAAATGATATTGATGGAACAATAAGACTAGCATATGGCCGACTCTCTTGAAAAGGGTCCAAGCAGTTAACCTCCTAAGACTGAAGGTGGTGCCTTATGTTTGACACATGGATATATATCTGGAAGATATATAGGAGACCGCAGTAAGATAAACACTTGGTATATATATCACTATATTAGTGTTTTTCTACATGCAATACCTTTGCGAATATGCTCATACTTGATACATTAGTTACCTTGTGTAGTACTATCACTATACTTTGGGTCATACCTATTCACTCATTAATTTAGGGTGCCATGGATGATTACGGATATAGTGATGACAACACGTTGGTAAGCTATGTAGTCAGAAAGAATCCATCGCTCCGGATATATAAAGGAGTTATACCTGGCCTTTTATTGACATGATGATTATTATAAACCTCTGATCAGAGTATATGATTGATAGAAATAGTTTCTCGTCAACACATTATGGTAAAAAGAAATATACTTCGATAACAAGCAAATAACTGGGATAGCTTGGATCAACCTGGCTGTTGTTGGGTTAATACTTTGATCAAACCTAAAAAAAGGATGGTACTAATTTTAAAGAATGGAAGGAGTACATTGCATTAGGCCACTATTGCATTAACCAGGATTAAGTGATAAGCACAAATGACGTTCCGAGTGGGGGATGGTGGATCCTTGCTAGAGGGGTACTACAGCCGTTTAAGGTAATCGAGTACTTTTCATGGTCTAAAACCTCGAGCCAATAGTTCCTATAGAAAAAGGATTGGTCAAACCTTAACAACTCAATACTACGGGATCCTATAATGTCACGTACATTGGAATTTAATCTGACTGAGTAAAGAATTAATAGATTTTTTCTATTACAAAAATATAATATAATAATAATTGGATTATTATTTGGTTACACCAAGAATTTATTTTGACCGGTAGCTAATTTTACTAGGGTCATAAATAAATTAAAGTGTTGATTAAAATGATTAAATTAGTCTTTTGTTAATCCATGAATTTATTTTGACCGGCAACTAATTTTATTAAGATCATAAATAGAATAAAATAATTAAATTATTTTTTTTGGCTTAGCTAGTAATTTATTTTGGCCCCTAACTATTTTAATTAGGGTCATAAATAAATTAAATGAAATGAGGATTAAAGGAAATTTTGTCATAGACCTATGAATTTATTCATAGGGTCCATATATGCAAAAGGGTCAGCCCATGGGTGCTTGTCGCAAGCTGGGCTTGCGGCACAAGCCCAAGCTTGCGGCCAGTTGCCTTGAGACAAGCATGGGCGGCAAGCCAAGCTTGTGCTTGCCACCCAAATGGAGGCTGGGATGGGTATTTTACCTATCCCACATTTATGAGGGGAGCTCTCCCCTCTCCCTATATAAAGTCCCATTCTTCTCATTTCTCAAATGCACCACAAGCTCAATCGAGTCTTAATTTGAGATTCCAACGCGATTTCTTCTAAGTCAACTCAAAAGTAAATACTTTTATTTTCGGGTGGGTTTTGGAGTGGTGAAGCAGCTACTTAAAACTCTGCGATTCTTCCTCGAGGGAGGTTTCGGTTGGTGGGGTTCATGTGGATACTCATAGAGGTTATGCTATACTTGGAGGCTTGTGTAAGAAGGTTATGCTAAAGCACGCTTCAACTGGTAAGTCTTCTAATTCTCTATTTAATTATTAAGTCCTTTTCTTTAAGCTTTTTAAGACTTAATAATTATTATGCTTAGGTGGTTTTGCATGCTTAGTTTATTTTATACTTAGACTATAACTCAGAGTTATAATATGTTTAACATAAAATATATTTTTGCTAGGATATACTTTAGAATTATGGTATGCCTAGTATAAGCATGCTAATTTAAGTAGAGAAATAATTTAGTTAAGGCTTTAATTAATTTATGTGCAACTAATAGGAGTTCCTAGGGACAAGGGACAAAATTTTGAATTTCTGCCATGCCTGTTATGCATGTTTGAAGTGACTGTCAGTTCCCGACAGTGGTATCATGAGCTTTCCTATTTAGTGTATAATTAAGTAAATTGCAAACTGAATTTTATTTACTATATGAAATGATTTGAAGTTCATTAAATTATTTAGAACAATAGATCAACTTAAGCTTTCATTTCGAGGATAGAAAATGGATATAGATAATTTCGAATAAGCCTGCTCATCTTACTCAAACTTATCAAAGACTCAATAAATTATATAAATTACATGGGTTATGCATGCTTTAAATTTACAAAAATTAAAAAAAAAAATTATTAGTCCAAGAGAATCCATGTTTCTTCAAGCTTGTGCTCGTATATATTCTGGCAAGGATTGGACAAGCTGTCTACTCCTCATAAGGCACCTCTCCTACCTGGGAATATATATTGGTACAGCTTGAGTTAACGATGAGGGGATTAAATATGGACTGATTTATTTCTAGTATATAAGATGAACCTTGTATATGTTTCTATAACAAAGTAAATATTAAATTATTAAATAAAAGCTTAAAGGAAATGCATTATAAATATAACAAATAAAATGTTAATAATTTTGCATATAATCTAGGTTGATGGAATAATTATGATAAAGAGCTTGAACCCACCTAAGGTTAAACCTTATAAATTAATTCTAAAATTCCCCGAATTAATATAAATTATTGTAAGTATGTCCATCTAATGAATCGTAGATTGGGTGAGACGTTTAACACTAATAAAATCCCTAAGTAAATATATTAAGGCAAGTTATAAGTCTTCCTTACTCAAATTTACGATACGATCTTTTTTGGCCATAAAGTGTTGTGCAAAGCATTCCTTTCATCTACATCAACTGGTTATAAAATTTGAGATAGGGTCTACCTTAACAGGAATGGGTAGTCTACCATAAAATTGGGGACTAGCCGCAGGACTGAGACACATTCAAGGAGATGCTAATATAAGAGCACATGGGGAGCTGGAATAAATTAGCAATGGCATATGATGCAAATGGAATGCAATTCCAACTACAACTTACTAATATGGCTTGATTTATAAAATTGGGGTCATATTAAATTAGTTATAGATGCTACCTACTTGGAAATTTAGCTAGGCTAAACTTCCCGAACTCAATAGAATGAGCTATTGTAAATTTTGAAAAATGGTAGGATGAAATTGTTTAATTAAAAGTCCTTATTTTAAAGGGTAAATTTCAAAAACATACCCTATGATTTCAGCCATTTTCAAAAGAGGATCATAAAATTTTTATTTCAAACGAGCACTGTGGTTTTAAAAGTTAGCAAACAAATGACAAAACAAGATCCTCAATTTGAAACTATATTACGAAAAAGGGTAATCTTGTTCATTTTAACTAAAATTTTGTAGGTTGATTAATAAAAATGTAATACATTTTAACGATAAAATTTTGAATTTTTTTGAGAAGTTTAAGTATTTTTTTAATTAAAAGATGATAATAATTTTGAGAAATCATAAAAAAATGAAAAATCCCAGAAATTTATTCAAATCATGATATATAATTCATAATAATATTGTTAAATTGTAGGAATGTTAAATTAATTAAAATACCATTTGTAACGTTAGAAAAAAGACATTTTATAAATTTTTTCCTTTATTTACTAACTTTTGAAACCATAGTCCCCGTCTCAAAAATAAAAATTTTATGATCCTCTTGATGAAAATGGCTGAAACCACATGGTATGTTTTTAAAATTTACCCTATTTTAAATACATGTACTATATACTAAGTCTAAACAATTTTTCTTTCTTACATGTTGGTTTTATTTAAATACAAACATTCGAATTGATGACTAATTTTGATTGGCTCTAGCTTCAAGGGTTTGTTTAGAAATGTGAGGACATCCTCAAAGCCTTTGGCATGACATGAATATTGTTTAGGCCCGAATCTAAATAACATGATGCAAGCAATTCTGCTTAAAACAGATAAGCATGAAATACATAACGGAAACTAGGTACAACACCTAAGAGGTTGTTAACATCCCTGCTACCTTATGTAAGTAGCTGGTAGGAGACAAGGATAAATATCATGTCAGATGTTAGGATCCATGTTACCTTAGCTACAAGGGCATAATAAAATCATGGACTTGAAAGTCTATGTCTTTACATCTTAGAGAAAGGATTTCTTGAGGTAGAAGATTTGATCCAAAATATTTTTTATGGAAAATTGATGGACAATTAGTAAGAAATTTAAATGGTTCGTATCTCAAAGAAGTGAAGGGACACATGGTGTCTTGTTTTAAAACATGATAGAGCAAAGTGAAGAGAAATCTAAAAAGAATACTGAGAATTTTGTCTAGGAGACAAAATGATTGTTTTCAATATGAAATATTGGAAACAAGATCTTCATTTCAATATGGGATATTGGAAATAAGATCAAAATGGCTAAAGTCTCATAGCATGAGAAGAGGAGGCATGTACCTTCCACTTCAAGATGTTTGATATTGAGAAATTCTACATCTCAAGGGAATTCCAAATTGGCATGGAATACCTAATGAGAATCACGTATCCATACGAAGGTATAGATATTAATGAGAAGTAGAGGTTTGGCAAAAGGAGAGTAGTACATACGGAAAATCATTAAAACTTGTTGGCTGCTATTGATAAGGGAACTTAAAATCTCCTTTTGATAAATTTGTAATATGATGAAATGGTATTCAATTGTCATTATAAAATATTATTTCCTTACTCACAATAGATGGAATTTTATTCCAATTTGATATAAGGTATTATCAAAGTTGTGAAAGATATTTTATCGTAATACGAGAAATGATATTTCATAATTACGAAAAATCATATTCTCAATATAAATGATGCTAACAGAAAATTAGGTAATAAGAAATCTTTCTACCTAAGGCATTATCATTTAGGCTATATAAATAAAGATTTCTTAACTACGGTATAAAGAAGGCACCAACCTATGATGAGTTAACTGAGAAACTCAAAGGAACAACAGAAAAAGAGCCATAAGAGGGAGACTCTAAATACGATGAAAATGAGCCCGAGTCACCAATTGAGACTGAAGGACCAGAAGCAACGCCTTAAAAAGGACCTATGAGATCATAGAATCAAAATAGTTAAAATAAAGAGGAAAAGATCTCTGAGTGACAAAGGAGAAGAGTACTCACACTCCAAACCTGTTGATCAATGTCTGAGTATGGCAGAAGTTGTTCTTAGAGCAAAAACATCAAAATGTTCCTCATCACTCATATACTTAGCCATCTCACCATTTGTTAAGGATAAAAAGCCCACATTTAGTGAAGCAACTATTACAGTCGAAAGGCTTCAATAGGAGGCCAGTGATGCCCATGAGGGAGCTAAGGCTGAACATTCCTAGAAGGTCGATGAAGCTAGTACAGCCGAGACAACAGTTGGTAATGATGTTGGTGATTCAACAGTGCAAACTATTGATGAATCTCAAGTTGATAAATGCTAAGGCAACTTGGATAGAGCTATTATTCTATTCAAGGGGATGATTGGGGAAGCCAACCAACGCAACAATACATTATAAATATTGTTAAGGATGTAGAGGTTGTGCAAAGTAAAGATCATGTGAATCCCAGTAAGGATGGCTTGCAAAATCTATCTAAGGGTGATGTGAAAGAGTTACTAGAGGCAAATCCGAGCTCACCTGATTCATTAGACTCAAAGTCTGAGGGCAAAAGGAAGAAAGGTAATGCTCAGAAGCCACAACAGAAGAAAGAAAGCTCAGAAGATGATAGAGATAAGGAAAGCTTATCCACTCTGCTCACCATTGTAAGACAACACAGTGAAATCATCAGCCTTATTCTAAAGCTACAAGATAGTGTGCTGGAGTCTGAAGCCAGCAAAATCAACCTTGATTTAATCTCAATGTGGATAAAGTTAAGAAATCAAGCAGCAGAAATCAGCAAAAGAATGAAAGAGACTCTAATAGTAAGGAATATGGCAATAGGGCTGCTAAACAATTTGTTACCTACTTGGATGGAGAATCTTGAAACCATGGTGGTAATTATAGCCACAATTTCTATCTCCACAAAGAGAGTTGAGAGTTTAACCAAGCTTCTCCAAGATCTACAACAAGAGAGCAGAAGAGAATTAAGAAGACTGAAAAATCAACAAGCTAATATTGTACAAAGCTATGGAGTCAATCTTGAGAACAAAGCAGCTCTGTTGAGAGATGATATCAAAAGGGCTGCATAAAATGCTATTGAAGCCGTCACCTATGTTTCAAACAAGTGAAGCTTGAGAGATGGTTTACAAGGAACAAAGCTAAAATGCTCCCCAGGAGTTTTAAAACTTCCAAAGGCCCAAAATAAATCAAGACCTCACTATACATTCTCAAGCAAGATCTCAGCACTGCCTACTTAAAGGCTAAATTAGTTCTGAAGAAGAAAAACAAAGTAGTCTATGGGCAAGCAAGAGAAGAGCTAGTCAAAGCTGCATCTAATGCTCACTCAAGCAAACAAAAGGCTTTAGTAGAACCTGAAGAAATCCTAGAGGCCAATATCCAAAGGATTGAAAAAAAGACAAAACTTCTCTCAATGAAGTCTGAGCCCCCAATAGTTGCTCCTCTTAGAGATCTTCATAAGCACTTGATTGACAACATTCTATATCGTTAGCAAGGTATCTATACTGTCTTCAGTTGGATGAGTGGCTACCTTAACAAGAAGGACAAGGATAGCTCCCCAAAGCTAAAACCCTCAAGAGACCCAGATTTAGAGGTGTACAAGTCTAATACAGACTTTATAAAGGGAGCTCCTGATGTTGTGAGAAAGCAACTAATTATGAAGAAGGGAGGACTTCCAGCCTATCACCAGACCAAGCACAACTAGGATGTTAGAAATCAGTCATCCGGAAGACTTTGTGAAAACCTCAAGACAAGCATCCAGATTAAGGTTTTAAAGGAAACAAAATCCCAAGTCCCAAAAGATCATCGTGATTGTGTTTCTGAAGAAAACAAATCATTAAACCCAAGAGCACATGCATTTGGTTCAAGAACAGAAGAAACATCTCCTAAGTACAAGAAGACAGTATCCAGAGAAGATCACCATTGAATAGCATTCGGTAAAGTTAGAGTTAGAAGACATTCGGAAGACTCAACTCTCAAGATAAATGGACTATTCAAATATTCAAATTGCCATCCTTATTGGTCTGAAGTAAAACATGCTTTTTACCTTGGAGAATTAAAAAGCAACAGCTTGCACGGATTCAGTAAAGGATAAAAAGGCTGATATAGAAAGAGAAAAAGGTAACAACCTTTTTAACCTAGTCCATTAGCAAGGCACGCGGAGGCAAAAAAGGATAAATTTCACATAGAATTTTACAGAGCACAAAAACCCAAATAAACGCCAACTGACGTCTTTACTGCACCAATCCCAATAAATTCAAATAGGACATTTATTGTGTCTAATGAAAAGATCAATGACTCCGGAGGCACCAACTCATATCAGATCAATGGCGAAGATTCAAGATCAAGCAACGGCTACATTCATGAACCAAGCCTATAAAAGGGAGCATCACAAGTTGAGAAGATGATGGTTGGTTTGCAAAATCTATTACCCTAACAGAAATTTCCTACTCAATCAGTGATTCAATCCTTCCAAGAACTAAACATTCAAATATGTTGTAAGAATTCTCAAGTGAAACTATAAACTTGAGATTTGGGCTTAGCTTAAACTAGGAAAGTTTAAGTAGTATATCCCTCGGGGACTTAGCTTAGAGTTTGAGTGGTATATCCTACTGAAGAAGAGAACTCAGCCAAGGTAAGGGGTTTGGTGGTATATCCTACATCTGAAAGAGAGGTAATTAGCTGGGTGGTATATCCTGTATCTAAAGGAGAAGAAATCTCTGGAGACAACTGTAAAGGCTTGATTTCTTTCGGTGAAAGAAATCACACTAGTGGATTAAGCTCGAAGGAGGAATCCGTGGACTAGATGTAGGCAGGGACAAATAGTAAAAAATTGCTATGTTTGAATCTCTTTGCTTACAACTTTTGCTATTTAGTGTATTTCATTTCATATTTGCATCATCTGGATCCAATAACTTTGGATCAATTCAAACACGCTACACAGACTTTTTAAAAGTCTATAAATTCCATAAAAGGGTCATTCACCTCCCTCTGACCCTAACTATGCTCGCATAGGGACCAACAAGTGGTATCAAAGCAAGTGCTCACAACTAGATATCTAACAATCTCAAGCTAAAGGTCCATTTTTTATTCAAAAATCAAAATGAGTTATAATAACTCTCAGCTTCTTCCAAAGGGTATGTCCATTACCCATCCTCCACTCTTCACCAGTGAACACTACATAATCTGGAAAAATTGGATAAAGAATTTCATTTAGGCTCAAAGCATGTTAGCATGGATGACTATTAAAGATGGCCCATTTATCTCTACTTATGAAGTTAAGGGTATTACAACTAGAAAACCCTCTAATCAATGGGATGAAAATGATTATAAGAAATTGTTTGAAAACACAAATGCTATCAAGATGCTTCATTGTGCTCTTAGAGTAGCAGAATTTAATAGGATATTAGGCTATTAAACCGCACAAGAAATATGGCTAAAGCTTGAAGTGACCTATGAAGGAACCAATAAGGTCAAGGAAGCCAAGATTGATCTCACCTAGCAAAAAATGGAAAATTTCAAGATAGAGCCCAAGAGTCCATTAGTAGCATGAACATGAGATATACTAACCTGGTAAATGAAATGAAAAGGTTGGGAAAGTGTGAGTGGACGACACTTCGAATGGCAGTGAAGCTGGCCGAAGGACCGACCTCGAAAAATAATATCCAATGATGGTGATGGAAAATGTTTTTGCAAATTTTAATGATCAAAAAATATGAGATCAAAATCCCGTGATTAAAATAGAGTCGCCACCCGGTTTAGCTCAACTAGAAAATTTATGTACGATTTCCCACTGGGTGGTAGACCATACCTTAAGTAGAGATTCTGAGCACGAATGATGTTGTCTATTCTATATTCGCCAAATTAAATCATTTATGGTGATAAAAGTATCAAACTTTCTTATGCGTTTTTAATCCACCCTATTTAGTGTTTTCGATTTATATGTTGTGCTTGCACGTCATTTAACCAAGCATTCAAAAGCGATAAATAATAAATTATTACAGTCATCCTATAAAAGAATAAGCGAAAAATAAAAGAATAATTACATGGCTTTCAAATCCTATACATTTGTCTAGAAAGGAAAAATAAAATACCCGAAGGCATAAGCATACATCTAACTTAAATCTACCTACATCCCAAAGGTTAGCATAGATACGACATGTATACGAGATATATCATATATAACATGCATAATTAGTGAAGTAATCAGGACACAAGTTAGATTTATTTGCGTGATAGTTAGTCGATTTAGGGCCCGATGAATGGCCAAAAGGAGGTATTAACATGTTTGTGTAAAAACCATTTATTGTTATTTTAACCGGTTATTAATGAAAATGCAACATGTTATGGGGTGAGGACTGTTTTCAGGCTAAATTGATTTATCCGTCACTATACTATTCATCCTAGCTTTGAAAAGTAAATCTAGGTCGGCTGAAAACCAAAACAAATCTAATGTCTAGAGGGTCATATCGCCGGCCGTATGAGTGATGCCGATAGCTAAATTACTAATATCGCTGATGGTTGGGCTTACCTGAGCCTGTAAGCTGACCTTTTGGATCCCATAAAGAAAGGGGCTTGTAAGCAAAGTGAGGCCACTGGTGATATATGATACCGCTGGCAGTATCGTTGATGTTAATGTCGATATAAACTATACCACCCGTGGTTTCTTACGACACCGACGACTTCCTCTACTTATAACAATAAGAGGGTAATGGTAAAAAATGATAGAAAACTCAAAAACAATATAAAAGGCAAGAAAATCAATAAAAAACAATCAATAAATATGCCAAAGAGGTCAAGAGACTTGAGATTTTACCTCAGGGTCGTGAATCGACCTCTTCATGATTCGAAGACACCTCTAGGAAGCTTAAATGAAGATTTGGGTTGTAAATTTAAAGATTTGTCTCTAAATTCCTATTAGGTTAAGTTTAACATAAATTCCACTTATTTTAAAGTTATGCTTCTCCTCTTCCTTAAGGGGTCTATGCTCGCGAATAGTCTGAGGAGGCCGTGCTCCCTTAGGGTAGCTAAGATTACAGTAAGGGGTAATTTCCATGGACTCGTGATATCTTCGGGGTTATTTTTGTGCTGGATGGCGGTAGCTATGACTGGTGATTGGGTGATAGTTCGAACTTGAGTGAATGATCCGTGATTCGGCTTGCTGGCTCACGAAAGCTTCCCTTTCACCTCAGCCCGAGATGGGACAACACGTGGTCCTTCACTCTCTTTGAGCTTTACTTTTTGACTTCTTTTTGAACTAAAGAGTAGGAACTTATGCAGTAGAGCCTCTACTTTGGGTGTCAAGCCTGGAGATTGCATGACCTAGTCGGTCAATGGACGGGGTGTGCCGAACTAGAATGGTGAAGCAAGTGATGAGGTTTTGACTTGAGAACTAACCCATAGATTAGTTTTGAAAGGGTTTTACGGGTAAGTGGTTCCTCTCGGAGCATCAATAAATTGAGTAGGAGCAAAGGACAAAAAGGACTTTATGGGCATCTGAGGTTGAGCTAAATTTTGATTCAGTTAGAATAAGGCTGATCAGGACTGGACAGGCAAAATTGATCGAGCGGGCTAAAACTGATATGGGGTTATTGGGGTAAACGGAAGCTGGTTCATCCTGGTGAGAAAATCAAGCTTGAAGGTGTAGTTTGGAGTCTGGGTTGGATAAGTGAACATAGGCCGCCGAGATTGTATGATATCTTGACCAAACTGAAATGGGATAGGCGAAGGTTGAATGGGCTGTTGCACGCACTACACCAGCCGAACAGTAGAATGAAACTAAATTGACGGAACCTGAACTGATCTATTCTGAGTAGTCTCTGGTTGTCCCTGAGCTTGAATGCCAATACTCGAAATACTTTGGACACTTCTTTTCTCTTCAAAAATTGCGAGGACCGAATCTTGGATCTGCCCCTAAATTGCATCTCGGAACTGATTGGATAGAGAAACACTATTATAGTATTCGCAATCTTGGAACTCAATGTAGACTAACCCTGATCAATTGGAGGGAGAGGAGTGGAGGTACCCTCAGACAAAAATCCATCATTTATTAGTAAATCAGACATAGTAGAAATACCAAGTTCAAAAATTGAGCTTAAAACTGAACTCAAACCCACAGAGTAGTTAACTGAATGATGATCGAGTCTGACGGTAGCGGTGCCTTAGTCAAACTCTCTGAAACCAAGAGATGATCAGCCCAAATCAAACCATAGATGAAATGGATGATTACATAAATATTCGATTGATGAATGCCATATATACGGGGGTGGTTTAGAGAGGTAGAGAGTAGAAGAGCTCATGATGCAAAGCTTATTCCAAAAATATGTGAGATGTACGAATTCCTCACCATGCTTAGCAAACTAGATACAGGTCGTTGGGACCTAAACGATCTCAAGCATTTTGTTAAATTCCCCCTTCAAGCAAGGGGAGATTAGAGGTAAGTGGAAATCGAAAAAAAAGGTCGGCCACAGGCGGCCTATGCATGAAGTCGTATGTATGAGCATAACACAAGTAGCACACAAAAGCAATAAACCTCCTCCAACCTTATGACTCCCGTGCAATGCCAATTTGGAATCTGGGGTTAACTCTAGCGCCAGGGGACGGCAAGAGAGTATGCGACCTAAATCTAAATAGTTTTGGAGAGCCTAAGGGGAAGTTGCTGTTCGTAGATTTATCGTTGTTCATAGTCTCAAACTACTGGTGTCGCAGAATGATACTATAGAAGGGTCTCATTTACCTTGATTTCGTGTAACTCAACCACTCCTCAAATGAGTGCGATCACGGGAACTACATGATGGTTCGAACGATTGTTCCACCCGTAAATATTCCCAATTCCTAGCAGGCATGAGGTACAAAAGTGAACTTCACGGGGGTGAAATAATGGCACCTTAAAACCTAGTATCTAACTAAGCGTTGGATAAAAAAGGCATAAGAAAAAAGCATTGATTTAAAAACGATTTAGGCACTTCATCAAAATCCTTTAACCAATTTGTGAAAATGAAAGCGATTTTCCAAATTTTAAGTTAAGAGGAAATCCCCAGTAAAGTCGCCACTATAAGCGGATGACCTTTTTCCGGCAAGGACCGCGTAAAATGCGTAGTACGAGAGGAAATAATGAACGATGTGAAGCGACTCAAGGGATTAATCCTCATTTTAGCATGATAAAAGATGGATTGATAAAATTGATGTGGATGTTGAATTTAAGTCCAATTTGCATGTTAAGGGATACGAGACTTGAAATCCTGTATTTTAAAATAGAGTCGCCACCCGATTAAGCCCCAATGGGAATTTGGTATGATATTCCCATCGGGTGGGTTGACCGTACCTTAAACAGAGATTCTAAGTTTGGATGATGTTGCTTACTTTTCAAATTTTAAATCAAACCGTTTACATTTTTATAAGCGCGACTTCAGTTCTTATGCGATTTATATTCGGTTAATGTTTGGAGTTTTTGGTTTATATGGCCATACATCACACAAAAGCAGTAAATAAAGCAGGAAAATAAATTATTTCATGGCTTTACAAATACCTATACATTTTTCTAATGCGGGAAAATAAATAAAGCGAGTAAATAAAACGAATAAAGAGGGACCGAAATAGGGCCTCAATCGAACTTACCAACACCGATATAGCTCGAAAATGGGTAAATAAATTACCAATAAATCATAAATAAGGCACAAATAATCATAGGCAAAAAAATCAAATTTTATTATGGAGAAAAACATTTTTTTGGGAATTTTAAGAGTTAAAAAGGCATTTTTTAGGCATTTAGTGGCTATTTAATCAATTAAATAATAAATAATTAAAATAAATTAGATAAAAAATTATTTTAATTTATTCTAGAATTTAAGTATTTATTAGAAAATTTTTCGGGTGCAAAACGGGGTCTAAACACAAGAAAACGGCAAAAAGGGCCCTCAAAAAAAAATTTCGGCGGTCAAAGTTATGGTGACTGCTTTGACCGCCACTGCTATAGCCTTGACCAATATAGTGGCAGAGGTGGAGGCTATAGTGACGCCAGTCAAGGCTGTCGCTATAGCCTTGGCCGTCGAGCTTTGATTTTAAGGGAGAAATCGATGTTTTTGCATCCATAAACTCGAAATCATTGAAGTTTTAAGTCATAATCAAATATATTTCAATATTTATAGACTTACATCACACAAATAATGTTGATTTTATGGATTCGGGTAAGAAAATACCCAAAAATCGCAAGAAATAAGGAGACCTCTATAGGGGTGGAGTTCACCTCTATAGCTATAGCCTTTACCGCTATAACAGTAGCAGCCAAGGCTGTAGGGATAGAGGTGAAGGCTATCCCTATAGAAGTCAGATTATTTTCTGACGGTTTTCCAAAAACACCGAAGAAAAAACAACGAAACAACACCAAAACGCAAGAACAGCAGTAATAAAGCGATAAAAATAAGTAAATAGATAAGGGAACTCAATTTTGTTACCTCTAGGCCGTGAATCTAACTTTGGAGACTCGAGATGGACTTTTGGCAAGGATTTGATGATTTTCAGACGAAATGGTGACGGAATCAGTGACGAAAATAGTGACAGATTATTTAGGTCGTATTTGAGAAAAGTCTCTAAAACCCTATTTAATCCCTATTAACCTATGATTTCTAATTGATTTTAGTGTTTAAGCACGAGATTAAGCCTAAGAACAACTAAGAATCGAGATTAGAATGGATTAAACCCGGATTCTATGCTTTTCTTAAGCTTTCTCTCACTTTTTCTTCCCTTTCTCTCTCTTAATTCTTAATGCTTTTCTTAGGCAAATTTTCGGGCAAAATACGTGGCCCAATCACGAGGAGAGAGGGGAAACAATGTGGCACGACAAAAAAATGGCCATGCAAACACCAACACCGCCGGGACGGCGGTGGCCTCTATAGGAGCCGCGGCCACCGCCCTGACCATAGCAGCCACCGCCATAGGGATGGCGGTGGCTGCTACCATGGCGGCAGTGAAGCCACCATGGTGGCAGTGGGTGGCCACGAAGGGTGGCATTTACCGCCAGCACGGCGGCAGTGGATGCCAGAGCAGTGGTGGTGACCACCGCCGGAGGGGCAAGCCGCCGCCGCCCGCGACATCAGCCAAAAAAGGGGGAGCTAGGGCTTCTAGGTTTTTTAGGGTTTCTAGGGGGCAGATTAGGGTTTAGACTTCCAACGCCTATAACGTTCACTACGGATATCCGATTAAGGAGATTATTGACATTCCGGAAAGCTCGAAGAGTCTAAAATCCAACGATATAAACGAGACTCTCTGAAAATATTTGGATCTTATAGAAAATTGCGAAACAAATGATTGCATGCGAGTGAAAGAAAACGGTTAATTATAAATGCATACGAATGATATTTAAAGCGCGGCCAAAGGTCCAAAAACATCAAAAATGAACTTGCCAAACATGATCCGACCTTCAAAGAATAGAATGACTAGACCATTCAAGGTCAGAGCAACAAGTTATCATCGTTCCATGGGTCACCGAAAAGCCTATGCTCACAACTTGAATGTGTCATTTTCCAATGTAAAATCACAAATCATGGCGATGGATCCCCTGCATACTTTAAACGAGGTTTTTTCACTTTCATTGCAATTTGAAGAATTGTCAGGACAAGGATTATGGTGTTCAAAATATCGCTCTTTTGCCAAAAAAAGGTTTTAGCCATAATCCTTTTCACTAGGGACAAAATAGTAACAACAATAGTACTCAAGGTAATGATTTTCAGTCTAGGCATATCAGTGGAAATAAATTTGGTAATGGGCAAACTAGGAATCAAAACGATGGATTTAATGGCCAAAACTTTAGGAGGTCACAGAATTTCCAAAATGTCCAGAAGGTACAATGCTCATTCTGCTCATTTCGTGGTGAATTGCTGGAAAAAATGGGTATCCACCAAACTTTAAGTCCAGGTTTAGTGTTGTAAATGTAGTTGCTGGCGTTAAAGATTATGTAGAACAAGACTTGGTTGAGTAGGAGTTCTTGGAAGATCAAGAAAATTGTATGGAGTATCTTAATGGGGGGAAATAGTCTTGATAAAATAAATATAATAAATAATTCTGTTAATCCGGTAAGTTGTTTTGCTCAAGAGCAGCTCACTCAATTGGGTCAGTTAATCTAAGCACAAACTCAAGCCGGAATTAACAATGCATAGACTTCTAATCAGACATTTAATACATCATCAACTAGAATTAAACATGTTTCTCAAGTCAATTACAACAATTCAGCAGGTGACAATTAAGGTAAAAATCTTTTCCTAACTAGTAATTCCTGGATAGTTGACGCTGGTTTGAGCTGTCATATTGCCAAATCTGTTGCATACTTTACTAGTTAGAAACCCATTTGACAATTGCCATGTTTTATTACCTAATGGCATCAAACTCAAAACAACACACATAGGAAAAATCCATTTCAATAAATATTTTATTTTGCTTGAAGTCCTGTTTGTTCCTTCTTTCAAGTATAATCTTTTATCTGTAACTAAATTGTCTGCTAGTTCAAATTGTTAATTAGTTCTTTCTTCAAAATAATGTTTTATACAAGATGTGAAAACCAAGAGGAAGATTGGTTCAGCTGAAGCTTCTGATGGTCTTACCACTTGGTTTATCCTTTTTTCCAACAATTCTGTAAATAATTTTCAAGTTTTTCCTGTACTTTCTACGACTTATAGTAAGGAAGATATTTGGCATTTCAAATTTGGACAATTGTGCAACAATAGATTAACTGATGTATGCACACAACTTTTATTGTGCAATCCAAAATGAAACCTGTGATGGTTGTAAGTGGGTTTATAAAAAAAGAAGAAACTCTGATGGTTCCATTGAAAGATATAAATCCGCTTGGTAGCCAAAGGATACACTCAGAAAAATGGTATAGCCCTTGCTGCTAAAAATAATTGGTTTTTCAACCAACTGGAAATTAAAAATGCATTTCTTCATGGAAATATTGATGAGGAAATCTATATGGAATTGCCATAGGAGATTAATAGTAGCATACCTAATGTTGTATGTGAGTTAAAGAAGTACTATATGGCCTTAAACAGGCCAGTAGACATTGGAACTCCACTTTCACTCCTGCTCTCATTAGTAATGGTTTTACACGGTCTCTTGTGGATCCTTCCTTGTTCATAAAACAAACTAATCAAACCTTTATTGCATTAACAGTTTATGTTGATGATGTGATAATTGCTAGCAATAGTGAAAAAGCCATTAAAGACATAAAAAAAAATATCTACATGAATGCTTCACTATTAAGGACCTAGGGGAATTAAAATTTATCTTAGGTCTTGAAATAGTTAGAAGTAAATTATGTATTCGTGTTTATCAAATAAAATACACACTTGATTTGCTTGTTGAATATGGTTTTCTAGAGTGCAAATCTTCCTCTACTCCTATAGCAACAAATAAGCAGGTACAAAAGGAGGACAAACAGCTAGAAAACAACACCAACTACGTAGAGTTGATAGGAAAATTGCTATACTTGACCAACATAAGGCCTGCCATCATTTTTGCGGTTCAACAACTATCACAACACCTTGACAAACCAAAGGAATCACATCTAGTAGCTGGTAATCGCATATTGAGATATCTTAAAGGAAAACCATCAATGGGAATATTCTATCTAGCCACAACAGAGATGAAACTAAAAGTATATACTGATTCAGATTGGGGCACTTGCACAGAAACTAGAAAATTTGTAACTAGTTATTGTGTATTCTTGGGTGATTCATTAATTTCTCGAAAAGCAAAGAAACAAAACATTGTTTCCAAAAGTTCTTCAGAAGCAGAGTAGAGTATAGAGCAATGACATCTATTGCAGCTGAGATTCTGTGGCTACTCAACTTACAGCGAGAATTCAAAGTCATTCACCATGATCTAGCCTTATAATTCTTTGATAACATGTCAGCCATGCACATTGCAAAAAAATCAACCTTCCATGAGAGAACAAGGTACTTGGATATTGATTGTCGCTGCATCAGATCAATGGTTCAAGCTGGCAAGATTCATCTCATAACTGTTTCTTCTGCAAATCAATTAACCGATATGTTGACCAAGGAATTACACACTCATGATTTTACAACACAAGTTCAACGATTAAGATTAATTTCTATTCAATGATTGTCAGCTTGCAGGGAGATGTTAGAGTTATATGTTAGATGTATACATAAGTTGAAGCCGCTGTAGAAGTTGATTATAAAAGCTATTAAAGAAGTTGTTATATAAGCTGTTATAGAAATAGTTGTAGAAGTTTTAAGGGTATTTTAGTCATTCTAGGCATAAACAAGTTATAGTCGTTAAGGCTTTTCTTCCTATTGTGGCAAAGGCTTGATCTAGTGGTTAAGCGTCGAAGCTGTGATCCTAGAGGTCGCAGGTCCGAGTCCACACTCGGTCAGGGTAGGATAAGGTTTTCCTTTGTTATTATTGTAAGTCATATAAGGCAATTTTTTTAAAAAAAATGCTCTTCTCCATGTATATAAGTCCCTCTAATCTTCTTCTTCTATAATGTTTTCAATTCAATGTGAAAGTATTATTTCTCTATCTCTCTCTGTATTCCGTTTTATTTTCTTGATATTATCCATAAAACCTTGCATTGAAACAGATAGATCGCCATTTCTTTTACAATACAAGGGGGTATAGAGGTTGGACCTCTTCCATTATTGAAGTACCTGTGGATAAACAGCTTAGGATAATAAAAATATCGGAGGATAATGTTTTACATTTAAAATTAAGGGTTAAACTTTAATAACATGCGTTTACTGTTTTTCAAAATAGGGCTTGTGAATGTTCATTTTTATCTGAAATTTTATAGATTAGTTAAATAAAATTTCAATACACATTGGTGATAAATTTTAAATTTATTAAGTGAAGTGAGAACATCTTTTGAATTAAAATATGATGATAAAGTATAATAAATCATAACAAGATAAAAAAAGTATGAATAACGTATAATTTTTAAATAATAATGATTTTTTTTGAATGAATATACCCTGAGCACAGTCACTGAGATTGGTCCGGGCATTTATTAAATAAATAATGCTAATCACAAGATGTGTTTAACTAAATCAAGTACATGAGACTAGCAATTGCGAGTAAGTAAATACATCAGAAATAACGAAGCCCATATTACGCCGCTTACAAGTAAATAAAAGCCAATTGTAATAAATACTTGAAACAAGTATATCCTCCGATGTGTCGACACCCTCAAAGACCATTTTGTTCCGTCGTTTCCAAATAGACCATGAGATCACGCACCATAGTGTTATAGCAAATTCACGTTTCGGACCCGTAACAAAATACGAACTCCATAGTTCCAAAAACTCCCATGGCGAAGACGGAATAGGTAGCGGAATCTCGAATAAACGAAGAAGCTGGTGCCAAATACTAAGGCTTCGCGGACAAAAGAATATAGCATGTGTTATCGTCTCGCTATCCGTGCAAAAGGGACATACGCCATTCTCCATAGCCCTACTAAATAATAATGATAAATTATGTGAATGTTAAATTGATTGATATACTCTTTATAACAATACTATTCTTTACATAAAAATATTTTTTAAAAATTGTTTGCTAATTTTTTGAAACAATAGACTCAATTGTGAAAAAAAAAATTGAGACCCCCAAAACCACAAAGCCTGTTTGTAAAATTTACCCTATATTTAAATCTGCTCTGGTAGTTGCCAATACATTTACCAGAAAAAGTTAATGACCTTTTCTCCAAAAAATGATCAGTATATACAATCAAAGCTACATGAAGGATTGATTTTATGAAATTTGACCATTATAGATAAGTTTGTATAATAGCTGCTATAGGAATATGAATGAGAAAGTGACATTATGTTGGAAGCGGACGTTTGAACTAGTAATATTTAGAAGAAAAAGACAGAGGCAAAGACACACAAAAAAAAGTGCCTTTGACTTTAAAATAAAAATTTAATCCAATTCGAGAACATCACCTTTTTTAATAAGAGAACACCACCTTTGTCTTTCGAGAATATAATAAGTTTACATCTATTACGGGATATTACCATTACATTATTTTTTTATAATTATGAATTTTAAAGAGGTTGGATATTGATCTCAGGATCTTTCATTAATTATATTGAGTGATATATTAATTAAGCTACATTTAATTGAACTCACGTCATTTCGTGTAATCAAATATAGATAATTTTTGGAATAGTTACTTTATTTTGAAAAATAATTATTAAAATTTATCTATTTCTATAATTAAATGAGTAAAATGAAGTTGATCATTCATACAAATAGATAAAATAATAGTTTTCTAGTGAAAAACAAAACTAACCATAAAGGAAGTTCAACATCATTAATTTTATTTCATAACTATTGGACAAATTTTATCAAATTTGAGAATACGCTACCTCAATTTCATAAATTTAATAAGGTGGTAGCCACGAAATCAAATCTCGGTAATTTAAATTTACATTATTAATAGTTCAAATTACCGGTTTTTTAATAACCTGTATTACCCAACATTCATGAGTAAACAAAGTTAATTAACACTTCTGAGGAGGGCTGGTCTTACAAAATTTAAGTCCCTAGGCGAAAGATATACATCTTAAAATTATAAGGCCCTAAGCGGGAAAATTTACATTTTAAAATATACTAAAAACATTGTTATTACATTGAAAGCTTATTAATTAACTTTATTTTATATGGGCTTCAAATAAGTTCAACTTCTTTTCTAAAATCCTTTGTTTGCTAATTTTTTGAAATCACATGGGCGATGGCTCTGCTAAGGTATGCTTTTGCGATTCCTAGGCTTTGATTTTCCGGCCGTTCTTGTTATCGCCGGCTTCGTCTTCTCCCCCTTTCACCATGGACGCGTCTTACCTCGACTTCTACTGTAACAGCAGAGACAAAACCCAACCTGCTATTTCAAATACAAAGAAATCAAACCCTAACCCTAATTCCGATCTTCCCCAAAACAAAACCCTCTCTTATGTGGCAGTCATTAATAAAGAAAACTTAACTCCTACTACAGTTCAACAAGCCGATCAGAAGGCCACTGTTACTATCACCGATGCAGGAGATGACTATAAAGCAATCAAGATTCTGGCAGATTTATATAAAGATCAGCTATCAATCCGTCAGCACTCCGCTATTGGCAGGCTGAAGCTTAGCAAGGGGGATACTCCTTGGAAACATGTCGATATCAAATCCAAATTGAATTCTATTTAGAATCGAAAGATGGACTGGAAGCTCATTTCGTTAGGGAAGGGATTCTACCATATAATCATGCCATCGGCTAAGGCTTTGTAGAAGGTTTGGTCTACAGGGAACCTAAACCTAAAACCAGGTATTATGAGGTTTTCGTTTGGAAAGCTGGTTTCGATCCTACGGCGCATAAACAAACTTCTTCTCAAGTTTGGATTCGCTTACATAATCTCCCATGGGAGTTTTGGGATCGTTGGCTGCTCTCAAGTGCAGCACGAATCATCGGAGTCCCCATCCATTTTGATCATAACACAATCGAAGGTGAGTTCGGCCACTATGCTAGAATTCTTGTGGATATTGATTTCTCAAAACCGGTTATGGACCGGGTTAGGGTCGATACTATTGAAAAAAAATTTTGGGTGAGTCTGGAATATGAAAACATTCCAGATTTTTATTTGACATGCCAATCTATTGGTCACACTATAGTTAATTACAGAAGGAACTAGTTTCAAGAAAAGCAACCTGGGAATCGAAAGAGCAATCCCAGAGTTGGGGCAATTCAGAAGGGTGCTCAATCTAATCCTAAAAACTCAGAACGAGCTTATCCGGGTTCAACTCAGAGTACTAAAGAAAGAATGCATGTTGGGAATAGAAAGTATTACAACTCTATTCCGAAGGATACAACTCATATCAATGGCAATTCTGAGGGACCTGGCAATCGTGAAGCCAGTCAGAAGATTGACACAGTGGTTATCGAGGCAATTGAGGCTTCGACTATTGCGGTGATTGAGGCTCTTGCTATTGAGGTTTTTCATTGCCCGAAAGATAGAGAAATACAGGTTGAGGAAAGCCCATTAAGAAAGGAAAATAGGATCATCTCTTGGGCAGACGATTGTGAAGAAAGCGACGAAGACTCTGAAAAATATTAATGCGGATGCACTTGTTCTACATAACCAGCCCAATTTGGCACTACTCCAACGTAGCAAACTGAGACAACGAGATTTGGAGGAGAGAAATAAAGATGTTGGAGTAGTTACAACTGCGAATGTTTTTCAATCCTTGGATGGTCTTAATTTTGAGGGGATTAATTTGGAGGTATGTTTACAACATGAGAAGGCTCTTGAAGAGCATAATGACTCTCTTGTTGATAGTGCCTCCAATAGCACGGGTTCTCTTATTGATAGTGCCTCCAATAGCACGGGTTTTAGTTGGAAACCATTTTCAGTCAAGAAAAAGAAGGGACTAGTGCTTGCTACTATGGAGCACGTTCAGCGTGGTCATAAGCTGGGATACTAAGCTGAGATCTTTCGTTTTTTTGTTTTCTTTTTTTTCTTCCTTTTTTCTTTTTCATTTTTTGTAATTTTCTTTTTCCCTTTTAATAAATAGAGGCCGGGTTCCGGTTCTCAACCTTTAATAAAAAAAATTAACTTCATTTTATATAAAAACATATAACAAGGTAGTTGAAGTTTAAAAGTTAAACTGTGTATCGAGATGAAGTATAAATATAATATCACATATTAAAAATTTCGGAGCTCCTAAATATTAGGTACCCTAGGCGATTGCTTCACTGACATCTACTGTAAGGCTGGCCCTGCTACTGAGTCACATATATACGCTACAAAGTGGTGGCTGTCAATAAAATTAAAAGTTGCTGTACCCCATGCAAGTTAACAAATTATCGCATAAATAATTACACATTTTGACCAGATAAGATATATAATAATTGTTTGTGAGTTGAAAATGCATTTTTTTTTTAAAAAAACCCTTGGAGAGACAGTGTATCTCTCCAACGGCTAAAAGATTGGAGTGGGTGAAAATTTCAGGGCAGAGTACCCAACTAGGTTGGTTCCTCTGCTTACTTACAAAACACCCACCCCGCTTTTATTAATAATGGTTCTCGAAACAAGAACCAAAAGTACGTCAAAGTTACATAATAAGAATCCTCGGGTTCGTAAACAAATCAGAAACCGAAAGGCTAACATTGCGCTTATAGGAATGAAAAAGAAACCAACAAAAATTGATACTCGCAATTAAAATATCCCCATCGTCAGTTTCATCTCGAAAAATCTTCTTGTTGCGGCGCTTCCAGAGATTCCATGATATAATGAACCAGAGAGACCTAACAAATTCACGGGAGATTCCAGGTTTGAAGAATGTGCACCATAATAGAAGGAAGTTGTAACTATCATTCGGCATCACAACCTGAATATCCAGCCACCGGAATGCATCTCTCCAAATCTGATAATTCGCGTGACATAAAAAGAGGCTATGTTCCAAAGATTCAGGTAGTGGACAGAATGGACAACCGGCGCTAGTTAACATACGATATCCCCTCTGGAAAAATAACTCACGTGTCGGTAACCTATTGTGAAAGACCAACCAGCCAAAAAATTTTATCTTGGGGAGCATGTGGGAGGACCAAATGAGTGTAAAGTCTCTCAATGGATTCGGCCATAATCGTTATTGATAATATCCATGATAAAAGGACGCTGCTGAATATTTTTTCTGAACTCCAATGTCCCATAGGAAGCAATCTCTTCTTAGGAAGAAGATGGGGCTGTTTACGGTTTCCTGGTCTTGGAAGAGCGTTGGGCATGAAATTGATATCCAGGTTTTCAGTTCATTGCATCGTTGTTGGTTTGTAATGCGGAGGCTTCTTTTCTAAAAGGGGCGGGTTTGGGAATGATTGGAAAAAATATGACTACACCCTTCGAAAATGGTTGAGAATTTCCTATTGCAAATCGCAAATAAGTCGGGGAAGAGTGATTTGATTGGAGTGTTCGAGGTCCACTTATCGTGCCAGAACAACCCGTTTTGACCATCTCCCACTTGAACACGCACCTGTGATGAGAAGAAGGACCAAATTCTTTCCTTTTTAAAGCAGCATTTTATAATTCCACGCCATAATGGAGAGACAAGCTTGGAGTCTAGAAGAGTCATTTCATGCCACGAACTAATCCCGTAATGCCGAACACAGTACATTGACCACAAGGAGTCATCATTGCGGTCTCCCATTTTCCAAATCCATTTAAAGAGTAGGCTGGAGTTAACAAGATTTAGATCCCGAATTGCCAATCCCCCAAGGTGATATGGTAAATTGATCGTAACCCAGCTTACTTTGCATATGCCATTGATCGAAGAGTCGCCTCGCCACAAAAAATTGCGCATTAATTGATTTAGTGAAGAAGATACAGAGCAAGGCATGAAGAAGATTGACATTAAATAAATGGGAAGGGAAGAAAGTACCGTTTTGATAAGTATGGTACGTCCAGCATATGATAGACAATTTCCTTTCCAATTTGCCAGACGAGACTTGAACTTGGCGATCAAAGGATCCCAATCGGAGATATGTGGCTGTTTAATACACAGTGGTGTACCTAAGTATTTTATCGGAAAGTTGTCCACTCAGCATCCCAATTGAGCTGCATAGGAGTCCAAAGAGGCTTCATTAACGTGGATTCCCATAATCGCACTCTTGTGGTAGTTGATATGCAATCCTGAGATTAGTTCGAAACACCTTAGGATCCGAATGAAACTGGGAATTATGGATTCTTCTGCTGGAAGGAAGCAAATCGTATCATCAGCGAACTGTAACAAAGAGATATCTGGAAGGGATTCCTCCAAACGAAATCCAGGTAGCACGCCTACTTGAATGATACGATCTATAAGCTATTTTAGGCCCTCCACTGCTAACACAAAAATAAAAGGCGATAAAGGGTCTCCTTATTTGACCCCCCTACGGATGTGAATAGGAGGGCTTGGTGAGCCATTGATTAGAATCGAAGTAGTGGATTTTTTCCTGCTATTTGACAACCATGAAATCCATTTCTGATCAAAACCCATCCTTTGGAGAACCGAGTCAATATAAGTCCAAGAAATGCTATCAAAAGCTTTGTGAAAGTCTAGTTTCAGCACCACACATGGTTTCCTTTTAATGTGGAGGTCATGAATTACCTCGGAAGCCATAAAAGAACACTCATGAATGCTTCTACCCTTGATGAAAGCAAACTGGTTATTTGAGATAAGAGACGGTAGAGCAGCCTGAAGACGAATCGATAGCAATTTCGCAATAATTTTATAGATACCATGGATGAGCGAGATAGGTCTAAAGTTGTTCAAAGAACAAGAACCTGGGATTTTAGGTATTAGCACCATGAAGGATGCCTTGACTGAATCAGGTAGCTGAGATGTAGCATAAAAACGATCCAAAACTTGCAGTAATTCAGGTTTTAAGTCATCCCAGAACCTTTTGAAGAAGAAAAAATTGAAGCCATCTGGTCCCGGCGCTTTATTCTCCCCACACGCACATATACTGTTCCAAATTTCCTCGGCCCTAAAAGGGGCGATAAGAGCTGCGTTTTGTTGCAAAGTAACAGTGTTGAAACGTAACTTTCTAAGAGAGAATGGCATTATAGGGGCTGCCTTGAATAATTGGGCATAATAGCTGCAAATAGTATCTGAAATGACCTTCAAGTCCGTAACAATTACTCCCTCGATGTCCAGTTGCGATATACGGTTGTTGCGAGATCGGGCTGAAGCGGTACGGTGGAAAAATGATGAATTATTATCACCCAATAGCGTCCAATTTACCCTTGATTGTTGGTGTAATAATTTTTCCAAAGACACCCTCTTTTCCTGAAGGAGGGAGTGATTTCGATTTAGTTCTGAATTTTGAGTTGAGGTGAGCGGTCGAGGAACACTACTTGATCTAAGGGCCAATATAGTTTCCTCTAAATCACCAATCTTTCTCTGTAGGTTTCCAAAATTTTCCGAGTGCCAAGGGCTGATTGCACGACCCAACTTTGTCAATTTATAAGATAGGTCCTTGTGAGCATAGGATTGACAAATGAGGTGCCATTTATTACGAATGAAAGGCAAAAAATCTTCCTTATCCTACCATATGTTTAATGATCTAAAGGGTCTTGGGCCGGCTGAGTGAGCAACGAACGAGCGTAATAAAATCGGTAAATGATCAGATAGGGTGGTGTCCACCGTTGATATGGATAAGTTAGGCCATAACTGCAGTATCCCATTCGAGGCTAGAACACGATCAATACGAGAGAATGAAACTCTATTAGACCAAGTATAATCACGGCCGTGTAGGGGTAGATCATGGAGTTCAGATTGCAATACAAAGTCTTGAAAAGCCGACATGGAAGGGTAAGGGCGATCGTTTGCCCTTTCTGATACATGTAATACCTTATTAAAATCGCCATAAATCAAGATCATCTGAAAGTCTCTAATAATCGGGATAAGTTCCTGCCATAAATCATATCTATCCATATGATTTGTTGGGGCGTAGAGACTAAGAACGTGCAAATCTTGCTGCTGAAGGGGAAATTTAACTAACACCCATCGGGAAGTAGAATGGAGAATCGAAACCGAAAGCAACGAGGAGTTCCAAGAAAATAGGATGCCACCGGAAAGACCATTACAGGGGATATGGTGATAAGCAAAGTCATTGTGCCCCCAAAACCGTTTGACCACTTGCTCAGAGATACTTTCTGTCTTTGTTTCTAACATGACAATAAATTGGAGATTGTGTTTACGAATGCAAGAAGAGACAAATTGCTGCTTTGCCCCGTTATTGACACCTCCTCTACAATTCCAACATAAAAAATCCATCGACATAATAGAAGAAAATAAATACCTTGATGAATGTGAACTAATCAGTTCACTAAATTATCCATAGCTGTCAGAACAACTTGCTTATTTTTCTCCGAGAATATTCCTAGTTTTTTCCCCATTTCCATAGTCAGCTCTTTTTCGAGTGTCGGAGATGTCCTTGACTGAGATAAAATGATCACCCTATTCATATTAGAAATGTCAGGTCCTGACGAAGCTGAAGTAACAGGCTGGTTGGCTTCCGTCCATGGGTTGACTAGCCTTACAGGTTGTTCGGCCTCCATTAAAGCTTCATGTGTAGCTGGGTTTGATTCTGGGACAACACTCAAATTATCATTTGATTGATTTGGGAGGGGGATAATTCGGAGATCCGGGCTAATATAATCTGCATTTTCCACTTCTTGGCAGCCGGAACTACGTGAGTCGTTGGAAGTGTCAAAAGAAGCATCGGATGGGATATCGGACGGGGCATCGGAAATTTCGGAATCATCATCTTGGTAATGTTCATAGCCAACACCTTGTCTCAGATTAGTGTGAATGAGCACTTCTTTAGTATTCACCAACAGTTTGAAGGAGCGATTGGTTGTCCCAAAGGGGACCGAAACCAGACAGGAAACCACATCCAGACGATCCGGGAAATCAAAATTGAAGTCTACAGAAATAACACGGCCAAAGGAGCTCACTAAGTGTCTGATCAGCTCCTCTCGAATCAGAGTGAGGGGAATTCCCATAAAGTCCAGGTACATGATGCATTCTGTCGGTATAAAATCATCCGGCAACAACTGCACATCTTTAAAAATATGCAGCATGACCTTCCATTCACCACCTACAAAATTTTTCATAGCCAGTATTGAATTGAACGAGACATTAACATTATCCATGCCTACAGGGGCAGCAAAAGAAACATCAAAACCACGTTCATGCAATAAATCAAAGGTGAGCCGAATATTCGAGATATTGATTAGAGTGACTAAGCATGACTTATCTTTCCAAGGGGCCACATTTGTAATAAAATCATGGCCCCTGGGTGAGTTCGCTGAGATTGAATTATGAGTGGCAAAAGAGGCCTCGTTTGGAACTTGTGATTCTGCCACAACTTTGGCATATGATCTGTCTCCACGTAGTGATTCCCGAAAATTAACCCGTCGTTTATGTATCTGTCCTGCTGATTTCTTGGGCTGATATTGTCGAGATGTTGGAGCTGCAGCAGAGTTCGTGAACTTGGCCTTGAAAGCGCGCACATGAATAATTCCAATGCTCACTGAGTTCAACCTGTGGAGCGTTTCCTGAACAGACGGAGAGTCATCTACCATAATGAAGCCGAAGTTAAGGTTCCTGACATTCTTTTTCCTAGCTACATAAACACGTCTCGAAATTCCATGCTTGTTGAAAACCCTGCTCATAGAATCTGCTCCATAGGAATTTGGGAAATTTTCAAAATAGAATCTGACGGGTTCGGGGTTAGGGTTTGAGCGGTGGTTGAGGGCAGCCGTTTTGGGGTTAGGATTAAGGTTATGGTTTCGGCGGTGAGTCACGGCGGGCTGGCGGCCAGCAGCCAAGCGATGGTGGCGGTAGGGTATGGAGAGGTTGGCTTGGCGAGGTTCAGAAGTTCGATGGGTACGGTTGGCGGGGAAGGAACGGGGATTGGATCGGTTGTAGTGATGGCGGTGGCTGTCGACGAAGGGGGGGTTGAATCGGTTGTAGTAATGGCGGTGGCTATCGGCGAAGGGGGGGTTGGATCGGTTGTAGTGGCGGCTGAGGTAGTTTGCGGTGTAGGAGGGGGTACGGCGGTGGAGGCTAGGGTTTTTCTCCATAGGGGTGCGGTTGTATTCTGGTGGTTAGATTGATGGCAGTGGTTGAAATTAGGGTGGGAGTGAGGGCGGCGGTGGCTGATGTCGTGGTGGTGGGTGTGACGGTGGTGGTTGATGTCACGGTGGTAGGTGTGGCGGTTAGAAAGGGTGGCTGGTCTCGGGATCCTAGGGTTTTTTCAGGGCGGCGGTATAGTTGAAAATGCATTTAAAATAGAACAATTATAATATAAACAATGAGCATGAAATGCAAGTGGATGATTTGTTCCAAGTGGATTTGGTCGTCACAAGTAATTTTGTGATCTGCTACGCGTAATCATGTGCTGACTTTTTTCAGTATATAATCCTTTGCTCATTCTACTTTCATCTCCATCTTCTTTCATTTCTCTCTACTGTCTTCTAAATCTAAGCTATTACTGCCTTCTATTGTCTTCTAATAGTAATCCTTTGTTTTTAAAAACCCCCCGGAGGAACATTGTGTTCCCCCAGAAGGAAAAAGATCGAGATAGGTGAAAATTTCGGGGCGGGTGTCCCAACTAGGTTGATGCCCCCTCTTACCTACAAAACACCTACCTCTCTTTATTAAAGAAATCCAAAGACCGCTCACAAGATGAGAGCGTCAGTGGATATAGATACAGCCTAAAGGTGATACGGATATGAAATTCGATCCCGAGACATGCCTATACAATGAATGAGGCCAAAGAATGCCATCTAACTAGTTACAACTTGGAAATAAATCTGGACAATTAAATACATCAGAAATGACAAAATTAGGATTCCACCTTCGATACTTGAAAAAGAACCAGCATAGATGAATGCTTGACCCCAAATGATCATCTGTGCTTAAGACACCCTCGAACACGAACTTATTCCTCCTTTTCCAAATAACCCACGCAATCATAAACCATAAAGCCGTACCAAACTCCTGTCCGATCCCGAAGGAAAAATGCGCTTGCCATACTACTAGAAAATTAGCCCCCTTGAATGGCATTGTTACTGAAATCCCTAGCACCAGAAAAGCTTGAACCTATGTACGATAACTACCCAAACAGTGAAACAGAGCATGATCAATTATTTCAGACTCATCACAAAACGGACACTTATCATTCATTAGTGCTTGGCACCCGCGACAAACCAGAAAGACTTTCGTTGGGAGACGTCTATGTAACAATAACCAGCCAAAGAATTTAACTTTAGGAAAAGACACGCATTCCAAACCACCATGTAATCCGTTTCCGGCGTAGTCCTTTGAGGCATCCTATAGAACCCTAAACAAAAAGATGCAGCTGAAAATACCTTATTAGCACCCAGATCCCATTCAAATCTATCTGTCACCACCTGAAACCCAACGTGTAGCTGCTGCCCCCTACTGCCGTCAGCCCCATTTCCCCCGAAAACAGCAGGGCAGGTCTGGGAAATCCAATTCCGCAGCTGGAGGCATCTCTCCCTACTTGTAATCCTTAGACTACGTTTCCAAAAAGGCCTAGATAGTGCTGCTCCCTCAGAAATAGACAGACACCCATCCCGAATTGAGCAGCTTTTTCTATTACATAATAGATACAGGTCAGGGAAAAGAACAGATAATGACACATTTGCAGTCCAATTATCGTACCAAAAAGATCCGCAAGCCCTATTCCCCACTTTCACTCTCCCAGTCGATTTAAACAACTCCCAGAAGGTTGAGTTCTTTACACAGCAAGATAAAATGCCTCGCCAAACATACGAAATGCGGGAACTATCAACATTTTCAAACGAGTTCCATGAATCGAAGCCATATCTACGGACACACAACTCATACCACAACGATGCCTGTCCGTCTACTCTAGACCGCCATATCCATTTCAACAATAAACTACAGTTGACTAGTCTGAGATCCCTAACATATAGGCCACCTAGATTTTTCGGTAGCATAATTGTCTCCCAACTCACTTTGCAGATCCCACTAGAGTCCGCGTTACCTTTCCACAAGAAATTACGCATCAGTTGTACAAGCTTATTATTAATAGAGGCCGACATCTTATTCAATGATAACAAATAAATCGGGATGGACGAGAGAACCGATTTTATAAGGACCACCTTGCCAGCATACGATAAACACTGACCTTTCCAACTTGCCAGCCTATTTTGGAACTTACCAATCAACACATTCCAATAAGACACCGGGATGCGTCTCGTACTAAGAGGGGCGCCTAGATAAGTGATGGGGAATTTTTCGATCTTACAACCCATAATCCCCGCACATCGATTCAATATGCCGTCCTGCACGTTAATACCCATAATTGAGCTCTTATCAAAATTAATTCGTAGACCTGAAATCAACTCAAAACAACGTAATAAACGGATAAAAGTAGGTAAGAGGGACTCATCTGCAGGTAAAAAGCACATCATATCATCCGCAAACTGAAGAATAGATATATCCTTCTCTGACCCATCAATACGAAACCCAGGTAAAATACCCTTAAGGACACTTGCGTCAATGAGCAGTTTAAGACCTTCCACTGCTAAGACAAAAAGAAATGGAGAAATGGGGTCGCCTTGTTTAACCCGTCTACCTAAATAGATCGGATCTGTAGGGCTTCCATTGATAAGAATAGATGTTACCGAGTTCGCTCTGCAAGTCACCATCCATCTAATCCACTTATCAGAGAAACCCATCCTCTTCAAAACTGAGTCAATATAAGGCCAAGAAACACTATCGTATGCTTTATGGAAATCAAGCTTGAGTGCCACAGAAGACTGACCACTGCGGTGGATTGATTGGATCACTTCCGAGGCTATAAACGAGCATTCATGAATATTACGGCCTTTAACAAATGCAAACTGATTGTCAGAGATCAGCCGAGGCAACACGGCCTGTAATCTTTTCGCGAGTACTTTCGACACAATTTTATATATACCATGGATAAGGGCAATCGGTCTATAGTTCCCCAATGACGACGACCCCGGGACTTTAGGAATCAACACGGTAAAGGATGACTTAATAGAATTTGGCAGCTGATCATACCTATAAAATTCGCCGAACAGAGCTAACACATCCGATTTCATTTCCTCCCCGAACCGTTTATAGAAGAAAAAATTAAATCCGTCCGGCCCCGGAGCCTTACCTTCTTGACAAGCACACACTGCATCCCACACTTCAGCCTCAGAAAAAGATTCAACAAGCCAAGAATTGGCTGTCTCATCAACCATACGGAATTTTAGCTCTCCCAAATAATACGGCACCTCCACTTGTTTCGAAAACAGCCTGGAATAAAAATTCCGTATCGTGGATTTAATAAGTACCGGGTTAGAAGATACAGCCCCATCAATTTCCAGCTGTGAAATCCGATTCCCCCTAGCCCTCGCTGATGCCATCCTATGAAAAAAACTTGTATTATCATCACCCAGTATAGTCTAGTTAACTCGTGATTGTTGATGACGAATTTGTTCAAGGTTCCGTCTACAGGTAAGTAATTTCGATCTCACACACTGAAGCTCCAAACTACTCTCCTCCTCCAAAGGTCGGGACACCGAACTGGATGTCAAAAATATAACACGAGCCTCTAGCTTCTTTATTCTTCCCTCTAACCCGCCAAAATTAGATAGATGCCAAGGCCGAATAAAGCTCCTTAGTCGGCATAGTTTAAAATTAATGTTGCACCCCGGATCCGCCAATTCAATAGCCTCCCACTTCGATCTTAGAAAAAGTAGAAACTCGTCCTTCTCCCACCAACAGTTCAAGGGTCGAAACACCTTTTTGCCATCCGATACCGATGCGTGGGACTGGTATATAATCGGAAAGTGTTCTGATAACGTCGAATCAACCGTCATCAAATTCTGACCCGGCCACCTATCAAGAATATTGCACGACACCAAGACACGATCAATCCTCGAGAAGGATAGGATATTAGACCACGTATAGTCACGGCCATGTAACGGCAAATCAAAGAGAGCACATTCATTAACAAATTCCTGGAACCTAATCATCGAACTCAACCCCGTGTTCCCATTTCTACCTCGCTCAGAACTATGTAACACTTCGTTAAAATCACCACATAGCACCAAGTTATCTATGTTTTGAATATGGGGCAGCAGATCAAACCAAAATTGATTCCTATCCCTGGGGATAGGGGGACCATATAAGCATAGTAAATTTACCTCAAGTTGACTAGACACAATATGTAGCAAGCACCATCTATCTGTAGAAGCAGTGATCGAGCCAAGAATTAAATTAGAATTCCATGAGATCAGTAGACCCCCTAACAAACCATGCGACGGGATACAATGAAATTGAAAATCATTATGGCCCCAAAACTTCCTGACAACCTGATCTGAAACCGATAGGGACTTTGTCACAATTAGAATGAAAACCTGAAGCTGCCACTATCGAACACATGACCGCACCAAAAACTGTTTGGCCCCATTCAATAGACCCCCACGACAATTCCAACTCATAAAACTCAAAGACATGATAATACTCATGATATCCCAGCTCGAACAGCAGCCCTCTCAATGTCGCTGTCCTTCCAATGCCTCTATAATCAAGCCCATGTTTTGTTCATTAAACAACTCAAGCTTTTCTCTAATTCGGAATGTCATTAATTCCTCACTGACAGTTGGCTCATTTCCTTCCCTACGGATGATAATTCTTTTCATATTTAGGATGTTTGGGCCCGAAGAACTTGAATCCTCCGTATCTGGAACCAACGCATTATTCCTCCCAATTAACGGGCTGTCGCCGGGAGGATGGTTACTTCCCGGACTTGTGTTATTGCTATTCGCAACAATCTCATCATCCTCGCCCAATCTAATTTCAGCTTCGTTCCCCGATGATTCACTATAGGGTCCTCCTCTGGTTCACTCCACTCTTCCGATCCGTACCCGTACTCTTGACTGTGTTTGTCTAAGGTTCGTGTATATCATTATATCCCTATCCCCTACTGCCAGCGTCAGATTCCTACTGGCTGTCCCAAGCGGTACAGAAACAAGACACGATACTACATTCGACCGATCCGGTTTTTCAAAATTACAATCTATCGTAACAATTCACCCAAACCTCGCTGCTAATTCCCGCACCACAGGTTTATAAACAAGAGCTGGCGGAATTCCCATGAGATCCAGATACATAATACATTCCGACGGCGCGAAATCTACTGAAAGTGCACAAACTGACTCCACAATATGTTCCATAACCTTCCAATCACCATTCATAAAGTCCATAAGAACCACAACTGATACAAATGAAATAATCACACAATATCCACCAACAGGAGCAGCAAATTCAAACTCAAAACCGGATCGCTCAGAAGATCATGTATATTACGGATGTGAGAAATATTGTTGAGTTTAACCAAATAAGATTTTGATTTCCAAGGTGCGGTTTTAACCACTACCTCACTGTTTAGTACAGGTTCAACAGGTACAATAGGGGAGGATGCCACCTGGATCGGGTTGATGGTCGACTCTTCTCGTGGTGCTTGATTCGCCACAACATCCGTAAAAGACCGATGATCTCAAGGGGAGTTTCGAAACGTCGCCTTCCGGACTGGTACCGCGGGATTAGACCGTGCTTGAGGGGCTGTTTTTGATTTGTCATACCTGGCTCTGAAAGCTTTGAGTCTTATCGCACCAATCGCTATCATATTCAGCGCTTCCAACGCCTCCTGTATCCGCATAGATCCATCGAGTGTGATGAACCCAAAATTAAGGTTCTTCGCATTCCTTTTCCGGGCAATATAGACCCATCCATACACTCCATACCTATTGAACATTATTTCATAGCCGCTGCATCAAAGTGATTTGGGAAATTCTCAAAGTAAATTTTCGGGGGGTTAGGGATTTGGGTATGGCGATTGCGGGGGGCAGAGGGTTTCGGTATTGTGGCTGGCGGTGGTTGTTCTCCGATCGGTTCAGGGTGGTTGACGGCCGGTGGCGTAGGCGGCGGCTGGGGAAGGGTGCGGGTAGGGTGCGGGTAGGGTTTCTTTCCATAGGTGCGGCAGAAACGGACATGGGATTAAGGTCTTAATTTCCAACTGTTATAGTAATCCTCTTTTTTATTAAATAATACACAATTATAGAGCTAGCAGCATCAATGGCGATTTTTAGATCCTTTGTATTTATGGTCATGCTCTTGATGAGCTGTGCGTGCTGCCAAGGTCAACTGACTTCCTCATTTTACCAAACTTCATGCCCAAATGCACTCACCACTATCCGAACATCTATAAGAAATGTCATTGCTCGTGATTGACGAATGGCCGCCTCTCTCATCCGCCACCACTTTCATGACTGCTTTGTCCAGCGTTGTGATGCCTCCATCTTACTCGACGAAACCCCAACCATGCAGAGCGAACAGTCAGCTCATCCTAATAAGGACTCTACCTAAGGTTACAATGTTATAAAAGCTGCTAAAACTGAAGTCGAGAAGGTATGCCCCGGAATTGTTTCTTGTGCTGATATCCTTGCTGTGGATTCTAGGGATGCTTCATCCTATATGGGTGGTCCGTCTTGGACAGTACTGCTTGGAAGAAAAGACTCCACAACAGCAAGCAGAAGCCTTGCATAAAGTGGGCTGCCTAGCTTTAAAGAAGGGCTTGGCAGACTCATATCTCGGTTTGAAAATAAAGGACTAAGCACAAGGGACATGGTTGCTGTTTCTGGCTCCCATGGGTCAAGCTCAATGTGTCACATTTCGTGACAGGATCTATACCAATGGATCTCATATTGATGCTGGATTCGCTAGCACTCGCCGCCAGGGTTGTCCTACGAGTGGCGGTGATGCCAATTTGGCTCCACTGGATTTGGTGACTGCTAACTCTTTTGATAACAATTACTTCAAGAATTTGATTGAAAAGAAAGGTTTGCTTGGATCGGATCAAATACTATTCAGTGGGGGATCAACTGATGGCATAGTATCGGAATATAGCAGGAGTCCTTCCATTTTCAGTTCTGATTTCACAAGTGCCATGGTAAAAATGGGAAATCTTATGAATCCAAATGCTGACCAGATTAGGAAGATATGTAGTGCTGTAAACTTGCTAGTCTTCTTTTTTAATATTGTGTGTGTATTCTTCCACATTCTTTCTGGCCAAATTGTTTCATTCTTTCATTTTTTTCTCAAAAGTCATAAGTGTATTAGATATTTCTTTTGTTTTTCATTGACTTATTATTTGTAATTTGTACACATTCATTGATGTAAGTATTCCATATCAATTTATACAACAATGTATTTGAATTAAGTACATAGGGTCTATTTTGTAGAACAATATATAATTTTTGGAAAAGCTCGTAACTACATGTTTTATAGACTCATATTCACTCAATTCATTCTTAATTGCATTTTTATCTTCATTCTTCATCCGTATGGTATTGATAACACTGTAAAGGATAGCTTTGGCCTACAATACAACAACATTTACTTTTTCAAAAATTATTTGAATCTTAAACGTATAGTAGTTTAGGATTTTTATCTGAGGGAGTAAAACTGCTAAACGTTTTATACACTAAACTTTTGTTTGCTAAAAATAATCACGCCAGTCTAATATATATATATCTAAAAATACAAATAACTATGGGTTGTAATTGAACGATTAATTTTACTTAAGTCTAATTAAACAATTTAACTATCGTAGTATTAAAAAACATCCCATAAAGTTTGATTATTTAAAAAAAAATACCTTGTGAAGTTTTGGTTTTAAAAATTAGTGAAAAAGGGTTCCTAATTTTTAATTGTGTATTGAGAAAGGGTAATCTTGTCTATTTTATAGTGAAATTTTGCAGCTTAGTTAATAAAAATATAATACACCTTAGTGATTAATTTAAGGGTCAATTGGAAAAAACCTCTCTGTAATTACAGAGCTAAGGCTGCATACACCCGATCCCCCTTACCTCGCTTGTTCGGAACCTTGTTAGCATTGGGTGTAATGTTGTTGTTGTTGGTGCTGCTGCTATTGTTGTTGTCGTCATTTTGAAAATTTTTGAGAAGTACAAATTTTTTTAATTAAAATATAATGATAACTTTAAAAAAATCGTACTAAAATGGAAAATTTTCCAGAATTTATAAATAGTTTTTATGTATAATTCTTAAATATCACGGTAATTTATAGGAATGTTGAAGCAGTTGAAATATCTTCTATAACATTGATATTTTTAAACCACATGCACCCCTTAACAAACAAAAATTCTACGATAATCTTTTTACGAAACAGTTAAATCACATTACATATGGGAATCCACAAGAGTGCGATTATGGGAATCCACGTCAATGAAGCCTCCCTAGGCTCCTACGCGGCTCAATTGGGATGCCGAGTGGACAACTTCCCGATAAAATACTTAGGTACACCACTATGTATTAAACAGCCACATATCTCCGATTGGGATCCTTTGATCGCCAAGTTCAAGTCTCGTTTGGCAAATTGGAAAGGAAATTGTCTATCATGCGCCGGGCGTACCATACTTATCAAAACGGTACTTTCTTCCCTTCCTATTTACTTAATGTCAATCTTTTGCATGTCTTGCTCTGTATCTTCTACATTAAATCAATTAATGCGCAATTTTTTATGGCGAGGTGATTCTTCGATCAATGGCATATGCAAAGTAAGCTGGGTTACGATCAATTTACCCTACCACCTTGGGGGATTGGCAATTCGGGATTAAAACTTGTTAACTCCAGCCTACTCTTTAAATGGATTTGGAAACTGGGAGACCGTAATGATGACTCCTTGTGGTCAATGTACTGTGTTTGGCGTTATGGGGTTAGATCATGGCATGAAATGACTCTTCTCATCCCCAAGTTTATTTCTCCGTTATGGCGTGGAATTCTGAAATGCTGCTTTAAAAATGAGAGAATTTGGTCCTTTTTCTCATCACAGGTGCGTGTACAAGTGGGAGATGGTCAAAACGGGTTGTTCTGGCACGATAATTGGACCTCAAACATTCCAATCAAATCACTCTTCCCTGACTTATTTGCTATTTGGAATTGGAAATCCTCAACCATTTTTTATGGGTGTAGCTTTATTTTTTTCCAATCGTTCCCAAACTCGCCCCTTTTGGAAAAGAAGCCTTCGCACTACGAACCAACAACGATGCAATGAACTGAAAACCTGGATATCGATCTCATGCCCAGCGCTCTTCCAAGCTCCTGAAGTCGTGAACAGCCCCACTTTCTTCCCGAGAGGAGATTGCTTCTTATGGGACATTGGAGTTCAGAAAAAATATTCAGCAACGTCCTTTTGTCATGGTTATTATGAACAACGACTATGGTCGAATCCGTCGAGAGACTTCACACTTATTTGGACTTCCCACATGCTTCCCAAGATAAAAATTTTCGGCTGGTTGGTCTTTCATAATAGGTTACCGACATGTGAGTTCCTTTTCCATCGGGGATATCGTATGCTAACTAGCGCATGTTGCCCGTTCTGTCCACTACCTGAATCATTGGAACACAGCCTTTTTTTATGTCACGAGAATTATCAGATTTGGAGAGATGCATTCCGTTGGCTGGATATTCAGGTTGTGATGCCGAATGATGGTTACAACTTCCTTCTCTTATGGCGCACATTTTTCAAGCCTGGAATCTCCCGCGATTTTGGTAGGTCTCTCTGGTTCATTATATCATGGAATATTTGGAAGCGTCGCAACAAGAAGATTTTCCGGGACGAAACTGATGACGGGGATATTTTAATTGCTAGTATTAATTTTTGTTGGTTTCTTTTTCATTCCTATAAGCGCAATGTTAGCCTTTCGGTTTCTGATCTGTTTACGAACCCGAGGATTCTTATTATGTAACTTTTGATGTACTTTTGGTTCTTGTTTCGAGAACCACTATTAATAAAAGAGGGGTGGATGTTTTGTAGGTAAGCAGAGGAACCAACCTAGTTGGGTACTCTGCCCCAACATTTTCACCCTCTCCTATCTTTTAGCCGTTGGAGAGATACACTGTCTCTCAAGGATTTTAAAAAAAAACTCACATTACATTTTTTTTTTTCGTTTATCCATTATATATGTAGTACACTGTATCGGATACTTATAAGCAAATGCTTTTAATAGTTAGCAGTCAAACATAAAGAGCTCCTTAATATACATATTCCAAAATAGGTTGTTGACTAAAACATATATATACGATAAGAATAAGCAAGAATGAGATAATAATGGATTAAAAAGAAATATACAAATAATAAAAACATTTAATTAAGTAATAAAGTCTAAAGTTATGATGAACGCTTAGTCTAGTGATTGAGCTTTAAAATTATAATTTTAGAGGTCGCTGGTTCGAGTCCACACTCGAGTGAGATGGAATAAAAAATTTTTTTGCTATTATTATAAGCCCATATAAAATAATTTTTTTAAAAAAAATAAAGTCTAACGCTTCTTAGTTTTTACATGATTCCTATCCCCTTTTTCCAAATATTTGGTTTTAATAAACAAAGTTTAACTAATTAATTAACAAATATGTCGAACAAGGCTGCAGCAACTCCAGAAAAATTAGAAAAATGTGTTACTTCATTGATTCACATACGGTAATAACTATTTTTTTTTGTTACATGACGCAACATTTCTTAATAGCAATAATTGCATGACTGTTACGCAATATTTCAAAAAAAAATTATTGTGTTCCTCAATTTGTAAAGGTGCTGATCAATAAAACGAATCTTACAAACATCTCTTCTAATCAATGCGCGTCTAAGGAAAGAGTTTGAACCCTAGTATTAATAAATATTGATAAAGACAAAACAAAACAATAAGGAAAGAACAATAAATGAATCTGCTATATTGATTATATATTCTAAATATGGGTATTCAACCAGCTATAAATTCATATCATAGCATTATCAAACCACACAATACAACAATATATCAAAATTAAAACAAAAAAATGACGAAGATTTCAACAAAACTCCTTGTTGGTCCCTATACGTACACTCAATGAGTCAGAGGGCGGTGAATGACTCACTCAAGAATTAATGAAACTTTTTCGCGATATTTGCTTCCTCCGCTGAGTGAGGTCAGCTGGCTGAATAAAACAGGAAAATGCAGAAAAGTAAAGAACACTGAGATTTTTATACTGGTTCGGCAACCTGTGCTTACATCCAGTCCCGAGGGAGTGTCTCGACTTTAATCCACTAATCTCAATTCCTTTACCCTAGGCGGAGAAGCCTCTCACAATTTCCCCAATTATAGTAAGTACCCGCCAAACTGCAATAGCTCACCCGCTGACTAGAATACCTTCTTCTATCAGCTTCTCACAAAGAGTTTAAACAAGAGCTGGATTCAACTTACAGAAACGTTGGTCCAGTTACAAATAATCTAATATTACAATAAAATGATCTATACTATTCTCTCTTGTTCTAAAGCAGATTCTAGCTGAGTTGTGCTTTCTTTATTGAACTTCTTTTAAAGCTTGTGAATTGACTAAGTTTAGCTTCTTGAGAAATTCAGGTGTAATCACCAAGTTCTAACGCTTGCCTTCTTGCTCCTTTTATAGTTGGATTAAGAAAGTAGCCGTTGAACTTATCTTGGCATCTTCTGAAATTGACAGCTCATCCATCCACCCATTACTTCTTCAAATCAAGCCGTTAAGAGATAGAATTGCACTGTTGTGAGATAGAAGATCAATATGTCAGATTGAGATTCGAGCTTCAATTTGAATTATTTATAGTTTGATGCCAGTCTTCCGTTAGAGAGAACTCGCGCTGACTTGCCACGTGTCTTCATCCCATTCCCTCTGGTATTCTAACATGTTATAGAGTGCGCGATACAAGGTTGGTAGATCTACAGAATTGCCCAAAGTGGCAAATGACTTGTTGCAGCTTTGCATTGAAAGACTTTGTCATTTTCTTTACAATTCTGAGTCTTGTCAATGCATTAATTCTTTTTGTCTTTCATTAATGTTCCTACAAAAAGCAACACTAAAAGCAAAGATACCTTTTTACCTTAAATGGTAAAGTCAGCAGCGTTGACAGACTTAAAGTAACTCAGTGAAAAAGATATATCGTAAAGCACAAAGCTGAAACAAAACCTAAATATCAAGCGCTGAGTGAATATTACCAAGTCAGCGACTAAGTAGATACTCAGCCCAGAAACAACTTAGAGTTAAACTAAATAGCTAGGTCAGCGGAGACTCAAAATTCTACCCTTGAATTTGCTAACTCCTCAATCAACCATGGACTATTTATATTAACATCATTATTGATTTAATTAACTCAAACTGAACTTAATTGTTATGATCAAAACTTAAGCACTACTGAGTCATTCCACTGAGTCGGTCAAACTCGTGCTTGGTTCAACAATCTCCCCCATTTTGATCAATGCAATTAACTTGACCGAGAATTAAATCAATACGATATCTATATCGAAGTTACCTTATACTTATGCTTGATATGTCTTTTGTTCATCATCTTCAATTTGCTCAGAGTGAATGCTAATTCCCCCATAATTCTTGAATCTTCAGAGTTCAGCATTCCTCTAAATTTTTCATATATTTCTCCAAAGGATCAACACACACACACACACATATATATATAGCAGAAGATATATGAAGTTAAGAAGATCTTAACTTAGAATAAAAACTGTAATCTTTCATTAATTAATAACTTGAGTACAAATAACAATGAGTTAATCTATACTAAGTTTTACATTCAGATCTAACGATTACATAAATATTCTATTCTAATCTTTTGGCATAGGCGGGGCTCCCAAACTCGCTCTCCTTTCTTCATAAGTCTGCTGATCCCATCTTGACTTATTTTCCTTGGGTAGCATAATCTCCTTGCCTTTCCTCTTCCTTGTCTCATGATATTCTCTTTTTATCTGCTCTAGATCATTAGACAAGTTGTATGAAAATTCAGCAATCCTCTACTCTCTTTCCTTTTCCTTCTTCTCAAGGTTCTCGCGATCCTTCTCCTCCATTGCCATTACCTCCAAAATGGCTTGGGCTTGATGATCAAACGAGCTCAGAGACTCCTTAAATGTTTTTAGCTAGTCATAAACATTGTATGAAATTTTTTGCACAAGTAGCTCATATATTTCCTGATCATTAATGACATTTGCTTGAACTTGCTTGATTTGGTGTGTGATGTGACCAAGTTTCTGGTGAAGTGTAGGCTCTAGTTCATCATCTGCCATAACTATGTCACTATTCTGAGCATCTGAAATATTTAGCCTCTTTAAGGAATTTAGCACATCTCCCTCTGAGTCCCTGACTCCCTTCAATATCTCCTTTTTCACATTCCTTAACTCAGTGTGTAACCCATGATGCTTGGCACTGTGATAAGACCATTAAGGCCATCAACTATAGCATTTAAAAGAGCTATATTGTCTTCATTTTATTTGCTTAGAATGCTATACCCATCAAGCACCTTTAGCATACCCTCCAATAGAGGATTGAATTTATCAATAAGGGAATTCCTAAAGTCCCTCTCATCATTCAACACCTTGCAATTGCTTTCATAGATCTTTGCCATCTGCTTCTTTAGCTCTGCAACTTCCAACTTCAATCCTCTAGTCTGCCTACCTGCAATAGATAATAAAGGCAACACATGGGAAACTATTGCCTTTACTAGAGAGAATTGAGTAGGGACAGACTTGAAGTGGCCTTTCATCTCCTCAACAGCTTCCATAAACCCTTGCACTGGCTCCACAACTTTTGCAATCCTCCTCAGGACTTCCTCAAATAGTAAAGATTCTGCTATTTTAGTATTAATTCTAGCATCTGTCCTCAATCTTGGATACCTTGCTCTCCTCAGTCTCCTTATATCTCCCAATAATATGGCTTAGGGGTTGAATTGGAGTTGTGGTTGAGGTTGTTGAGGTGGTTGTTGCTGTTGTTCAGGAAGTTTTTCAATGATTGGAGGCTCTCTGACTGGTGGAGGTCCTTCCAAATATAGTGGTACACGCACCGGAGATCTGATTGGAGAAAGGTATGGGATGATGGCTGTTTGGTCTGTGGTGTTGGTTTAGTCAGAGACTTGGTTGTTTTGGTTTATGTTGGATGTGGATGGTGTTTGGCTTTCAAGTAAGGGTAAGGCTGAAATTGGTGTAGGTGAGAGTGGTGTTTCAGGTGAGCTGTTTGGTAAAGCAAATGGTTCTTCAATTTCCTCCTCCTTCTCTTCAACAGCACCTTTAATAGTGGACTCGCTGACCTGAGTTAGAGAATCCTCGGTCAGCTGAGCTCCTTGCTCAACTACATCTTCCTCTTCCTCCCTATCTTCAAGGTCTCCCTCATCCTCATCTATTACAATCTTCATTCTTCTTAACAACCCTCTCTTTCTTGCCTTCCTAGCTTCTTTGGGTTGTTCAGCAGTCAGAGTGATCTGCTAGTCAGATTTAAGCACATTGAACTCCACGGCTTTAACTTCAACAACTTCATCTTCCTCTTCTTCTCTTCAAGATTTTCAATACCCTCAAGAGCTCTTATCATTTCTTCAACTATCTCAGGCACTTCATTTTTAGCTAGGCTAGCAACATCAGACTATAAAAATTTTCTGAGTATTAGTCTTAACTCTTGCTGCTGCTTCCTCAGTCTTCCTTTTAATTTTAACATCTATCTCATCTTGCTTCTTCCTTATCCTCTCTTCTTCAGCAACTCTAACTCACTCAGCTTCTTCTACATCCTAGACAACTCCAGTTCCTCTCTTTAGTATTAGCTTTTTCTTTGGCCGACTTACTTGGGGAATAGGAACTGATGTAGCTTCCTTTCCCTTTGTAGACACTATATCTAGCTAAACATCCTTTATTTTCTTCTTTCTCTCCCTCTTTAGGGGCATTTCTTCTCTTAGCTCCTCCTCAGCCTACTTCTCCTCCTCTATTTCCTTTGGAGTCAGCTCTATGACCTTCTCCTCCTTAGTTTCCTTTATAGATTTTATCTTCTTAGGAACTGGGGCAACTGAGGGAATAGAGGTCATTGAGCTCCCTTTCTTGACCTTTTTGGAGTCCTTCCTAACCTCCTTCTTACCTCCCTATTTTTAAGAACTTCTTCTCCCTTCTCAGCTCTGAGCTTGGTAATCTGCTTAAGCTCACTAGCCATAAAGGAATCCAAAGTCTGATCCTCTTTATGGGGCTGAATAGGCTTCATTTCCATAATTGCTTTGGGATCCTTGACTCTAACCGCCCCTCTTTTCAGCTTTATGTATTTCCTGTTGGAAGGTCTCTCATTTGCTCTAAGTCTATGAAAGTGGGTATTGCTGAGTACCTTAGACTCAATTATCTTCAGTTGATCATTGTTCTTTGCTGCTCATCCTTCCATGTCAAGCTCATATGATCTGCACATCTCCATTACGAGTTGGCGATATACTAAATGCTTGGTAACCTTCAAAAATCTATATAGAATGGCCAGATGCTAATTGATGCTCATCTCATGAGTTAATGCATATACAAACACCCTTTCAAACTTTAAATAACTCCCTGTAGAGCCTATTTTGGGCAACATAACTTTGGTAACAAGCTCATGGGCTTTCTTTCCTTCCTTTGTGAACATTGAGGCAATAAGTTCACCAGCCTTGTAGTCTTCTAGAACCTCATAATCTATGGGAATATCTACATGCTCTTCATCCTTTATCACCCTCAGCCTGATTCCCCTTTTGCTCATCCATAACAGCCATGCAATCAGGTTGGGAGTACCATATACTTTTCTCCCCATTATAGTGGTCATGAAAAGATCCTTCTGACCTTCTACTAGATGAATTTTGTGAAATAATATCAGAACTATCTCCTCATAGCATCCATTAGGAAGTTCAAAGAATCCTCTCAAGAGGTACTAACGCGCCCACTTCCCAAACCTTTCATCGTTGTAGAAGCTCAGAATATCTACAACCATTGGACTGTCCACTTCTGTCTTCTCTATAGAGCACCATTTAGTAGGGATATACTTTGTTCCCGTGGGGATTAGAAGATTTTCCCTTTTGTTGAATCCAATCGCCACTTTTTTTATGTGGTCTTTAGTTATGATCTAGCAAGTATTCTTTTTATTTCTTACAAACAACGGCTTCTCAGAATTGGGTTCTATTGGTCATCTCACCATTAAAATTTCTTATAGAAACTTGAAGAATTTTGGGAAATTTTGGAAGAAGTTTGTAGAAAAGAAATTTAGTAAAGTAACGCTTCCTCTTTCTGAACTTCCCTTTAAATAGCCAAACGCTCTTCGCTAAACTTGCAAAGCTATGTGTATGACTCAAAATCCACGGTCTTAAGATTCAACAGTGAGATTTCATAACATATACCATATGATTAATGTGGACGAAAAACATGGGATAACTGCTACTGAATATGGATCGTTTCATAACTTGCTACCATTTCTATCAAGTTTAAATTTAAAATATAACCGGTGATAATTAATGACATGCAAAATTCAAGCGGCAAAAGAAATACTTAACCTAATTCATAGAACCTCAGGGACGTAAGGAATCCTCTTGGCTTGCTTTAGTTGGACCGGGAAAAGACTCTTTAGGTTTTCCTTTGGCTGAGGGATTGTTACCTCGCCTGTTCTAAAAAAACCATTGAACAACTCATGAACTTGAGATGTAAGGATCTTTTAGAGTTTAAGTGGTATAAAGATGTCTTTCTGAGCACTATCTTTGCCAGGCATGATAGCTATCCAGACTTCTGGAAAGAGAAGTTTATAAATGGTCTACCTTATTTGTTCTCAGAAAGAGTTAAAGAAAGACTTAGGATGAAGTATAATAATGTTATACCTTATCCAAAGCTGACTTATGGAGAACTATCCTCTGAGATAGTCGCTGAAGGAATGCTACTATGCAATGAGTTAAAAATTCATAAGCAAATGCGGAAAGAGAAATTACATGGCAAAAGAATCCTTGAAAACTTTTGCGAACAAGTGGGGTTTCCTTCGCTCGGGTTTCCTTCGCTCCCAACTTCATATAAAAAATAGGCTAAACCTTATAAAAGGAGCCATAAGCCTTATAACAGGTATCCTGAAAAGAGCTATTTAAAAAAATCTTATAGGAGACCTAAAAAACCCTACACTAAGCCTAAAAGGCAACTTAAAGATGTAACTTGTTACAGGTGTGGAAAAATGGACATTACTCTAACAAATGTAGACTAAAACAACATATAAGGTCCCTTGAACTTAGTGTCGATATCAAAGAAACTCTAGAAAAAATTCTAGTTGTACAAACAAGTTCTAAAAGAGAAGATAATGACGATACTTTGGAAGAAGATTTGGATTCTGAATCACAGTCTAACTCCAGCTGTGATGGAAATTGCGGTTATTATAAATTGCTATGTTCTCTTAATGGTTTATTGTTTTTAACCAGAGAAGAAAACATGATTTTAGATCTTATAAAAAAGATCCGAGATCCAATAGAACGAAGAGACCATTTAGAGTCTTGTTTAAAAATGTTCAAGGATAAAGCAGGAGAAACTTCTACTCAAAACTCTTTAAAAAATAGTAAACTTGAAGAGAAAGTTAAAGAAAAAAATATCTCTTATGACATGAAAGAGATAATCAATAGGGTTAAAACCAGCAAAAGAAAAGAACCCTCCATTAATGATCCTAAAACAGACGTTAATGAATTAAAGAAAGAAGTCAAAAGTCTTAAAGACAGAATTTCGCTCTTAGAATCTTCTAAAGTATCAGATTATAACTTTGATTGTAAAGAAGACCAATAATAAGCTCTTAGAATATTGCCGCTTGTAGACTCGCATTATTGCTAGGTATAGCTAATAATGAGGTCAAGTCTGGTTGGCTTAAAATTAACACTTTTGGGGATACGTGCAATCAAGTGATTTCATAGCAAGAGGACTAAGTCCTAGGGGTCTCTGCTGTTAGATGCGGTAATCACAAGTGATGTTCTAACTTTTGCACAGGCCACTCGATGTGAGATGACCTATCGAACATTTATTTTCACTTCTTTTTGTCCTGATTTTAGCCTGAACTATCCTTGATGGTTCAATTCAGTGGACTTTTTCTTTTTGTCTTTTCTTTGCTTTAACTTTTGCCTAGATCGCCCTTTTGGGTTTTCAATCTAGCAAGCTTTTTATCTTTTTCTCTTTGCCTTAATTTTTCCCTGGACTACCCTTTCGGGTTTTCAATCAAGCAGGCTTTTCCTTTCTTTTTCCTTGCCTTAATTTTTGCCTTGGTCGCCCGTTCAGGTTTTCAATCTAGTAGGCTTTCTCTTTCTTTTTCTTGCCTTAATTTTTGCTTGGACCACCCTTTCGGGGTTTCGATCCAGCAGGCTTTCTCTTTCTTTTTCTTTATTTTACCTCGACAATGATTTCCAAATTTGCATAGATCTTATTTTTTTGTGACCCATCAGTATATTTATCTTTTGTTGGACAGCAAATGTGTAGTGAAGATGATAACAAATATGTATAACATGTATAGAAAAACTAATGTTCACACACCTACGATTATTTCACGTAAAAACATGCATCCATTCATAAGACCAAGATTCTTAGCGATATCGTGACATGTTCATTGATGAGATTAATTTGAGCACATAGGAAATGGTAACAATTTCCAATGGTTAACTCCTACTACCTACTGGTCTTTTACAGATTTTCTAAAAAGCAACTGACATTTTTCTCTCGATATCCTAACTTTTGCTTAAGTTGCCCTTTTTGGGTTTTTGACTTAGCAGGCTTTATTTGCGTTGGAGTACCCTAATTTTTTCCTGACCTCTTAGTGGAATACCGACCAGTGGGTTGCACCCTAATTTTTCCCGAGCAGTAGAGGACCATTCATCGGGTGATTTATTCTTTATTTCTTTTATTCTTTGTGCTGTTTTTTATGATATAATTCTTTTGACCTAGACATGATAACCCTTAAGCCTATCTTGATTCACTGGATTCACAAACTCAATTCCATCCATATCCATAATCTTGATTCCTCCTTTGCCAAGGACTTTTTTAATTACTAACGGTCCTTCCCAATTAGGCCTAAACTTGCCCCCAGCGTTAGTATTGACCTGACGTAGCTATTTAAGAACTAGATCACCTGCTTTGAAAGGTTGTTTCGAGTGTCCGACTCTATAGTTATAAGCTCAAGCCATGTACTGCTGGTACGGCTGTAGGTGGTCAAGTGCCCGGAGCCGCTTTTCAATCATTGCATTCAATTGTTCATACCTAGCCCTTGTCCAATCTGACTCTTTTTAGCCGAGCTTCGAGTGGAACTCTTAGAGATCTTACTTTTGTTTTAACTAGTAACACAGCTTCCATTCCGTATACCAAGGACAAAGGTGTCTAACCAGTGGGTGTTCTTATACAGGTTCTGGACCCCCAAACCGCAAGTGAAAGTTTATCAACCTAATCTCTATAGGTATTTACCGTCTTGGACAAGATTTTCTTGATTGAATTGATGGCGGCCTCAATTGCTCCATTAGCTTGTGGCCTATATGGAGAAGATTTATGATGTTCGAAGTTGAACTTTTCAAATAATTCCTTCGCGGCTATTATCAAATACCACATGGTGTGGGACTCTATATCGAGAAAAAATATACTTCTCTATGAATTTAGCCATTTTCTTGGTGGTGATGCTGGTGTAGGATTCGGCCTCTACCCATTTTAAAAATAATCAACTACGACTATAATGAATCGGTGTCCATTGGTCGATAATGGCCAAATTTCACAAATATATCTATCCCCCACACTGAGAAAGGCCAAGGAGTAGACAAATTGTGAAGTTCAGATAGGGGTAGATGTTGTATATTCCCATGAATCTGGCATTCATGTTGTTTCCTAACCTTATCCATATAGTCGGCATTCATGGTCATCTAGAAGTGCCCTATTCTCTGAATTTTCCTAGACAAAGCCATCCCATTCATATGCGGGCTGCAATCCCCCTATTGTACCTGGATCTTTTGGGCCTTGCGCAGCTTGCTTTGGTTTAAACTTGTATTCATACTTTTGATAATTTACTTTTTATACATGCTGATTTTTCTTTTCCTAAACCGAGATCATTGAATATTGCCGCTTGTAGACTCGCATTATTGCTAGGTATAGCTAATAATGAGGTCGATTCTAGTTGGTTTAAAATTAACACTTTTGGGGATATGTGCAATCAAGTGATTTCATAGTGAGAGGACTAAGCCCTAGGGGCCTCAGTTGTTAGATGCGGTAATCACAAGTGATATTCTAACTTTTGCATAGGCCACTCGATGTGAGATGACCTATCGAACATTTATTTTCCCTTCTTTTTGTCCTGATTTTTACCTGAACTATCCTTGATGGTTCAATTCAGCGGACTTTTTCTTTTTATCTTTTCTTTGCTTTAACTTTTGCCTAGATCGCCCTTTTGGGTTTTCAATCTAGCAAGCTTTTTATCTTTTTCTCTCTGCCTTAATTTTTGCCTGGACTGCCCTTTCAGGTTTTCAATCTAGCAGGCTTTTCCTTTCTTTTTCCTTGCCTTAATTTTTGCCTTGGTCTCCCATTCAGGTTTTCAATCCAGTAGCGTTTCTCTTTGTTCTTCCTTGCCTTAATTTTTGCCTGGACCACCCTTTCGGGTTTTCGATCCAGCAGGCTTTCTCTTCCTTTTTCTTTACTTTTGCCTCGACCACCCTTTTGGATTTATGATCCAGCAACGATTTCCAATTTTTGAATAGATCTAATTTTTTTATGACCTATCAGTATATTTATCTTTTGTTGGACAACAAATGTGTAGTGAATATGATAACAAATATGTATAACATGAATAGAAAAACTAATGTTCACACACCTACGATTATTTCACCTAAAAACATTCATTCATTCATAAGACCAAGATTCTTAGTGATATCATGACATGTTCATTGATGAGATTAATTTGAGCACATAGGAAATTGTAACAATTTCCAATGGTTAACTCCTACTACCTGCTGGTCTTTTACAGATTTTCCGAAAAGCAACTGACATTTTTCTCTCGATATCCTAACTTTTGCTTAAGTTGCCCTTTTTGGGTTTTCGACTTAGCAGGCTTTATTTGCATTGGAGTACCCCAATTTTTGCCTGACCTCTTTGTGGAATACCGACCAGTGGGTTGCACCCTAATTTTTGCCCGAGCAGTAGAGGACCATTCATCGGGTGATTTATTCTTTATTTCTTTTATTCTTTGTGCTGCTTTTTCATGATTTAATTCTTTTGACCTAGACATGATAACACTTAAGCCTATCTTGATTCACTGGATTCACAAACTCAATTCCATCCATATCTATAATCTAGATTCCTCCTTTGCCAAGGACTTTTTTAACAACTAATGGTCCTTCCCAATTAGGCCTGAACTTGCCCCCAGCGTTGGTATTGACCTGGCATAGCTATTTAAGAACAAGATCACCTGCTTTGAAAGGTTATTTGAAGTGTCCGACTCTGTTGTTATAAGCTCGAGCCATGTACTGCTGGTACAGCTGTAGGTGGTCAAGTGCCCTGAGCCGCTTTTCAATCAATGTATTAAATTGCTCATACCTAGCCCTTGTCCAATCTGACCCTTTTAGCCGAGCTTCGAGTGCCACTCTTAGAGATCTTACTTTTGTTTCAACTAGTAACATGGCTTTCATTCTATATACCAAGGACAAAGGTGTCTGGCCAGTGGGTGTTCTTATACAAGTTCTGGACCCCCAAACTGGAAGTGAAAGTTTATCATCCTAATCTCTATAGGTAGCTACCGTCTCGGACAAGATTTTCTTGATTGAATTGATGGTGGCCTCAACTACTCCATTAGCTTGTTGCCTATATAGAGAAGATCTGTGATGTTCAACGTTGAAATTTTCAAATAATTCCTTCACGGCTATTATCAAATACCACATGGTGTGGGACTCTATAACGAGAAAAAAATATGCTTCTCTATTAATTTAGCCATTTTCTTAGCAGTGATGCTTGTGTAGGATACGGCCTCTACCCATTTTAAAAATAATCAACTACAACTATGCTGAATCGGTGTCCATTCGTCGACAATGGCCAAATTTCACAAATATATCTATCCCTCACGCTGAGAAAGGCCAAGGAGTAGATAAATTGTGAAGTTCAGATAGGGGTAGATGTTGTATATTCCCATGAATCTGGCAATCATGACATTTCCTAACCTTATCCATATAGTCGGCATTCATGGTCATCTAGAAGTGCCCCATTCTCTGAATTTTCCTAGATAAAGCCATCCCATTCATGTGCGGGCTGCAATCCCCCTAATGTACCTGGACCATTACCCTTTTTGCCTCTTCTTATGTGAAACATCTCAATAATAAACCTTCTGGTGTCCTTTTGAAGAAATCCTCATCAACTAGTCTAAATTATGTCACTATTCTTTTAAGATTCATGCGATCTGAACTTGATGACCCTTCGGGACACTTCCCTTATTTCAGAATCCTCTTAATGTCTCCATACCAACAAACCTTTTGCCCCTCTATGATCATAACTCAAACCTTCTCATGAAATGGGAAATGAGACATCTCTATTATAAGCAGACGAATGGGTTGAGCCTCTTCACCCTACCACATCGGGGCTAAGGTAGCTAAAGAATCGACCTTCTGATTCTTGCCCTTCAGTATATATTGGAAGAAGCAATAACTAAATTATATTGATAAGTCCCAAACTACTTAGACATATGGCCTGAGCGACTCTTCTTTGATTTCCCACTCCCCTACAACATGCTTTATCACTAGTGCAAAATCTCCCAACACCCTAACTTCCCTTACCCCTACTTTTAAAAGAGCATTAAGATCAAAGAGACAAGCTTCACGTCCAACCCCTTTTTTTGCTTAGCGGGATAACCTCACCTTGAGGTGTAATGATGATTACCCCTAGACCAACACCTTTTTGATCTATAGCTCTATCAAAATACATGATCTATTCAGACTTATCTATTTCTACAGCTACTAACTACTCATCGGGAAAGTCCAGATTTTCAATATAATCAAACTGACTCTATGGGTTGATTTGCTAAAAATTCAGCCACCCCTCTCCCCTTAATGACCTTCTTTGTGACATACTCGATATCAAAATTATACAGTAATAGGAGCCAATGAGAAAGTTTCCCTACTAATATAGGGGATTAACAAAGATATTTCATTGGATCTACTTTGGGACTGCTTGAATTCTATAGGACTGGAAGTAATGCCCCAACTTCTTGGTCAACCATACCATTATTGAGCACGTCTTCTATACAACTGTATATTTTGTCTCATATTCTAACAACTTTTTACTCAAGTAGTAGATAGCATGCTCGCTTTTATCATCTTGTTCTTAGACTAACATTGCCTCTACGGACGACTCCTCTATGGCTAAATAGAGAATTGGCGGCTTACCGGGCATCAGAGGTTTCAAACCTGGGGGACTATTGAGATAAGCTTTATCTTATCAAATGCTATCTAGCACTGCTTGTTCCACTCTATCGGCTATTTCTTTCTCAATAACTTAAAGATTGGCTCGTAAACTATTATTAACTTAGCGATAAAATGACTCACATACTGAAGCAACCTAAGGAATGAACTAAATTCCCTTTTAGATCTAGGAATAGGCATTTTTTGAATAGCTTTAACCTTGTCAGGGTCAACCTCGATCCCCTGGTGACTGACGATGTGGCCTAGGAGCTTTTCAGAAGTTACCCCAAACACACTTTTTCGGATTCAAATGTAGTTTATATTTCTCAATTCTGGTCAAGAACCTTTCCAAAATCTTAGGGAGCTCTTCCCTCGTGTTTGACTTTACTAACATGTCATCTACATAAACCTTAACCTCTTTATGGATCATGTCATATAGCAAGGCTATCACGGCTCTTTGATAAGTTTCCCCTGCATTCTTTAACCTAAAAGGCATTACCTTATAATAATACACCCCCCATTCTATGATAAAGGTTGTCTTGACCTTGTCAATGATGTCTATTAGGATACGACTGTACCCAAAAAACCATCTAAGAATGAGTACATTGCAGCCCTGGTAGCACTATCTACCAGTACATCAATGTGTGGCAATGGGAAATCATCTTTTAGGGAGGCCCTATTTAAATCGCGAAAGTTAACACACATTCTGACTCATCCATCTTTCTTAGGGACTGGAACATCGTTTGCTAACCTTGTCGAATACTCGATTACTTTAATAAATTTAGCTTATAATAATCTAGCAACTTCAACTTTGCTTTTATCGGCCCATTCTGGACGTAACCTTTTTAACTTTTGTTTGACTGGTTTGAACCTGGGATCGTTTGGGATACGATGCTCAGCAATTTGGTGATTTACCCCAGGCATGTCCTGTAGGACCAAGCAAAAGCATTAATGTGTTTTCTAAGCAATTTTTTCATCTCTCTTTTTTGATAGGGGTTAAGTCGTTAGATATAATAACCATTTTTTGGATTTTCCTTAGTGTCCAAATTAATGAAATGCAATAAAGTGTCATGAACGCTAAAAATGTTATGCGTATGGTCAGATGAATGCATGGTGTTGTCAGGTGAAATATCAAACAAGTAAGGAAAATCACTATCATGATCATTAGGATGCCCAAAGGCTTCATCATTTTTATTATAATTGATTACATGGACATCCTCCACAGGCGAAGGGTTTTCTTGGTCACTCATCAGGATATAGGCTAGGTCGCAGTCTAGATCTTGTAATTGTTTCTCGGTCAATACGTCATCCATGGTTTCTCTTATAACTTAGGCTAGGATCTTCAAAGCTTCTTGAATATGTGTCTTATTATTATCCCCCAAGTATAAAATAGTGTGTATTGAAGTAGTGAGAGTATCGATAGCTTTGTCCACTTCAATCTTTGATGGGTCATTGTCCTCCATTTTTTAAAGCTTTTTTCTACTTCAATGGCAACTTCATAACTTTTAGGAATGGTCTTGTATGTTTCCATGAATGCTATCTAGTGGAGGTAGGGAGATAGTCCAAAGATGAATCAATCAGCTAATTCTTTCTCATGAGGTTTTCTTTTGAGAGCCACCAGAATTATAACCATCTCTAGAAATAGTCATAGACATGTTCCCCACTCCACTGCCTGATAGCTATAAGATTGAATATGGATAGTTCTTCCCTTACTTTCTTGGCTTCTATGATATTCTTCCATACCTCGTCCTCTTCTAATCATGAATTAATCATGGCTACTTCCTTTCCCCTTTCTCCGAGGTACACAAAGTTTCCTTTGTCAGTTATTACCATGATGGCTTTGAAGAGATCCTTGCATACTTTTGTCGGGCGATCAGAGCTGATATGATATACACAGAAATTATCCCTCTCTTCAGGCTCTGGCTGAATATATAGCAAGAGATTATCAATTAACTTATACTTCTTCAGCTTCATAAAGAGGCTCAAAAGAGGAGTACCCCAAGGTGATATGTCTTCGAGAGTCATAGGATGAACCTTTTGGTCGTGGGTCACGCTATTGGGTAAACCCATAAAATAAGGGTGGATTGTCCCCTTTGGCATAACCACGAAGTTGGCAGCTGAGTCGGATCCTTGCTATGGTGAACTTGTAATATGGCCTCTTGAAGAAGTAGGTGGGACCCATTACTAGCTGTGAGGAGCATTAGGTTCACTGGCTGAATAGACCGACCGAATTAAGCCATAAGATGAACTAGGACTGAGGAAATTTGTTGAATCTTGAACTGAGGTGGTAACTAAAAGATTAGTACATGCATGGGATGGGGTATGCATGAATAATGCATAACAATGCATGGTAGGGTTAATTATAAGGGATTGTAACACAACACATTCGGAGCAATCGATTCCATCCTTATTTCTCTCGCCAATTCTGTGGGTACTCTTCCTTAATCTAATCTCACATAGAAACAAAGGTACCTAGAAGGTAAAATTTTAAGGCTTTCGATAAGAATGGTGTAGGGACATATCAAAAGTTGATGTAGAAGGTTCCCATCACATCAAGCCTCTTTTTAGAGGGAGATAGCAATGATTACTCCACCCACTAAAGTGTCCCTAATTCTTGGCAAGCATGGGTGACCCTTTCATAAGTTTCAGGGAAAAATAGGGCAACTTAACGTAGCACTAGAAGAAGAGCGCATCTAGCTAAAGAGAGAAGGAGATAAGAAGATAGTGTGTAATAATTTTTCCAAATGATGAAGAAGAAAATGGGTTGAATTAAGTAAATGATTTTTGGTGCTCATCATAATCTTTTAAGCTTATAAAACAAACCAAAATATTGCAAGTAAAAAGATTAGCTCCCTAGCAGAGTCACCACTGTGAGGTATCAATGACGTGTGGGTCACCATTGGCACCTTGGTGAGAGGCGGGGCCTATTAGGGGTTGGTTGGATATAGGCGTGATGAAACCATTTTAATTCAAGATTGTAAATTTTAGCCAATTTTATGAATAAAGGAATCGAGACCTAAATCTCGATACAAATGACAGAGTCGCCACCCAAGTTGTCTACTTAGGAAAAAGTTTTGGTACGGTTCCCATTGGGTGGGAGACTCATACCTTTTGGATCAGAGATTTGAGTATCAGACGTGTCATTTAAATCTTATTTAGTTAATTGAGAAATATAGTCACCGCATAAAACTGTTTTGTTTCATCATTTGGGGAATTATTATAGGAATCCTATACACTTTTTCACACTCGTTACATGCGTTTATAGTTTATAATAAAGCTTAAGCAATAAATGGGGGAATAAAAATTACAATCGGAGGAAAATGGGGGAATTGTGAGAGAACCTATACATTTGTTCTAAGTTATAAAACAAAATAAAAATAAATTCATGTACTTCCATAAAGATTAATACAGATTATAACATGTCATAAATCAACATTTTATTAGGAAAAATGTGATTATGTTAGCGTGGCAGTTTTGCAATTGATAGTGCCCCGGAAGGCTTCAAGGATCGGAGAGAGGTAACGAGTCTTCAACATATTTTATTATGAAAACACATTTTTAGCCTTTTATGGGTTGATTTTCTAGATTATTAGTGAAAGTGATTGCATGGCGAATGGTGAGTTGATTGATTTTACTAACTAAGAAAGGAACTGTGGGTTCAGCCTAGGGGCTAGTACTCATACGGGTGGGGTGGGATCCATATGGCTACTGGAGAGGATCGGTACTGGTATGGGGGACCTGTATGGGTCTTGTTTAGTCCAGGGTAGAAACTCAGTTTAATTTAACAAGTAGATTTATGGAGGAGAAAAGAAATAAAAATACGACTTCCTTCCGTTTGAGTATGGCAGACCAATTTAATATCCCTGAGGACATAAGGTGCCAACAAGGCTCATATGGGTTAGGACCAAACCCAAAACAGTAATAAAATAGCAGATATAATAGAAGAGAGAAAGAATAATGATAAAATGACTGAGATGCAAGTCTCTTTGAAACTCAGGCGTACCTTTACAGCGTGAATCCACTTGGAGGCGATCCCTTTACTGTGAGAGAGTCTAGCCAAAGTAGAAGATGAAACTATGATTTTAGGAATATTTAGGTGAGTATTTGTGTATACAGAACCTCCCCTAAATCCTAAAAAGCGAAGCTAGGAATGAATAAAATGTGAATAAAACCGCAAGAGATGGGTTTTCTCCCTACTTTATACCTCCTATACCTCAACTATACCCTTTTTATAACTATAAAAATGGCTACAATTTAATATAATATCTTTTCTCTATAGTATGTGTTGTTGTTGTAAAAAGGTTAGGGAAGGCCTCTATTTATAGGGGGAAATTATGTTTAAATGCAATAAATCACATTCATGACCTGATTTCCCCTGAAAATAGTGAGAATTACATTCCAAAAAGCCTAAATAGGCAAAAATAGGACCCGTACTATCCCTTCCAGGCGTATGGGGGGAAATAACCCCTACGGGTCCACCAATGGATCCGTACCACCATGCAACACCCATATGGGTCCCTAAGGGCAAACTAGGTCTCCAAACATTGGCCAAACTCAACTCTGCAGTGGTAGGAACACCTCTGATGGATAACACCTATAAGAGATTGCATTATTTGGCTCTCATCAACATTTCATGAGAAGGACCGTTAAAATATAGTGCTCGCAATTACGTAGTTTGGAGTGGTCAGGGGGAGGAATTCCAGCCTCATTAATGAGATTTAGAGATTTTATTATTGATTTTGTGCTTATGACCTTCCCTTATATAGAAGAGACTATATGTGATCGAATAGTCAAGCGTACTCGAGAATTGATTGGGTCCTAGTTTTGGGTAGTATTCTTGATATGTAGCCTTTGATGATTACATCAACTATTGATTCATCTCTATCGGGTCACTTTCCTATTCTTTTTAATTCGAAAGAAGGACGTGGTGAGGGACCTCGTCCCTTTAGATCATTGAATGTTTGGTGGGATCATGAGGGGTTCCCGACTTTTATTAAACAAAAATGGCATCGTATTAATGTTAAATGGGGAGGGGACATTGATTTCAAGTTGAGTCGATTATGAGATTTAGTTCGACCTTGGCATAAGTCGAGTTTCGATGAGTTGGAGAAGAGAATTAAGGAGTTAGAGAATAGGGTCAGTGAGTTAACATCTTCCAATACGAGTAGGCTGTTGGATGTATCTATTGGATCAAAGCTGCAAGTGACTAGGAATCGGCTGATAGAGAATAGGCTTCCATTGGAAAAGGTGAGGCATCAATAATCTAGGGTTTTGTGGTTGTTACTTACGGATGAAAATATAGCTTTTTTCCATAGGATGGCTTCAGCTAGGTTTCATGGTAATAGAATATCTGTTCCAGAGGTGGATGGAGTTATGGTGACTGAAACCTATGTAATTTCATCTAAGATTAGAGAATTCTGTAAGTAGTTGTTCTCGGCAGTCTGTAGTGCACCATTTTCCTTAGAGGGGATGGAGTTTTAGCTAGTAGATAGGGAAAAGAACATGAGGTTAGTTGAACCATTCAGTGAGGGAGAAATATAGGCTACTCTATGCTCATGTAACGTAGGAAAATCACCTACCAGATGGTTTTAATTTCTATTTTTATAAGCGATTTTAGGAGGAGATGAAACATGATGTCTTTGATCTTTTTCATCACTTCTATGCTACGGGCTTCTTACCAGAGGCCATTAAGTCATCATTCATTATCCCTATCCCTAAAGTTCTGGGGTCATCTTCGTTACATAACTTTAGGCCTAATGCACTTATTCATGGTGTTTACAAATTGGTGTCCAAGGTGCTTGCTAATCAATAACAGCCACTACTCTCGAAGTTGATTTCTGGGAATTAGTTTTTATGAAGGGAATGAGCATTCACAAATGTCATTTATTGCGTCGAAAGTGATTCATTCAATTCATGTTAGGATACGATCATGCTTGGTTCTAAAATTAGACTTTCATAAAGCATATGAAGGTGTGTCGCAGGGATATATTAATGCGGTACGTAGAAGAATGGGTTTTAGTGAGAACTGGATTAAGTGGTTGGCTAATTGTAGATCGAATTCGGTAACTTCTATTCTAGTGAATGGTTTGCTGAGTGATCCGATTCCATTGAGGAGAGGGGCTAAACATGGGGATCCAATTCATATTTTTGTTGGCAATTGAAGGATCAAAGCAACTTATTGATATGGGTGTTCGGGGAGGGTTGTTACCTGGATTTCGGGTTGATGATTCATCTTTGGACATTTCATTATTGCAATTTACAGACGATACAATGTGTTTCCTCCCTACAGATGAGTCACTCCTTCCTATCTTTACTTGCTTTTTTGTTGTTTTGAATTAGTTTTGGGGTTAAGAATTAATTTTTGTAAGAGTTCTGTGTTGGGTATTAATGTAGACGAGTTGTATTTATATTCTTGTGCGAATTCCGTAGGGTGTCCGATAGAGAAGTTTCCAATATCTTACTTAGGCTCTCCTCCAAGTTTTAAACGAGTTCCTACTTCTTGTTGGGATCCGTCGATATGCAAATTTTAGAATCATCTCTGTAGTTGGAAGGGGCAATGTTTATCTTATAGAAGGAGGGTTGTGTTGATTAAATCGGTTCTTGCTTCTTTATCGATTTACTCGTTATAACTACACAAGTTACCTAGCTCGATTATTGTCAAACTTAATCAGTTAATGAGGAATTTCATTTGGAAAGAGGATGCTAATTCGAGTGGGTTATATAGGGTTAGTTGGAACACGATATTGTTACCTAAAGATTTGAGAAGGCTTTACATTCGGGACTTTAAGGTGGTTAGTTGTAGCCTTCTTTTATAGTGGATTTCGAAAATTTGGGAATTGGATAGGAACTCAATGTGGTTTGTATCTTGTTTGAGCAAATATGGGCTTGAGTCATGGGCATCGGTTGAAGAGATGGAGGTGAGGAAGTTTTCGTATATTTGGAAGGGTATAGTTTTGTGTTTATTAAAAATAATAGTGGGTGGGAGGTGTTTCGATCGAGTGTGAGAGTGAACATTCGCAATGGTAGGGGGTGTTCCTTTTGGTTCGATAATTGGACGGCTAATAAGCTATTGGTGGAGTTGTTTCCTGACATTTTTATTTTGTGCAATTACAAAAATTGTTCAGTTTTGCAGGGGGTTCACACATTGTTTGAGAGTACATCGTTAGCTCGTCCATTTTGGAAATGATTGTTAAGAATGGCTGTTTGTGAAAGGTATGTTATGCTTCGATGGTGGATTGCCCAATCCAATCCGACTCTCTTCCCTGAGGTTGTTGTTGCACTTAGTTTGAATCAACTTGTTGAAGTGGTTTTTGGGGCTGGTGAGGATGGATTTGTTTGGGACAAAGGAGTTAACAAATCGTACTTGGCTGCGTCGCTTTGTTCGTTATATTAATGCTCGTCCGTTTGGCAAAAATCGAGAATAAATTTCTTGATGGTTGGGAGGGCGTGTTTATTGCCAAAGGTGAGGTTTTTCGGTTGGCTTGTTTTTCATAGTCGATTGCCCACTACGAAATTTCTTTTTAAGAGGGGATACCCAAACATAATTGATTCAAAGTGTCCGTTTTGTGAGGAGGTTGAGTTTGTGGACCAGGCATTATTCCATTGTAAGGGCAGCCATAAGGTTTGGAGGCAGCTGTTCTGATTGTTTTGAATCCCGTTTATCATGCCACGCTCGGGTTACGACTTCTTAATCTCTTGGCAATCCTATTTTAAGCCGGGTAACATGGCAGGATTTATTACCACCCTTTGGTTTTATATTTTGTGGGCGCTTTGGAAGAGACGGAATAAATTTGTGTTTGACGGCTAAATTTCGATGGAGGATCATCTTTTCTCGTGTTTAAATATGTGTTGGTTTGTTTGTAAGATTAAGGGGCAAGGGTTGGGTATTGGGGTTTCCAATTTAGTTAATCTTCCAAGCTTATTATTGTGTAGTTGACTTTGAGCTTGATCTTGTCTTGAGATGTAACACAAACTTTATGGTTCTTTCTTTGAGAACCATTATATTTTTATTTTAATGAAAAGAGGGGTGGGTGTTTTATAGGCTAGCGGAGGCACCGACCTAGTTGGGATGTTCGCCCCGAATTTTCACCCGCCCTAAACTTTTTTCCTTTGGAGGGATACCCTATTCCTCTGGGGGTTTTTCAAAAAATTAATATCCATCGCATGTGTACCAGATGTCTAATAGATATCTATTTGTTGTCCAATAGTTCCAATATGGAGTAGTTCAAATTTCAGCTCATCTAACATCAGAGACTCTAGTGAAAAACATTTAAAGTCAGAAAAACTAGTTAAACTAGAAATCAAACCACGAGCTACACTAAAAGAAATAAAATTATGTTCAGCAATCTAGAGTCCATTATGATGAAGAAAAACAATAATCTCTTCCATTAGAGACAATAATATGAACTACGATCTTAAAATCAAAAGAAGAATCCTAAAATCAATTATAACAACTCACTAAACAGCTTTAATTCAGGAACTTAGCAAACAAAAAATGAAAATGTAGCTGCAAAAATTAGATTTACGATCGAACAATGACAAATTAAAAAAAAATAAGAAGATAAGAATCAAGAGAAGAACGCGAGACAAGATTGTTAGAAAGAAAATCGAAGCAACAAAAGAGGAGAGAAACTCGTTAATGCAAAAAACAAAATAGTTGACTGTATATACATGTAAATAGGGCTATAAACGAACCGAGCTGAGCCAAGCTTTGATGAATTCGAGCTTTGCTTGTTAAATTTTTAACAAACACAAGCTCAAGCCTGGTCAAATCGAACTTGAGGCGAGGGAAATTGAAGTCGAGTTGAGCTACAAGCTTAGTTCAAATCAAGCTTCACCGAGCATTGGTCGAGCCTTTTTTTGAAACAATTTGGGAAGAGGAAAATTTTGGGGCGAACTTCTCAAGTAGGTTGGCACCTCCGCTTGCCTACAAAACCCACACCCCATAGTTTATTAATAAATTGTGTTGGTCTTAAGGTGAGAACAACAACAAATCAGTTACAAGCAAGCATATAGTTCAAATTGTTCACAACATCACATGCCAAAAAGCCTAGCACCCTACAATTACATTTGGACACAAAGAAACAAAGTAAATGCTCAAGATATAGTCTTCTGAGCTCAATACTCCATCGAACACAAACCGATAGCGACGCTTCCAAATAGCCCATGAAACAGAGGAACCATAGGGATGTTGCGAAGTCCAACATCAGGCCAATCTTGAAGAAAGATCTCCAACAATGCAAAAATTTTACTCCTCTCCGTGGAGTCGTGAACCATAATCATAGTAGGTCAAACAGATGCCTCCAAATAGTATTTTTTTGAAGAAATATTCAAGTACAAGATAGGAGCAAGCCCAGATTCTTAAAGAGATCTGAGACCGAGGCGCTAATGGATTTCTTATTACACTTGAAAATGAGCCATGCGAGATTAACACAAGAGAAGAGAAAATCCTCCACGGGTAGCTGGCCTAAAGACATGAACTTGTTTCTTCTTTTCCACAGATCCCAAGAGATAATGAACCATAAGGAGGTACCAAACTATCGGCATATTCTAGGTTTGAAAAATTATTTCCAAACCTGCAAGAAGCAATGAGGCGAATATAAGATAGTAATAGGAAGCCCGAACCAAGATAAATAGTGGCACCAAACGGCCCTGCTTGATCTACATAAGAAGAGCGCATGCTCTAATGATTCGGATTTGGAACAGAAAGGGCACAAGTCATCAGTGATCACAACACAACCCCTATGGAAAAAGGAAGGAGCGCATAGGTAAATGGTGATGGAACACTATCCAGCCAAAGACATGAATCTTCGGTATAAGACAAGAAGACCAAATAATCTCAAAGTTCAGTCTAGCAATAGGCCAGTTATTTGTCTTACAAAAACCTGCAGAAAAGGAAGAAGCCGAATAAACCTTGTTGTTTCCCTACTCCCATAGAAAAAGTTGTGCATTGGCTGCAAATAGGGGCTGCCAAAAATTATTCAAAGAAGTGGTGGTCGGTGTCACATTAGCCAGGGTTTCGTTGGCCGGAAATTCCAAACCATGTTGAAAAAGTGATTGATTTGACAGAACAACCCAGCTTCAAAGCTGCATACAATGGTCCCGAGAAGAAATCCGAAGATGCCTCTTCCAAAATGGTCGGGAGAAGGCCATGTCACCAAAGATGAGGCAGCAACCTTCACGAATAGAAGAAGACTTTTTGTTGCATAGCATGTATAGGTCAGGAAAAAGAGAACGAAGGCCCTGATTTGAGGTCCAATTATCGAGCCTTGAAATGTTAATTAAATTTTTAAAGAGCTTAAGTCAAGTTTAAATTTTGTTTCGAGCTTAAAATTATAGTTAGACATCGTGAACTAAAGTTTTAGGTATATAATTCAAGTTGCTTATTATTATTATTATTATTATTATTATTATTATTTGTTTTTATTTATTTATTAATTCACATGATGGTAAGGATCAAGTTCATATTGAGGTACCATTGTTTGATAATCTACGCAGAAATGTTGTTAAGATCTAAAAATGGTAACATGCACATTACATGATAATTATAAAAATAAAAATGGAATCCAAATACTATGAAAAATATCTCAATCATTAGATTAATTAAGCAAAGAATATGAACTATTCATGGATAATCATTTTATGATTATTTTATATTAATTTTTCTTAGTTAGCACAATTATGTTAAAATTGTATAAACGCCTATCGTGGGTAGTAAATTATCATATTGTTATATTATTTTGAATACAATATAGTGATTAGAAATTATATATAGGACCAATGTTATCATTTTTTTACTATTTGGTTCACCGGAGCCTTATTCCGACTACGTCCATATCCGATCCACGTCGTGCACCTCACTATAGTGGGTGAGTCTTTCAATAAGGATTTTCTGCATTCACATGTCTATGTTATCATAATCGTATGGGATATTAAATCGGTAAAGCTACTAGTACACAGAATTATTGATTCAACCAAGATATAGACAGTAGTTCTACCACACTATTAGGATTTAACCAGTGATTCTACCACACTATTAAGGCTAGTTTGGGATTGTTTATCCATGCGGTTTTTTCTAAAAGCTCCCATTTTCAGGCTTTTTCTCTGACATCAGATTTTGGCATTGGGAAATTAGTAGCTATCATCAGAATCCAATTAATCAGTGTGAAGAGGCAAAATCTTTTGTCTAAAACTAAAATATTTTATTTTATGAAAAGTTTATGAGTGGAGCTTTTCATGAGAACATCTATGACAACAATTCCATACATAAATGCTTCTTCTATCTTATATTAATACATTTTTACCAATATATAAATATTTTGGATTATTATTTCTCTTTTCTTCATTTTGACTTCCAGTACTTGCGATTTTTTTACCACTATTTTTATTGTACCGTACCATAATCAATGACTGTACGTAGTATTGCTGGTTGAACTCGGTGGTATGGTACGCTATTGATAGCACTGTATAGGATAGCTTTGGCTTGCAATACAATAACATTTACATTTTCAAAAATTATTCGATTTTTAAACGTATAGTAGTTTAGGATTTTTATCCGAGGAAGTGGTGGGTTGTATTTTTAGCATGTATTTGTGCTTATTTCTATATCATTGAGACCATGTTTTTAGTCTTTTTGGCCGCTATTACTTCCTTTTCTCTCTTTTCAGGTTTTCAAGGTAATTTGGAGAAAACATGCAATATTGGGACCAAAATAGCTTTTCACTGATACCTAATGTAGACAACGGTAGCGATAGCAGGTCTCGATGATTCCAGAGCATTCCAGAATGACCAAGATAGCATCAATACCGTAAGCGTAAAGATCACCTAATTCAGGCAAACTCTATTTAGGAAGAGCCCAATTCAAGAGAGGATATTTATTTGTATCCTAGTTCTATTAAAAAAATAAAGATAGAGATTTATTTCCTATTGGAGATAAAGACTAAAAGGAAGATAAAAACTATTCAAGAGATAATAGAAAAGAGTCCTAATTACGAAAGGAGTTTAATTCATATTCTAATTCTGTTTTGGAAGATAAAGATATAGATAAAATTCCTAATCAAGATAAAGACTAAAGAGGAAGAGACCTAATCAAGAGGGAGCACAAGAATCCCAATCAAATTCTAAGGGGGAAGCAATAAGAGTCAGCTAGCACCCTATATAAAGAAGGCATGCACACCAACTAGGTGTAGCTCAATTTGTACACCACTCAATGTTAGTGGTGGGAGGTCATAGGTTCAATACCTAAACTCTTCAAATTCTTCAAAAAAAATATACAGAAGGCATGCGCAAGAGAGTTATACATCCACTACCTAAGCTTAGTTCAGACTTAGTTCATTATTCTTTAGATTAAGTTTATAGAATTTTCAAATACACTTTTTAATCGCAATTTACTTTACAAGTCTTTTTACTCTTCGCATGCTTTACTTTAAGTCTCTTTACATTTCTGGACATTTAAATTCAGTCATATCTAGCTAAATTCTTTGTGGCATGAGGACCGTAAATGAAGACAAAAATCTGCAAGGCGACCTATTTACCAATCTCAGTACTTCAAGGGTTTTATGGTAAGAGTATCACTTAGTCTTGCTGTGTGGTTTGGCCAACCATTTGGTAAGTCTCTATGATTATTGTTAATCTTTATTCTTGCATCTGTAGTTATGCCTGAATAGGGATAAAGTAACAACAGTCTCCATCCAGATTGGAGAAAGTTAGTCTTACGCCTGTAGGGAGTGCTTCATTACCTGTCGGTAAGGGTGTAGGCTTTTCTAATTTATATTACTATTTAACTACGACCTCTCTGGCATGAAGTCGAGAGACACAGTGAGTAAGAGGGTGGTCATGGTGCGAAGTCTGGTCTCATACATAGTAAGGAAGAGTTGCTATTACTGTACGGTGCATGAGTGCTATTATAACTAAATCTAGGTTTCGGTACAATTAGTTTGTTATCCTGTGATCACCATGATATTCAGTCTTGTTCTACTTTGGTTGAGTCATTGTCTTTCATTGATTTCATTCCTGCTTTAATTAGTTTTGATTCAAAAATTCACAAAGAGATAACTTCTAGGTTATGTTGTCTGTCATCTATTCAAAACAACAATGTTAAATACTGTTCCCTATGCATTTGACCTCTACTCGCTACTAACTACTAGTATGTTTTGTGCAAGGATTTATTTTTTTGAGGGTTCAACACCTATCAAATTTTGGCTTCGTTGCTTGGGAACGGTTCCTTTTGATGGTTATTTTTCATTGATGACCAAAGCCATAAATCATGGACAAGAACTTTTCTTTGATCCTAAAATAGAAAGATCTAATAATGCTCGCACAAGCAAGTTCACAAACAAAGAGAGTCCCAACGTCGAGCACAAGCTTCCATAGAACTCGATAATGACACTACCTTAACAGGAGGACTATTTGACATGACTGACTCTAATTCTGAACCCAAAGTAGCCAACGTGACCATGGCTAACATAGAGTAGTCAATCAAAGACCTTACACAGGTCATGGTGGATCAACCACCACTAGGGAGACCAATATTGATTAGTACTTAGATAAAAAATAAAGCACAATATGGCTCCCTCACTATGGAATTCAATGGAGAAGTTTCCACTTTCAATGGGCATCACCTTAAGCCCTACTATGAAGGATTCCAAGCTCACTCTATGGAGATCACTCACATGGAGACTCCTTATCCTAGACCATGATCTCTATATGGTGCATCGAGCTCACCGACGTTAAACAAAGGACTCCTAGGAGGCAACCCAAGCATTTTTGACTCCATCTCCATTTTTTTTATTTGTGTCTTTTTTTATTTTTTTATTAGTTGAATCTAGACTAGGACTTATCCCTCTCCCTGACATTTATTGCAGGTACAGGTCTCTCTACATACATTAGGAGCTAAAACATCATACGCTAAAGGACTGGAGTGAAGGGACAACGAATGGAAAATGGCGCACGTGCCTTAATTCATGTATTAGTGGATGATGTGGTAGTCATAATGCAGATTTTATGATGGTTATGCACTTAATTAAGGCCATGATTGCTCCTAAGCCAATTATTACTGTATTAGCAGCCTTCTCGCATGCTGATTTTTCCTATTAAGTCCTACGAGTCCACATGCAAGGAGACCATGACCACTCTCGGCATTAATCAGGTGGTCATTGTTGTATTCACCATGATCTCGTGGATTCCCCTTCTCTTCATCTATTTCCACTCCCACTAGGAGCTTAGTTGGGAGTTCTACGTGACTCTTAACTTCAAGTAGGATTATACAAGCTAGAAAGAGGAGGGGAGTCGTCAAGTTCCATCTCTATGGGAAACACTCCAGTTGGAGTCTCGATGACTTCAACAAGGCTCCAGGGGTGACTGGCCCCTTTGATGATAAGTGTGATGCTCCTCCCTCTAACTTCAACACTATTAAGACCTAATCCTCTCTATGCAATAATGATCCTCGAGTCACCACCTGGAAGTCTGGTGACTCCCGCACCTTCTACATCCGTGAGCCCCTCGCCTTAACTCCATCTAGGAGCATGGCTGGTCAACCAGTTCCACTACGTCTTTATCCACCCTAAGAGACCGCCGATCTTGGGCGCCTTGATCTTAATGATTGCACCAAAATGGAGTAATTTGATCATGTCCCCTACACTAGAAGCCCCGAGACCCCGTTCTTGGACTTGGAGACTCTAGGGAACATGTTGGTTATAGAAATGGTTGTTAGGACCAGAGTTATATGCCCTCTCTAGTCCTCTTGAGATCAAGACTACTCCTCCTCCTCCCTTTGAGCCACAGCCAGACTAGCAGGACCAACCTGCTTATGGAGACCCCACTCCTTTTGTCTCCTACATCGAGCTCCTCTAGAAGTATAACAGTCTTGAAGACATCTATAAAACCGTCCTTAAGCTCGGTACTAAAAACTAGATTCTCATCTTTCACCACGATGCCCTCAAAATCAATATGGACTTCCTGATCCAGCACGTTGACATCGCCAGGAAAGGCCAACGAGACCCTAGAGGCTGAGTCTCTTTGCCTCTCTTCCACCTCCACCAAGATAGTAACATTCTTTTTGCCTTCTCTTTTATTTTTATTTTTTTCTTTTTCTTTTTCTTCTTTTTATTTTTTTTCTTCTTTTGCATTGAGGGAAATGCAAATTTTAAGTGTGGGGGAGGGGAATTATCATTTTTGCTTCTTTTCCTTTATTTTTTGCTATCTCAAAAGGACTTGTGTTTTTATCTTTTCTTTCCCGTACTGACCTAGTTTGCACTCTAACCTGTTATTGATAAATAAGGATACATAAGATAGGAAATACCGTGTAAAGAACTGATTAAATAACTAGCAGGACTATTTCGATTAGCTGAAACTTATCATTGAGGCCTGAATTAAATATTGATGTTCTAATCTAAGATTTTTGATAATCACTTTGTAAAATTCTTAGTCCCGAAGAGTGTAGAATAGTGTAACATGATTTAATTGTTTAAATGCTTTAATTTGGACTTGATTTCCCTTTAGTTAGTCCCTGTGTATCATGAGATCCTCCATCATGACCTTATAATGCTAGTATCAATCTTAGTGGTTACTTTCCGCTGTAAGTTCCACAATCAGTCGAAACGAGACTTACTTGGCTTGCGACCTTGTTTATCTCTTTCATAGGGTCAATAGAAGAAAGACTATCCACAGCTCAAAACTGGGAGAAGACTCTTTTATAAGGTGAGATAGAAGAAAAAGAGCTATCCATAAAAAAAAATCGGGAGAAGACACTTTCATAAGGAGAGATAGATTAGGAAGAATTGATGGTTGGAAAAGGCAACAAGACCTAAGAAAAATGGCAAAGTATGTAATGAGATGAAATGGGTTAGCAAATTTAAAAAGGGCCTAGAAAAGCTAGCAAAGTTCTTAAAATCGCAAAGCAAAATCCAAAAATTAACTAGATGCATCTTAAGGACCCCACCAAGTTAAAATATGCCTCAAACAAATAAAAGGTTTGGAAGTAGTCATCTCATGATCACTAGGATGTGCTAAAATTCAAATCAAGGTAATTATGAATGATAACAATAATTTATGTACTCGTGCTTTAATCTGGTAAATACTCTCGAGCAAAGTTCTAAACAAGGTCTTCTTGACGATATCTTACATTGGAATACTCAATAGTTAACGAAGAGCCTCGATATAAGTCTCGGTGAAGGAATTCGATCTCTGTAAAGTTATTTAAGGTTACTTGCACAGTTTAAATTTCTCTTTTTCCTAATCTTTAATGCATACTTAAGGGCAAGAACGGAATTAGTGTGGGGAGATTTGATGGATTGCATTTTTAACATGTATTTGTGCTTATTTCTATATCATTGAGACCATGTTTTTAGTCTTTTTGGCTACTATTACTTCCTTTTCGGTCTTTTCAGGTTTTCAAGGTGATTTGGAAAAAAACATGCGATATTTGGACAAAAAGAGCATCTCATCGATACCTGATGCATACAGCGGGAGCGATAGCTAGTCCTGGTGATTCCAGAGCATTCTAGAATGACCAAGATAGCATCAATACCATAAGCGTGAAGATCAAGATCTAGAAAGATCACCTAATTCGGGCAAATCCTATTTGGGAAGAGTCCAATTTAAAAGAGGAGATTTGTTTCTATCCTAATTCTATTGAAGAAAATAAAGATAGAAATTTATTTCCTATTTGAGATAAAGACTAAAAGGAAGACAAAACCTATTCAAGATATAATACCAAAGAGTCCTAATTAAGAAAGGAGGTTTATTCCTATTCTAATTCTATTTTGGAAGATAAAGATAGAGATAAAATTTGTAACCAAGATAAAGACTAAAGAGGAAGAGACCTAATCAAGAGGGAGCACAAGAATCCTAATCAAATGCCAAGGGGGAAGCAATAAAAGGCAGCAAGCACCCTATATAAAGAAGGCATGCGCAAGAGAGTTATGCATCCACTACCTAAGCTTAGTTCGGATTTAGTTCATTGTCCTTTAGATTAAGTTTATAAAATTTTCAAATACTCTTTTTAATTCAATTTACCTTACAAGTCTTTTTACTCTTCGCATGCTTTACTTCAAGTCTCTTTACATTTCTGCACATTAAAATTAATCATATCTAGCTAAATTCTTAATGACTTGACCAAGTAAGGGTCAAGGCTGAGTTTGAATGGTGTGAGGACTGCAAACAAATACAAAAATCTGTAAGGCGACCTATTTACCAATCTCGGTACTTTAAGGGTTTTATGGTAAGGGTATCACTTAGTCTAGTTGTGTGGTTTGGCCAACCATTTGGTAAGTCTTTGTGATTATTGTTAATATTTATTCTTGTATCCATAATTGTGCCTGAAGAGGGATTAAGTAACAATAGTCTCCACCGAGACTGGAGAAAGGTAATCTTATGCCTATTGGGAGTGCTTCACTACCTGTCGGTAAGGGTGTAGGCTTTTCTAATTTATATTCCTATTCATCGGCGAGCTCTCTTGAGCGAAGTCGAGAGACAAGGCGAGTAAGATGGAGGTCGTGGCGCGAAGTCCGGTCTCCATACACAGTGAGGAAGAGTTGCTAGTACTGTACGGTGCATGAGTGCTAGTATAACTAAATCTTAGTCCCGATGCTATTAATTTCTTATCGTATGATAACCATGATATTCAGTCTTGCTCTTCTTTGGTTTAGTCATTGTCTTTCATTGATTTCATTCATGCTTTATTTAGTTTTGATTCACAAATTCCCAAAGAGATCACTTCCAGGTCACGCTGTCTGTCATCTATTGAAAATAACATTGTTGAATACCATTCCCTGTGGATTCGACCTCTGCTCGGTACTAACTACAAGTATGTTTTGTGCAGGATATATTTTTAGTGGATTCGACACCCATCTGCTAAACTTCTCATACACTAGTCATTTGTTTGCTAAAAAAATCACCCCAGCCTAATATATCTAAAAATACAAATAACTATGCCTTGGAATTGAACGATTAATTTTACTGACGTCTACTTAAACAATTTCACTACATAATATATATATATATATATATATATATATATATATATATATATATATATATATATATATATATATATATATATATATATATATATAAAAGATAAACTTTAAAAATATATCATTTGATTTGACTATTTAAAAAAAAGACCTTGTGAAATTATTTTTCAAATGGGTGTTTGTGGTTTAAAAAATTAGCATAAGATGGGGTAATCTTGTCCATTTCAAAGTAAAATCTTGCAGCTTAGTTAATAAAAATATAATACACCTTAGTGATTAATTGAAGGGTCAATTGGAATCAGCCTCTCTATAATTACAGAGGTAAGGTTGCGTACACCAACCCCCATTACCTCGCTTGTTCGGGAGCCTTGTTAGGCATGGGGTGTAATGTTGTTGTTGTTGTTGTAGTGATACATTTTATAAATTTTTGAGAAGTAGAAATATTTTCTAATTAACATACGATGATAACTTTTAAAAAATCGTACTAGAATGAAAAATTTCCAGAATTTGCAAAAAAATTTTTATGTATAATTCTTAAATATTATGATTAATTTATAGGAATTCTGAATCAGTTGAAATATCTTCTGTAAAATTGATATTTTAAAACCACATACGCCCCTTTGCAAACAAAAGATCCACAATAATTTTTTGGTAGAACATTCAAACCACGTGACATATTTTTGAAATTTATCGATTATATATATGCAACAAACTGCATCGGATATGTATAAGCAAGTGCTTTTTATAGTTAGCAGTCAAATAAAGAGCTCTTTAATATACATATTCCAAAATTATTTGATGACTAAAACATATATATACGATAAGAATGAGCAATAATGAGATAGTAATTGATTAAAAGGGATATATAAATAATAAAAACATTTAATTAATTAATAAAGACTAAAGTCATAAGATTCTTTTTAGTTTTCACAATGATTCTTATCCCCTTTCCCAAATATTTGGTTTAATAAACAAAGTGAACTAATTGATTAACAAATATGTCAAACAAGGCTCTAGCAACTTTAGAAAAATTGGAAAAACGTGGTGCTTTATCGATTCACATGTAGTTCATACAGTAAAATCTTTTTTTTTGTTACATGACGCAACATTTCTAAATAACAATAAATGCACGATTGTTACCCGATATTTCAAAAAATTTTGTGTTCCTCAATTAGTAAAGTCGCAAATCAATAAAATGATTCTTACAGACATCTCCTCTAACCAATTCGCGTATAAGGAAAGAATTTGAACCCTAGTATTAGTAAATATTGATAAAGACAAAACAAAATAATAAGGAAACAACAACAAAATGAATCTGCTATATTGAGTATATATTCTAAATATGGGTATTAAACCAGCTATAAATTCATAGCATAGCATTATCAAACCACACAATACAACAATATATCAAAATTAAAACAAAAAAATGATGAAGATATCAGGAAAACTCCTATTTATTTCATGTGTTATACTATCATTGAGTGCATCTACACTTGCTCAAGGTTTTTATTCTTTATTTTATTTATTAAATTCTTCGAATTATTTGTATTTAATATATGTGTATATATATTTATACGTAGGTGCAACAAGATCAGAAACTAGGATGGATTTGACATGGTGCCCAAAGGAGGATACATTCATAGGGGGAAGCTGCGGAGGGTCCCAATGTTTATTAGACTTCTTGGGGAAGTATGGAGCTAGCTCTATGCCTAAGAATTGTCTTTGCACACCTTTGGAGTCTAACAAACATTCTTGCAAATGTTTAGTTGTTTGTAATTCTCCTTCTTTCACTTGATCTTAATTTATCTTTTTATTTCTCCACAGTAATAAATTAATGAATGTACTTGGATTGCTCTTTTGTTTCCTTTTTATGTTATTTTTCCATTTTATACACATTTTTTTTACAAGAAGGATGATTTCACATACATCAAAATATTGAGGGCATCATTCGACAAATCAAGCATAACTTTCTATCAAAATCAAAATTACAAAATCCAACTGGAGATTAGAAAAAAAATTGTCAAACGAATAAGAGAAACACATAAAGAAGAATAAAACATAATAAAAATATTGCATCCCATATCTTGTTAAGATCCGTCTCATGTTATCGGAAATTCACAACCACAAGAACTCCATTATATTCCATAACACCAACCTATATTTGGATCGATCTTGCTTAAAAGAGACAGATCCAAGTATCGAATATGAAAGATCCTAAATAACTGATTTTTTATTTTTGAGAAATAATTTGCAATGAGTAATTATGTTACTATAGAATTTAGAGTGAGTCTGAAGTTGTTGTTTCCCTTTTTTTATAGCATATTTAAGAAAACATTTTTTGAGAAACCATGAGAACAAATTTTGTATCATGGAAAAGAATGCAGAGATTTCTAACTCGGTGAAAATGAAGGAATCAAAAGAATTGAAAGAGGTTCGTTCCGTGGTACCTGGGCATGGTTGTCCTGGATGATTATGTATGAAGTGCAGCTGCGCTGGGCCCACAACAGAAAAGGCCTATTTTTCTTTAGTCTTCTTGCAAAATAAGCCTTAGTCATGAAAATAATTGGATCAAATAGAAAGCCCGTAACAGATATGTCCTAAGCCCAACACCTTTCTGACAGACATGTTCCTCGGCAAACTTTATCTTGCACAACCCTTTTTACAAAATCAAAACGAATTGTTAAACAAAATTTAGGATGAATGTCTAACTAGTAGATATCCATCAGATGACCAAAAGATAAGTACTGGCTGGTATTAGATATCCATTAAATGTGCATTAGCTCTAATATAAATATATCTAAAAAATTTTAATATTTACCACATGTCTATTAGATATCTATCAAATTTACAACAAAATACAATAGATGTCTATAAGTTATTATATACACACATATATAATTTTTTTGTTAAATCAATTAGTATATTCGTTGATATAATATTAAAAGCAACTGAGCTACAACTTATTGGCTGTGATATACAGACATGAAAGAATTTGAATATATATCAGATGTCTATTAGACATTATATAGATATCCATAACATGTCTACCAGATGTCTAATAGATATCTATTTATTGTCAAAAAGTTCCAACATGCAGTAGTTCAAATTTTTGCTCATCTTACATCAGACTCTCTAGTGAAAAACATTTAAAGTCAGAAAAACTAGTTAACCTAGAAATTAAACCACGCGCTACACTAAAAGAGACAAAATTATTTTCAGCAATCTAGATTCTATTATAATGAAGAAAAACAACAATTGCTTCCATTAGAGATAGTAATATGAACTACGATCTTAAAATCAAAAGAAGAATCCTAAATAAAACCAAGAGCGGTGGAAAGAGGACAAAACCCTAGCCGTTGTTGTCCAGCCAATCATCCATTCCAACCACCAAAACCTTTGCTCATCGGCATCTTCTCATCACCACCAACCCCCCACCGTCATCCCTATTAACCCTTTCATTCAAATAGTCCTCTTTTTCAATTGCACCTCTATAACCGCATTCCATCTGCACAAAACACAATCCCTAAGGCTTTTAAGATCTATTTCGAGAATTTTCCTAATCGCTATAATGCTGGAGCAATTAAAAAGGTATTACCGGATGGGTATATGTCGTGAGGAGAAGAAATAATAAGAATTTGAATTTCGACATCATCGATCTTGATGGATCTTTACCATTTTCAGAAGCTTTGTACTGATTGAATTCGGTAATCATTAGAGTGGTGGGACTCCATGCTTATAGAGCTAAGTTTTCAAAGGAGAATGCGACACCTCCACAGAAATAAATGAAGAAGATTATTCCTAAATAGACCTTTGTCTTTCATAATTCACCTCGAGATAGCATGTCCTTTGCGGCGGTGGTGGCGAATAAAAAGAACTCAAATGAGGTATGGAGTAGTGAGCAATCGGTTGAGGTACCCGATCCAATGAGGCTGGATAATCTGATTTCTAGTGGGGAATCTGTGATTAAAATGGTAAATTGGAAACAGAAGTTAGGTCTTGTTCGTCTTAAAAATATTTCACATATTTGAAATTTTGGTGATTTATTATGATTACGGTTTCCAGTGGACTTTCCAGCCCATGTAGGGGGTGTGGATATGATTGTTTCTTTTGTGTCTATTGATTCTTTGCATGAATTCCTAAATGGTGATTGGAAAATGATGCAACATATCTTGGACTGGGTTCAAGCTTTGTCGAATGACTTCATCCCCAAGGAATGCATTATGTACCTTGATTTGATAGGTTTACCCCCATCTATCATATGTGAATCACTGATTAGGGAACTTGCTTCCAAGTTCGATCATGTTGTAGCCATAGGTAGTAATTTTTAGAAATCAAACTGTCTTGATATGACTTCATGCTTAGTGTCGGTTCCATTAGGAATAGTGAGTAGGAGCTTGAAGTTATGTATGGGTGCAAGGGAACTTACACTAATTTACATTAGGGAGTTCGTTGTCAACACTGTCAGGACTATTACTTGGATGTTATGAGTGATTTAAGTGCAGATGCCACCGATGTGAGCTTGTTAAAATCTCTTGAAAGCCCCACGTGAGGGGAGAATAAATGTAGACCAGTTAGCCATAGGATTTCGGTGGTGCATGATCAGCAGGATCATTCGAGTTCGGTACATATGAAGGGAATATAGCTTCTCTGCCTCGATTGGAGTGACTATATAGTCAGGATTGGATATTTCAAACATGAATAGATTGATCATACGAACACAGAAGAGCGTTTCCAGAGAGAGCAAGGAAATAATGGTATTTCGGGTTAGAGAGAAGCTGGAATTATTTAGTGACTAGCATATGGGGAAGATTGTGGAGGTTTCTGGAGGGACAACTTCATTGACTAAGTTCTCTTTTATCAAGGTTGTGTGATTTAATTCTTGTGTCATTAAATAATTTGAATTGGAATTATCGTGGGGGCCTGACGAATAGGGCAAATCAACTTTTTTTTGTTCGTGCATACGTAAGTAGTTTTTGCATGTGGTTGTTTTAGTTGAAACAATGGTGACTACAATGTTAGATTTAGCTATGAGGAAGTTTTGGGAGTACAATGATTTCCAGTTTCATTGTATTCCCCCTCAGGGTATATCTGGGGGTTCAGTTGTTTCTTAGAATTCTAGATTGATACAAGGGAATGTTACTTTGGTTGCTGATAGGTGGTGCATCCTCCATGTTGTTTTGAGTCAAGTTAAGGTCTGTTTAATTTATCTCTACGGTCCGACTCATTATATTGAGAGGAATCAACTATGGGCTGATTTATTACCTTATATTCGGGGTGTTGATAACTTGATGGTGTGTGAGGATTTTAATAAAATTTATATAGTACAGAGAGGGCAGGGGGAGAGGGATACGTATCTAGTTCGATGGTCAAATTTTAGGAATTTGTTGATGAATGTGTACTTTATTATGTATCGCTTTATGGAAGAGATTACACATGGTTTACTAGTTAGTCTTTTTCTAGCATGGACCAAGTGTTGGTTTCATATGATCTTGTAGACAGATGGTTAGGGCTGAATTTAATTACATTAGACTCTGCATAGTCAGACCACCTTTTGATTATTTTTTAGTCCCATGTATCAAGGAGAGAAAGTAGGAAGATATTTCATTCGTTGAATTATTGGTGGGATAACGATAATTTTTTGCCATTTATCTCGGTGAAGTGGCATGGAAACTGTTTGGGGACGCCAACTAAAGCTATTGATTTCAAGTTGAGATGCTTGGGGGAGTTTATTAGACCTTCGTACTCATTGAATTTTGGGGGTTTAGAGAGTAGAATTAAAGGGCTAGAGGAACGAGTTTTAGCACTGACCAATAGTGGAGTGGTATGACCTATCGATGTTACAGACTGTGAGAACTTCTCTTTTTGAGTGAGAAGGAGTTTAGAGAATATTAAGCACCAATAATTGAGGGTCAATAGGACTATCTTAGCGGATTATAATACAACATTTTTCCATTGTGTTGCCACGACTCAGTTTAGGGGAAATCGGATCTCGCACTTAGAAGTTAATAGGGTTATCACATGCGCCCCTATCTTCATCAAATCAACAATTCAGGCCTATTATTTTACTCTATTTTTGGGAACTATCAAGGCACCATTTGAATTGAGGGGGTTGAACTTTAGGGCTGTCAACACAAGTGATAATCAAAGGCTTGTGGAACCATTTTTTAAATGGGAAATATGGGCTGTGATTTGTTCTTATAATGAAGGGAAGGCACCGGGACCCGATGGGTTCAATTTTTTCTTTTATAAAAGATTTTGGGGTGAATTGAAGGTTAAAATTTTGAAACTTTTCAACAAGTTTCACGGATCATCATGTTTACCGGATTCTATTAAGTCCTCCTATACCATTCTAATTCCTAAAATACTGGGTACGTCGTTATTGACTAATTTCATACCAGTTGCCCTTATCCATGGTGTTTATAAGATTGTGTCTAAAGTGTTAGCGAATTGTCTACAACCAATATTACCTAGCTTGATCTCGTAGAATCAATTTGCTTTTATTAAGGGTCGTAGTATACATGATTGCTCGTTCATTACTTTAGAAGTTGTATACTCAACCCAAAGAAGCCAGAAGGCTTGTTTAGCTATCAACCTAGATTTCCACAAAACTTACGATTGTGTTCCATGGTCTTACATTGATGCGGTTCTTAGGAGAATGTGATTTGATGAGAAATGGATTAGTTGGTTAGCAATCTGTAGAGAAAACTCTGTCACGTCAATCCTTATTAATGGGCATCCTGGTGATCCGATTAGATTGGAAAGAGGGGTTAAATAGTGTGACCTAATCTCCTCTTTTATCTTCGCTCTAGTAAGTGTGGGTCTAAAATAATTATTTGATAGCAACATTCGTAAGGGGTTGCTGCCTGGGTTTCATATTGATGGCTCAGATGTGGATATTTCTATACTTCAGTTTGCGGATGATACAATGTGTTCCTTACAGGTAGATGAGTCTCTTTTACCTATCTTTAGCCATATTTTAAGTTGTCCTGAATTAATTTCTGGTTTGAGAATTAATTTTAATAAAAGTTCTATCACGGGTGTTTATATATAGGAATCGGTTTTACATCATGTGCAGGGATTTTGGGATGTAAGGTAGAGAAGTTCCCGATTACTTATCTTGGAACTCCCCTCAGCTCTAAGTGAATCCTGATGTCTTATTAGAATGCATTGATTGGCAAGTTCCAAAGACGCCTACCAAGTTGGAGAGGACAATGTTTATCTTATTCTGGCCGAGTGGTGCTTGTGAAATCGATATTATCATCTCTCCTGATCTATTTACTCTCATTGAATAAATTACATGTGGCAGTTAATGATATACTTGTGCAACTAATGAGGAATTTTCTATGGAAGGGAGACTCAAATTCTAGGGGTATTAGTAAGATTAGTGGGGATACGACATCTTTACCTAAAAATTTAGGTGGCCATTTCATAAGAGACTTTAAGTTGGTTAGTTGTATTTTGTTGTTAAAATGGATTTGGAGACTTAGAAACGGGGAGCAGGGGTCCTTATGGTATGAGATTTGTGTTAGAAGGTATGGGTTCTCGTTGTGGGGGTCACTTGAGCATTATGGAGGAAGGGACCTATAACACACATGGAGAGGGGTTATTTCATGTTGTACGAGGAATGTCACTTTTTCAGAATTTTTTAAATCATACATGCCAATGGAGGTAGGAAATGGCATGGAATGTTCTTTTTGGCATGATAATTGGACGACAAATGTAGCATTGGAGACTTCATTCCCTGACCTTTATAGGCTTTGCAACATGAAACTTTGCTCCATGCAAGAGGGATGTTATTATTTATTTGGGCATGCAGCCTTTGCAAAGCCCTTTTAGAAGAGCAATTTAAGGATTTCGAGCTGGGAAAGGGGGGTTCAGCTTCAAAATGGGATTACTCAGTGTTGTTCATATCTTTTTTATTGGAGGATGGGGATGGTTTAGATAGGAGATAACAGTATCTAATAATATTTTTCGGGGTCATGGATCGGTTCTTAATTGATTTGGGGGATAAGAAGGTGTTCTCGACCTTGACATTTTGTTTAGGTTTTCATAATACACCATAATGGCCTAAATTGAGAATAGATTATATGTTGGCATGGGATGCGTTTCTACTTCCTAAAGTATAATTTTTTGGCTGGCTTAGTTACATAGGAGACTACCGATAAGAGTTTTCCTCTTTAATCATGTTAGCCAAGTTGTTCTTGATGGCAAATGTGTGTTTTGTGACAAGGAAGAAATAATAAAACATGCCATGTTTCATTTCCTGGGCAGTTACAAAGTGTGGGCCAAAGCTTTTAAATCATTTGGAATATTGGTGACTATGCTGTTATTGGGGGCTGATTTTTTGGTCATATGGCGTGACTACTTCTCAGCGGGTATAGGTCGTGACTTTGGAACATCTCTTTTTGGTTTGTGCTAGCATGGTCCCTATCAAAAAGGAGGAATAAATTTGTGTTCGAAGGGATGTTGAGTTCGGGAGATCTTCTCGGTTCTAGCATTTATTTGTGTTGGTTTATTTTTGAGTATAGGAGGCGGCATATTAATTTTGTAGCATTAGATGTCTTTAATTTTCCGAATTAATTACTCTCTTGTAATGACTCCTCCTTGATCTCACCCTGATATTTTTATTTTTAATTAATATATATAGAGTGGGGGGTTTAAAGGAGTGGGGAAGGGTGGCATCCCCCATGGTGGTCCATCCTGTCTGCTCCCTTCGGGTGAGCTACTGTACGTCACTCTTTTATTCCTGTCCATTACTTTCTTCAAAAAAAGAAGAATCCTAAAACAAAATAAAATAACTCACCAAATAGCTTTAATTCGGGAATTCAGCAAACAAAAAATGAATACGAAGCTGCACAAATTAGATTAACAACCAAAAAATGACAAAAATAAAAAAAATAAGAAGAAGATAAGAATCGAGAGAAGCACGTGAGACAAGATCGCTAGAAAGAAAATCGCAGCAATAAAAGAGGAGAGAAACCTGTTAATGCTAAAAACAAAACAGTTGAGTATATACACATGTAAATAGGGCTGTAAACGAATCGAGTCGAGTCGAGCTTTGTCAAGTTCAAGCTTTGCTCATTAAATTTTAAACGAACTCAAGCCTGGTCAAACTGATCTTGAGCCGAGTGAAATCGAGCTCGAGTCGAGCTACAAGCTTAGTTCAAATCTAGCTTCACCGAGCATTAGTTGAGTATTGAAATGTTCATTAAATTTTTAAAGAGCTTGAGTCAAGTTTAAATTTTGGTTTGAGCTTAAAATTATTGTTAGACCTCGTGAACTAAAGTTTTATGTATTCAATTCAAGTTGTTTATTATAATTATTATTATTATTGTTATGTGTTTTGATTTATTTATTTATTTATTAATTCACATGCTAGTAAGGATCAAGTTCATATTGTGGTTCCATTGTTTGATAATCTACACATAAATGTTGTTAAGATCTAAAAATAGTAACATGTACATTATATGACAATTATAAAAATAAAAATGGAATCTAAGTACTATTAAAAATATCTCAATAATTAGATTTTATTTAGAGGCGGAAACTGGAGAACCATGCTCGAATATATTAAAAAAGAAAAGAAAAGAAACAAAGAAAAAAGAAAAAAGAAAAAAAACATCTCAAGGATGTTTACAAAACCAATTAATGACAACAAAGTGTGATCGTAATGATTAAAAGATTAATAGCACTTACGTTTTTTGTAAGACAAACAGCCTTGCCGTCATAACTGAATTATAATCGACATGATAAGGAACGACGGGAATAAATTTCCCATGACGCAATATAGTCAATCTCGGTGAGAAGGCTGAGATGATTAGGCCTAACGGCAGTGATGATGACAATATCATCTTATAACTCAATTCAGTTTTGAGGTAATGGCATGATAGCACAACCTCGAAAAATCAAACTATCAACTCAAATCAAAATCGAGATCCAAGCCGAAAAACAAATTCACTTTCTGAGGAGAATTGCAGCTTACTAAGGAAGAAACATCATTATCTTTTGCCCTCTGGACAAGGATTAACACTTCTAGTGCACCACCATATGGGCTGCCTGTCCGAGGAAAGCTAAGCCGTAGCCCAGCATGAAACTCCCACCATCCATCACTTATATAAAGGAACACAATGAACCACATGTTTAAACATGTTTAAAAAACCATCTGACTAGGGCTGACATATGCCTGGTGAGGATGTCTGACACCGTCAGAGGATGAAAATCGGCAGGCCAAAAAACCCGTGAAGAAGAATAGAAGGGGAGGAGCTGCATTTCAACCAAGGGTTCAGAATGCCGAGCTCGTCATCCCAATAGTTGGTCGTCCAAATGAAGAAGGAGGGGAAGACCCTCTAACAAGAACTGCCATCGATAAGCCGATAAATCAAGGCTTTTAGGCACATAGGGTTCAGGCGTGATACCTAACCGCCGAAGGCTTGAATAAATGCCGTGCTTGTTGTTCCAACAGTTGGTCATCCAAATAAAGAAGGAGGGGAAGACCGGTTAGATATGATGTATGCCCTTAAGGCAATTGGAGTGATATATCTTAATTATGTATTGGTATGAATAATTTGTTTAATTAATAAAGGCATTTAATCTTCTGTTTATATCAATGTGTTCATATATATTGTGACTGGTTAAAATATATTCGTTGATATCTTTGTACAAAGGTCCTTGATTTAAATCATAGCATGAAGAGAGAGATATTATAGTGGGATTTAGTGAGACCAACTTCGTGTGCAATTTTGATTATGTCTAAACTATCCCTAGTCATAGTTTCATTAAGAAATGATATTGATGGAACAATAAGACTAGCATGTGGCCAACTCTCTTGGAAAGGGTCCAAGCAGTTAACCTCCTAAGACTGAAGGTGGTGCCTTAAGTTTGACACATGGATATATATCTGGAAGATATATAGGAGACTGCAGTAAGATAAACACTTGGTATATATATCAATATGTTAGTGTTTTTCTTCATGCAATACCTTTGCGAATATCCTCATACTTGAGACATTAGTTACCTTGTGTAGTACTATCACCATAATTTGGGTCATACCTATTCACTCATTAATTTGGGGTGCCATAGGTGATTACGGATATAGTGATGACAACATGTTGGTAAGCTATGTAGTCAGAAAGAATCCATCGCTCTGGATATATAAAGGAGTTACACCTGGCCTTTTATTGACGTGATGATTATTATAAACCTCTGATCAGAGTATGTGATTGATAGAAATAGTTTCTAGTCAACACATTATGGTAAAAATAAATATACTTCGGTAACAAGCAAATAACTGGGATAGCTTGGATCAACCTGGCTGTTGTTGGGTTAATACTTTGATCGAACCTAAAAAAACGGATGGTACTAATGTTAAAGAATAGAAGGAGTACATTGCATTGGGCAACTATTGCATTGACCAGGATTAAGTGATAAGCACAAATGACATTCCGAGTGGGGGATAGTGGACCCTTGCTAGAGGGGTACTATAGCCGTTTAAGGTAATCGAGTTCTTTTCTTGGTCTAAAACCTCGAGCCAATAGTTCCTATAGAACAAGCATTGGTCAAATCTTAACAACTCAATACTTCGGGATCCTATAATGTCACGTACATTGGAATTTAATCTGACTGAGTAAAGAATTAACAGATTTATTCTATTACAAAAATATAACATAATAATAATTGGATTATTATTTGGTTAGACCAAGAATTTATTTTGACCGGTAGCTAATTTTATTAGGGTCGTAAAAAAATTAAAGTGTTGATTAAAATGATTAAATTATTTTTTTGTTAATCCATGAATTTATTTTGACCGGCAACTAATTTTATTAAGATCATAAATAGAATAAAATAATTAAATTATTTTTTTGGCCAAGCTAGTAATTTATTTTGGCCGCTAGCTAATTTAATTAGGGTCATAAATAAATTAAATGAAATGAGGATTAAAGGAAATTTTGTCATAGACCTATGAATTTATTCATAGGGTCCATATATGCAAAAGGGCCAGCCCATAGGTGCTTGTCGCAAGCTGGGCTTGCGGCAAGAGCCACAAGCCCAAGCTTGCGGCCAGTTGCCTTAAGACAAGCATGGGCGGCAAGCCAAGCTTGTGCTTGCCACCCAAATGGAGGCTTGGATGGGTATTTTACTTATCCCACATTTATGAGGGGAGCTCTCCCCTCTCCCTATATAAAGTCCCATTCTTCTCATTTCTCAAATGTTCCACAAGCTCAATCGAGTCTTAATTTGAGATTCCAATGCGATTTCTTCTAAGTCAACTCAATAGTAAATACTTTTATTTTTGGGTGGGTTTTGGAGTGGTCAAGCAACTACTTAAAACTCTGCGATTCTTCCTCGAGGGAGGTTTCGGTTGGTAGGGTTCATGTGGATACTCATAGAGGTTATGCTATACTTGAAGGCTTGTGTAAGAAGGTTATGCTAAAGCACGCTTCAACTGGTAAGTCTTCTAATTCTCTATTTAATTATTAAGTCCTTTTCTTTAAGCATTTTAAGACTTAATAATTATTATGCTTAGATGGTTTTGCATGCTTAGTTTATTTTATACTTAGACTATAATTCAGAGTTATAATATGTTTAATACAAAATATATTTTTGCTAGGATATAATTTAGAATTATGGTATGCCTAGTATATGCATGCTAATTTAAGTAGAGAATGAATTTAGTTAAGGCTTTAATTAATTTATAGGCAACCAATAGGAGTTCCTAGGGACATAGGACAAAATTTTGAATTTCTGCCATGCCTGTTATGCATGTTTGAAGTGACTGTCAGTTCCCGACAGTGGTATCATGAGCTTTCCTATTTAGTGCATAATTAAGTAAAATGCAAACTGAATTTTATTTACTATATGAAATGATTTAAAGTTCATTAAATTGTTTAGAACAATAGATGAACTTAGGCTTTCATTTCAAGGATAGAAAATGGATATAGATAATTTCGAATAAGCCTGCTCATCTTACTCAAACTTATCAAAGACTCAATAAATTATATAAATTATATGGGTTATGCATGCTTTAAATTTACAAAAATTAAAAAAATAAAATTTATTAGTCCAAGAGAATCCATGTTTCTTCAAGCTTGTGCTCGTATATGTTCTGGCAAGGATTGGACAAGTTGTCTACTCCTCATAAGGCACCTCTCCTACCTGGGAATATATATTGGTATAGCTTGAGTTAACAATGAGGGGATTAAATATAGACTGATTTATTTCTAGTATATAAGATGAACCTTGTATATGTTTCTATAACAAAGTAAATATTAAATTATTAAATAAAAGTTTAAAGGAAATGCATTATAAATATAACAAATAAAATGTTAATAATTTTGCATATAATCTAGGTTGATGGAATAATTATGATAAAGAGCTTGAACCCACCTAAGGTTAAACCTTATAAATTAATTCTAAAATTCCTCGAATTAATATAAATTATTGTAAGTATGTCCATCTAATGAATCCTAGATTGGGTGACACATTTAACACCAATAAAATCCTTAAGTAAATATATTAAGGCAAGTTATAAGTCTTCCTTACTCAAATTTACGATACGATCTTTTTTGGCTATAAAGTGTTGTGCAAAGCATTCCTTTCGTGTACATCAACCAGTTATAAAAATTGAGATAGGGTCTACCTTAACAGGAATGGGTAGTCTACCATAAAATTGGGGACTAGCCACAGGACTGAGACACATTCAAGGAGATGCTAATATAAGAGCACATGGGGAGCTGGAATAAATTAGCAATTGCATATGATGCAAATGGAATGTAATTCTAACTACAACTTACTAATATGGCTTGATTTATAAAATTGGGGTCATATTAAATTAGTTATAGATGCTACCTACTTGGAAATTTAGCTAGGCTAAACTTCCCAAACTCAATAGAATGAGCTATTGTAAATTTTGAAAAATGGTAGGATGAAAGTATTTAATTAAAAGTCCTTATTTTAAAGGGTAAATTTCAAAAACATACCCTATGATTTTAGCCATTTTCAAAAGAGGATCATAAAATTTTGTATTTCGAACGAGGACTGTAGCTTTAAAAGTTAGCAAACAAATGACAAAACAAGATCCTCAATTTGAAACTATATTACGAAAAAGGGTAATCTTGTTCATTTTAACTAAAATTTTGTAGGTTGATTAATAAAAATGTAATACATCTTAACGAGAAAATGTTGAATTTTTTTGAGAAGTTTAAGTATTTTTTTAATTAAAAGATGATAATAATTTTGAGAAATCATAAAAAATGAAAAATCTCAGAAATTTATTCAAATCGTGATATATAATTCATAAATAATATTGTTAAATTATAGGAATGTTAAATTAATTAAAATATCATTTGTAACGTTAGAAAAAAGACATTTTATAAATTTTTTCCTTTATTTACTATCTTTTGAAACTATAGTCCCCGTCTCAAAAATAAAAATTTTATGATCCACTTGATGAAAATGGCTGAAACCACAGGGTATGTTTTTGAAATTTACCCTATTTTAAATACATGTACTATATACTAAGTCTAAACAATTTTTCTTTCTTACATGTTGGTTTTATTTAAATACAAACATTCGAATTGATGACTAATTTTGATTGGCTCTAGCTTCAAGGGTTTGTTTAGAAATGTGAGGACAGTCCTCAAAGCCTTTGGCTTGACATGAATATTATTTAGGCCCGAATCTAAATAACATGATGTAAGCAATTCTGCTTAAAACAGATATGCATGAAATACATAAAGGAAACTAGGTACAACACCTTAAAGGTTGTTAACATCCCTGCTACAAATATCAAGTCAGTGTTTAGGATCCATGTTACCTTAGCTACAAGGGCGTAATAAAATCATGGACTTAAAAGTCTATGTCTTTACATCTTAGAGAAAGGATTTCTTGAGGTAGAAGATTTGATCCAAAATATTTTTGATGGAAAATTGATGGACAATTAGTAAGAAATTTAAATGGTTCATATCTCAAAGAAGTAAAGGGACACATGGTGTCTAGTTTTAAAACATGATAGAGCAAAGTGAAGAGAAATCTAAAAAGAATACTGAGAATTTTGTCTAGGAGACAAAATGATTGTTTCCAATATGAAATATTGGAAACAAGATCTTCATTTCAATATGGGATATTGGAAATAAGATCAAAATGGCTAAAGTCTCATAGCATGAGAAGAGGAGGCATGTACCTTCCACTTTAAGATGTTTGATATTGATAAATTCTACATCTCAAGGGAATTCTAAATTGGCATGGAATACCTAATGAGAATCACGTATCCATATGAAGGTATAGATATTAATGAGAAGTAGAGGTTTGGCAAAAGGAGAGTAGTACCTACGAAAAATCATTAAAACTTGTTGGCTGCTATTGATATGGGAACTTAAAATCTCCTTTTGATAAATTTGTAATCTGATGAAATGGTATTCAATTATCATTATAAAATATTATTTCCTTACTCACAATAGATGGAATTTTATTCCAATTTATATAAGGTATTATAAAAGTTGTGAAAGATATTTTATCGTAATACGAGAAATGATATTTCATAATTACGAAAAATCATATTCTCAATATAAATGATGCTAACAGAAAATTAGGTAATAAGAAATCTTTCTACCTAAGGCATTATCATTTAGGCCATATAAACAAAGATTGCTTAACTACGGTATAAAGAAGGCACCAACCTATGATGAGTTAACTAAAAAACTCAAAGGAACAACAGAAAAAGAGCCACAAGAGGGAGACTCTAAATACAATGAAAATGAGCCCGAGTTACAAATTGAGACTGAAGGACTAGAAGCTACGCCTTAAAAAGGACCTATGAGATCATAGAATCAAAATAGTTAAAATAAAGAGGAAAAGCTCTCTGAATGCCAAAGGAGAAGAGTACTCACACTCCAAACCTGTTGATCAATGTCTGAGTATGGCAGAAGCTGTTCTTAGAGCAAAAACATCAAAATGTTCCTCATAAGGGAGCTGAGCTGAACATTTCGAGAAGGTCGTTAAAGCTAGTGCAGCCGAGACAACAGTTGGTAATGATGTTGGTGATTCAACAGTGCAAACTATTGATGAAGCTCAAGTTGATAAATGCTAAGGCAACTTGGATAGAGCTATTGTTCTATTGAAGGGGATGATTGGGGAAGCCAACCAACTCAACAATAAATTATAAATATTGTTGAGGATGTAGAGGTTGTGCAAAGTAAACATCATGTGAATCCCCGTAAGGATGGCTTGCAAAATCTATCTAAGGGTGATGTGAAAGAGTTACTAGAGGCAGATCCGAGCTCACCTGATTCATTAGACTCAAACTCTGAGGGTAAAAGGAAGAAGGGTAATGCTTAGAAGCCACAACAGAAGAAAGAAAGCTCAGAAGATGACAGAGATAAGGAAAGCTTATCCACTCTCCTCACCATTGTAAGACAACACAGTGAAATCATCAGCCTTATTATAAATCTACAACATAGTGTGCTGGAGTCTGAAGCCGCAAAATCAAACTTCATTTAATCTCAATATGGATAAAATTTAGAAATCAAGTAGCAGAAATCAGTAAAAGAATGAAAGAGACTCCAACAGTAAGGAATATGGCAATAGGGCTGCTAAACAATTTGTTACCTACTTGGATGGAGAATCTTGAAACCATGGTGGTAATTATAGCCACAACTGCTATCTCCACAAAGAGAGTTAAGAGTTCAACCAAGCTTCTCTAAGATCTATAACAAGAGAGCAGAAGAGAATTAAGAAGACTGAAAAATCAACAAGCTAATATTGTACAAAGCTATGGAGTCAATCTTGAGAACAAAGCAGGTCTGTTGAGAGATGATGTCAAAAGGGCTGCATAAAATGCTATTGAAGCCATCACCTGTGTTTCAAACAAGTGAAGCTTGAGAGATGGTTTACAAGGAACAAAGCTAAAATGCTCCCCAGGAGTTTTAAAACTTCCAAAGGTCCAAAATAAATCAAGACCTCACTATACATTCTCAAGCAAGATCTCAGCACTGCCTCTTAAAGGCTAAACTAGTTCTGAAAAAGAAAAATAAAGTAGTCTATGAGCAAGCAAGAGAAGAGCTAGTCAAAGCTGCATCTAATGCTCACTCAAGGAAATAAAAGGCTTTAGTAGAACTTGAAGAAATCCTAGAGGCCAATATCCAAAGGATTGAAAAAAAGATAAAACTTCTCTCAAAGAAGTCTGAGCCCCCAATAGTTGCTCCTCTTAGAGATCTTCATAAGCACTTGATTGTCAACATTCTATATCGTTAGCAAGGTATCTATACTATCTTCAGTTGGATGAGTCGCTACCTCAACAAGAAGAACAAGGATAGCTTCCCAAAGCTAAAACCCTCAAGAGACTCAGATTTAGAGGTGTGCAAGTCTTATACAGACTTTGTAAAGGGAGCTCCTAATGTTGTGAGAAAGCAACTAATTACGAAGAAGGGAGGACTTCCAGCCTATCACCAGACCAAGCACAACTAGGATGTTAGAAATTAGTCATCCGGAAGACTTTGTGAAAACCTCAAGACAAGCATCCAGATCAAGGTTTTAAAGGAAACAAAATCCCAAGTCCAAAAAGATCATCCGGATTGTGTTTCTGAAGAAAACAAATCATTAAATCCAAGAACACATGCATTTGGTTCAAGAACAGAAGAAACATCTCCTAAGTGCAAGAAGACAGTATCCAGAGAAGATCACGATTGAAGAGCATCCGGTAAAGTTAGAGTTTGAAGACATTCAGAAGACTCAACTCTCAAGATAAATGGATTATTCAAATATTCAAAATGCCATCCTTATTGGTCTGAAGTCAAACATGCTTTTTACCTTGGAGAATTAAAAAGCAGCAGCTTGCACAGATTCAGTAAAGGATAAAAAGGCTGACATAGAAAGAGAAAAAGGTAATAGCCTTTTTAACCTAGACCATTAGCAAGGCACGCGGAGGCAAAAAAGGATAAATTTCACATGGAATTTTGCAGAGCACAAAAACCCTAATAAATGCCAACTGACGTCTTCACTGCACCAATCCCAACAAATTCAAATGGGACATTTATTGGGTCTAATAAAAAGATCAATGACTTCGGATGCACCAACTCATATCTGATCAATAGTGAAGATTCAAGATCAAGCAACGGCTACATTCATGAACCAAGCCTATAAAAGGGAGCATCACAAGTTGAGAAGATGATGGTTGGTTTACAAAAGCTATTACCCTAAGAAAAATTTCCTATTCAATCAGTGATTCAATCCTTCCAAGAACTAAACATTCAAATATGTTGTAAGACTTCTGACTTAAAACTATAAACTTGAAGAATTCAAAAACCCATCTTTAAAAAGATAAATTGTAAAATCTCACACTTGGGTGAGTATTGAGATTGGGGCTTAGCTTAAACTAGGAAAGTTTAAGTAGTATATCCCTCAGGGACTTAGCTTAGAGTTTGAGTGGTATATCCTACTGAAGAAGCGAAATCAGCCAAGCTCAGGGGTTTGGTGGTATATCCTACATTTGAAAGAGAGGTGGTTAGCTGGGTGGTATATCCTGTATCTGGAGGAGAAGAAATCTCTGGAGACAACTGTAAAGGCTTGATTTCTTCCCGTGAAAGAAATCACACTAGTAGATTAACCTCGAAGGAGGAATCCATGGCCTAGATGTAGGCAGGGAAAAATAGTAAAAAATTGCTATGTTTCAATCTCTTTGCTTACAACTTTTACTATTTAGTGCATTTCATTTCCTATTTGCATCATCTAAAACCAATAACTTTGGATCAATTCAAACACGCTACACAGACTTTTTGAAAGTCTATAAATTCTGTAAAAGGGTCATTCACCTCTCTCTGACCCTAATATACTCGCACAGGGACCAACAAGTGGTATCAAAGCAAGTGCTCACAACTAGATATCTAACAATCTCAAGCTAAAGGTCCATTTTTTATTCAAAAATCAAAATGAGTTATAATAACTCTCAGCTTCTTCCAAAGGGTATGTCCATTACCCGTCCTCCACTCTTCACCAGTGAACACTACATAATCTGGAAAAATCGGATGAAGAATTTCATTCAGGCTCAAAGCATGTTAGCATGGATGACTATTAAAGATGTCCTATATGTCTCTACTTATAAAGTTAAGGGTATTACAACTAGAAAACCCTCTAATCAATGGGATGAAAATGATTATAAGAAACTGTTTGAAAACATAAATGCTATCAAGATGCTTCATTATGCTCTTAGTGTAGCAGAATTTAATAGGATATCAGGCTATTAAACCGCACAAGAAATATGGCTAAAGCTTGAAGTGACCTACGAAGGAACCAATAAGGTCAAGGAAGCCAAGATTGATCTCACCTAGCAAAAAATGGAAAATTTCAAGATAGAGCCCAAGAGTCCATTAGTAGCATGAACATGAGATATACTAACCTGGTAAATGAAATGAAAAGGCTGGGGAAGTGTGAGCGGAGGACATTTCAAATGGCAGTGAAGCTGGCCGAAGGACCGACCTTGAAAAATAATATCCAATGATGGTGATGGAAAATGTTTTTGCAAATTTTAATGCTCAAAAAATATGAGATCAAAATCCCGTGATTAAAATAGAGTCGCCACCCAGTGGGAAATTTATGTACGATTTCCCACTGGGTGGTAGACCGTTCCTAAAGTAGAGATTCTGAGCACGAATGATGCTGTCTATTCTACATTCGCCAAATTGAATCATTTATGGTGATAAAAGTATCAAACTTTCTTATGCATTTTTAATCCACCCTATTTAGTGTTTTTGATTTATATGTTGTGCTTGCGTGTCATTTAACCAAGCATTCAAAAGCAATAAATAATAAATTATTACAGTCATCCAATAAAAGAATAAGCGAAAAATAAAAGAATAATTACATGGCTTTCAAATCCTATACATTTTTCTAGAAAGGAAAAATAAAATACCCAAAGGCATAAGCATACATCTAACCAAAATCTACCTACATCCCAAAGGTTAGCATAGATACAACATGTATACGAGATATATCACATATAACATGCATAATTAGTGAAGTAATCAGGACACAAGTTAGATTTGTTAGCGTGATAGTTAGTCGATTTGGGGCTCGATGAATGGCCAAAAGGAGGTATTAACGTGTTTATGTAAAAACCATCTATTGTTATTTTAACCGGTTATTAATGAAAACGCAACATGTTATAGGGTGAGGACTATTTTCAGGTTAAATAGAGTTATCCGTCACTATACTATTCATTCGAGCTTTGAAAAGTAAATCTAGGTCGGCTGAAAACCAAAACAAATCTGCTGTCCAGAGGGTCATATCACCGGCCGTATAAGTGATGCCGATAGCTAAATTACTGATGTTGCTGATGGTTGGACTTACATGAGCCTATAAGTTGACCTTTTAGATCCCATAAAGAAAGGGGATTATAAGCAAAGTGAGGCCGCTAGTGACATATGATACCGCTGGTAGTATCGTTGATGTTAATGTCGACATGAACTATACCACCGGTGGTTTCTTATGACACCGACGACTTCCTCTACTTATAACAATAAGAGGGAAATGGTAAAAAATGATAGAAAACTCAAAAACAATATAAAAAGCAAGTAAATCAATAAAAAACAATCAAGAAATATGCCAAAGAGGTCAAGAGACTTGAGATTTTACCTCGGGGTCGTGAATCGACCTCTTCATAATCCGAAGACACCTCCAGGAAGCTTGAATGAAGATTTGGGTAGTAAATTTAAAGATTTGTCTCTAAATTCCTATTAGGTTAATTTTAACATAAATTCCACTGATTTTAAGCCTTAAACTAAGACAATCAAAGAAGTAAAACATAGAAAAGTGGATGAGAATCCCTTTTCTTGCCTTTTCTGCTCTTCATCTCACTAAAAATGCTATTCTCTCTCTAAAAATCTCTCAATTCAAGTTTTCAGCTATAAAGTCCCTTTTTCTAACCCTAAAACATAACCAACAGAGGTCTTTTAGGTAGTTTCACCGAAATGGAAAAAAAGAGCTAGTTAAAGGAAGAAGAAGTTATCTGTGCAGAGCCCTTTTTAGCCATGCCGCCAGCGGTATAAATGATACCATTGGTAGTATTGCGATGCCACTGGCGGCATCAACTTCCTATAGGTTGACTGCCATCAGGACCACACGCCCAAAAAGTTGCCAAATGGGGTCAAAAGTGGGTCAAAGTAGAATTTTGAATTTCAAAGTTAACTGCCATCGGGACCACACGCACTTTTACTATTTAGTGTATTTCATTTCATATTTGCATCATCTGGAACCAATAACTTTGGATCAATTCAAACACGCTACACAAACTTTTCGAAAGTCTATAAATTCCGTAAAAGGGTCATTCACCTCCCTCTGACCCTAACTAGACTTGCACAGGGACCAACAAGTGGTATTAAAGCAAGTGCTCACAACTAGATATCTAACAATCTCAAGCTAAAGGTCTATTTTTTATTCAAAAATCAAAATGAGTTATAATAACTCTCAGCTTCTTCCAAAGGGTATGTCCATTACTCGTCCTCCACTTTTTACCAGTGAACACTATATAATCTAGAAAAATTGGATGAAGAATTTCATTCAGGCTCAAAGCATGTTAGCAAGGATGACTATTAAAGATGGCCCATAAGTCCCTACTTATGAAGTTGAGGGTATTACAACTAGAAAACCCTCTAATCAATGGGATGAAAATGATTATAAGAAATTGTGTGAAAAGACAAATGCTATCAATATGCTTCATTGTGCTCTTAGTGTAGCAGAATTTAATAGGATATCAGGCTGTTAAACCGCACAAGAAATATGGCTAAAGCTTGAAGTGACCTATGAAGGAACCAACAAGGTCAAGGAAGCCAAGATTGATCTCATCTAGCAAAAAATGGAAAATTTCAAGATGGAGCCCAAGAGTCCATTATTAGCATGAACTCGTGATATACCAAGCTGGTTAATGAAATGAAAAGACTGGAGAAGTGTGAGCGGACGACATTTGGAATGGCAGTGAAGCTAGCCGAAGGACCGACCTCGAAAAATAATATCCAATGATGGTGATGGGAAATGTTTTTGCATATTTTAATGCTTAAAAGATATGAGATCAAAATCCTATGATTAAAACAGAGTCACCATTCGGTTTAGCTCAACTGGTAAATTTAGGTATGATTTCCCACCGGGTGATAGACCATACCTTAAGTAGAGATTCTAAGCATGAACGATGCTATCTATTCTACATTGGCAAAATTAAATCATTTATCGTGATAAAAGTATCAAACTTTCTTATGCGTTTTTAATCCACCCTATTTAGTGTTTTCAATTTATATGTTGTGCTTGCACGTCATTTAACCAAGCATTCAAAAGCAGTAAATAAATAAATTATTACAGTCATCCAATAAAAGAATAAGCAGAAAATAAAAGAATAATTATATGGTTTTCAATTCCTATACATTTATCTAGAAAGGAAAAATAAAATACCCAAAGGCATAAGCATACATCTAACCTAAATCTACCTCCATCCACAAAGGTTAGCACAGATATGACATGTATATGAGATATATCACATATAACATGCACAATTACTAAACCAATCAGGACACAAGTTAGATTTATTAGCGTGATAGTTAGTCGATTCGGGGCCCGATGACTGGCCAGAAGGTGGTATTAATGTGTTTATGTAAAAACTGTTTATTGTTATTTTAACGGGTTATTAATGAAAATGCGACATATTATAGGGTGAGGACTATTTTCGGGTTAAATAGAGTTATCTGTCACTATACTATTCATCCTAGCTTTGAAAAGTAAATCTAGGTCGGCTGAAAACCAAAACAAATCTACTGTCTAGTGGGTCATATCGCGCGGAGGTATGAGTGATGTCGCTAGCTAAATTACTGATGTCACCGATGGTTGGACTTACATGAGCCTATAAGCTGACCTTCTGGATCCCATAAAGAAAGGGCTTGTAAGGAAAATGAGGCCACTGGTGACATGTGATACCACTGACAGTATCGTTGATGTCATTATTGATATGAACTATACCACCAGCGGTTTCATGTGACATCGACTTTTCCCTCTACTTATAACAACAAGAGGGTAATGGTAAAAAATGACTAAAAACTAAAAAACAACATGAAAGGCAAGCAAATCAATAAAAAACAATCAAGAAATATGCCAAAGAGCTCAAGAGACTTGAGATTTTACCTCGGGGCCGTGAATCCCTCTCTTCGTGATCCGAAGACACCTCCGGGGAAGCTCAAATGATGATTTAAGTAGTAAATTTAAAGATTTGTGTCTGAAGTCCAATTAAGTTAATTTTAACCTAAATTCCACTGATTTTAAGCCTTAAACTAAGTGAATCAAAGAAGAAAAACCAAGAAAAGTGGATAAGAATCCTTTTCTTGCCTGTTCTGCTCTTTATCTCACTAAAAATGCTATTCTCTCTCTAAAAATCTCTCAATTCAAATTTTTAGCTATGAAGTCCCCTTTTCTAACCCTAAAACATGACCAACTAAGGTGTATTAGCAAGCTTCACCAGAATGTAAAAAAAGAGCTAGTCAAAGGAAGAAGAAGAATCTGTCTGTCCAGAGCCCGTTTTTAGCCATTCCACTGGTGGTATGAATGATACCATTAGCGATATTACAATGCCGCTGGCGGCATCAACTTCCTGCAGGTTGACTGCCATCAGGACCATATGCCCAAAAACCTTCCAAAAGGGTCAAAAGCGGGTCAAAGTAGAATTTTGAATTTCATAGATATTTTAGTGTTTGTTGAAGATATTTTGAGGTATTTTAGGTTAACATCATCAGTTAAGGCTTCGACTGGACTCGTAATCGGACATGCTGAACTAAATTAAAATAAAAATAAAAATTCAAAAGAATTTCTTATGAGGATTAAAATATGAATATACATCATCATCATCTCGTGAGAGGGACTACAAACTCCCCTGCTCACAGGCTACCCCTCTGGAGGTCATAATTGGCACAAGTTAGTATGGCCCCATGAAAAGAGCAAGGGTTTAGAAATTATGCCTGATAAATGGTGTTTTTTTCTTAAATGATGCTTTAGCGGGTGAGAACTCAAAGGATGACGGTTACACTGACTCCATCATGACTTTTAGTTGACATTTAATGGGGGAGAACCCAAAGGATGACGGGTACACTGACCCTATCACGGCCTTCAGTTGACACACTATGGGGGAGAACCTAAAGGATGGTGGGTACACTGACTCCATAATGGCCTTTAGTTGATGCTCCATAGGGGAAAACCCATATGATGACGGATACACTAACTCCATCAGGCCCTTTAGTTGAAGTTCTATAGGGGAGAACCTAAAGTATGACGGGTATACTGACTCCATCACGGCCTTCAATTAATGCTCTGTGGGGGAGAGCCCAAAGGATGATGGGTATACTGACTCCATCATGGCCTTCAGTTGACATTCTATGGGGGATAACCCAAAGGATGACGGGTACACTGATCCCAACAAAGCCTTCAGTTAACGTTCTATTGAGGAGAACCCAAAGGATGATAGGTACACTGACTCCATCACAGCCTTCAGTTGACGTTCTATGAGGGAGAACCCAAAGGATGATAGGTACACTGACTCCATTATGATCTTCAGTTGACATCCTACGGAGGAGAACCCAAAGAATGACGGGTACACTAACTCCGTCACAGCCTTTAGTTGATGTTCTATGGGGGAGAGCCCAAAGGATGATAGGTAGATTGACCCCAACATACCTTCAGTTAGTGTTCTATTGGGGAGAACCCAAAGGATGACTGGTGCACTGACTCCATCACGACCTTCAGTTGACATTCTATAAGGGAAAACCCAAAGGATGACGGGTACACTGACTCCATCACGGTCTTTAGTTGACATTGTACGGACGAGAAAGGATGATGGATATACTGATTCTATCACGGCATTCAATTGATGTTCTATAAGAACCCAAAGGATGACGGGTGCATTGACTCCATCATGGCCTTTAGTTGACATTCTGCGGAGGAGAACCTAAAGGATGATAATGTATCGATTGCCCCTTGTAGCTGCACCTACAATGAGTAAAGCGATATTAGTCCAAAAAAATTTTAGTAATGTTTTTACTGCTTGATCGATTTTGTGAAACAAAAATATTTTCGCCCCTTCGATCAATAGTAAAAACATAAAAGAGATAGAAGGTTGTTAAGAAGTTCGGGTTATAGTGAACCCATCTGGTGGCTTTGATATCACCGATAACTTGAATGATGTCGCTGGAGTAATGGGTTCCATGTGGCATCTTCGATTGGTCAAAGAGATTCAATATTTGTCTTTGGAAAAGCTAAAACTACTGGCGGTATGAGTGATAATGCTGGTGACAAGGATGATACCGCCGGTGGTATGGCGTGGTAGTTTCGGATTTAATTAAACTCCTTGATTTTCGTGCGGGTGTTTAATATCAATCAGAATTGCCTTTTCTCCTATTTCAAACTGTAGTAACCGAAATACTTCCCCTACTTCACCAAAATTCATTTTTTCTTCTCCTCTTCAATTCGTAATGCCGAAGAATATTTTCAAATGCCAACAGTCTGCCAAGCTGCTACGGATATGTTACCTGATTCCTCTATTCTGGGACTGAAACTTTGCCCAATCAATGTTGGCTATGGAGTAAAGGAATCTAAGATCATGTTCGGGTATGGCATAACAGCCCCGATTGATAATCTAACTCAAAAGTAGGAAGAACATCTCTCTCATACTTAGGTAATCCTGCAAAACTAGCAACTTTTGTTTCGATTTTTAAGGTTTTAGCCTAAACTCAAAATTTTTCCATGATAATGTTCAAAAGGCGAATATATGGGTATAAAAGCCATAGAATGCATGTTATAGGGTCATTTTTGTTTGATTTCATGCTTCGATTTTGATTTATTAAACTTTGATTAATTTTGGCCCGATTTAGGGGTCTTCTATAATTCTACTGGCAGAAGCTTGATGCCACTAGTGATATAGGCTATGCCGCTAACGATAACACCCATACCACCTGCGGCTTCAAGCCTCTTCAGAGGCCTGAAGGTGTTTCCTAAGCCACTGGCGATATAATGAAGCGAATAAACGAACACCATATATTGAGTATAGAAATGATAAAGACGTGCAACTTAAGAGGAAAGATTCTTTTCATATTTAATTTCTAAGTTCTAAGTCAAAGTGCGTTCAATCTGCTTCAATTGAGCTAAACGAGGAAATTTTGATGATTTAAAGTTCAAGTAAACTTTCAACAATTTCAAATTATATGAGCTTGAGCAAAGATGAAGAATTATTGAATTTGGTTCAAGCATGGAAGAGTGATTCCAGATTTGGTCTGATCAGAGTTTACTAAAGTGAGCTTTGGACAAGCATATTTGTGACACGTGTTAACCCATTGGGATCTTGGCTAGTTCTTATTGGATCAATTACTTGATGGAAGACAATGTGGCTGCCATCATATTAGCATTTGATTTAATTTAATTAGGTTTATTTATTATTTTCTTATTTGAGATATTTTATTTCCTACTTAATTTGTGATTTCTATTCAATTAGTATTTCTTTCCTGATTCTTTAAGGACTTCTTTTAAGAATCTGATTAGGAATTTAATATTTTATTCTTAGTAAAATTATAAAGTCAATTTCATGCATTAGAGTTAGGAATATTATATAAAGAGAGCTTTTTATGTATTCTAGATACAGATTTGAGATATTAATAAAATTCAGACTTTTCCTTTGTGGAATTTTCATCATTCTTTGAGTGCAAGTGATCGGGATCTTGTTCTTGAAGTATTGTTTCGATTGTGACCAATTGTTGTGGCTAGACAATTGAGAATTAACCCAATAACAGGTTCTTTCTGCCAATTCAAAAGGTTGCGTTAACTATATGCTAACATGAATGTTCGTTTTATTTACTAGGATTGGTTGTGTTATTGCCATTTATCCTATTATAATCCATCTTCTAACTCATAAATTTGTTTTCTTTATGTCTCATAAATCTCAATTCACAGTTCAGGAAAAATCTTGATTTCAAATTGCACTTTGCATACCTAGATTCACATCAGTTGGTATTCGATATAGTTTGAGTTGAGGTTTGATTTCTGTCCAGATTGCTTCTTTTTGTCATAACTTTCTCTATATAAATTGGATTCTTGCAATTCTATATCCATTGGATTATTAAGAGAATGATTTAAATTTATGCAATTATTGGATGATATAACCACGCACAAAAAGCATTACCATCCCAAGCGACATAAAGACCTCGATAATGATTTTGAGTTTGATCGTTCAGCTATTCATAATGGCAACACGAATAAAATCAACCTAATTAAGGAGAGAGAAAATAAGAGTGATAAAATAAGGGTGAGAAGAGAGAAGAGGTGAGAGAAAAGGCTACTGAGTTTAGTGAAAGAGACGTGAGGAGAGAAGAAAGTAAGGGTGTCGTAAAAGCCAATAATCATATATTATACGCCAAAATGAGTGATTTAATGCAAGCTGAAAAAATCTATTTGGAAATTCTTTTATTCAATTGCAAAGGTTTTAGCTTGTCTACAACGATATCTAACAATATTATTCTTCCTAGTTTGTTTAATTCTTTTTTACAGAAATTTGATTATCTATTACTGATTGGGCTACCTCCTGTTCGAAGGATTGACCATGATTTTTCTTATATTCTTGGAGCATCCTCTGAGGAGATGAAGGAAACCCAAAAGAAAGTTAAGAATCTGATGTCGATGAGTTTGATACGTGGAAATATGAGTGCTAGGGTTGATTCAATCAACTTAGTACCTCAAAAGGAAGGGAAACATAGAACTTGCTTCTCACGATGACACCGATTTGAGGATGAATTTTTTTTAAAGTGGGAGGGAGTGATGCGAGTAAACAATAACCATATATTGAGCATAGAAATGATAAAGACATGGAACTTAAGAGGAAAGATTCTTTACATATTCAATATCCAAGTTCTACATCAATGTGCGTTCAATATGCTTCAATTGAGCTAAATGAGGAGATTTTGATGATTCAATGTTCAACATGTGTGACATGTGTTAACCCATTAGGATCTTGGCTATTTCTTATTGGATCAATGACTTGATGGAAGACAATATGGCTGCCTTCATATTAGCATTTGATTTAATTTAATTAGGTTTATTTATTATTTTCTTATTTGATATATTTTATTTCCTAGTAAGTTTGTGATTTCTATTCAAGTAGTATTTCTTTCCTGATTCTTTAAGGACTTCTTTTAAGAATCTGATTTGGACTTTAGTATTTTATTCTTAGTAAAATTATAAAGTCAATTTTGTGCATTAGGGTTAGGAGTACTGTATGAAGATAGCTTTTTATGTATTCTAGATACATATTTGAGATATTAATAAAATTCAGACTTTTCCTTTGTGGAATTTTCATCCTTCGTTGAGTGCAAGTGATCGGGATCTTGTTCTTGAAGCATTATTTTGATTGTGACCAATTATTGTGGCTAGACAATTGAGAATCAGCCCCATAATAGGTTCTTTCATCCAATTTGAAAGGTTGTGTTAGCTATATGCTAACGTGGCTGTTCATTTTATTTGCTAGGATTGGTTGTGCTATTGCCATCTATCCTATTACAATCAGTCTTCTAACTCATAAATTTATTTTCTTTATATCTCATAAATCTCAATTCACGGTCCGGGAATATTTTTGAGTTTGGATTGCACTTTGCATACCCGGATTCACATCAATATCACTAGCAACTTCACCCATACCACAGGCAGTATGGCTGAGGCCGCTGGCGGCATCACTACTTCATTAGTGAAATGAAAAAGATTCCAGAAGGTTAGGACAGGATAACAATGGAATGCAAATTGCTTGTTGATACGATTTTTGGTTTTCTTGACTTCGTTATAGCCTTATTCCATCACTTGTACTAGAGGAATAGGAACAATCTATAAATGGTGGAAGGTGATTAGCAAGCATGATGCTGAGCTCCTACTGGCCATTGATGAAGTAGGCTTTGGGGATTTAGCTCCGATTTTACCCCCTAAGATGCCATAGCTCTCTCATTCGGCCATTATTACATTGACTAAAAGGTGGTCAGAGACCACTCACAATTTTCATCTCCCACTTGGTGAGGTTACTGTCACTCGTCTAATGTTGTGGTGATGATAGGGCTACCTTGGACCGACAAAGTCATCCACTTTGATGTTTATATGGAGAAACACTACATTAGGGGACCAGTGGTTACATTAGGGGACCAGTGGTGAAGAGGGTGACTAATTCTTTTGGGTTAAAGCCCAAAGATAGGCAGCTGTCATATAGGGAGTTATGTAAGTCTTAGAAAAAGAAGAAGAAGGTGGTCCCTAAGGCACAGAGGGATGCATGTGTCTGTTCTTTTGTCATCTCACTATTGATCGTGCTTTTCTTCCCAGTTTCTAGTAGTAAGATGAATTATGGGTTGATTCCGTGCTTAAGGATATGGAGAAGATCAAGGAGAAGAACTGGCCTAAGGCTATTCTCGCCTAGATATATCATGGATTAGATGTGGGTGCTAGGAAGAAGGAAAAGGCCCCTTAGGATGAGTCACTTACTTCTTCAGGGTCAACGTTATCCCATTATTTCCATTTTTTGCATTTTTAATTTTATTTTTGGGCTTTGTCTTATTTCTTTTATGGACTTGGGCTGATTAGCTTTTAATTGTGCAGGCTTGGGCCTTCGAGCATGAGATCCTTCCCGTGGCGACTTTCTTGATTGAGGTGCCAGATGATGCACATTTCTTGGCTTACTAGTGTGGAAGCATTCGGGGATTTTATAGGTGGAAAATTGGCTGTAGAGAGGTCTTATAGTGCTTACAGATGGGCTCGGTAAGCGACTTATCCTTAGTTCCTGTCTAAAATTTAAGCAAACCATTAGTAGAAAAGTGTATTATTGACTTGCATTATACTTACATTGGTTGTTTCGATCAACTTGGCCAGGTTATTTGGGTTCCCTTCGAGATGGTGTCCAACCGGGATGAGGTGCTTGGGTCCAAAGGGAGGTGGATGACAAGAGATTTATGATGGAGTGCCCTTTATCTCTGAAGTGGTACTTGAGGAGAGAGTGCATAGCTGGAGGGATATTATGCCTGCCACTTGACCTATGCCTCGATACCTCCCACGGGTTTATGGTGGCCTCATTTGACTATTGAGGCTGATAAGGCTGATTTCTTGGAGAGGGCCGAGTCATGGAGAGCATTGCCGATCCTTATAATGGCCTTATGTCATGCATGCTTCCCCTTTGCCCCCGTATCCATTCAAATGAAATGATCACCTTCCATAATAAGAAGAAGGCATCGAGAGTCCTGGGTAAGGTTGATGAAAATCAAGGGAGTAAGGAGGATTAACAGGATGATGATGGTCATGGCGATGATAAGCACGTAGGTGGTGGAGGGGGTGATGAGGTGCCGATGGTCCAAGAGGAGTACTATTCTTTTGAGGTAACACTACTCTTTACAATGATTTTTTTCATTTAGCTCTAGGCTAGTATTAATGCTTGTGTTTCCTTTCTGTGGTGCATTTTTCTTTTTCAGGTTCCTTCCATAAAGAGGAATAAGCCAAAGATAAGTGAGGTACATGGTCGTGGTAGGCCTAATGATAGTGTCATAGTGGAGGGGCACCTCTCAATAGTCTTGGAACATGCCTTCCTTCTTTTAGGATCGAGACGTGACTTTTGGGTGAGGGACATGCCATTCAGTGGATTTCATGCCATCAAACACTACCCATGTAAGACATAATGTGAACCCATCCCTCTCATTCACTCGATCCTCCTTTGAGGACATCTTTTGACTACCTTCGAATTTTTCAAGTTTCTCGTGCGAAGGTAGAGCGATTGGCCAGGAATGCCTTTTCTATTGGGGACACCATTGTCTTGACTCTCAGACCTTATTAGCTCAGGTATATTTCCTGCATAAATGATGATATTAAAAATGAATGATGCTTGAATGCTATAAATGGTAAGGATTGTTATTGTCTTTTCATAGGAATTTATGGCGATGTCCCTCTCCGACGTCGGTAGAGCTCATGCGATGTATAAAGAAGAAGTAGCCCCAAACCAAGCACTTAGGTGACAAGTGAACAAGCAAGAGAAAAATTTGGATGCCACCTTGTACAAGAGGAGGAGCAAGCATAATTTGGACCGCATACCCCCACCCGTGACAAGTCGTAAGGTGAAGAAGAAGACCATTGGTCGACGCCCTTCTACTGAGCGCAAGGAGTCATGGAGTATCCAGTTGACTGAGGGGAGGGATGAGGAGGAGGATGTGAGTCAATATATCACAGATGACATGGAAGATACCACTTTCTTGGTTGGTGATGGAGCCCAGCTTTAGATTTATTTCTTGATTTTCGGATTTGTTTTTGGCTTTTGGTTTTGCACCCTTGATACATTGGGGTTTGGATTCATTATGTTTGTTTTGGATTATGGTTTGACCTAGGTTAGGGTGTTTGGTACATTTGCGCCTTTGGGCTTTTGGCTTGGAATAAATGAATGCTTGGTTGGAATAGCGTGTGGGCAGATTACAGGTTACAAATAGGTAGGAACTAACCAAAACGGGTCTGAAATTTGTAGAAATTAATGTCATGCTGCTAGCAGTTTCACTAATACCCCCACCCATAAGAAAATCTTGATTCTGTAATTAATATATATAGACAACATCACCTGCAACCCATATCGCCAGTGGCCTCACTTCAAACTGCCACCGACATCACTCATACCGCCTACGGCTTCAATCATATCACCAGCGGTATCACTCTCAGAATCACAAGTTTTGCCAATCTTTAGAATTCAAACCATGGAGAGCCACAACCAGCAGTTAAGGAGCTTTCTGGGAACTATGGGGAACACTGATTGGAAGAAGATGCACAAGTTTAGGCTTTGGAGACTCCAATACCTGACCCAATGGTGGGCTAATATAGAATTCTTTCATGTGGCTTGACTTTTTGGGATTGAATGGACCATGTGTTCTGCTTTTCATCATATGAGATGTGCCCCTTATTTGAGGAGTTCCTCGCCATCCTGGGGATTCCATGCCCCAAACTTGTGGCCTTGGCTATCCTAGATCTCTTATTTGGTGAAGAATATGTGCAAAAAGGATTGTGGAATTTGGACTTAGTGGATCCCTTACTTTCTCAAGTACTTGACCAACTACGATTCAAGTCAACAATGTGTTGAACTGGTGTAGGGGTGCCCGTAGGACTCACTTGGGTTGGCCATTCATGGCTACTCTATTGCTTATGTCTAACTTCATGTGCGGGTATGGCTTAAAAAGAAGTTGAATCTGAAGTGGGAGTCGTGAGGGGATCCGAGGTGATACTTGCCTATCCATCTATAAGAGGGGGGGTGTGTTCGGGATGATTTCAACCAGTTAATGGCTGATGATTTGGCATCAATCAAGAGAGGGTATGATGACTCACAGATACAGTGGGTTAGCCCGTGGTGGAAAATTCAAGACGTGGTTGTCGAGTCTTAGGGGTCTTGTGTCTAGCTACTGGGTTTGCAGAGAGTCACCTTCCATACTCCATATCGACTTTGCCGCTAATAAGGTCAACGACAGAGAGTTCTTTACAAGCTTCCGGAAACGCACGACCATTTCTACAATGCTGACTGGGCGACCGATATTCAGGAGAAATAGGAAAGAGAGGCCATTCTCAAAATCCTGGACTACCACCATATGGACACTACCGATACTGATGAGCACTACAGGGGATGGCTCGCTAAGACCAGAAGCCTACACACCCAAGAGGAGCTATCGTAGGCTCGGTTGGAGGGTGAGGGGGCTAAGCAGGGCTTTGAGCCTGTTCGCACGATCATTCTATAGAGGATTGCGAGATTTTATGATTATGATGCCAAGAGTACAATATGAGACACGTATTTATTGGTTCATTAGTTCTATCTTTTGCATAAGCCACTAGGGGTGATGGACCTATTGAACATATTTTATTTTATTTTACTTTATTTGGCTCTAATTTTTGCATAGGTTTTCAATCTATCGAACCTTGTCTTAATTTTTGCTTGGACCGCACTTTTAGGGTTTTCAATCAAGCAGACTTATTTCGACTTTTGCATAGACCTTGCTCTTTTCAGCCTATCATGATTTTTTGTCTTTTATTACATTTTTTTTTATCATTTTATTTATTGCACATTGATTGAAATAACGTGAACCCTATATTTCGCTTACTTTTGATATTTTGGCCTTTCGGACGTGTAAATTCATAGAAACATAAACATTCGAGATTTAGAAAAATAGATACTTGTATTGGATAAAACAAATTAGAGTACATGATGATGGTAACCATTTCCTATGATCTTAACTTCCGATTGCAACTAGCCTATACCGCTTTTCTAGTAGACACCCTCTCTTGCCTAGGCTCCCCTTTTTGGGTTTTCAGCCTAGCGAGCTATTTGATAACGATACCCTATTTTTTTGTCCAGCTGGTTTGTAGAATACCAACTTTTGGGTGATATATATATATATATATATATATATATATTAGTGTTGCTTTTCTGATTTATTTCTTTGAGTTTAGACATGATAACGCTTAAGTCTATCCTGGTTCACGGGGTTTACAAACTTGTTGCCATCCATGTCCATGATCTTGACTGCCCCTTTACTGAGAATATTCTTGATCACGTATGGTCCCTTATAATTGGGCCCGAACTTCCCCCTAGCATATGTCGAGGAAGGTTTTAACTATTTCAGCACTGAATCCCCGACCTTTAATGGAAACTTTTAATGTCTGATCTTACTGTTGTAGAGAAAACTGTTTTTAACAAACTATTTAAACATAATTATCTCTAATCAAATATATAAGTAACTATTTTATCTGGACTCAGAATCTCTGCTTTATAGGTATAGGAATCCCACCTGGATTAGGCCAGGTGAAGACTCCACTCGAGGAAAGAAAAGTGGTGACTCCTCTTGAGTCTAGTTGTGAAGGGATCCTATCGGGGATGGGATTGGAGGGTGACACACTTAATCTGGAGTAGAAGAAGATTGTAGTGGCAGAGGTATGACAATGATGCAATCCTTGGGCAAATGGAGTCCTTCTTCCCCTAGCATGAGGGCGTGCTAGATCTTCGATGGGGTAGAATGTCACGCACCAAAGTTTAACCACCATTGTTGCATGACGGTGCTATCAGAAGAGGGCATGCACTTAAGAAGAATCCTACAGTTGGTAAACAGAGGGATGGTGGTATCAGCACTAGGGGTATTCTGCCTATATGCGCATATGGCTGATCAAGTTCAGGCATGCCGACCCAATTAGCTTTGGGCAGCTTGTTGCTAGTCTTGGACTTAACTATAAAGGGAGCTTATGCGTCCATACATAGCACAACTAGTCGATAGCAGTTGCTGCTAGCTATCAACCAGTTATGCCATGTATGGACGCATAACCCCCTTCATAATTTAGTCCAAGACTAGTAACAAGCTCCCCAAATCTAATTGGGTCGGCATGCCTAAACTCGGTCAGACATATGTGCATACAGGCAGAACACCCCTAGCACTGATGCCACCATCCCTCTGTTTACCAATGGTAGGATTCTTCTTAAGTGCATGCCCTCTTCTGATAGCGCCGTCAGGCAATAATGGTGGTTAAACTTTGGTGCGTGACATTCTCCCCCACCGAAGATCTAGCAAACCCTTGTGCTAGGGGAAGAAGGACTCTGTTTGCCTAAGGATCGTATCATTGTCGTACCTCTGCCACTACAATCTTCTACTCCTCCAGACTAGGTGTGTCGCCCTCCAATCCCATCCCCGACGGGATCCATTCACAACTGGAATCGAGAGGAGTTCACCCTCACTTTTCTTTCCTCAAGTGGAGTCTTAACCCTGGCCTAATTTGGCTTGTCAACTAAAACCATTACTTTCTCCCCAAAGGATGTGCAGCGCTCCCATGTTACGTGAGTGTCCCCCTAGACTTCTTTCTCGCTCGCGAGTCGCCCGACTTTCCCTGCGGACTTCCACCTCGCATCCTAATAATAGGGCCATTACTCTCTTCACATTAGGGTGTGCAGTGTTCCAGCACCTTGACTTGCAACTTAGAGCGCACTATCATGATTCGGCTCTGATACCATCTATCACGGGTCGAGAGTCTGACGTAGCATTATGCCCTATGCTACGCCCCGAGGTCCTCCTGCATGACCCCGAGACCAATTTTAACTTTCAACTCTATTTAAACTTTAAGGTTTTCACCAAAAGGATTCTCTAAAGACCAATATTCAAGAGGGTCCCATGGTCCCTACTACCAAGCATCCCAAAATGTAAACGAGCCCCGTGCTTGAACCGCAGCGGCTTGGTGAGCACTGGATTTTAATGATCCTTCTCAAGAAACTATGATGAGAGCTATGTGATGCAATGTGTTTCAGGTGTTGTCTATGAGAGGTGATCCTACTACTGTAGAGTTGTGTTTGGCCGAAGTCTGAAAACTTAGTCTGCCCTTCGGTACCCATATAGGTTCTGTCTAGTGGTACGGATTCACTAGCAGACCCGTATGGGTGAGTACCTTCTGTACACACGGAGGGGACATGTACGGGTCCCTTAGTACCTATATGGGTGGGGCTTCACCCGTACGAGTCCTCTGTTTCCTAATCAGCCTCTTTCGGAAGCTATCTCTTACCTTTTTAGGAAAAGGCAGGTCTTGAATGCGGTTTATTGCATTTAGACGGGACATTCAACCTATCAATAGGGCGTTTTCCCCTCATTTCAACACACACATCTTGTACGAAAATTATACTAAAACTCTAGCAATTTCTATAGGTAAAGAAAAGGTATAGTGGGGGTATAGGAGGTATAAAATAGCGAGAAAACCATTCTTTTGAGGTTTTGTCCATATTTTATTCATTCCTAGCTTCTTTTTACGATTTAGGGGAGGTTTTGTCCACACAAATACTCACCTAAATAGTCTATTCCATGATCTACTTTGGCCAGACTCTCTCAATAGTAAAGGGATCATCTCAAAGTGTATTCACGCCGCAAGGGTAACGCTCCTGAGTTTCAAAGAGACTCACATCTCAGTTATTTCATTATTATTATTATTCTCTATTTATTGCATTATATCTGTCCCTTTCATTTCCTATTTCGGGTCTGAATGTAACCCGTATAAGCCTTATAGGCACCATATATCCCAAAGATATCAAATATGTACACCATACTCATATAGATGGAAATCTATTTTATTTTATTTTCGTGCCATTAATCTGCTAATATGCAAATTAAACTAAACTGAGTTTCTGCCTAGGACACGACAGGACCCGTACGGATCCCCTTACACATGTACCGGTCCTCCCTGGTACCCTATACGGGTACCCCCATCCATACAGGTACCAACCCCCAGACAGAACCCTACATTCACTTTTAATAGGGTAAAAATCAATCCAACTCACCACATGCCATGCAATCATTTTCACTAACAATCTAATAAATCAACTCACAAAAGTTAAAATGTGTTTTTATAACAAAGTACATTGAAAACTTGTTATTTCTCTCTGATCATAGAAACCTCCCAGGTACTATCGATCATAAAACCGCCGCGCTAATATAATCACTTTTTCCTAATGAAATGGTGACTTACGATGTACTATAAACTGTGCTAATCTTTATGGATGCAGGGGAATTTATTTTCGTTTTGTTTTATAACTTAGAACAAATGTTTAGGTTCTCTTTACGATTTCCCCCATTTTTCCCGGGTTGGAATTTTTATTCCCCCATTTATTACTTGTGCTTTATTATAATATGTAAACACATATAACGAGTGTGAAAGAGTGTAGAAATAGGAAATATGTGATAATTCCCTAAATGATGAAAAATAAAATGATTTTACGCGGTGAATGTAATTTCGAATCAACTAAATGAGAAATAAGTGACTCATCTGATGCTCGAATCTCTGATCCAATAGGTATGAGTCACCCGCCCAGAGGGAACCATACTAAAACTCTTTCCCAAGTAGACAACTTGGGTCGTGACTCTATCAATTGTATCAAGATTTGGGTCTCGATTCTTTTATTCATTAAAATTGGCTTATTGTGCAAACTTTAAGAAAAAAATGTTTTATCATGCCTAAATCCAACCATCCCCCAGTGGGCCCCACCTCTCACAGCCGCCAAGGCAGACCTATATGTCATCGACACCTTACAACGGCAAATCCGCTGGGGATATAATCTTTTAACTTGCAAAAAGGTGGGTTGTTTTAATAGCTTAAAAGATTAAGACAAGCACCAAAAATCAGTTACTTGATTCAACCCATTTTCTTTTTCATCATTTAGGAAAATTATTGCACTCTTTCTTTTCATCTCCTTCTCTCTTTAGCTAGATGCACTCTTCTTCTAGCACTAGGCTAGGGTGCCCTATTACTTCCGTGACGCTCATGAAAGTGTTACCCATGCCCGCCAGGAATTGGGTGTACTCTAGTGGGTGGAGCACTCATTGTTATCTCCCTCTAAAAGAGGCTTTGATGCGATGGGAACCTTCTACATCAACTTTTGATATGTCCCTACACCATTCTTATCGAAAGCCATGGAATTTTACCCTCTACATACCCTAATTTCCGTGTGAGATTAGTCTAAGGAAGAATACCCTCAGACTCAGCGAGAGAAATAAGGACAGAATCAATCGCTTTGCATGTGTTATGTTAAATACCCTTGTGATTAAACGTACCATGCATCGTTGTAATTTATGCATGCATACCACATCCCATGCATGTACGAATCTCTTGGTTCCTGCCTCATAGGTCAAGAAAAAAATCGGCAATCCCATCCAACACTTGTCCCGGTCATTATCATGGCTCAGCTTGGTTAGTCAGTTCAACCAGCAAACCCAAACCTCCACGTAGTTAGTAGTGGGACTCATTAATTCCATCTAAAGGCTATTCTGCAGTTTCTCTGCAGTAAGGATTTGAGTCAGCTTTATGCATATGCCAAAGGGGACAATCCTCCCTCATTTCATGGGTTATCCTACAGCATGACCCACAACCAAGTGGTTCATCCTATGACTCTTGATGATATCTCACCTTTGGGTACTCCTCTATTGAGCCTTTTCAAGAAGCTGAAGAAATACCAATTGATTGATCATCTCTGACCATATGTTCCGCCAAAACCTGAGGAGAGGGGCAACTGCTGCATATATTATGTCAATCCTGATCATCCAACTAGGACATGTGAGGATCTCCTCCAAGCCATCACATCACTATTTGACAAAGGAAAAGTCTTTGAGCCCCGAAGGAGAGGGGATAAAGTATCCATGATCAACTCAGGGTTAGAAGAAAGCGAGGTACGAAAATGAATCATGGAAACCAAGAAAGCAAGAGAAGAGCCATCCATATTTGACCTTATAGCTATCAGATAGTGGAGTGGGGAACCTATCCATCACTACTTTTAGGGGTGGTTAATGATCGTGGTATCTCTCAAAAGGAAACCTCAAGAGAAGGAATTACCAGTTCGATTCATCTTCGGGTTATCTACTCACCTCCATAAGATAGTATTTATGAGTGCATACAAAACTATCCCTAAGAGCTACGAAGCAGCTATAGAAGCAGAAAAATGTGCCAAACAAATAAGAGACAGTGATGCATCGAAGATTGAAGTAGACAAAGCCATTGATACTCTTACCACTTCAATATACACCATCTTATGCTTGGGGGATAAGAAGAAGACACCAATTCAGGAAGCCTTGAGAAACCTAGCCCAAGCCACAAAGGAAGCTGTGGACGATGTGTTGACCGAGAAATAATTGCAACACCTAGATCGCGACCTGACTCACATTCTGATGAGTGACCAAGAAGGCCCTCCGCCTATGTGGGATGATAATGCAATTATATGCAATGAAAATGATATGGTCTGCGCATCCTAATGATAATGATAGTGATTTTGCTTACTTGTTTGATGTTTCGCCTAACGACATCATGCATTCATCTGACGATACGCGTAACATTTTTTACTTCATTGCATGACATTAACTTGGGTACTAAGGAAAATCCAAAAATGGTAACTATTTCTAATTGGTTGACCCTTATCAAAAAAAGAGAGATAATAAAAGTTAAGAAGGTTATGTCCAGAATGGGCCGATAAGATCAAAGCTGAAGTTACTGGATTACTGAAAGCCAAATTCATTGAATTAATTGAGTACCCAACATGGTTAGCAAATGTCATCTCGATTTCTAAGAAAGATGGAAGGGTTAGAATGTGTATCGACTTTAGAGATCTGAACAAAGCATCTCCCAAAGATGAATCCCATTACCACATATCGACGTGTTAGTAGACAATACCGCCAGGGCCGCAATGTACTCATTCTTAGATGGGTTCTCTGGGTATAATCAGATTCTAATGGACATCCTTGACAAGGTCAAGACAACCTTCACCATAGAATGGGGAGTGTATTATTATAAGGTAATGCAATTTGGGTTAAAGAATGTGCGGCAGACTTATCAAAGAACTGTGACAGCTTTACTACACAACATTATCGATAAACATGTGGAGGTTTATATAGACGACATGGTAGTAAAATCTAATACGAGGGAAGAGCGTCCTGAGATTTTAGAAAGGTTCTTGACTAGAATCGAGAAGTACAATTTGCACTTGAATCCAAAAAATTGTATGTTTAGAGTCACACAAGGAAAACTCTTGGGCCACATCGTTACTTAGAGAGAAATTGAGGTCAACCCTGATAAGTTTAGAGCTATTCAAGAAATGCCTATTCCGAGAATTGAAAGGGAAGTCAGGTCATTCCTTGGATTGTTCCTGTACGTAAGTCATTTTATTGCCAAGCTAACGACCATATGTGAGCCAATCTTTAAGTTGTTGAGAAGGAAGTAGTCGATAGAGTGGAATGAGCAATGCCAGATAGCATTTAACAAGATGAAGGCTTATCTTATGAGCCCCCCCAGTTTTGAAGAGTCCAATGCCCGATAAGCTACTGATTCTATATTTGACCATAGAAGAGTCATCAGTAGGGGCAATGCTGGTTCAAGAGCAAGAGGATAAGAGCAAGCATGCCATCTATTACTTAAGCAAGGAGTTATTGGAATATAAGACAAAGTACACAGTAGTAGAAAATACCTATACAGCAATGGTATGGTTGACTAAGAAGTTAAGGCACTACTTCCAGTCCTACAAAATTCAAGTAGTTGCGAAGGTTGATCCAATGAAGTATCTTTGTCAGTCCCTCACATTGGCAGGGAAACTCTCTCGTTGGCTGCTGCTATTATCAACATTTGATATTGAGTATATCACAAAGAAGGTTATAAAGGGAAAGCAGTGGCTGAGTTTTTGGCAAGTCAACCCCTAGAGTCGGACTATGTTTAAAATCTAGATTTCCCTATGAGCAGTTAGCAGAAGTAAAGGCTGAAAAGGCCGAATGGACCATGCATTTCAATGGGGCTATGAATTGAAAAGGTGCTGGTCTCAGACTAATCATCATTACACCACAAGGTGAGGTTATTCCATTAAGTAAACGGTTCGACTTTTCAGTGACTAATAACCGAGTCGAGCATTAAGCTTGTCTCTTCGGTCTTGATGCTCTCTTATAGATAGGAGCAATGAAAGTCAGGGTGATGGGGGACTCTGCATTAGTGATAAAGCATATCATGGAAGAGTGGGAAATCAGGGAAGAGTCACTTTGACCATATATGGAAGTAGTTTGGGATTTGTCAGCGCTTTTAAACCATTGCCTCTTCCAGTATACCCTAGCCTTGATGTGGGAGGGAGAAGTGCTTCAACCCATCCGCCCGCTTATAGTAGAAATGACTCATTCTCTATATCATGAGAAGGTTCAGGTTATGATTGTAGAGGAGCAAAACGCACGTTGGCACAATGACATTAAAAGGATTTTGAAAGAAGGGAAGTGCCCTAAAGGGTCGTCAAGTTCAGACCGTCTAACTCTTAAAAAGTTGGCAACCCAGTTCAGGCTAGTCGACAAAGATCTCTTTAAAAGGACACCTGAAGGTTTATTATTGAGGTGTTTGACAAAAAAGAAGTAGAAAGGGTAATGACTCAGGTGCATTCAGGGGATTGAGGTCTGCATATGAAAGGGATGGCCTAGCTAGAAAGATTCAGAGAATGGGGTACAACTGATCACAATGAACCCCGACTGCATCGACAAGGTCAAGAAATGTCATGAATGTCAGATTCACGGGGACATACAACATCTCCCTTCATCCGAACTTCAATTTTTGGATTAAACAAGCATATGAAAATAAGAGACCTCAAGAAATAATAGATATTTTTGAAAAGAGAATATACTTAGAAGAGCTTATAAAACTCTTAGAAGAAGAAGAGACTATAAGTAATTATACTAGAAATTTAATAGACGTAGAAGAAATGGAGGAATTCTTTAATAATCTGCCTAAAGAATTAATGGATGGAGTTTCAGGAACTAAGATAGAAACCCCTTTAGAACCTCCAAGAAATAGACCTAGTGTTATAAATTATAATAGAGGAAATATACCCCCAAGACAATACTCTGAATACCAATCTGATAATGGAAAATATAAATCTAGAGGAAATAGATTTCCAATAGGAATATACAAAGAAGAAAGCCTATTGCAATTAGAAAAATACTCACCTCAAGTATGGCCAGAAGTTATACAGCAATGGAAAAGTTTAACTGTTAAGAATTACTTAGAAAAGAATTTCAATCATACTCCAGAACAAATGTATAGTTTCCTTGAAACTACATTAGGAAATACTGCAAAAAGAGCATGGGATGATTTTAAAATCAACTTTCCTCAAGAATATACCAAACTAATAAATGTAGGAAATAATCCATGGAATTTTTGTAATACTATAAGCAATCTATTGACTGCTACAGACCCTAATATAGGATCAATTATACAACAAAAAGAAGCAGTAAGAAATTTAGAACAATTAAAGCTTAATGACTGGAAATATGTAGTACCGTTTTTAAACGATTACATACATTTTACAGCCAAAAGCCAAAATACTTATAATAAAAAATTTATGAAAAAACTACTCCTTAAACTACCTGGACCGTTAGGACAAGAGATACAGGAGGAAGAAAATAAATTCTTAGAAAAGGAAAATAATTATACTTTAAATATAAATACTCTAGTATACCAAATAATGAAACACTTAGAAAAGAAATGTACAGAAATAAGTATACAAAGACAAATGAAAGACAATTACGGATTCTGTAATAATATTTATACACCTCAGCAATACGGACAAGAAGCTTGTACCTCTTGTAATAGAAAACCTAGAAGTAAAAATACTCAGTATGATAAAAGGAGAAAACCTTATAATAAAACAAGGAAACCATACTATATTAGAAAATCTAAGACTAATGCTAAAAAACCTTTTTTAAATCCTAAAAGACATGTTAGAAGATTTAATGAAAAAAGACAATACAGAGATACAATTACATGTTATGCATGTGGAGAAATAGGTCATTTATCCACTAAATGTCCTAATAAACATAATATACATACTAGAGAATCAAGGTTAGTAGAAAATATTAATTTAGACTTACTAGCAGTAACGGAAGAAGTTAGTGATACTGAAACAATATACTCAATAGTAAGTACGAAAGAATATACTTCTGAAGAAGAAGATGATAATGAACCAACAGACTTATTAGAAGTAATGGAAAGATACAAAAATATAAAATTAGAATTTACGGATAGAACAGAATGTGTAGAACATACTTGGAATTTTAGAAAAGGCAATGATGATAGAGAATGTTATAAATGTCATTTATATCCAATTATAGAACTAAGAGCTCAATGTAATAACTGTTATACTGAAATTTGTAAATTCTGTTGGGAAGAAGATAATAACTCAGAATGGCCAACATTAACAACAGAATTTAGAAACTCTTATACTTTTACAGATAATTTAGAACAAAGAACTTGGAGAGAAAGATTTAGACTAATGGAAGATAGAATTGCTAACTTAGAAAACAGAGTTAGTCAATTAGAAGAAGAAGGATTAGACCAGTATATACAAAACAATAGTCAACAAAATATTTTAGAACTATTAGAATTAGATATAACTGATGAAATCTTATTAGACTTATACGAAAAAAGATTTCACTACCATAGAATTAATAGACAGCCTTATGAAGCGCCATATACGAGTTATACTATTAAAATAACATGTATTATACAAGACTTTCAGATTCAAGGATTAGCATTAATAGACTCTGGATGTTCAACATCTAAAATAGATGATAAACTAATACCTTCAAAATATAAACATAATCTTGATAAACCTACTATTGGTAGACAAATGGATGGTAGTATCACTACGTGTTCACAGTATATACCAGAAATCTTAATAGAAATGATAGATATAAATAAAGATAAATTAATAACTACTATAACAAATATTCCAATACGAAAGTTATACCAACTGGAATATTTAGCCATTTTAGGACTAGATTATCTTATACACGACAATAGAATGGCAGTAATAACAAAAGACTATATAAGTTTTAGTTTTAATAACTTTTCTATACCCATTACTCCTAAAACTTTTTTCGAAAGGGGTAAAGGATTAGAAGATAAAATACCTAATACAAACAAGCAGACGTATACTGATGAGGAATATTTAGAATTCCATGAAATAGAATCAGACTATATATATTCAAACCAATTGAATAATATAATTTTAGACAATGAAATATTACAATACCAATCTAGACTTGAGAAGCTAGAAATAATAGGAGAAAATCCTCAGAAATACTGGAATAGAAACCCTACTGAATATAAACTAGAAATTATAAACCCTGATATCACTATAAGAGCAAAAGCAATACCAGCAAATAATCAAGAATTAGAATGGTATAGGGAAGCATTAGAAGAACTTATAAAAAATAAGTTTATTAGACGATCAGAATCTAGACATAGGTCCCCTAGTTTCTTTGTTAATAATAATGCAGAAAAGAAACGAGGAAAACCTAGAATGGTTATAAATTATAAACAGCTTAATGATAATACTGAAGATAATGGCTAGAATATACCTAATAAAGAAATGCTTATAAATAAAATACAAGGATCAAAATTCATGAGTAAGTTTGATCTAAAATCGGGATACTATCAGATAAGAATGCACAAAGATTCAATAGAATGGACTGCATTTATTTGCCCAAACCCTATAGGACACTAGGAATGGACAGTAATGCCATTAGGTCTTAAGAATGCACCTGCAGTTTTTCAGAAAAGAATGGATAAAATCTTTGAGAAACTTACAGACTTTACTGCAGTATACATAGATGATATACTAGTCTTTAGTAAAACAGCTAAAGATCATAATAGACATCTTAAAGAAGTTTTTAAGAAATTTGAAGAGAATGGATTAATAATATCTAAGAAGAAAATAGAATTGGGAAGAACAAAGATAAACTTCTTAGGAATTGTAATCGGAGAAGGACAGATAGAATTACAATCCCATATAACTACTAAGATACTAGACTTTCCAGAAAACATAAAAGAAAAGAAACAACTTCAGCAATTTTTAGGATTGTTGAATTATGCTAGACCTTTTATAAAAGACTTATCTAAATACCTAAAACCATTATACTTGAAAACTGGAAAAGAAGTTTTTGAGAAGTTAAATTATAAAGACCATGAAATAATTAGAAATCTGAAAGAAAGAGTAAAGAATTTACCAAAACTAGAAATACCATTAGATACAGACTATTTAATATTAGAAACAGACGGTTCAGCATCTGGATGGGGAGCTGTTTTAATAAGCAAACCACATAAGACATCTAATAAAACTGAAGAAAGAATATGTAGATACTCTAGTGGATCCTTTAAAGAAAAAGGAGAAATTAGTACTATAGACTCAGAATTGTTAGCAATATACTATGCTTTAGAATCTTTTGAATTTTTTATAATTGGTAAGATGGAATTCACAATTAGAACAGACTGTATTGCCATTGTTAAATACTATAATAATTTAAAGAAAGAAAAGAAAAGATCTTCTTATAAAAGATGGCATAAACTAACATCACTTTTATTGCAGAAAGGATATAAACCTATATTAGAACATATACAGGGTGATCATAATAATATTGCTTATATACTATCTAGACTCTTACAATTTGATAATTTAATTTTGACAGAAAACACATAATACAAGAAGACAAGACAAATACAATGAGAGCTTCAGACCGGGGTAGAGGAAAGCTTCCTAGATACCAAGGAAATACCTCCTCAAGACCTACAATAGACGAACTAATAAATACCCCAATTACATCAGAAAATAGACTACTACCTGAAGACTTAGCCATAATCAATAGAAACCAGCCAAAGACTAAGGCACTAGTCTTTTCAGATAAACTAAATTTTTCAGACTTCGGAGAAACCACTTGGGCATTTAATTATCCCAAATGAACTATACTGAATGATATCGAGAGAATCCTATTAGACAATTTATGGGTAGCAGTAAAGAGAAAGGACGATAAGCATGCCATTGCTGCCATGAATGGATTCAGTTTATACTTTACACAGAGAAATAATAATAACATTGCTTATGTTATATACACTGGTCCACAACCAGGAATTTATAAAACATGGGAACAAGTGATACAAAATACCAAACACAAAGACCCCAAGTACAAAAACTACTTATCTATACAAGAGGCTTATACCGAAGCAAAGAAATACTTAACCTCTTTTTATACTAGTCCTGAAATAATAGGACAGACCTTGAATACTTCAGATATACAGTCTACACAAGAAGCAATACCTAAAGACCTACAACAAGAAATGATAAATATGAAAAGAAGAATACATGAATTAGAAGGACAAATAATTAATAAAGAGGAACAAGAGAACCTCTTAAAGAAAAAGATACTAGACTTAGAAACAAGACTGGAGCATAGTAAGAATCAGACTTCATATGCAGGAGTTATAAGTCAGCAAGGAAAGACTAAGGAAGACATAATACTAGAAAAATTAGAAATGTTATACGAAAATTCAGAATTAAATAAGGAAATATCTATGGAAATAAAAGAAACAGCTGAAAAAATAGAAAATAAATAGTATGATATAAGAGAAGGCCTAGAAATTCTAGACACCCAACCATCAGAAGGATGGGCCGAATGGTTCAGTAAGACATTTGAGATACCCGACTCATCACAGATGAAGTTACTAAGGCCCAATATAAATTTTAATAACAATCAAAATATGGAGTTAGATTTTGGGCAGAGAAATGAAACTGTTGAAGCCTCCAACAAAGAAGCCCAAAAAGAAGCCCAGAGAGAAGGCAGTTCAGCTTCTAGTACAAAGAGCCAGCACATTCCTCTCTAGAAGACTCGAGAACAAACAAGAAAGACAGCTGGATGAATTAGAATAAGATATTTGATACAGATAGTGGGTAAATGTCCCCACCTTGAGAGATTATAAAAGAAAAAACTCAGAATCGAAGAAGAGAGTTCAAAATCACAGAAAGAAGAAATATAGCTTCAATCAGGAGGTTTTCAAAACCTCAGAAAGAAGAAATATAACTTCAATCTGAATTTGAACTTCAACTTTTTCTATAACTTAGTTATACTTTTATAATTTAAATAATATTTTGTATAATTTGATTACGTTTTTGTATATTCTGTTTATAATAATAATGATAATATCTTATACTTTCTTGTTGGCTCGATCTTAATTAAAAAAAAAAAATTACAGAAAGTTTTTCTTCAAATTTAAAATTTTCAATCTCAGAATAAGCAAAAGGCCTTGGGAAAATTTTTGGGCAAAAGATGTAAGTCCCTCTTTCAAAAGTACCAGTTGGATGAGCTAAAGTAATACAGAAAATCTTAAGTTTAAGAAAATCTGGAAGTGATAAAAACGTTTGAAACTTAAATAGTAGGATTCAATCTTTAAAGAAGTTTTTGGTTGAAATTTAAATTTTCCTTATTAAAAAATCTATTAATAGATTATCTGGATATGAGAAATCCAAGTTAGGTGTTTTCAACAAAATCTTTCTTTAAAATCTCTTCTATTTAACTTCAGCAAAGGTTAGCCATAAGAAATTATGATACTTTATAATAATCAGATATACTTGCAAAAACGTAATCAGATTCAAACAGACAAAGTTGCAATAATTTCCAAATACGTAAGCAATGACGTCTATAATAAATCAAACAGACAAAGTTGCAATAATTTCCAAATACGTAAGCAATGACGTCACATAAAGATCCGGTAATCCAACAAGTAACCGGTATACTCTCCTTTTTTCAGCTATAAATTAGAATGTTTCTCTGCAAAATATACACACCACAACTCTCTCTCTCTCTCTCTTTCTCTCCTTCCTTCCTTCTATAATTTGCAGAAGACTATCATTATAGGAAATCATAAGCTGAAAAGGTAATACTTTAAATACTTTGCTTTACATACTTAGATTATATACATTCAATTAAGTATCCTCTCCTTTCTGAATTGCACTTAGTGTGATCTATTCAGACTAGTGACGAGAAAAATTGTTTAATTATGCTTCGAATTTTAAGAATTAAAGAAAGATTAGAAAGAAAAGACATAGAAATAGATAGAAGAAAGCAATTAATACGTTTTTATTCGAATGGAATAGATTCATATACTAGAGAAGTAAGAACAGAAACTGCTATTTTAAGTAAAGCAGGACTTCATAGACATATTCATACGCTAATAGGCTGGAAGACTCGACTTATGACTAGATATACTGGAGAATTAAATCGATATACTAAAGAATTATCAGACCTAGAAGAAGAAATAAGAGAACTAAATTTAGAGTTAACTTCTTTAGTTCTTTCAGAAAGTTCAGATACTTCCTTTAGAATATAAATGAATAGAATTCTTAGATGTCAACAAGATTTAGAATATTTAGACGATAGACTAAGAAGAATAAATTATAAATTAGAATTTTATCAAGATAGTTTAGAACTCTGTAATACTGAATTAAAAGATTATAAAGGATATTTTGATTTATATAATTGGCATATATATATATATATATATACCAGACTTTGGGGTTGGTTCCTGAATTACGGCTTCTATTAAAATCGTATATTAAAATCATCAGATTCTTCTAAAATAATAGAAGTTAATTCAAGATTATAAAATTTTATTTCAGCTTCTAAGTTTTCTCTAATAATTCTAAAATTGATCATTTGACTAGTATGTTCTTTTATCCTTTTTCTATAGTAATTCTGTAAATCAAAACATCCTCTATAATTTATAAAATCATTATTAATATAATCTAGGCAGTTTTGACAAAATTCTAAATTATTATTTACTCTTCTTAATTTATCAGTTAAGTATTCTAGGTCTTGCTGAACTCTAAGAATTCTATTCATTTAAATTCTAAAAGAAGTATCAGCACTTTCTAAAAGAACTAGAGAAGTTAATTCTAAGTTTAGTTCTCGTATTTCTCTTTCTAGATTTGGTATTCTTTCATTATAAAGAGCTAATTCTCTTGTATATCGTTCTAAGGTTGTTCTCATCCAGCTTACTAGTATATGACAGAATCTATAAAGTCGAGAATTTTCTGTATTTAGTTCTTCAGTATGCCTTCTTATTCTGTCAGTATAAAATTGTTGTATTATTCTACTCCGTCTTAGTTCTAATTCTTTTCTTTCTAGTCTATCTTTGAGTTCTAAAATTCTATTTATTTTAAAATCTAAAATTAGTATCTGAACTTGCTGATAAAATTAATGAAGTTAATTCTAAATTTAATTCTTTTATTTCTGCTTCAATATCAGCTAATTCTTTAGTATAACGCTTTAATTCTTCAGTATATCTATTTATGAGTCTAATTTTCCAACCTATTAAAGTATGAATATGATTATGAAGTCCAGCTCTGCTTAGCATGCCAGTTTCTAATCTTATTTGTATAGTATATGAACTTATTTGTTCTGAATAAAAAAGTATTAATCGTTTTCTTCTAATTATTTCTATGTCTTTCCTTTCTAATCTTTCTTTAATTCTTAATATTCTAAACATCACAAACTTTTCTCGTCACTTAACTGAATAGATCACACAAGGTGCAATTCAGAAAGGAGAGGATACTTATTTGAATGTATAAAAACTAAGTATTAAAAACAAAGCTTAGTATTTAAAGTATACCTTTTAAGCTTATGATCTTCTATGATGATTTTCTGCAAATTTATGCTTATAAGGAGAATGAAGGAGAGAGAGAGAGAGAGAGAGAGAAAGTGTTTTGGTGTGTCTATCTTGCAGAGAAACCTTCTCATTTATAGCCTAAAAAAGTAAAGTATACCGGCTACCTGTTGGGTTACCGAATCTTTATGTGACATCATTGCTTACGTATTAGTGCAAGTATGACTCAGCGTTTAATAATTATGTTAACTGACGTCATTGCTTACGTATTTGGAAATTATTGCAACTTTGTCTGTTTGGATTATTGTAAACGTCACTGCTTACGTATTTGAGAATTATTGCAATTATTACTGATTCTAATATTTCTGCTTATTTATTAGTGATTATTATTATAGAGTCTGATTATATATTTATAAGTATAACTGATTTATAATGTATCATAATTTCTTATGGCTTAACCTTGCTGAAATTAAATGTTAAAAAGAAATTTTAAAAGGGAGTTCTTGTTGAAAACACCTAACCTGGACTTCTCTTATCCAGATAATCTATTAAAGATTTTTTAATAAGGAAATTTAAATTTCAACCAAAAACTTCTTTTAAAATTGAATCCTATCATTTAATTTCTAACTGTTTTTATTACTTCCAGATTTTCTTTAGACTTAAAAACTTTCTGTATAAATTTAGCTCATCCAACTGGTACTTTTGAAAACGGGACTTACAACTTTTGCCCAGAAAATTTCCCAAGGCCTGTTGCTATTTTCTGAGTTGAAAATTCTAAGTTTGAAGAAAAAACTTTCTGTAACATTTTTGAATTAAAACCGAGCCAACAAGAAATTTATAAGGTATTATTATTATTATAACAAAAAACAATTTACATATAAACAAAATTTAAACTATATAAAGTATTACAACAGTATAATCAAAGCATAGAAAAAGTTGAGGTTCAAAACCAGTTCGAAGTTATAATTCTTCTCCCTGAGATTTTGAATCTCTCTTTCATTCTAAAACTCTTCTTATTTATATTGTCTAATGGTGGGGACCTATACCCACTATCTGTATTAAAATTCTATCCTAAGTCTTCCAGCTGTCTTTCTTGATTACTCTCGAATCTTCTAAAGAGGGATGTGCTGGCTTTTTGTATTGGATGCTGAACTGTCTTCCTTATGGGCTTCTCTTTGGGCTTCTTTATTGAACTCTTCAAGAGTTTCATCTTTCTGCCCGAATTCTAACTCCATGTTATTATCATTAAAATTTATATTGGGCCTCTGTAGATGTATTGGTAGTGGATTGGGCATCTCAAATACTTTATTAAACCAATCGGCCCATCCTTCTGAAGGCTGAGTATCTAAGGCTTCTATTCCTTCTTTTATATCACCTTGTTCTTTGCTTATTTTTTCGTTTGTCTCTTTTATATCCAAAATTATTCCCTTATTTGCTTCTGAATTCTCGCATAATTTCTCTAATTTCTCTAGTATTAAATCTTCTTTAGTTTTTCCTTGCTGGCTTATAACTCCTGCATAGGAAGTCTGATTCTTGCTGTGTTCTAATCTGGTTTCTAAGTCTAGTATCTTTTTCTTTAAGAGGTTTTCTTGTTCCTCTTTATTAAGTATCTGACCTTCTAATTCATGTATTTTCTTTTTCATCGTTATTATCTCCGGCTGTATATCTTTAGGTATCCCTTCTTGTGGAGATTGTATGTCTGAAGTATTTAAGGTTTGTCCCGTTATCTCAGGACTAGTATAAAAAGAAGTCAAATATTTCTTTGCTTCAGTATAGGCTTCTTGTATAGATTGGTATTTTTTATATTTGGGGTCTTTATGCTTGGTATTTTGTATTACCTGTTCCCAAGTCTTGTATATTCCTGGTTGAGGGCCAGTGTATGTAACATAAGCAATATTATTATTATTTCTTTGGGTAAAGTATAAACTGAACCCATTTATAGCTGCGATGGCGTGTTTATCATCCTTTCTCTTAACCGCCACCCATAGGTTATCTAACAAAATTCTCTCAGTATCATTGAGTATTGTTCCCTTGGGGTAATTAAACGCCCAAGATGTTTCTCCGAAGTCTGAGAAGTTCAATTTCTCTGAAAAGACTAATGCCTTAGTCTTTGGTTGATTTCTGTTAAGTATGGATAAGTCTTCTGGTAAGAGTCTATTTTCTGGTATAACTGGAGTATTTATTAGCTCGTCTATTGTTGGTCTTGATGAAGTATTTCCTTGGTATCGAGGAAGCTTTCCTCTTCCTCTGTCTGAAGCTCTCATCTTATTAGTCTTTTCTTCCTGTATTATGTATTTCCTGTAAGAATAAATTATCAAACTGTAAGAGTCTAGACAGTATATCAGCAATATTATTATGATCACCTTGTATATGTTCTAATGTAGGTTTATATCCTTTCTGTAATAAAAGTGATGTTAACTTATGCCATCTTTTATAAGAAGATCTTTTCTTTTCTTTCTTCAAATTATTATAGTATTTAACTATAGCAATGCAATCTGTTCTAATTGTGAATTCAGTCTTACCAATTATAAAGAATTCAAAGGATTCTAAAGCATAGTATATTGCTAATAGTTCTGAGTCTATGGTACTAATTTCTCCCTTTTCCTTAAAGGATCCACTAGTATATCTACAAATTCTTTCTTCAGTCTTATTAGACGTCTTATGAGGTTTATTTATTAAAACAGCTCCCCATCCAGAAGCTGAACCATCTGTTTCTATTATTAAATAGTCTGTATCTAATGGTATTTCTAATTTAGGTAAATTCTTTACTCTTTCTTTCAAAGTTCTAATTATTTCATGGTCTTTATAATTCAATTTCTCAAAAATTTCTTTACCTGTTTTTAAGTATAGGGGTTTTAAGTATTTAGATAAGTCTTTTATAAAGGGTCTAGCATAATTCAACAATCCTAAAAATTGCTGAAGTTGTTTCTTTTCTTTTATGTTTTCTGGAAATTCTAGTATTTTAGTAGTTATATGAGGTTGTAATTCTATCTGTCCTTCTCCAATTACAACTCCTAAGAAGTTTATTTTTGTTCTTCCCAATTCTATTTTCTTCTTAGATATTATTAACCCGTTCTCTTCAAATTTCTTAAAAACTTCTTTAAGATGTCTATTATGATCTTTAGCTGTTTTACTAAAGACTAGTATATCGTCTATGTATACTGCAGTAAAGTCTGTAAATTTCTCAAAGATTTTATCCATTCTTTTCTGAAAGACTGTAGGTGCATTCTTAAGACCTAATGGCATTACTGTCCATTCCCAGTGTCCTATAGGGTTTGGGCAAATAAATGCGGTCCATTCTATTGAGTCTTTGTGCATTCTAATTTGATAGTATCCTGATTTCAGATCAAATTTGCTCATGAATTTTGATCCTTGTATTTTATTTATAAGCATTTCTTTATTAGGTATATTATACCCATTATTTTCAGTATTATCATTTAGTTGTTTATAGTTTATAACCATTCTAGGTTTTCCTCGTTTCTTTTCTGCATTATTATTAACAAAGAAACTAGGCGATCTATGTCTAGATTCTGATCTTCTAATAAATTTATTTTTTATAAGTTCTTTTAAAGCTTCTTTATACCATTCTAATTCTTGATTATTAGCAGGTATAGCTTTAGCTCGTATAGTGATATCAGGGTTTATAATTTCTAATTTATATTCAGTAGGGTTTCTATCCCAGTATTTTTGAGGATCTTCTCCTATTATTTCCAATTTCTCAAGTCTAGATTGGTATTGTAGAATTTCATTGTCTAAAATTATATTATTTAGTTGGTATCGAACATCCAGAGTCTATTAGTGCTAATCCTTGTATTTTAAAATCTTGTATAATACATGTTATTTTAATAGTATAGCTAGTGTATGGTGCTTCGTAAGGCTGTCTATTAATTCTATGATAGTGAAATCTTTTTTCGTATAAATCTAATAAGATTTCATCAGTTATATCTAATTCTAAAAGTTCTAAAACATTCTGTTGATTATTACTTTGTATATACTGGTCTATTTTTTCTTCTTCTAATTGACTAATTCTGTTTTCTAAGTGAGCAATCCTGTCTTCCATAAGTCTAAATCTTTCTCTCCAGGTTCTTTGTTCTCTATTATCTGAAAAAGTATAACTTCTAAATTCTGGTATTAATGTTGGCCAATCTAAATTATTATCTTCTTCCCAACAATATTTACAGATTTCTATATAACAAGTATTACATTGAGCTCTTAATTCTATAATTGGGTATAAATGACACTTATAACATTCTCTATCGTCATTACCTTTTCTAAAATTCCAATTATGTTCCTCACATTCTGTTCTATACATAAATTCTATTTGTATATTTTTGTATCTCTCCATTACTTCTAATAAGTCTGTTGGTTCATTATCACTTTCTTCGTCAGAGGTATATTCTTTTGTACTACTGACTATTGAGTATATTGTTTCGCTATCACTAACCTCTTCAGTTACTGCTAGCAAGTCTAAGTTGATATTGTCTACTAGTCTGGACTCTCTAGTATGTATGTTATGTTTATTAGGACATTTAGTAGATAAATGACCTATTTCTCCACATGCATAACATGTAATTGTATCTTTGTATTGCCTTTTTTCATTAAATCGTCTAACATGTCTTTTAGGATTTAAGAAAGGTTTCTTAGCATCAGTCTTAGATTTTCTAATATAGTATGCCTTTCTAGTTTTATTATAAGGTTTTCTTCTTTTATTAAACTGAGTATTCTTATTTCTAGGTTTTCTATTACAAGAGGTACATGCTTCTTGTCCGTATTGTTGAGGAGTATAAATATTATTACAGAATCCGTAATTGTCTTTCATTTGTCTTTGTATACTTATTTCTGTACATTTCTTTTCTAAGTGTTTCATTATCTGGTTTACTAAAGTATTTATATTTAAAGTATAATTGTTTTCTTTTTCTATGAATTTATTTCCTTCCTCCTGTATTTCTTGTCCTAATGGTCCAGGTAATTTGAGGAGTAATTTCTTCATAAATTCTTTGTTATAAGTATTTTGGCTTTTGGCTGTAAAATGTATGTAGTCGTTTAAAAACGGTACAACATATTTCCAGTCATTAAGCTTTAATTGTTCTAAATTTCTTACTGCTTCTTTTTGTTGTATAATTGATCCTATATTAGGGTCTGTAGCAGTCAATAGATTGCTTATAGTATTACAAAAATTCCATGGGTTATTTCCTACATTTATTAGTCTGGTATATTCTTGAGGAAAGTTGATTTTGAAATCATCCCATGCTCTTTTTGCAGTATTTCCTAATGTAGTTTCAAGGAAACTATACATTTGTTCTGGAGTATGATTAAAATTCTTTTCTAAGTAGTTCTTAACAGTTAAGCTTTTCCATTGCTGTATAACTTCTGGCCATACTTGAGGCGAGTATTTTTCTAATTGCAATAGGCTTTCTTCTTTGTATATACCTATTGGAAATCTATTTCCTCTAGATTTATAATTTCTATTATCAGTTTGGTATTCAGTATATTGTCTAGGAGGTATATTTCCTCTATTATAATTTATAACACTAGGTCTATTTCTTGGAGGTTCTAAAGGAGTTTCCACCTTAGCTCCTGAAGCTCCTTCCATTAGTTCTATTGGTAAATTATTAAAAAATTCTTCCATTTCTTCTACTTCTATCATATTTCTAGTATAATTACTTATAGTTTCTTCTTCTTCTAAGAGTTTTATAAGTTCTTCTAAGTAGATTCTCTTTTCAAAAATATCTATTATTTCTTGAGGTCTCTTATTCTCATAGGCTTGTTTAATCCATTCTATCCTTTCTTCTATTGTCTGATTTATAAATTGTATCACAATTTTATTATAATTTTCTCTAGTCTTAAAATATTCTTCATTATATAAGTCTACAAATATTGTTTCTAAGGGGTCTAATTTTATATCCACTAAGTTTATATTCTGATTATTAAGTATTTGATCATTAATAGCCCACGAGCTATTAGACTGAGTATCAGTTTCTAAATTCTCAGTATAGTTTTTATAATTATCAAATCTTATACTAATTCTTCCTCTATTATCTTCAAAGATTTGACTTTGGTCTGTTATTAATTTTGTCTTATTTTCTTCAAAAAGTCTGGTTATATTCCACTCTATTCCAGCGTGAGTCTCTGCTGAAAATTTTGGCGGTTTTATAAATCTAATACCCTTTGAGACTAGGGCTTGTATTATATCTTCCACCTTACATTTGTATTTTATATTAGTTGAATTGATGAATTTACCAATTAATCCAACTGTTATAACAAGATTATTTCTGTTTATCAAACCATAACCTTTAGTCATGATTCCTATTTTTATCTGATGTAGGTCTTTTGATTCTAAGAAAAATTCTGGAATACAATAGATTAATCCTCTATTGTCATTCATGTCTATGTCCATTATACTTATGAGTTTCTTACTTTCTTCTTGTATAGAATCATCGTATATAGTTATTATAGTATGAGCTCCTAAGTCTTGTCTAGTCATGCCTTTTATTCCTATTATAATAAGGCCTAAATGAGTATATTTATAACCATCTTTAGCTATTTGCTTAGCTACAGATTTCTCAAGGAGAGGTATTCTAACTATGTCTTCGTCTCCACATTTTATAGATTTTTCTTCTGTTTTTCTAAGTAGTCTATATTTTTCTGTCCAGTTACCCTTTTGATAAAGTATTTTTGGGTTTAACAGTTTCTTTTCATTCTGTTTATAATTTTCTAAGTCTTTTTCAATGTCTATAACTTCTGTTAAATTTATTTCTTCATTATGTTCTTTAGGTTTTATCCCAAAAATTCTTTTTATTTTATTCTCACTTTGTATTTCTGTAGTAGTAGAATTACTACTACTACCTCTTAAAGTATAACTTCTTCCAAAAAATTTATTATTCATTATTTGGAGGATTATATGTTATAAAAGTATCAGTTATAATTGGGTTTAGTCTAACTCCTTGTTCTCCTAAACCTTTTATTATATTGCTCTGATTACTTATTATTATATTTGAAAGATTATCTAATCCTTCGTTCTTATTCTTGGCGTCGTTATATATATTTTCTAATAAACCTTCTAATGTCTTTAGTTGTGGTTCTAAATTATCAGATATTTGTGAGTCTTTTGGTATTAATTCTAACTTTCTGTTTATTTCTTCTAATCTTATTAGATTTTGTCTAAAAAGATTATTAGTATCTAAAATTAAATTTTGTATTTCGTCTATCTTTTTATTTAGTTCTATTAATAGTAAAGAATTATTAGGTTGTATTTCTTGGTTATGAATAGTTCTATCTACCTTAGTATTAATTGATTCTAAAGCTCTTTGTATTAATTGTTTTTCTGCTGCTGCTTCCAAATGCAGTTCTTTAATAGTATGAGTTAGTATCTGTATTTGATCGTCTATTTCTGAAAATCCTATAGTACCAAGTGCTATAAGATTATTTAATTGACTAGTCTGTATTTTATCTTGTTTAGTATTAAATTGACTACTGTTTATTAGTCCGTCTGGGTTATCTTGATTATATTCTCTAGTAGCTTGTTTAGCCTTATTGTATAGTATTACTTGCTTATTATTCATTCACCAGTATAAGTTCTTTTAAATTCTAAAATTTGTTTCTGAATTTGGTCTATCTTATCTTTAATTTCTTTTCTTAATTCCTGTAGAATTATCTGGGTCTGTCTTTCTAACTGTTCAGGCAGTATAAGTAATTCTTTTATTTCCTTTTTATTAGGAAATTTATCAGCTTTATTTAATGTCTTCTCAACACGATTTCTAAGAGTTTCTATCTGATTCTTAAGGTATTCCTGATTATCAAGTTTATGATCCTTTATCAGAGTATTTAATAAAGTTATTATAACTTTATCAGTTCTATTTAGATTTTCTGATAAATTTATAACTATGTCTACAATAGTATTTAATTGATATGCAAGTGTATTTTCTTCAGTATTGTGATAGATATGTCTATATGAATTATTAAAATTGCAAGTATCTAAAGTATTAACCTTATTAGGTATTTCTAAGTTTAAGTATTCTAATTTTCTATATTTCTCCAGCGTATCTACTACCGTCGCTCTGATACCAGATTTGGGGGTAGGGTCCTGAATTACGGCTTCTATTAGAAACGTATATTAAAATCATCAGATTCGTCTAAAATAATAGAAGTTAATTCAAGATTATAAAACTTTATTTCAGCTTCTAAGTTTTCTCTAGCAATTCTAAGAGAATAAATATGATTAATATATTCTTTTCTATGCTTTTTATGCCAGTTATATAAATCAAAGTATCCTGTATAGTTTATTAAATCAATATTACAAATTTCTAAACTGTTCTGATAGAATTCTAACTTATTATTTATTCTTCTTAATTTATCGTCTAAATATTCTAAAATTGATTGAATTCTAAGAATTTTATTCATCTAAATTCTAAAATTAGTATCAGCACTTTCTAAAAGAACTAAAGAGGTTAATTCTAAATTTAGTTCTCGTATTTCTCTTTCTAAAACAGGTATTCTTTCGTTATAAAGAGCTAGTTCTCTTGTATATCGTTCTAAAGTAGTTCTCATCCAGCTTATCAGTATCTGGCAGAATCTATAAAGCCTGGAATTTTCAGTATTTAATTCTTCAGTATGTCTTCTTATTCTATCAACATAGAATTGTTGTATAATTCTACTTCGTCTTAATTCTAATTCTTTTCTTTCTAGTCTATCTTTTAGTTCTAAAATTCTATTCATTTAGAATCTAAAATTAGTATCTGAACTTGCTGATAAAATCAGTGAAGTTATTTCTAAATTTAATTCTTTTATTTCTGCTTCTATGTCTGCTAATTCTTTAGTATAACGTTTTAAATCTTCAGTATATCTATATATAAGTCTGACTTTCCAACCTATTAAAGTATGAATATGATTATGAAGTCCAGCTCTGCATAGCATGCCAGTTTCTAATCTTATTTGAGTAGTATATGAATCTATTTGTTCTGAATAGAAAAGTATTAAATGTTTTCTTCTAATTATTTCTATATCATTTCTTTCTAACCTTTCTTTAAGTCTTACAATTCTAAGCATCACAACAGTTTTTCTCGTCACTTTACTGAATAGATCACACTTGGTGCAATTCAGAAAGGAGAGGATACTTATTTGATAGTATAAAAACTGAGTATTTAAAACAAAGTCAATTATTAAAGTATACCTTTTAAGCTTATGATTCTCAATGATTTTCTGCAAACTTATGCTTGTAGAGAGAAAGAGAGAGAGAGAGAGAGAGAGAGAGAGAGTAAATGTTTTGGTGTGTATAACTTGCAGCAAAACCTTCTAATTTATAGCCTTAAAAAGTAAAGTATACCGGCTACCTGTTGGGTTACCGAATCTTTATGTGACGTCATTGCTTACGTATTCGAGCATTATTACAGCTATGACTGTATGAGTTATTATGGATTATGATGTCATTGCTTACGTATTAGTGCAAGTATGACTCAGCGTTTAATTATTATGCTAGCTGTCGTCATTGCTTACGTTTCGACAACTAAGTATAATCTGTTATTAAGTTATTTTTTGAGTATCAGTAGTTATTATAATTTTAGTCTATTTGAATTATAGAGTCTGATTTTATAAGTATAAAGTATTATTATTTCTTATGGCTTGACCTTTGCTGAATTTAAATGCTAAAAAGAGATTTTAAGAGAGAGTTTCTGTTGAAAACACCTAACCTGGATTTCTCATATCCAGATAATCTATGAACAGATTTTTTAATAAGGAAATTTAAATTTCAATCAAAAACCTCTTTCAAAATTTGAATTCAATCATTTAAATTCGAACTGTTTTTATTACTTCCAGATTTTCTTAAAACTTAAAACTTTCCGTATTAATTTAGCTCATCCAACTGGTACTTTTTGAAAACGGGACTTACATCTTTTGCCCAGAAAATTTCCCAAGGCCTGTTGCTATTTTCTAAGTTGAAAATTCTAAGTTTTGAAGAAAAACTTTCTGTAACATTGAATTAAAACCGAGCCAACGAGAAACATTATAAAATATTATTATTATAAAAACAAAAATAAATTACATATAGACATATTAATAATACAAAAGTATAACTAAAGTATAGAAAAAGTTTGAGGTTCAAAACCAGATCGAAGTAATAATTCTTCTCTCTGATATTTGAATCCTGCTTCTTCATTCTAACAAATTTCTTATTTATATTGTCTATTGGTGGGGACATATACCCACTATTATTGAATTCTAAGTCTTTCCAGCTGTCTCTTCTTGATTTCTCTCGATCCTTCTAGAGAGGGATGTGCTGGCTTTTAGTATTGGAAGCTGAGCTATCTTCTTTATGGGCTTCCAGTTGGGCTTCTTTATTGGATATCTCGAGAGTCTCATTCCTCTGCCCAAATTCTAATTCCATATTATTATCATTAAAATTTATGTTGGGCCTTTGCATATGTTTAGGTAGCGGATTGGGCATATCAAAAACTTTATTAAACCAATCAGCCCGTCCTTCTGAAGGCTGAGTATCCAAAGCTTCTATTCCTTCTTTTATATTTTCCTGTTCTTTATTTGTCTTTTCTGCTGTTTCTTTTATGTCTAAACATATTTCTTTATTTATTTCTGTATTCTCGCATAGTTTTTCTAGTTTTTCTAATATCAAGTCTTCTTTGGTCTTTCCTTTGTCGCTTACGACTCCTGAGTATGATGTCTGGTTCTTACTGTGCTCCAGTCTGGTTTCTAAGTCTTGTATTTTCTTATTTAGGAGGTTCTCTTGTTCTTCCTTATTAAGTATTTGTCCTTCTAAATCATGTATTTTCTTCTTCATAGTTATTATCTCCCGTGGCGTATCTTTGGATGTTCCTTCTTGAGGAGATTGTATGTCTGATGTATTTAAAGTCTGTCCTGTTATTTCAGGGCTTGTATAAAAGGAAGTCAAGTATTTCTTTGCTTCTGTATAAGCTTCTTGTATAGATGCGTATTTCTTATACTTGGGGTCTTTATGTTTAGTATTCTGTATCACTTGCTCCCAAGTTTTATAAATTCCCGGTTGAGGGCCTGTATATACTACGTATGCAATGTTATTATTGTTTCTCTGAGTGAAGTATAAACTGAAACCGTTTATGGCAGCTATTGCATGTTTATCATCTTTTCTCTTAACTGCCACCCATAGATTGTCTAACAGGATTCTTTCTGTATCATTTAGTATAGTTCCTTTGGGGTAGTTAAACGCCCAAGATGTCTCTCCAAAGTCTGCAAAGTTTAGTTTATCTGAAAAGACTAACGCTTTAGCCTTAGGTTGATTTCTATTGATCATAGTTAGATCTTCTGGTAAAAGTCTGTTCTCTGGTATAATTGGGGTATTTATCAATTCGTCTATCGTAGGTCTCGAAGAGGTATTTCCCTGGTATCTAGGAAGTTTACTTCCCCTTCCTCTGTCAGAGGCTCTCATTGTATTTGTTCTTTCTTCCGGTATTGAGTATTTCCTGAAAAAATAAGTTATCAAACTGTAAGAGTCTGGATAGTATATCAGCAATATTATTATGATCACCTTGTATATGTTCTAATGTGGGTTTATATGCTTTCTGTAATAGAAGTGATGTTAATTTATGCCATCTCTTATAAGAAGATCTTTTCTTTTCTTTTTTCAAATTATTATAGTATTTGACTATAGCAATACAGTCTGTTCTTATAGTGAATTCAGTCTTACCAATTATAAAGAATTCAAAAGATTCTAAAGCATAGTATATTGCTAATAGCTCAGAGTCTATGGTACTAATTTCTCCTTTTTCCTTAAAGGATCCACTAGTATATCTACAAATTCTTTCTTCAGTCTTATTAGAAGTCTTATGGGGTTTACTTATTAAAACAGCTCCCCATCCAGATGCTGACCCATCTGTTTCTATTATTAAATAGTCTGTATCTAAAGGTATTTCTAATTTAGGTAAATTCTTTACTCTTTCTTTCAAAGTTCTAATTATTTCATGGTCTTTATAATTCAATTTCTCAAAAATCTCTTTACCTGTCTTTAAGTATAAGGGTTTTAAGTATTTGGATAAGTCTTTTATAAAAGGTCTAGCATAATTCAACAATCCTAAAAATTGCTGAAGTTGTTTCTTTTCCTTTATATTCTCTGGAAATTCTAGTATTTTTGTAGTTATATGAGGTTGTAATTCTATCTGCCCTTCTCCAATTACAACTCCTAAGAAGTTTATCTTTGTTCTTCCCAATTCTATTTTCTTCTTAGATATTATTAAACCGTTTTCTTCAAATTTCTTAAAAACTTCTTTAAGATGTCTATTATGATCTTTAGCTGTTTTACTAAAGACTAGTATATCGTCTATGTATACTGCAGTAAAGTCTGTAAGTTTCTCAAAAATCTTATCCATTCTTTTCTGGAAAACTGCAGGTGCATTCTTAAGACCTAAAGGCATTACTGTCCATTCTATAGAGTCTTTATGCATTCTAATCTGATAGTATCCTGATTTTAGATCAAATTTGCTCATGAATTTTGATCCTTGTATTTTGTTTATAAGCATTTCTTTATTAGGTATATTATACCCATTATTTTCAGTATTATCATTTAATTGTTTATAATTTATAACCATCCTAGGTTTTCCTCTTTTCTTTTCTGCATTATTATTAACGAAGAAACTAGGTGATCGATGTCTAGATTCTGATCTTCTAATGAATTTATTTTTTATAAGTTCTTTTAAAGCTTCTTTATACCATTCTAATTCTTGATTATTAGCAGGTATAGCTTTAGCTCGTATAGTTATATCAGGGTTTATAATTTCTAATTTGTATTCAGTAGGATTTCTACTCCAGTATTTTTGAGGATCTTCTCCTATTATTTCTAATTTCTCAAGTCTAGATTGGTATTGTAGAATCTCATTGTCTAAAGTTATATTATTTAGTTGATTTGAGTCTAGATTGGTGAAAGAACTTCTATGAAATAGAATCAGACTATATATACTCAAATCAACTAAATAATATAACTTTAGACAATGAGATTCTACAATACCAATCTAGACTTGAGAAATTAGAAATAATAGGAGAAGATCCTCAAAAATACTGGAGTAGAAATCCTACTGAATACAAATTAGAAATTATAAACCCTGATATAACTATACGAGCTAAAGCTATACCTGCTAATAATCAAGAATTAGAATGGTATAAAGAAGCTTTAAAAGAACTTATAAAAAATAAATTCATTAGAAGATCAGAATCTAGACATCGATCACCTAGTTTCTTCGTTAATAATAATGCAGAAAAGAAAAGAGGAAAACCTAGGATGGTTATAAATTATAAATTAAATGATAATACTGAAAATAATGGGTATAATATACCTAATAAAGAAATGCTTATAAACAAAATACAAGGATCAAAATTCATGAGCAAATTTGATCTAAAATCAGGATACTATCAGATTAGAATGCATAAAGACTCTATAGAATGGACAGTAATGCCTTTAGGTCTTAAGAATGCACCTGCAGTTTTCCAGAAAAGAATGGATAAGATTTTTGAGAAACTTACAGACTTTACTGCAGTATACATAGACGATATACTAGTCTTTAGTAAAATAGCTAAAGATCATAATAGACATCTTAAAGAAGTTTTTAAGAAATTTGAAGAAAACAGTTTAATAATATCTAAGAAGAAAATAGAATTGGGAAGAACAAAGATAAACTTCTTAGGAGTTGTAATTGGAGAAGGGCAGATAGAATTACAACCTCATATAACTACAAAAATACTAGAATTTCCAGAGAATATAAAGGAAAAGAAACAACTTCAGCAATTTTTAGGATTGTTGAATTATGCTAGACCTTTTATAAAAGACTTATCCAAATACTTAAAACCCTTATACTTAAAGACAGGTAAAGAGATTTTTGAGAAATTGAATTATAAAGACCATGAAATAATTAGAACTTTGAAAGAAAGAGTAAAGAATTTACCTAAATTAGAAATACCTTTAGATACAGACTATTTAATAATAGAAACAGATGGGTCAGCATCTGGATGGGGAGCTGTTTTAATAAGTAAACCCCATAAGACTTCTAATAAGACTGAAGAAAGAATTTGTAGATATACTAGTGGATCCTTTAAGGAAAAAGGAGAAATTAGTACCATAGACTCTGAGCTATTAGCAATATACTATGCTTTAGAATCTTTTGAATTCTTTATAATTGGTAAGACTGAATTCACTATAAGAACAGACTGTATTGCTATAGTCAAATACTATAATAATTTGAAAAAAGAAAAGAAAAGATCTTCTTATAAGAGATGGCATAAATTAACATCACTTCTATTACAGAAAGCATATAAACCCACATTAGAACATATACAAGGTGATCATAATAATATTGCTGATATACTATCCAGACTCTTACAGTTTGATAACTTATTTTTTCAGGAAATACTCAATACCGGAAGAAAGAACAAATACAATGAGAGCCTCTGACAGAGGAAGGGGAAGTAAACTTCCTAGATACCAGGGAAATACCTCTTCGAGACCTACGATAGACGAATTGATAAATACCCCAATTATACCAGAGAACAGACTTTTACCAGAAGATCTAACTATGATCAATAGAAATCAACCTAAGGCTAAAGCGTTAGTCTTTTCAGATAAACTAAACTTTGCAGACTTTGGAGAGACATCTTGGGCGTTTAACTACCCCAAAGGAACTATACTAAATGATACAGAAAGAATCCTGTTAGACAATCTATGGGTGGCAGTTAAGAGAAAAGATGATAAACATGCAATAGCTGCCATAAACGGTTTCAGTTTATACTTCACTCAGAGAAACAATAATAACATTGCATACGTAGTATATACAGGCCCTCAACCGGGAATTTATAAAACTTGGGAGCAAGTGATACAGAATACTAAACATAAAGACCCCAAGTATAAGAAATACGCATCTATACAAGAAGCTTATACAGAAGCAAAGAAATACTTGACTTCCTTTTATACAAGCCCTGAAATAACAGGACAGACTTTAAATACATCAGACATACAATCTCCTCAAGAAGGAACATCCAAAGATACGCCACAGGAGATAATAACTATGAAGAAGAAAATACATGATTTAGAAGGACAAATACTTAATAAGGAAGAACAAGAGAACCTCCTAAATAAGAAAATACAAGACTTAGAAACCAGACTGGAGCACAGTAAGAACCAGACATCATACTCAGGAGTCGTAAGCGACAAAGGAAAGACCAAAGAAGACTTGATATTAGAAAAACTAGAAAAACTATGCGAGAATACAGAAATAAATAAAGAAATATGTTTAGACATAAAAGAAACAGCAGAAAAGACAAATAAAGAACAGGAAAATATAAAAGAAGGAATAGAAGCTTTGGATACTCAGCCTTCAGAAGGATGGGCTGATTGGTTTAATAAAGTTTTTGATATGCCCAATCCGCTACCTAAACATATGCAAAGGCCCAACATAAATTTTAATGATAATAATATGGAATTAGAATTTGGGCAGAGGAATGAGACTCTCGAGATATCCAATAAAGAAGCCCAACTGGAAGCCCATAAAGAAGATAGCTCAGCTTCCAATACTAAAAGCCAGCACATCCCTCTCTAGAAGGATCGAGAGAAATCAAGAAGAGACAGCTGGAAAGACTTAGAATTCAATAATAGTGGGTATATGTCCCCACCAATAGACAATATAAATAAGAAATTTGTTAGAATGAAGAAGCAGGATTCAAATATCAGAGAGAAGAATTATTACTTCGATCTGGTTTTGAACCTCAAACTTTTTCTATACTTTAGTTATACTTTTGTATTATTAATATGTCTATATGTAATTTATTTTTGTTTTTATAATAATAATATTTTATAATGTTTCTCGTTGGCTCGGTTTTAATTCAATGTTACAGAAAGTTTTTCTTCAAAACTTAGAATTTTCAACTTAGAAAATAGCAACAGGCCTTGGGAAATTTTCTGGGCAAAAGATGTAAGTCCCGTTTTCAAAAAGTACCAGTTGGATGAGCTAAATTAATACGGAAAGTTTTAAGTTTTAAGAAAATCTGGAAGTAATAAAAACAGTTCGAATTTAAATGATTGAATTCAAATTTTGAAAGAGGTTTTTGATTGAAATTTAAATTTCCTTATTAAAAAATCTGTTCATAGATTATCTGGATATGAGAAATCCAGGTTAGGTGTTTTCAACAGAAACTCTCTCTTAAAATCTCTTTTTAGCATTTAAATTCAGCAAAGGTCAAGCCATAAGAAATAATAATACTTTATACTTATAAAATCAGACTCTATAATTCAAATAGACTAAAATTATAATAACTACTGATACTCAAAAAATAACTTAATAACAGATTATACTTAGTTGTCGAAACGTAAGCAATGACGACAGCTAGCATAATAATTAAACGCTGAGTCATACTTGCACTAATACGTAAGCAATGACATCATAATCCATAATAACTCATACAGTCATAGCTGTAATAATGCTCGAATACGTAAGCAATGACGTCACATAAAGATTCGGTAACCCAACAGGTAGCCGGTATACTTTACTTTTTAAGGCTATAAATTAGAAGGTTTTGCTGCAAGTTATACACACCAAAACATTTACTCTCTCTCTCTCTCTCTCTCTCTCTCTCTCTCTCTCTTTCTCTCTACAAGCATAAGTTTGCAGAAAATCATTGAGAATCATAAGCTTAAAAGGTATACTTTAATACTTGACTTTGTTTTAAATACTCAGTTTTTATACTATCAAATAAGTATCCTCTCCTTTCTGAATTGCACCTAGTGTGATCTATTCAGTAAAGTGACGAGAAAAACTGTTGTGATGCTTAGAATTGTAAGACTTAAAGAAAGGTTAGAAAGAAATGATATAGAAATAATTAGAAGAAAACGTTTAATACTTTTCTATTCAGAACAAATAGATTCATATACTACTCAAATAAGATTAGAAACTGGCATGCTATGCAGAGCTGGACTTCATAATCATATTCATACTTTAATAGGTTGGAAAGTCAGACTTATATATAGATATACTGAAGATTTAAAACGTTATACTAAAGAATTAGCAGACATAGAAGCAGAAATAAAAGAATTAAATTTAGAAATAACTTCACTGATTTTATCAGCAAGTTCAGATACTAATTTTAGATTCTAAATGAATAGAATTTTAGAACTAAAAGATAGACTAGAAAGAAAAGAATTAGAATTAAGACGAAGTAGAATTATACAACAATTCTATGTTGATAGAATAAGAAGACATACTGAAGAATTAAATACTGAAAATTCCAGGCTTTATAGATTCTGCCAGATACTGATAAGCTGGATGAGAACTACTTTAGAACGATACACAAGAGAACTAGCTCTTTATAACGAAAGAATACCTGTTTTAGAAAGAGAAATACGAGAACTAAATTTAGAATTAACCTCTTTAGTTCTTTTAGAAAGTGCTGATACTAATTTTAGAATTTAGATGAATAAAATTCTTAGAATTCAATCAATTTTAGAATATTTAGACGATAAATTAAGAACAATAAATAATAAGTTAGAATTCTATCAGAACAGTTTAGAAATTTGTAATATTGATTTAATAAACTATACAGGATACTTTGATTTATATAACTGGCATAAAAAGCATAGAAAAGAATATATTAATCATATTTATTCTCTTAGAATTGCTAGAGAAAACTTAGAAGCTGAAATAAAGTTTTATAATCTTGAATTAACTTCTATTATTTTAGACGAATCTGATGATTTTAATATACGTTTCTAATAGAAGCCGTAATTCAGGACCCTACCCCCAAATCTGGTATCAGAGCGACGGTAGTAGATACGCTGGAGAAATATAGAAAATTAGAATACTTAAACTTAGAAATACCTAATAAGGTTAATACTTTAGATACTTGCAATTTTAATAATTCATATAGACATATCTATCACAATACTGAAGAAAATACACTTGCATATCAATTAAATACTATTGTAGACATAGTTATAAATTTATCAGAAAATCTAAATAGAACTGATAAAGTTATAATAACTTTATTAAATACTCTGATAAAGGATCATAAACTTGATAATCAGGAATACCTTAAGAATCAGATAGAAACTCTTAAAAATCGTGTTGAGAAGACATTAAATAAAGCTGATAAATTTCCTAATAAAAAGGAAATAAAAGAATTACTTATACTGCCTGAACAGTTAGAAAGACAGACCCAGATAATTCTACAGGAATTAAGAAAAGAAATTAAAGATAAGATAGACCAAATTCAGAAACAAATTTTAGAATATTTAGACGATAAATTAAGAAGAATAAATAATAAGTTAGAATTCTATCAGAACAGTTTAGAAATTTGTAATATTGATTTAATAAACTATACAAGATACTTTGATTTATATAACTGGCATAAAAAGCATAGAAAAGAATATATTAATCATATTTATTCTCTTAGAATTGCTAGAGAAAACTTAGAAGCTGAAATAAAGTTTTATAATCTTGAATTAACTTCTATTATTTTAGACGAATCTGATGATTTTAATATACGTTTCTAATAGAAGCCGTAATTCAGGACACTACCCCCAAATCTGGTATACCAACTAAATAATATAATTTTAGACAATGAAATTCTACAATACCAATCTAGACTTGAGAAATTGGAAATAATAGGAGAAGATCCTCAAAAATACTGGGATAGAAACCCTACTGAATATAAATTAGAAATTATAAACCCTGATATCACTATACGAGCTAAAGCTATACCTGCTAATAATCAAGAATTAGAATGGTATAAAGAAGCTTTAAAAGAACTTATAAAAAATAAATTTATTAGAAGATCAGAATCTAGACATAGATCGCCTAGTTTCTTTGTTAATAATAATGCAGAAAAGAAACGAGGAAAACCTAGAATGGTTATAAACTATAAACAACTAAATGATAATACTGAAAATAATGGGTATAATATACCTAATAAAGAAATGCTTATAAATAAAATACAAGGATCAGAATTCATGAGCAAATTTGATCTGAAATCAGGATACTATCAAATTAGAATGCACAAAGACTCAATAGAATGGACCGCATTTATTTGCCCAAACCCTATAGGACACTGGGAATGGACAGTAATGCCATTAGGTCTTAAGAATGCACCTGCAGTCTTTCAGAAAAGAATGGATAAAATCTTTGAGAAATTTACAGACTTTACTGCAGTATACATAGACGATATACTAGTCTTTAGTAAAACAGCTAAAGATCATAATAGACATCTTAAAGAAGTTTTTAAGAAATTTGAAGAGAACGGGTTAATAATATCTAAGAAGAAAATAGAATTGGGAAGAACAAAAATAAACTTCTTAGGAGTTGTAATTGGAGAAGGACAGATAGAATTACAACCTCATATAACTACTAAAATACTAGAATTTCCAGAAAACATAAAAGAAAAGAAACAACTTCAGCAATTTTTAGGATTGTTGAATTATGCTAGACCCTTTATAAAAGACTTATCTAAATACTTAAAACCCCTATACTTAAAAACAGGTAAAGAAATTTTTGAGAAATTGAATTATAAAGACCATGAAATAATTAGAACTTTGAAAGAAAGAGTAAAGAATTTACCTAAATTAGAAATACCATTAGATACAGACTATTTAATAATAGAAACAGATGGTTCAGCTTCTGGATGGGGAGCTGTTTTAATAAATAAACCTCATAAGACGTCTAATAAGACTGAAGAAAGAATTTGTAGATATACTAGTGGATCCTTTAAGGAAAAGGGAGAAATTAGTACCATAGACTCAGAACTATTAGCAATATACTATGCTTTCGAATCCTTTGAATTCTTTATAATTAGTAAGACTGAATTCACAATTAGAACAGATTGCATTGCTATAGTTAAATACTATAATAATTTGAAGAAAGAAAAGAAAAGATCTTCTTATAAAAGATGGCATAAGTTAACATCACTTTTATTACAGAAAGGATATAAACCTACATTAGAACATATACAAGGTGATCATAATAATATTGCTGATATACTGTCTAGACTCTTACAGTTTGATAATTTATTCTTACAGGAAATACATAATACAGGGAGAAAAGACTAATAAGATGAGAGCTTCAGACAGAGGAAGAGGAAAGCTTCCTCGATACCAAGGAAATACTTCATCAAGACCAACAATAGACGAGCTAATAAATACTCCAGTTATACCAGAAAATAGACTCTTACCAGAAGACTTATCCATACTTAACAGAAATCAACCAAAGACTAAGGCATTAGTCTTTTCAGAGAAATTGAACTTCTCAGACTTCGGAGAAACATCTTGGGCGTTTAATTACCCCAAGGGAACAATACTCAATGATACTGAGAGAATTTTGTTAGATAACCTATGGGTGACGGTTAAGAGAAAGGATGATAAACACGCCATCGCAGCTATAAATGGGTTCAGTTTATACTTTACCCAAAGAAATAATAATAATATTGCTTATGTTATATACACTGGCCCTCAACCAGGAATATACAAGACTTGGGAACAGGTAATACAAAATACCAAGCATAAAGACCCCAAATATAAAAAATACCAATCTATACAAGAAGCCTATACTGAAGCAAAGAAATATTTGACTTCTTTTTATACTAGTCCTGAGATAACGGGACAAACCTTAAATACTTCAGACATACAATCTCCACAAGAAGGGATACCTAAAGATATACAGCCGGAGATAATAACGATGAAAAAGAAAATACATGAATTAGAAGGTCAGATACTTAATAAAGAGGAACAAGAAAACCTCTTAAAGAAAAAGATACTAGACTTAGAAACCAGATTAGAACACAGCAAGAATCAGACTTCCTATGCAGGAGTTATAAGCCAGCAAGGAAAAACTAAAGAAGATTTAATACTAGAGAAATTAGAGAAATTATGCGAGAATTCAGAAGCAAATAAGGAAATAATTTTGGATATAAAAGAGACAAACGAAAAAATAAGCAAAGAACAAGGTGATATAAAAGAAGGAATAGAAGCCTTAGATACTCAGCCTTCAGAAGGATGGGCCGATTGGTTTAATAAAGTATTTGATATGCCCAATCCACTACCAATACATCTACAGAGGCCCAATATAAATTTTAATGATAATAACATGGAGTTAGAATTCGGGCAGAAAGATGAAACTCTTGAAGAGTTCAATAAAGAAGCCCAAAGAGAAGCCCATAAGGAAGACAGTTCAGCATCCAATACAAAAAGCCAGCACATCCCTCTTTAGAAGATTCGAGAGTAATCAAGAAAGACAGCTGGAAGACTTAGGATAGAATTTTGATACAGATAGTGGGTATAGGTCCCCACCATTAGACAATATAAATAAGAAGAGTTTTAGAATGAAAGGGAGATTCAAAATCTCAGGGAGAAGAATTATAACTTCGAACTGGTTTTGAACCTCAACTTTTTCTATACTTTGATTATACTGTTGTAATACTTTATATAGTTTAAATTTTGTTTATATGTAAATTGTTTTTTGTTATAATAATAATAATACCTTATAATTTTCTTGTTGGCTCGGTTTTAATTCAAAAATGTTACAGAAAGTTTTTTCTTCAAACTTAGAATTTTCAACTCAGAAAATAGCAACAGGCCTTGGGAAATTTTCTGGGCAAAAGTTGTAAGTCCCGTTTTCAAAAGTACCAGTTGGATGAGCTAAATTTATACAGAAAGTTTTTAAGTCTAAAGAAAATCTGGAAGTAATAAAAACAGTTAGAAATTAAATGATAGGATTCAATTTTAAAAGAAGTTTTTGGTTGAAATTTAAATTTCCTTATTAAAAAATCTTTAATAGATTATCTGGATAAGAGAAGTCCAGGTTAGGTGTTTTCAACAAGAACTCCCTTTTAAAATTTCTTTTTAACATTTAATTTCAGCAAGGTTAAGCCATAAGAAATTATGATACATTATAAATCAGTTATACTTATAAATATATAATCAGACTCTATAATAATAATCACTAATAAATAAGCAGAAATATTAGAATCAGTAATAATTGCAATAATTCTCAAATACGTAAGCAGTGACGTTTACAATAATCCAAACAGACAAAGTTGCAATAATTTCCAAATACGTAAGCAATGACGTCAGTTAACATAATTATTAAACGCTGAGTCATACTTGCACTAATACGTAAGCAATGATGTCACATAAAGATTCGGTAACCCAACAGGTAGCCGGTATACTTTACTTTTTTAGGCTATAAATGAGAAGGTTTCTCTGCAAGATAGACACACCAAAACACTCTCTATCTCTCTCTCTCTCTCTCTCTCCTTCATTCTCCTTATAAGCATAAATTTGCAGAAAATCATCATAGAAGATCATAAGCTTAAAAGGTATACTTTAAATACTAAGCTTTGTTTTTAATACTTAGTTTTTATACATTCAAATAAGTATCCTCTCCTTTCTGAATTGCACCTTATGTGATCTATTCAGTTAAGTGACGAGAAAAGTTTGTGATGTTTAGAATTTTAAGAATTAAAGAAAGATTAGAAAGGAAAGACATAGAAATAATTAGAAGAAAACGATTAATACTTTTTTATTCAGAACAAATAAGTTCATATACTATACAAATAAGATTAGAAACTGGCATGCTAAGCAGAGCTGGACTTCATAATCATATTCATACTTTAATAGGTTGGAAAATTAGACTCATAAATAGATATACTGAAGAATTAAAGCGTTATACTAAAGAATTAGCTGATATTGAAGCAGAAATAAAAGAATTAAATTTAGAATTAACTTCATTAGTTTTATCAGCAAGTTCAGATACTAATTTTAGATTTTAAAATAAATAGAATTTTAGAACTCAAAGATAGACTAGAAAGAAAAGAATTAGAACTAAGACGGAGTAGAATAATACAACAATTTTATACTGACAGAATAAGAAGGCATACTGAAGAACTAAATACAGAAAATTCTCGACTTTATAGATTCTGTCATATACTAGTAAGCTGGATGAGAACAACCTTAGAACGATATACAAGAGAATTAGCTCTTTATAATGAAAGAATACCAAATCTAGAAAGAGAAATACGAGAACTAAACTTAGAATTAACTTCTTTAGTTCTTTTAGAAAGTGCTGATACTTCTTTTAGAATTTAAATGAATAGAATTCTTAGAGTTCAGCAAGACCTAGAATACTTAACTGATAAATTAAGAAGAGTAAATAATAATTTAGAATTTTGTCAAAACTGCCTAGATTATATTAATAATGATTTTATAAATTATAGAGGATGTTTTGATTTACAGAATTACTATAGAAAAAGGATAAAAGAACATACTAGTCAAATGATCAATTTTAGAATTATTAGAGAAAACTTAGAAGCTGAAATAAAATTTTATAATCTTGAATTAACTTCTATTATTTTAGAAGAATCTGATGATTTTAATATACGATTTTAATAGAAGCCGTAATTCAGGACGTCTTATGAGGTTTATTTATTAAAACAGCTCCCCATCCAGAGTATATATATATATATTGATTTTGAAGCTTCGGCTTCGGGCTTGACCGATATATTAATTTTTGAAGCTTCGGCTTCGGACTTGACCGATATATTGATTTTTGAAGCTTCAGCTTCGGGCTTGACCGCTCCCGTATCCATTTTACCGATATTCAGGACTTGTTTACTTTGGGCAATATGTGATTAAAGTGTTTGAAAAAAAATTAGATATAAATTTGATTGTACTTGAAAGGATTATTATATAAGTTTTGTGAGTTGTTTCCATAAAATTGGTTAATTTTTTTTGACTTATAAATATACTTTCTTTCTATTTTAAAATATTCAAAGTTGTTATATTTTTTTATGGACATCACTAAGCAAATTGCATAGCGTGTAGTTTTTTTTCTACATGTAGGTGGAGAACTTGTAGATAGCTTGGACCAAAGTGAAATAAGTGGATCAGCTTGAAGAGTTTTGAGGTGGATATGTATTTTAATATAATATTATGGTTTATAGAATAACGACATGTACTAGATAGTGTAAGAAATATAAAGTGGTATTGAGGAATATTTGGAGAATAAAGTGGCATTGAGAAATATTTGGAGTTGGAAACATTATATTTATATTTGCACATATTAAATCTACAAGTATTGAATTTCATATAATGGAGTAGAGTTATTCATTGGGTGATATAGTCACTGTGGCGCTCCCTAGAGGGGGGCGTTACAAAATCTTTGTTAATAACCAAAGTAATTTTTATGTGCCATTTATAAGTAGTGACTCTGTTGATAAGGTCGATGAATTTAAGATTTTCAATCTTACTTATTTCCTTGATACTTTTAGTATCTTTATCAGAAATATCAACTACTGGTTCTGAAACTTCTTCTAATTCTCTATCAGAATTGGAATTTCCTATTTCTAAAAAAGTAACTTTCTTGAAGATTTTTAATCTCCTTTTTCATTTCATTGATTTCTGACTTTAAATCATTAACTGTAGGTTCTCTTTTAGAGTCCTTAAATCTATCAATTATATCTTTAAGATTATAAGTGATATTTTTCTCATCTAATTTCTTTTCTAAATTAGTTGACTTTTGATATCAGAGCCAGTTTTCTCTTGTTTCTACGTTTACCGTATTTTTTATTATTTTTAGAGTATTTACTCAGGAAATATTCTAAGTAGATCTTGCATAAATTCTGAGAAACCTCAAGTCGCGTTGTCGTACCTATTTGAGCCGTGTGTTAGGCGTTGTTGGGAGTTTACTGACGTAAATCGTTGACAGTGATCAAACTTATGGAAGCTATATTTGGAAAATTTGCTGGTAATTCCTCTAATAATAATAAAAGAAATAATAAACGAAAAAATGAAGAAATATTATTAGAATCTAATATAGAAAATAATTTAAATAATTGGAATCTACCGCCCACAAGTGCTGAAAGCATCTACAAGTCCGATAGCAACTTTCTAAATAAATCAGATTATATAATTAAGACTGTAGAACAGTCTATTTCTATAGATGATAATGTCAATTCGTTTAATCTATTGACTAAAAGTCTAATAGATAAACACAAGGAATTATATTCCTTTATCCATATTGGAATGATCCAAGTAGCGGTTAAACCTTCTACTCGATTAGGATTACCTATTACCACATTAGTCTGTCTTAGAGACAAAAGGAACTTAAAGTTCACTGACTACTTATTAGGAGCTATTGAGTCCTCTTTAACAGATGGACCTATTTACTTCACTTGTTATCCAAACTTAACTGTACCTTTAGACTATCCTCATATTATGGATATAGCATCATTGGATATCAAGACTAAAGGCTTTGAAATGAAGCCTGGATCAAAAAATTTGATCCTAATTTATAGAATACATTATAAAGTTATGAATTCAAATGTACCCAATCTTAAAGATGGTGCAAGTTATTAAATTCACCTAAAGGCATCACAGCTCTATTTTTGACTAAAATTGTCAAAAGGGAATCTAGATGTTCCCAGGCCAATTCCTTGGGATTAATTAAATTTCTCAGTTCATGGAAAAATGACGATGCTGTTCCTTTAAAAAAGGAAGAAAATTCACAAATTGACTATGTCTTAGAAGAATCTGATGGTAGTGTCATCTTAAAGTTTGACAAACAAAGATCCTTATCTAGTAGAAGATCTTTTAGTAGAAGTATAAAAACTCCTACTTATTTACCACCATGATCTTCAACTTCTTCTGTCCCAATTAAATTAGGAGACGAAGTTAAGGCAACTGAAAGATTGTCTGATAATGTGGTTAAACCACTTTACGAACGACCAGAGCGTCCTAATAGTCCTTCCATGTCAGACATGGGATATTACTCTGTAAGTATGTTAACTAAGGATTTGACCCCATTTGAAAAATGGTATACAGCTACTTTCACTGAAAGAGAAAAAATTAAGTGGAATAATAAATATGATTTATACATCTCAAAGATGAACAATGAAGTTTATAGATCTTTCCCAGAATTTGTTGAACAAATGCTTTACCTTAAAGGTAAAAAATTTGATATTAAATATCTAGATTTTGAGAATCCAAAATTCTTAGAAACTTGGAAAAAGTCTTATAAGACCTTTCTCACACCTCGAGGAGAAACCTTGACAAGCCTACATCCTCCTTTGGTTTCAGTTAGTTACCAAATAACTCCTGAAACGAAAATAGAATGTAGTCCATTTGTCAATGGTTCAGACACTTTTGTTAAACAAAATACTTAACTTTGCACACTATGAGTGAACAACTGTGCCGTATTGAAAATACTATGCATAAAGCATCTGTACCTACTTTAAAAGTCGGGGAAAAGGTAGTTATCAAACCAACTTCTAATGAAAAATTAGATTTTAAATTTGATAAATCTCAACACGAATTAGTTGATGAAATCACTAAACGTCTTGCTTTAATTCTTGTTGAGAAAAAACAGAAAGGAATTCAAATAGATCCTAAAGAAATTGCCCTCTAACCAAGAAAATGGAAGAAACTGAAAGTTCTACTTTTTCTGACAATCCTTCTGGAACTGAAAGTTTTAAAGATACTGAAGCTGACAAACTCCAAACTTTATTTCAAAATTTAAAATTGGATAATAGCAATCAGGTAAATAAAATTTACCACTCTAAAGGTTCTTCCGATAAACCTTACTATCCTAGACCTTCACCTGTTAATTTACAGTATGAAGAGTCCAGGCCATCTATGGTATCTTTTGATGGAAGAGCCATAGAAGAATGGAATATTGATGGATTGTCTGAATACCAGATAAAAAATGTTATTCAGTATATCTTGATGTATGCCTCTGCCTCTAGGATACATAACAATAATGATAGAAATATTACTGAAGCAATAATTGCTGGCTTTACTGGCCAACTTAAAGGTTGGTGGGATTTTTATGTATCCAATGAGTCCAAGAATACTATTCTTAATGCAGTTAAAACTGAGGGAAACAGACAAGCCCCTGATGATGTCAATGTTTTAATCTATACTCTGATCCTACACTTTTTAGGGTCAACATCTTCATTCTTTGAACAAACTACAGAACAGTTAATGAACTTGTGCTGTAGAGACTTATCTGAATTTAAATGGTAGAAGGATGTTTTCTCGAGTGCTGTTTACACTCGAGACGATTGTACTCAGGATTTCTGGAAAGAGAAATTCATTTCTAGACTTCCTAGGCTATTTGCAGATAGAATAAGAGACAGAATAAAGAAAAAGTACAATGGTACTATTCCTTATGCTTCTCTCACCTATGGTGAAATCTCAGCAGAAATTGTTGCTGAAGGTTTACTTCTCTGCAATGAATTAAAAATTCATAGATAGGCTCAAAGTGAGAAACTCTCTGGAAAAAGGATTTTGGGATATTTTTACGAACAGTTAGGATTCAATCCTATTAAGAAAAGGTCTAAAAAACCTATCAATAAAGGTAAAAGATTTTTTGATGAGCAGAAGAATCAAAGGTCTTCCAAATCATTAAAACCAAAATTCCATAGGAAGAGACATTTTAAAAATGTTTCATCTTCCAAGAAACCCAGAAAGAATGAAATTCTTCCAAATATTATTTATTATAAATGTGGAAAAGTAGGTCATTACTCTAACAAGTGTAAAGTTAAACAGCAGATTAAATCTCTGTCTTCAGATAACAATCTTAAAGATTCGTTATTAAAAGTTTTATTAATTAAGACTAATGGGAAAATAATTTATTCTTCCCTCGCAGAAGTAGCCAAATAACTTATAGTTATTTTGATTATATTCAAGCATTGTCGCAAGCATTGTTGTACAACAACAGCTTCAAGAAATTCAGTTGGTTTATACAATTTCAACTGGTTAAACCAGTCAAAACTTTTCCAAATTGGTTCCATGATTGGTTCCAGCAATGGGGATTACTCCCTATTTTCCCCCCTAAAACGGTTAGGGAAATTTTCGAACAGTTTGACGAAGCCAATGAATCCTGTAAATTTTCTAGGCTACTGTTCACTATCCTCTACCAAGTCCCCTGGATCCTTAAATGGGATTATTCTGTAGAGTATAAATGGAGAGACAGTATGTCCTATATTTCGGCTGATGAAATTAATCTTCCATGGTTAGTTAGAAGAATTGCTATTAAATGGTGGGATAAATTTGAATTTTTTAAAAAACCTTCAGTTTATTCTTTCGAAGGAGTTATTTGCTTAGAGAAACCTGCAAATCTAAGCAAAATAGATATCTCTGCTCCTTTAACTAACCTCCGAAGATCTCCTGTCTAAAATGTCAGAAGATGAGCTTAAAGTTCATATTTCCAATCTTTCAAAATCTAAGGATAAAACTCCTTCTTCAACTCCATAACCCAAAGGAATTGTTATCCTTGATTCTCCTAAAAGGAAAAATAGTGAGCGTTCTCCAATGGACACATCGCCAAGTAAAAAGGAAAAGGCAGAAGCTTCCTCCAGCAAAGGGAAAGAAAAGGTTACCATCTCTTCAAATCCCTTTGATTGGTTATATGAAGATGCTCAAGAACGAGATGATACGGTGGACCTAGACGAAAATTCTCTTGGAGATTTTTTGGAGTCACTAAAGCAAAAATAAAAGCTTTAGCTACCGGGCACCGCTTCGTCAAGTCTTTAAAAGACAGGCTACCGAATGACCGCTTCAACCGATCACTTTTATCGATTAAACCGGTCACTTTTACTGATTAAACCGGCTCGAGGCCTTCATAAGGCATTTTGCTGCCCAAGTTTAGGCAAAAGCAAAAATAAGCAAAGCCTAAAGAGAGAAAGAAGAGAGAGACGCTCTGCCTCCGGCCACCAGTCCTCCCTCCGATCACCAATATCCGACCACCACTCTCCGACCACTCTCCGGCGACTGCCACCTTTCGGGCTTGACCGATATATTGATTTTGAAGCTTCGGCTTCGGGCTTGTTCGCTCCCGCATCCATTTTACCGTTATTCAGGACTTGTTTACTTTGGGCAATATATGGTTAAAGTGTTTGGAAAAATTGAATATAAATTTAATTGTACTTTAAAAGGATTACTATATAAGTTTTGTGATTTGGTTCCATAAAGTTGGTTAATTTGTTTTTGACTTATAAATATACTTTATTTCTATTTTAAAAATGTTCAAAATTGTTATATTTCTTTTATGGACACCAATAAGCAAATTGCTTAGGGTGTAGTTTTTTTTCCTACACGGAGGTGGAGAATTTGTAGATAGCTTGGACCAAAGTGGAATAAGTGGATCAGCTTAAAGAGCAAATAAGGAAAGACTTGAGGTGAATTTGTAATTTAATGTAATATTATGATTTGTAGAATAATGGCATGTACTAGAGTGTGAGAAACGTAAAGTGGCATTGAAAAATATTTGGAGAATAATTTAGAGTTTGGAACGCTATATTTGTATTTGTACATATTAAATCTACAAGTATTGAACTTCATATAGTGGAGTAGAGTTGTTTATTGGGTGTTTATAGTTACCGTAGCACTCCCTATAGGGGGTGTTGCAGTTCATCGACGTGTAGTCGTTGTAATATATTTTTTATTTTCCAACATGGTATCAGAGCGGAGGTTCGTTCTTAAGCCACGGAGTTTCAGAAATCTACTGCCGCCCAAAAAAGTGTTGCGAAAGGCTGTCTAAGCATTCCCAGAAATTGCAGAAACTGTCGCAATACACCAAAAGTGTTGCCTAAAAGTTCTGAAGCGTTGCAGTAGCCTCCATACGCCCGGAAACAAGTTTTTTCTAGAATTGCAAGGAAATCCCTTGCTGTTTCCTTGCTAAATCTGTTGGAATATAGCAACACAAACAAAGTGTCGCAAAAGACCCCAAAAAGCGTTGCAAAATCCCTTGAACGCTTTGAAACAATTTTTCAGTGTTTTGAGCTCGAGGTTGAGCTAGTGAAACAAAGGAAATACCACTACATGCAGTATTATGTGAATTACTACTAAAGATTGCAATAATAATTGGGAAAGAAGTTCCCTGTTGAATTACCGGTTGAAGGACTGTTGAGAGTTCAGTGAAGACTGCCGAATTTTGGTGTACAAAGACTGCCAGATCCAAGAGCAGCTAGTGAAGACTGCAAGAGGAAGCAGCTTGAGAAAGCTCTGTAATGAGATCGATAAAACATTGCGAGTAAAGTAGTGTTAGAAGAAGACTGCGCGTAAAACAGCCAGTGAAGATTGCCGGAGGAGCAGCCACTGAAGGTTTCAGTTGTGAACCTTTCTGTAGTAGATCATGATTTCTAAAGTTCAATGACTTAACAGAAAATTAAGTTTAAGGGGAGTGTTGAAAATTAAACTTAATTAAGTGAATCTAATATGCAACTAGATGCTAATAACTTAAAATAGAAAATGAATTATATTAAATGTGCAAGTTGGAAGTAGATGGGCTGGCAACAAGTTGATGGGCGGCAGCTAGGTGATTAGATAAGCAACTTGCCATATTATCCAATAATTCATGGGTGGCAAAAACAAGTGATGAGTCAATAATAAAATTAAACAAGTGTCATCACATGGTTGCTAGTGGCAAAGGAATTTTGGTGAATTGTTTGAGATTGGGACAAGTAATGCACACATGTCCTCATTATTGATATATATGATGACTAATGTTTGTCTCCATCAAGTATGAAATATCCTATAAAAGGTAAATGAAAGTCTGCCATCAAAATGTAGTCCTTTATTGAATTATAAGGTAGTTGTAAGGAGTGTATTTTGTATAAGTGTGTCAATAATAAAGCTTTATTATAATGAGTCTAAAAATTTATATTTTAGTCAAGAGTTTATCGACATGTAGTCGTTAATTTAAATTTTTCGATTTTCCAACAATACCATGGCAAAAAGCAAACTTGGCAAAGCAAAAGCAAGAAGATAGGGAGCTGGAAGACCTTACCTTCCTTGTAGGGTCTTGGGATTTGAGAATTTCGTAGCTCCACTCATCCACACCATCATCATATCATAGGTGATGTCTTTTAGCCTATCAAGCCAGAGCTTAACAGTCGCCTCCTTTATTTGCCTTCTCTCGGCATCAATGAGCACAGCTTGAATGGATTGGAGAGTGGAAGTGAGGCCTTGGACATCCTTGTCAGCGCCAACAACAAGTCTGATTTCCTGCTCAATCTCTTTAGTAACTATAGAAATCAGCATATCTACTACTTTTGAGACAAGAGCATCAACCATTGCCATTTTGGAAACTAGGCTCGCTTACAAAGAAATAATGAATCAGTGAAGAAATTTCTTCTAGGCTTACTTCTGATGTATATATGTGGATTGGTAATGTGTGGTCATGGTGATATATAAGCACAGCTGATACTAAGAATTTTGTCCCAGTCAGCACTAATGCTTTTAAATGTTTAATTAGTTAAAAACGAAAATTAGTAGTGATGTAGGTGTAGGTTAATACTGAATCTGTGATTATTAGAGGTCCTATGTTCAAATTAAATTTAAAATAGATTGGAGATTTTTTTTCCATTTAATGTAAGTTCATACGATGCTATTTTAAAAAAAAACTGAAAATTAGTAAATGTTTATAATACTCATAATTATAAAAGAAAACATTAACGATTGGCTGATATTGTACCTGAAAGGAAGTAACCATTTTGTGATCAAACACATATTTTTACACATTTTGAATTTTTTTTAATGGTTTTTAGACAAGACGTTAAAGAAAAGTAGAAGGAACATTAGTGGAGATAATAATGGAGCAAGAATAGAGTAGATGGGTGGCGGGGTCTTTCTTTTGGATGTTTGTCTTTATCTCTTTTGCTTTATATTGAGATTTCCGTATCTTTGATAAACAATAATGATTAAAAATATACGAAAAATGTCAGTTTAGGTGGAATTATTTTTTAATTTTTTTATAATATGATATAGATGAAACCGCATTAATTTACTTACAGAATATTGATTGTTAATCTGGGTAAATTTTTAAGTTTTGAATTTCGGTGAATTTTTGTCTAACTTTCATCTAAATAATATTGTTTAGGCCCATAATTTTATGTTTTTCTGTTCTAGGGACTAAATTGTATTTTCTTAAAAGTTCGTGTGCTTATTATTTTATTTTTCTATTTTGTACATGACTGCTCTAGATTATAAATAGAGGAGTAACACTTTCAATTGACAGTTTTACCGTCATAAAAAAATTCAAATTAAAACTTTTACATTTCTTTTTAATTTTTGCGATTTCTTGAAAAATTTGTAAAACATTATTATTGATATTTTACTATTTCACCAATTTCACCTATAAATCATCTTCTGCTTTGATTTGCGCTGCGTCATAATCCTTTCAAAGTTTTTGAGGAAAGACGTTAAAGAGAATAGTAGAACTACAATGTAAGATTAGATGTGTCTTTTTTCAATATTCACATGCAAATTATACCCTACTAATTAATCTTGTCTACAACTAAAATATTACTATTGTTTTTATCTCTCTTAGTTTATGCAAGTGTTCTTCCAGGGACCGTGCTCTGGCGGAATTTAGGGGCAGTGTTCTTTGACAGGATTTGAGGGGCGGCAGCTTTTGGTAGAGTTTTGAGGCAGCGCCTCGGGCTAGGGTCTCCGATTTTCAACATAATGTGACGAAAGAAATCGCGGAATAAACATATCTTTTGGACATGGCTGCTACCCCAAACAGCATGTCTGTTGACGTTTTGGCTATTTATTTCATCAAAGCGATATTGGCAAAACACAGAAAAATTCGATTGTAATTTCAGTGCAAATAAGATTCTTGTTCTTGATTCCTTTTCTGATTTTATCCGATTGAAAGTTTGGTAAACCGACCAAATAAATTTCAATCTGACAGCGTTTTCGCGACTTCATAAAAATCTAAGTAATCCCTAATTTTCAATATAATGTGACGAAAGCAATCGCTTTAGAAATTGATTAAGAAAGTAATTTAATTTTTTTATAGTAAAATGAGACATTTTTATCAATTTTGTTTATTGTGGAATTTGAACCCATTTTTTTTTTTTTGAAAACCCCCCGGAGAAGAATTTGAACCCATAACTTCATACATCTTAAATTTCTCCTAGAGGCGGTGGCGCTAGACGAAAGCCGAGGGGTTGAAACTAATTTAAATTAACTTAAAATAAAGAAAGCTTGAAAAGAAGTTAAAAAAAAGGATCAATAATGAAACAACAACTAAACTAATTCAGGTGAACAAAGCGAAAACTTCCAGGCTATTTGGAAACCCAACAACGAAGCGAAAAATTCCTTAGAAAACCAACAACAAAAAACATAATGCACAATTCATGCTATTTGGAATGAAATCGAATTAGGCATTTGAATGTATAAATTTAAAAAAATTAACATGATTTAGCTGCAAGAACAAGAAGGATGTCAGGAACAGGGCGAAGGCAAGTAGGAATTGAAGAACAAGTCAAATGATAGCGACTCACGGTAGTGGCGACGACGAGGAAGTGACGGTGAGGATCAGGATTGAGCTCTAGAGTAGAGAATCGTTAACTCCGAGATAAATCGATTTGAATTTGAGATTTATGGTTAGGGACTTTGAAAGGTGAACTGAATCAAAATGGAATCATTACGTACTTTGATATCGAAATGAAATTGATAGTATGAGGAGTTTTTTTATATTTTAATAATTTTTTATCCTTAAAAATATTCATTAACTCGCTTGGCTTTTCATAAAATACTACATCTCCTACTACGTCAGCTCTGAAGGGGTTCTATGATGTGGTTTAAACAAGTTCGAAGAAGCAAGAAGAAAATTTAAAAGTTCAGAGGGCAAGGGACTATTAGACATAAGTTTAGCGGTGTTCGAATGCATTAGGCCATAAATAAATGACGTGATGAATTACCAATTGAGTCATCCAAACTAATTGTGTCACCATCATCATTATTATTATATAGGGTAAACCTTAAAAACATGCCATGTGGTTAGATTGTTTTGTTAAAAAGTCCTTATGAAATTTTTTCTTTTAAATTGGTGCATGTGATTTCAAAAGTTGGTAAAAACGTGCTAACCACATGACATATTTTTGAAAAGTAGCTTTTTTTGTTAATGCTACACCAGTTATTTCAATAAATTCAATATTCTTATATTTCAACTATATTATTTGTGAATTATTTCTCCAGATTTGAGTAATTTTCCGAAATTTAACATTTTGTTATGATTTTTTAAAGTTATCGTCAATTTTTAATTTATATAAATATTTATATTTTTCAAAAAATTCTAAAATTTCTCACTAATTTTTTTTGAAAAACCCTCATAAGAATAAAATTTATCACTAATGTATATTGTATTTTTATAAACAAAGCTGCAAAATTTCACTTTAAAATGGACAAGATTACCCTTCCAAATGTGGTTTCAAAATTTTGAGAAGCATGTTTTTGTTAACTTTTGAAACCACAGGTACCCATTTAAAACAAAAAATTCCACAAAGACCTTTTTGCAAAACTGTTAAATCACATGACATATTTTTTAAGTTTACCCTATTATATATACCCTATCGAAAACGATATCAAATATGGTTTTAACTGATTACATCTACAACGAGAGAGCATAAAATTTAGTAAATCTTGAATAAGAATAATATATAGAGAATCTCGTGTATAACTTCAACCGAAGATTAATTCAAAAAGCTTATTTACAAAAACAAAATGAAAAAAAATTGTAAACTGTAACTATAAGAAAAATCAAGTTCCTTGGCAACATACCACATCGGTAAGCATTGGGTCCCTTTTGGTTTCCTATACAACAAATATGAATCAGTAACTTGCCGGGCCTGTAACGAAGGTCTGTGACCCAAGTGGGGGCATTAATGTAACACCCCGAGTTTAACCGACTGCTCCCGCAAACCAACACGAGTCTTTTCAGTGAGCTTTATCCTCACACACGTTCAACTGTGGAGTTTTCCCGAGTAGGCTCCCGAAAAGAAGGTGCACCTGGTTGGTATAGGTAGTACCAATCAAATCTCTTAAGTCTTCCTCAATTGTAATGTCCCATACCATTACAATCTCGAAATCCTTAACCGTTCTCAAATCTGTTGTCTCATACCAGCACAATCTGGAAACCCTCTCTTTCGGGTGCGGATTCGGTTCATTCCTGTCCCCAACAACATCCTTCATGGTCGCTCTTTGCTCAGATCTTCTATCCCGGCGCCACCCCTCTTAGGACCGGGTCGTTACAATTAAAGTGATGGGCTTTGCTTAATTGGCTGGACCAAGAGGGTTAAATTGTGGGCTGGATGTGGCTAATTGTAAGCAATGTCAACCAAATTATTGGTGAAAATAGCACGTTTGGCATGACTTAACTAAATTATTGGCGGTATAGCCTATTTGGCTTATGGCTAAATGCTGGACTCAAATGACTGAGATCCCTGAGAAAGCTGGAGGTTCTATAACCCATGTGGGAGGTTTCATAATTGCATCAAAGAAGAAGCTTTAAACCTGAATCGAGTATAAACATGAGGGAGCTAGCTTAACAGAGCCGTGGACCTTATCCCCCGTCCAAGCCCTAATAAGCCTAATTGACAGACTTCTGCCAAATTAACCATCACTTTTTATAACTCATCTGTATCCATATCCATTTTTTTATATATAAACTCTAAATGGTGGGATGGATGCTTAACTGGTCTCTACCGTAAAGAAGAGCATTAAATATATATTGTTGATAGAGTAGATTGTGTTTTTTTTTGAAAACCCCCCGGAGAAACATTGTGTTTCCCCAGAAGGAAAAAGATCGAGATAGGTGAAAATTTCGGGGCGGGCGTCCCAACTAGGTTGATGCCCCCGCTTACCTACAAAACACCTACCTCTCTTTATTAATGTAATCCAAAGACCGCTCACAAGATGAGAGCGTCAGTGAACAAAGATACAGCCTAAAGGAGATACAGATATAAAATCCGATCCCGAGGTATGACTATACAATGAATAGACTAAAAGATGCCACCTAACTAGTTATAGCTTAGAAATAAATCTGGACAGTTAAATACATCAGAAACAACAAAATTTAGATTCCGTCTTCGATACTTGAAAAAGAACAAGCATAGATGAATGCTTGCCCCCAAGAGATCATCTGTGCTTAAGACACCCTCGAACACGAACTTATTCCGCCTTTTCCAAATAGCCCACGCTATCATAAACCATAAAGCCGTACCAAACTCCTGTCCAATCCCTGAGGAAAAATGCGCTCGCCATACTACAAGAAAATCAGCCCCCTTGAATGGCATTGTTACCGAAATCCCTAGTAACAGAAAAGCTTGAACCCATATACGATAACTACCGAAATAGTGAAACAAAGCATGATCAATTGTTTCGGATTCATCACAAAACGGACACTTGTCATCCAATACAGCTTGCCATCCGCGACAAACCAGAAAGACTTTCGTTGGGAGGCTTCTATGTAACAATAACCAGCCAAAAAATTTGACTTTAGGAATAAGACTCGCATTCCAAACCACCATATAATCCGTTTCCGGCGTAGTCCTTTGAGGCGACCTATAGGACCCTAAACAAAAAGATGCAGCTGAAAATACCTTATTAGCTTCCAGATCCCATTCAAATCTATCTGCCACCACCTGAAACTCAACGTGTGGCTGCTGCCCCCTGTTACCGTCAGCCCCGTTCCCCCCAAAAACAGCGGGCCAGAATTGGGAAATCCAATTCCGCATCTGGGAGCACCTCTCCCTACTAGTAATCCTTAGACTACGTTTCCAAAAAGGCCTAGATAATGCTGCTCCCTCAGAAATAGACAGACACCCATCCCGAATCGAACAGCTTTTTCTATTACATAATAGATACAGATCAGTGAAAAGAACAGATAATGACACATTTGCAGTCCAATTATCATGCCAAAAAGATCCGCTCGCCCCGTTCCCCACTTTAACTCTCCCATTCGATTTAAACAACTCCCAGAAGGTTGAGTTCTTTACACAATAAGATATAATGCCTTGCCAAACATACGAAACGCGGGATCTATTAACATTTTCAAACGAGTTCCATGACTCGAAGCCATATCGACGGACACACAGCTCATACCACAACGATCCCTGCCCATCTGTTCTAGACTGCCATATCCATTTCAGCAATAAACTACAATTGCCTAGTCTTAGATCCCTAACATATAGGCCACCTAAATTTTTTGGTAGCATAATTGTCTCCCAACTCAGTTTACAGATCCCGCTAGAGTCCGCTATACCTTTCCACAAGAAATTACGCATCAGTTGAACAAGCTTACTGTTAATAGAGGCCGACATCTTATTCAATGATAATAAATAAATCGGGATAGATGAGAGAACCGATTTTATAAGGACCACCCTGCCAGCATATTATGAACACTGACCTTTCCAACTTGCCAGCCTATTTTGGAACTTACCAATCAACCCGTTCCAATAAGACACCGGGATGCGTCTCGTACTGAGAGGGGCGCCTAGATAAGTAATGGGAAATCTTTCGATCTTACAACCCATTGTCTCCGCACACCGATTCAACAAGTCTCATACTGAGAGTAGATTGTGTTTGTGCACAACAATCTCGGTTTTTCGTAGAAAATTATCTCATCGAACACTATTAGAAAAGCAAATTACGAAAATTGAAAATCCCCCCTACTATCATATACAAGAAATACAAAAACAGTGAATCGTCGGTCTTGGTAACTAAGTTTGTGACCCAAGCAGGGGTATAATAGTGATGCAGTGGGAGGATCAAAAAAGGGGGAACCAAACTCTAATATTTACAATTCTTCTAGATTGAAAGAAAAGAGTCACTCAATTCTTTATAATTCTTTCAGATTAGGAAGAAGAGGGCCTTCTAATAACCCTAAATTCTTCTAGATTTAGAGAAAATTAGAGGGTTCTCTTCTTCCCAATCTGGAAGAATTGTGAAGAATTGAGTGACTCTCTTCTTTCAATCTAGAAGAATTGTAAAGATTATAGTTTGGTTCCCCTTTTTTTGATCCTCCCGCTGCATCAGTTAATAATCAGAGCCAGAACACGATGTTCAGAAAGAAATATGATTCAAATCCATCGGTAGATCAAGATAGGTGGTTGAGAAATAATATTTTTCATTCCACTTGTACTATAAAGGAGAAAGTATGTAAATTTATAATTCATGATGGTAGTTGTGAAAATATGATATCTTCGGAGGCAGTTCAAAAATTAAAGCTACCTATAGAAAGATTTCAGAATTCAAATCGTGTGATGGTCCCGATTTCAATGGGGTCTATATACAAAGATAAGATTTGGTGTGATGTTGTGGATTTGGATATGTGCCATTTAATATTGGGACGTCCTTGGAAATTTGATAAAGGAGTTCAACCCAATGGGAAAGCTAACACTTACTCATTTTTATTTGGAGGCAAAAAGATTATATTGCTTACAAAAAAATCTCATATTCGACAATACTTTATCGACTGCAAAGAATTTCAAAATAGAGTGTGAAGAAGAGTTACAAGATTTTTCTTTATGCACTTTGTTCAATGAACAAATTCATGATGAAGGAAAATGTGATAAGGGAGATCGTGCGAAGGAAAACACGTCCCTATTAAAGACCAAATTTTTAATGAAGAAGCCGGCGAGGAGATCAAATATGGTAAGGCTCGTTTAATATTTTCAAACTTGCAAAACCAGCTAAATACTTCTCAAATTGCAACTCCCAATCTACAAGTTTCGGATAGTATATCTCCATTCGTTTTTGTTGGCAATTCAATATTTTTAAATGTTGATTTGTCCAATAATTTTTTTTTGCTGTGGCCATCATTGAGAAGATAGTTCCTCTTATGATAAAAATTCGAGGACGAATTTATTTCAACCAGGGAAGAATGATACAGAATGAAAAAGGAATGAGGCCGTTTCGGGTCATATGTGTTGTTCAGCTGGATGATCCGATTTGGACGATTCAAGAGTGTTTTTCGGGTGGAAACAGGCCAATGAAAAGAACTCATGCTTATACCATGAGTCCGATGCTATTTTTGTCAAATTTCGACTCTAAAGGCCTGAAATTCGAGATTTATTGTACATTCCGAATTAATATTATTTTTTGTTATTTCTTTTATTTGGTAGTATATTCATTAGGATTTTATTAGATTTTGTTATCTTTTATTTTATTTGGTATTTTTATTAGATAGGAAGTTTAGTTTATTCATAGTTTTAGTTATTTAGGAGTTTAATAGAATTATTATTTTGTTAGATTGGAATTTATATTTTTAGGAGTTTTATTAGAATTTGAATAATTAGCCTATAAAAAGGCATGGGTGTAACAAAATAATTCAGTATTTGTTGATTAATAAAATTGGCTTCGGCATTTGTTCCTAATTTTCTCTAAATCTAAAAGAATTTAGGGTTATTAGAAGGCTCTCTTCTTCTCAATCTGGAAGAATTGTAAAGATTCGAGTGACTCTTCTCTTTCAATCTAGAAGAATTATAAAAGATTAGAATTTGGTTCTCCGTTTCTTTATCGGTTTCCGCTGCATCAAATAGTGATGGGCTTTTGCTCAATTAGCTGGACCAAAAAGGGTCTAGAATTTACCATCACTTGTGAGAATCTATTTCTCTTGAACAAATGATATTTTAATTGAATTTGAAAATGGATTTAAAAGATGCAATATATTAGCATTTGAAAACCTTAATATCATTCAAGAGGGTTGAAGTTCTAGTACATACTGAAATAAGCATAACAAGAAATTTACTTCAATTTAGAGAAAATAGCATCAAATGATGACTCAATTAGGCTTTTTGTTTTTGAATAAAGTTGAGGACGATAGACTTTAAAGGACAACATTTCAACTAGGTTGACACTTGGCCCTCTCGTATCCTTTAAAAACCGTTCTCAATAAAATTATATAAGAAAAAAATGTCTTACAAATTAAACACAAACAATTCTAAATTTCTCATTCGAAACTACATCCAACAATGCCAACACTAAAAATGCTTTTCATGCTCTTATGCATGCTTTTTTTTGAAAAACCCTTGGAGAGACAGTGTATCTCTCCAACGGCTAAAAGATTGGAGTGGGTGAAAATTTCGGGGCAGAGTACCCAACTAGGTTGGTTCCTCTGCTTACCTACAAAACACCCACCCCGCTTTTATTAATAATGGTTCTCGAAACAAGAACCAAAAGTACATCAAAGTTACATAATAAGAATCCTCGGGTTCGTAAACAAATCAGAAACCGAAAGGCTAACGTTGCGCTTATAGGAATGAAAAAGAAACCAACAAAAATTGATACTCGCAATTAAAATATCCCCATCGTCAGTTTCATCTCGAAAAATCTTCTTGTTGCGGCGCTTCCAGAGATTCCATGATATAATGAACCAGAGAGACCTACCAAATTCACGGGAGATTCCAGGTTTGAAGAATGTGCACCATAACAGAAGGAAGTTATAACTATCATTCGGCATCACAACCTGAATATCCAGCCACCGGAATGCATCTCTCCAAATCTGATAATTCACGTGACATAAAAAGAGGCTATGTTCCAAAGATTCAGGTAGTGGACAGAACGGACAACCGGTGCTAGTTAACATACGATATCCCCTCTGGAAAAGGAACTCACGTGTCGGTAACCTATTGTGAAAGACCAACCAGCCAAAAAATTTTATCTTGGGGAGCATGTGGGAGGACCAAATGAGTGTAAAGTCTCTCAATGGATTCGGCCATAATCGTTGTTGATAATATCCATGATAAAAGGACGCTGCTGAATATTTTTTCTGAACTCCAATGTCCCATAGGAAGCAATCTCTTCTCAGGAAGAAGGTGGGGCTGTTTACGGTTTCCTGGTCCTGGAAGAGCGTTGGGCATGAAATTGATATCCAGGTTTTCAGTTCATTACATCGTTGTTGGTTTGTAATGCGGAGGCTTCTTTTCCAAAAGGGGCGGGTTTGGGAATGATTGGAAAAAATATGACTGCACCCTTCAAAAATGGTTGAGAATTTCCTGTTGCAAATCGCAAATAAGTCGGGGAAGAGTGATTTGATTGGAGTGTTCGAGGTCCAATTATCGTGCCAGAATAACCCGTTTTGACCATCTCCCACTTGAACACGCACCTGTGATGAGAAGAAGGACCAAATTCTCTCCTTTTTAAAGCAGCATTTTATAATTCCACGCTATAATGGAGAGACAAGCTTGGAGTCGAGAAGAGTCATTTCATGCCACGAACTAATCCCGTAACGCCGAACACAGTACATTGACCACAAGGAGTCATCATTGCGGTCCCCCATTTTCCAAATCCATTTAAAGAGTAGGCTGGAGTTAACAAGATTTAGATCCCGAATTGCCAATCCCCCAAGGTGATATGGTAAATTGATCGTAACCCAGCTTACTTTGCATATGCCATTGATCGAAGAGTCGCCTCGCCACAAAAAATTGCGCATTAATTGATTTAGTGAAGAAGATACAGAGCAAGGCATGTAGAAGATTGACATTAAATAAATGGGAAGGGAAGAAAGTACCATTTTGATAAGCATGGTGCGTCCAGCATATGATAGACAATTTCCTTTCCAATTTGCCAAATGCGACTTGAACATGGCGATCAAAGGATCCCAATCGGAGATATGTGGCTGTTTAATACATAGTGGTGTACCTAAGTATTTTATCGAAAAGTTATCCACTCGGCATCCCAATTGAGCTGCATAGGAGGCCAAGGAGGCTTCATTGACGTGGATTCCCATAATCGCACTCTTGTGGTAGTTGATACGCAATCCTGAGATTAGTTCGAAACACCTTAGGATCCGAATGAAACTGGGAATTATGGATTCTTCTGCTGGAAGGAAGCAAATCGTATCATCAGCGAACTGTAACAAAGAGATATCTGGAAGGGATTCCTCCAAACGAAATCCAGGTAGCACGCCTATTTGAATGCTACGATCTATAAGCTGTTTTAGGCCCTCCACTGCTAACACAAAAATAAAAGGCGATAAAGGGTCTCCTTGTTTGACCCCCCTACGGATTTGAATAGGAGGGCTTGGTGAGCCATTGATTAGAATCGAAGTAGTGGATTTTTTCCTGCTATTTGACAACCATGAAATCCATTTCTGATCAAAACCCATCCTTTAGAGAACCGAGTCAATATAAGTCCAAGAAATGCTATCAAAAGCTTTGTGAAAGTCTAGTTTCAGCACCACACATGGTTTCCTTTTAATGTGGAGGTCATGAATTACCTCGGAAGCCACAAAAGAACACTCATGAATGCTTCTACCTTTGATGAAAGCAAACTGATTATTTGAGATAAGAGACGGTAGAACAGCCTGAAGACGAATCGATAGCGATTTCGCAACAATTTTGTAGATACCATGGATGAGCGAGATAGGTCTAAAGTTGTTCAAAGAACAAGAACCTGGGATTTTAGGTATTAGCACCGTGAAGGATGTCTTGACCGAATCAGGTAGCTGAGATGTAGTATAAAAACGATCCAAAACTTGCAGTAATTTGGGTTTTAAGTCGTCCCAGAACCTTTTGTAGAAGAAAAAATTGAAGCCATCTGGTCCCGGCGCCTTATTCTCCCCACACGCACATATACTGTTCCAAATTTCCTCATCCCGAAAAGGGGCGATAAGAGCTACGTTTTGTTGCAAAGTAACAGTGTTGAAACGTAACTTTCTAAGAGAGAATGGCATTATAGGGGCAGCCTTGAATAATTGGGCGTAATAGCTGCAAATAGTATCTGAAATGACCTTCAAGTCCGTAACAATTACTCCCTCGATGTCCAGTTGCGATATACGGTTGTTGCGAGATCGGGCTGAAGTGGTACGGTGGAAAAGCGATGTATTATTATCACCCAATAGCGTCCAATTCACCCTTGATTGTTGGTGCCGTAATTTTTCCAAAGAAGCCCTCTTTTCCTGAAGGAGGGAGCGATTACGATTTAGTTCTGAATTTTGAGTTGAGGTGAGCGGTCGAGGGACACTACTCGATGTAAGGGCTAATATAGTTTCCTCTACATCACCAATCTTTCTCCGTAGGTTTCCAAAATTTTCCGAGTGCCAAGGGCTGATTGCATGACCCAACTTTGTCAATTTATAAGATAGGTCTTTGTGAGCATAGGATTGACAAATGAGGTGCCATTTATTACGAATGAAAGGCAAAAAATCTGCCTTATCCCACCACATGTTTAACGATCTAAAGGGTCTTGGGCTGGCTGAGTGAGCAACGAAGGAGCGTAATAAAATCGGTAAATGATCGGATAGGGTGGTGTCCACCGTGGCTGTTTAATGCATGCTTTTTGACAATCTCCAAACCTCCTACGTCCTTGCTCATGGACACCTTTTTTTAAAAAATTTGCCTCATTGAGCTTACAATAATAACGAAGAAAAACCTCATCCCACCCCACCTGTATGTGAACTCGAACTTGTAACCTGCACGATCACAGCTTCAAGGCTCAACCACTAGAGCAAAACTTTGCTATTGAAAGAATTCGTTAATTATTACATAGAATAGCTTTTGACTCCATTATTGATTATAATCTCTTCAAGCCAAAACAAGTTCCCCATTGGCAGTTTCGTCACGTCAATAACTTCCTATCGAAAAGATGAACGAAAAAGTTAAGTTGATAATCAGAAGTTATTGCAATTATTTCGTATCAAATGATCTTTTCAAAATAGATTAAGACCGAGAACAAGACATACCTTCTCTTGCTCTGTCTTTGGATTCACTTAACAAACATCAACTTGTAGATTTTTTGAGAGCATCACCAACGCTTAATGTCAAGCGCAGTCTTCTTAAGAATGAAATTCGGAAACGCCTTCAACTTTGGACATTCAACAAGCAGTAAACAAATGAGTGATGGCATTATCAACATTCCGTCTTCAACATTAGCAAACAAGTTCGGATTAAGTCCAAGAGAACAATGCGTAACATTCACAACACATGCTAGATTGGAGCTAACTAATTCAGCAGACCTATGAACATGAATAAAACTAACATCACCTAAACTACAAGCAATAGAACAATAATTATCAATAGGACTGCCTAAATGAGACAATAAACGTCTATCATCCAGATCTAAAGCAGATATGTAGAAAGATCATCTAATTCAATAGTAACATGACGAAAATTTTTCCTTTTCTAACAGTGTCAAGGCCTCTCTACAGCTTAAAGCTTCTGCAATTTTCGGGTCGCCACTTCCAAAAATACGCTTATTGTTGAATAAGCGTATTTTTGGAAGTGGCGACCCGAAAATTGCAGATAATAATTATCAATTTTCGGGTCGCAACAATTATTATCAGTAAGACACGCTCTCATGCTAATTAAAAACAGAGAAAAGCAATGTAAAACGCTAACCTTGGCAGCTTCACAAGTTGGCGAACCATCCAAAGCAGGATGATCAGTTCCTTTTTCATTACCAATTCTGATACCAATCCAAAGCCATAAATTTTGTAAAAATTCTGCATTATACAGAAACACTATTAGAATCTAAATTGGAAAATCAGAATATCAAGATCTAAAAAGAGGAACGATAATCACCTATAGTGGAGAACATATGGTCGATAAGAATCATCGAGTTATTTTCTTACATAAAGTTGCCTTTTTGCGAATGAAATTTGGCAATTCCTTCAGCTTTGGACAATTCTCAATGCTCAAACATTTCAGGCACGGCATTACTTCTTCATCTCCATTATAGTCATCCCACTCTTCCCATTCATTCATATTCATGAACTGTAAACTTGCCAATTTAGGAAATAGTGGAGCAGTTGATGATAATGGTCCCATGAACTCATCCATCCGAAGAAACTCAGAAGTAACTTTCTTTACTGTTCCAAAATAATTGAATTCAACATACTCGAGGCAAGGCAACTTTGCTAAGGTGGGCAAATGCTCACAGTTGCTCCAGTACCATAGCTTGAGATTTTTCAGAGAGCTCAGTGTGTTGATCCAACTTGGACAATTTGCGCCCTTGTAGCAAGTTATTCTCAACACTTCCAAACTCTGAGAAGGCTTTAGAGCTTCGACTAATTCTTCATCTTCTTTTTGCATCCACTCTTCTGCTGCCCTTTCTGGTAAATTCAAACTCAATGTAGTGATGTGTTTCTTTTCCTTCAACTGTGCTTGCTTAGCATCCTCCATAAGTGTACCACGTTCTCTTTCCATAAAAAATATTGTCAACGACCCACCAATGTTATTAAGGTTCTTGAGATCTCGAAGACAAAATGAATCCTTTAATTTCGAGTCAATTGTGATCCGTAATAACTTACGGAGACCGCTTAATTTCCCAATCCCTTTTGGTAGCAAAAAATGTGTAATCATTCTTTAGATGCCTCAAGTTGGTTAATTTTTCAACTCCTCTGGGAAAATGGATCAGAGCATCACACCAATTCACACTAAGAGTTTGCAAATTATACAATTCACATATTGTTTCAGGCAACTCCTTCAAAGCATAATTCTTGGACAGTTTAAGCCATCTCAAATGAATTAAATTGTTTATATTGGATGGGATTTTTTCAAGGCGACATCGACTTAAGCTCAGTGATCTCAGACTTGTCAATTTATTGAAAATACCAGGTAAAGCTTCTATGTTCAACGAACCATTACTTGTCGGCGAAACAATAAGACTGCGTAACCTTTGCAACTTATAAAGTGAAAAGAAGTCAAACAACTTGACTTCTTTTCCAAGCATTACATGTAAATGATAAAAATCATAACTATATTCTGTATCCAAAATACTTCTAAGCTCCACGTTACTATTGACACCTATGTTAAGACATTCCTTATCCACCATATATTCGGCAAAATGGTGTACTATATAATGCATTTTACAGTAAGTCTTGTCTAATTTATTAAATTTTTCTACTACTTCTAAATCTTGAAAAAGAGATCTCATGCCTAAATTATGGAAGTAGTTATGCCCAACCATTTCCATATCTCTATCATCTAGAGGGATCTACAAAGTGAGTTGGGAGACAATTATGCTACCGAAAAATCTAGGAGGCCTGTATATTAGGGATCTCAGACTAGTAAACTGTAGTTTATTGTTGAAATGGATATGACGATCTAGAGTAGACGGACAGGGATCGCTATGGTATGAGTTGTGTGTCCGTAGATACGGCTTCGATTCATGGAACTCGTTTGAAAATGTTGAAAGTTCATGCCTTTGGTATGTTTGGTGGGACATTTTATCTTGCTGTGTAAAAAACTCAACCTTCTGGGAGTTGTTTAAATCGAATGTGAGGGTGAAAGTGGGGAACGGGGCTTGCGGATCTTTTTGGTATGACAATTGGACGGCAAATGTATCACTATCTGTTCTTTTTCCTGACCTATATCTCTTATGTAGTAGAAAAAGTTGCTCGGTTTGGGAAGGGTGTCTGTCAATTTCTGAGGGAGTAGCTCTTTCTAGGCCTTTTTGGAAGTATAGTCTAAGGATTTCGAGTAGAGAGAGGTGCTCCCAGCTTCGGAATTGGATTTTCCAGACCTGCCCTGCGTTTTTTATGGGTAATGGGGCTGACGGCAATATGGGGCAGCAGCTACATGCTGCATTTCAGGTGGTGGCGGATAGATTTGAATGGGATCTGGGAGCTAATAAGGTATTTTCAGCCGCATCTTTTTGTTTGGGGTTCTATAGGACGCCTCAATGGACTACGCCGGAGACGGATTACATGGTGGTTTGGAATGCGTGTCTTCTTCCCAAAGTTAAATTCTTTGGCTGGTTATTGTTGCATAGACGTATTCCAACGAAAGTTTTTCTGGTTCGTCGCGGATGCCAAGCAGTAGTGGATGATAAGTGTCTATTTTGTGATGAGTCTGAAACAATCGATCATGCTTTGTTTCACTGTTTGGGTAGTTATCGTATATGGGCTCAAGCTTTTCTGTTGCTAGGGATTTCAGTGACAATGCCATTGAAGGGGGCTGATTTTCTATTAGTTTGGCGTGCGCACTTTACCCCGGGTCTTGGATATGAGTTTGGTATGGCTTTATGGTTTATGATTGCGTGGGCTATTTGGAAAAGGAGGAATAAGTTTGTGTTCGAGGGAGTCTTAAGCACAGAAGATCATTTGGGGTCATGCATTCATCTATGCTGGTTCTTCTTCAAGTATAGGAGGCGGAATCTTAATTTTGTCGTTTTTGATGTCTTTAATTTTCCGAGCTTATTACTTAGTTGTAACTAGATAGCTGGTATTCTTTGATTTAATTCATTGTATAGGCATGTCTTGGGATCGGATTTCATATCCGTATCTCCTTTAGGCTGTATTTATGTCCAATGATGCTCTCATCTTGTGAGCATATTTTGGATTTCTTTAATAAAGAGAGGTAGGTGTTTTGTAGGTAAGCGGGGGCATCAACTTAGTTGGGACACCCGCCCCGAAATTTTCACCTGCTTCAATCTTTTTCCTTCTAGGGGAACACAATGTTCCTCCGGGGGGTTTTCAAAAAAAGGAAGCCGTGAGCCATCCATAGGCTAATCAATTCATCTTTACTCATTCTATAGTCCTTAGGAAAGATAACACAATATAAGAAACATTGTTTCAAAGATGCTGGTAAGTCATAGTAAGTTAAACACAACGGGCCAAAAATGTCTCGTCGAACTTCCTCTAACTTCCACAATTCACTGTTTAAAACATTTTCCCATTCCTGTCTTGATTTCTTAAAACTCAAAAGGCCTACCATTGCTTTTATTGCCATAGGCAAACCCTTGCAACTTGTTACAATTTCAACACCAATTGTTTCTAGATTTTTCCTCTCTTCATTACTAGACCACCTAGAGAATGACCAACTTTCCTCCTTGGATAACAATCCAACTCAGAATATGTCTTTGTCTTTGCAACCCATACATTGTGCTACAATTTTCGAACATGTGGTCACCAAAAGTTTACTTCCCGAAGAACAACCTACCAAAAAATCTTCCAACTTCCACCATTGCTTTAGATCATCACTCGACATGTCAGCCAAAATAAGTAAAAACTTTTCCCCGCTAAGAAACCCTTGATTTTTGCTCCCTGTGCTTAGAAATTCAAGTAGGTGGGGTTCAATATAACCTGAGATGGGTTCAAGAATCGGTCTGTCAATCCTAAACTTATCGAAATGATCAGATACACAAATCCATATTCTTGTATGGAAGTGTGCCTTCACCATTTCATCATTATAGACTAGTTCAATGATTGTTGATTTTGCGGTCTCTCCCATCTCTAAAATAGAGATGGGATGGAGCTTTGGGCGTTCACTACTCTCTGCCAATAACAAGTTCACAAGTTGTGCTTTCACCTATGATATATAAATATCAGAGGTTGTCGGCTGTTCAACTTTTTTTTATATGAAAGAAAGTAAGTAGGGATTTGGGGGCTAGATGTTGGCCGTTCAACTTTTTCATCATTGCCTCTCAATAACAAGAAACTCTACTTGTCTTTATCAGAGGCAATAACATGCAATCTCTCATTGACATCGTTTATTTTGAGAGCAATACCATGGCGTAAAGCAACTTCAGGAAAACAAAAGCAAGCAGATAGGAGACTAAAAGACCATACCTTCCTTGTAAAATTTTTCGATTTGAGAGTTTCATAACTCTACTCATCCAAAACATCATCAATTTCATTGGTCACGCTTTTCAGTCTTTTAAGCCAGACTCGAACAGATTTCTCCTTCCTTTGCCTTCGCTCTGCATCGGTGAGAACAGCTTGGATTGACTGTAGATTGGATGTGAGGCTTTAGATCTGTTGATCAACACCAGGAACAAGTCTAAACTTATGCTCATGAATGGCTGAAATCAGCATATCCACTACTTTTGAAACAAGAGCATCAACAGCTGTCGCAATTTTTGGCTTAGCTAAAATTAATTCCTTCAAAATCATGCAATTTTTGGCAAGATTTTCATTCCTTACATTCACAAGAATTCAAATCTTGCATGATTTGAATTCTATCAATATTTTTTTTGTTCCAAACAAGGAAATTTGACAAAAATGAATTCAATTGAATTGAATCCCTTAAAAGTGAGCTTTTCAAACACACCCATTGAGTTGTCACATGGAGTAAGTAGGCTCTTATGCACATAAGAGAAATTGGGCCATTTCTAGTGCAAATAGGTGGTTGTAAGTTGATTTCTTATGTTGAATTCTTGTGAATCAAAGAGTTTTGGTCGGAGCTGTTTCCTTTAACACCATTTAGTTCCTCTGTAACGTCAATTAGTTCCTCTCTCAATGGCAGCGTGATTTAATAACTAATTAAAATAAAACACTGGAACTCAATATTAGAAAAATCAATCAACAAAGATAAATTAGAAAAATCAATTGAAATTGGGATAATTTCCATTCATGAAGAGCCTGCATCATCTTTTTTTTTAAAACCCCCGGATGGAATAATGTATCCCACCAGAAGGAAAAAAGATTGGAGCGGGTGAAAATTTCGGGGCGGATAACCTAACTAGGTTAGCCCATCCGCTTACCTAGAAAACACACACCCCCTATTCATTAAAATAGAGTTGGTCTCGAAAGGAGAACAACATAAAAAATACAGCCTAGTCGAGGGTTCATCTATGGGCTACAAAGCATCAGAAAACAAAAAAATTCGGATTTGTGAAAAAATCCAAAACCTGAAAGTCTAGTTGCTGCCTTTTACATCAAAAAACAAAAATACAATAATAAATGCTTGAGACAGGAATATCCTCGGTACTTGTGGTTCCCTCGAAAATAAATTTGTTGCATCGCTTCCATAATGACCACGCAATGCAGAACCATAAAGCTGTCGCAAAGGATCTCTTCGAGCCACAAGGAAAATGTGATCTCCAATAGAGAAGGAAGTCATATGAAGCGGCAGGAACAATTATCCTCAAGCCAAATAGCAGAAATAGATCCCATCACACAGAAATACTACTATCGTAATGAATGAGAGCGTGATCCATGGACTCAATATGATCACAAAAAGGGCAAGAGCTGTCTGCAACACAGCCCCTACTGATAAGAAAGGCTCGCGAGGGTAGAGTCTTGTAAAAGACGAGCCACCCAAATAATTGAATTTTTGGCAAAAGGCATGAATCCCAAAGCAGTGAGAAATCCGTGCGGGGCTTGGTCCGATGCTCAAGCTTATAGTAATAATTGCAAAAGGAACCAGCCGAATAAACACCATTAGTACCGCAGCTCCAAACCATGACATCGTTTCTAGCTGGGGGATTCAACACCGAGGGACATGCTTGGCAAATCCAGGTACACATCTCTACACATCTCTCTCTAGAGGAGATTCTTAGGGATCTCTTCCAAAAAGGTCTTCAAAATGACAAGGCTACGACAACTTTACACCCTTGCGCTATGGTGCAGTGTTTATTATTGCACATGGAGAAGAGATCCAGGAATAGGGATGCTAGCGATTGATCCGCGGTCCAGTTATCATTCCAAAAGGAGCCAAACAACCCATTCCCTACACGAACTTTAACGTTAGTGGTAAAAAAATTCCAATATCTTTCGTTCTTAGTGCAGCATGAAATAATATCTTTCCAAATAAAAGACAATCTTCTATCATCAAAACCAATCAACGAGTTCCAACCTTTTAAAGTGTATCTATGGACATAAATATCGGACCACAGACTACTAGAACCTGGTTGACACATTTTTCAAACCCATTTAAGCAATAAACTGCAGTTTACAAGCTTTAAGTCACGAATGAACAACCCCCCCAAGGTGCTTCGGTAAAGCTATAGTTTCCCAACTTACCTTACATAACCCTTTGCTAGACCATTCACCCTTCCACAAAACATTTCTCATTAAGCATACAAGTTTACCAATGACCAATAATGGTAATTTGAAGAGGGACACGAGGTATATAGGAAGGGAACTCAGGACCGACTTGGTTAGCACGACCGTCTCTGCATAAGAAAGACAATTCCAAAGCCAACTAGATAATCTATTCTGAAACTTAATAATCAGCAAGTTCCATATCGAGACCGGAGGTCTTTTCAAGCAAAGAGGTGCACCTAGGTAATTGATAGGGAAATTCTCAATCTTGCATCCAAACGTAGTCGTACATTCATTCAAAAGGCTTTCACTCACATTGATGCCCAAGATAGAACTCTTCTGATAACTAATATGCAAGCCTGAAATTAACTCGAAACAGTGAAAGATTCGAATATAAGAGGGAATGAGGGACTTATCTACGGGTATAAAGCACATGTGTCATCTACGAACTGGAGAAGAGATACATCTTTCTGAGAATTATTAATTTGAAATCTAGGCAAGATTCCTTTTCGAATACACGCATCCAAGAGCCGTTTGAGGCCCTCAACCATAAGGACAAAAATATAAGGTGATATTGGGTCACCTTGCTTCGCACCTCTATGTATCTCGATAGGGCTGTAAGGGGAGAATTAAAGTCATTGATTTGTTCCTATAGTTTGAGAGCCAATTTACCCATTTCTCATCGAAGCCCATTCTCCTCAAGACCATGTCAATGTATTCCTACAAAACACTATCAAAAGCCTTCTAAAAATCTAATTTAAGGACCAGACATGGTTGCTACTAGCTTTAGTAGCATGAATAATTTCTATGGCAATAAAAGAACATTCGTGAATACTTTTATCATTTACAAATGCAAAATGACTCTTCGACATTAAGCTAGGTAAAATAGCTTTCAATCTATTTGTAAGGACTTTAGCAACAATTTTGTACAATCCATGAATAAGGGCTATAGGCCTAAAGTTGGTAAGGAGCGAAGTACCTGGAGCCTTTGGAATTAAAACTGTATAGGAAGATTTTATCGAGTTCGGCAGCAGCCCTAACTCGTGAAACTTAATAAACAGCCCCATAATATCCCTTTTAATCAGAGGCTAAGCTCTCTTGTAAAAATAAAAATTGTAACCATCAGGCCCAGGAGATTTGTTTTCATTGCACCCACAGATTGCAGCCCAAATTTGATTTTCGTCGAAAGGAGCAACCAGATGAAGATTGGAGGCCATGTCCATAGAATTGAAATCGAGGCCAATAAGGGAAAACATCACAGATGACGACTTCGAAAAAAGGTTCACAAAGAAGTTGCGAATAGAAGATCCAATAGCCGTCAGATTACTATTTAAGACCACATCAATTTCCAAATGGGATATTTTGTTCCCCCTAAACCTTATCGAGGCTACACGATGAAAAAATGTTGTATTATTATCCCCCAAAATAGCCCAATTAATTCTAGATTATTGATGACAAATTAGTTCGAAGCTCCGTATAATTTCTCGAAGAAGATTTCGCACCTTCTATAATTCTAAACCATCAGAAACATTAATCGGTCTTGTGACATCAGACGAGGTCAAGTTAATAACCCTCCCTTCCAGAGATTTAATTTTATGCTCTAGGTTTTCGAAGTTGGATGAGTGCCACGGTTGAATGTAGTCCCAAAGCTGTTTGAGCTTAAAATCTAAATCCTTCCTTGGTCACCTATTACAGATCAGCACCCATTTGGTTTGGAGGAAGGGGAAGAATTCACGGCGGTCCCAACAACAGCTAAGGGACCAAAAGGGCCTTAGACCTATGACATTAAGGGCATGTGAGAGAAAAATTATCAGGAAGTGGTCCGAGAGAGTCGAGTCCAGAGTTGAAATGCTCATCATGGGCCACAAGTCCAAGATATCACACGAAATAAGAACCCGATCAATTCATGAAAAGGAAACACTATTAGACCAAGTATAATCCTTCCCATAGAGCGACAAGTAATAGAGCGAGCATTCATCAATGAATTCCCTAAACTGAAGCATTGAGTTTGAAACACCTCTATCGAATCTCTTTGAGCTATGAAGGACTTCGTTAAAATCACCGCAAACAATCATGTTATTAGAGTTCACAATGAGGTGAGTTAGGACCTGCCACATAGTAAATCTATCAACGTAGTTGGTAGAAGCATAAACACAAAACACATTGAATTCTAATCCATTAAATCGTCAAGATTAACGATCACCACCTATCAGATTCTTAAACCACAGTTTCGTTAACCAATGATGCATTCTATGAAACTACAATCCCTCCCGAAAGGCCATTCAAAGGGATACAATGGTAGCTAAAATTATTGTGTCCCCCAATCTTACGGATAGCATTATTAGTCATGTCACCTACCTTGGTGTCTAAGAGAACGAAAAAGTGTGGATTGCTCTTACAGATGCTAGATCGAATCAACATTTGCTTCGTGTTGTTGTTAATACCACCTCGACAATTCCAACACAAAAAATTAACAGACATAATAGAAATAAAATATCCTTGTAAAGAGTGGTAAGTTAGATCGTACCCTTTAAGGCCTCCAAAATCACATCCTGATGATCACAATCGAATAAGCGCACCGACTCCCAAATTTGAAAAGTAAGGAGCCCCTCATTAGGCTGGGGGATATCTACTCTTAATATAGTCCTATTCATGTTATTGATGTCCGGACCGGAAGAGGACTCCGTTGTCGATACCCCTCCCCCAGTCGATTCCAAGGAAGAGGTTAATGTATTGCTTAAATTAGGTTGATGTTCCCCCCAAACCAGAGCAATGATGGTGTCAATATGAGTGACATTTGGGTTCTATTAAGGTAATAGCCCATCTGACTTAGGACATGGATCTCGAAGCTGTGAGTTAAGAGCATTAACACTCGAGATAGGAGCACACAAGGGGGATTCCGGAACTTGGCTAAAGGTTTGGTTTTTTAAGGCAGAAAGAGCCCCATCATAACATGTGGAACTGTCCTCCGAGTGTGTGGCAGGTTGGAGTGCAGAGGAGGAGTTATCACCAGATTCAGAATTGGTAGAATATGAAGGACCATCATCTTTAAAGTGTTGACAGCCCACTCCTTGATACAAGTTACAAAATATCTTAAACTCTTTGTTGCCCAAAACAATTGAAAAGGGGGGCGCATACAGTGCTCAGAGGAACTTAAATCAGACATGAAATGACGTCCAATCTGTCAGGTATCTCTAGATTGCTATCAATAGCCACAATCCTGCCAAAACAGCCTGCCAACTTTCTGATAAGAGATTCGGTAATGATGGAATGGGAATGCCCATGAGATCGAGGTACATGATAGTTTCTAAAGGGGCCATATCCGAGCTAATGGGCAGAACCTCCTTGATATAGGGTTGTAACATATGCCAATCACCCTTAGTAAAAGCATTAAGGGCATCAATTGTACGGAAAACCATTATAACAGATTCTCCGCCTACGGGTGCGGAAAACTGTAACGAACCGAAATTCCAAAATTTGCTTATAATAAATTACTATAGTATTAAAATACATTGGAAATTATTTTTGTAGTTATTATTATTATTATTATTGGATAAAAGATATGAGGAAATAAGAGTTAATTAAGTAAGAGGGATGAATTGGGCATTTAATTATTTGTTCAAGGGCATTTTTGAAAATTGAAAAAAAAAACAAAATCCTATACATATCCCTTCATCCCCCTTCATCCCACTTCATCCCATTCACTTTCATCTTTTCCTTCTATATTCTTCCTCTCTCACTTAACCAAATTTTTTCCATAATCTAAAAACTTCCGATTTCTTCGATTCAACTTCAAATTCTTGTTAGAAATCGATCATAAAGCCCTCTATCATCATCAATTTCAGTGAAATGAGGTTAGAAGAAGAGGATTTCAGATTTTAAAATTTAGATGAATAGTAACCCGAGTTTGAGGTGAGTGATTTTCGGTGAAATTAATGCTTAATTAGTGGAATTCATGATAGATTAAGCATATTCATGGTATTAGGAAGTTTATTTATATAATATCTTGATATAATTATATGTGGCTATTGTAGAGGAAGCTAGTGCAAGTAAATCAAAGGCAAAAGAGGTAGAAGAGAGCAAGAAAGAGTATAGAAAAAGGTTTGTGTCTTAAATTTCGATTTCTGGGTTTTTTGGAAAAATTTCCAGATTTGTATCCCTGTTTTGTTTTAATGTTTTCTCTTATTATGCAAATCTGATTTGAATGATTCTTAATTCTATTGATATATACAGAGAGTAAGGAATATATGTTCAGAAGGAACCTTGTTGAATTTCGTTCGTTTTCACCGTGAAATTTTCGTTTGAAGTTGAGTCATGAAATCTGTTTTTCGGAAAATCTCAGCTTTGTGCACAGTTTAGTATTTTGATCATAACTTTGGTTATACAATTTGGATTTCCGTGATTCTAGTGGTTTTGGAAAGCTGAGACATGTGGCTAATTATGTTTAGAAGAAATTTCTTCGATTGGATGATGTTTTAATAGTGAAAAATTCAGGGGAAGTCAGGTTACGAAACCTGGAAAAATTCTGGAAAGTATGAATATTGATTTTATAGAGTTTTAATTGAAATTTGAGGCTTAAAAATTTAGGATTTGGATTTCTTAATTACTGAAGTTATATTGAATTATGATTGATGGTTTAGACTAGAATTTTTAAGATGTTACTTTGATTTATTGCCCTTATTAAACGAGAAGAATACGGGTCAGGGTAGATTGGCGCCAGTAAAGGGGGGTACAGTATTGTACAAACAACTGAAGCTTTGGCTTCGGGATTTGGCCGATATTATGATATATATATATATATATATATGTATTGATATTGAAACTTCGGCTTCGGGCTTAACCAATATATTGATTTTGAAGCTTCGGCTTCTTCCTTGTCCGCTCCTATATCCATTTTACCGTTATTCAGGACTTGTTCACTTTGGGCAATATGTGGTTAAAGTGTTTGGAAAAATCGGATACAAATTTGATTGTACTATGAAAGGATTACTATATAAGTTTTATGATTTGCTCCATTAAGTTGGTTAATTTGTTTTTGACTAATGAACAATCTTTGTTTCTATTTTTAAAGTGTTAAAAAAATGTTCAAAGTTGTTATATTTCTTTTATGGACACCACTAAGCAAATTGCTTAGCGTGTAGTTTTTTTTCTACACGTAGGTGGAGAACTTGTAGATAGCTTGGACTAAAGTGAAATAAGTGGATCAGATTGAAGAGCAAATAAGGAAAGACTCGAGGTGGATTTGTAATTTAATGTAATATTATGGTTTGTAGAATAATGGCATGTACTAGATAGTGTGAGAAATATAAAGTGGTATTGAGAAATATTTGGAGAATAATTAGCATTGAGAAATAATTTGGACTCTCAAACATTATATTAGTATTTGTACATATTAAATCTATAAGTGTTGAACTTTATATAGTCAAGTATAGTTGTGTATTGGGTGAGTATTGTTACTGTGGCACTCCCTATAAAGGGGGCGTTACATTTATTGGTATCAGAGCTGAGGTTTAGGCGATTCTAGGACTAGTATGTACATGCCACTTAGGATACAAATATTTTATATTAGTTGTTTGATCCACTTTGGTCTAATTTTCAGGAATAAGAATGGCTAGTAGTAGTCACAACCAGAATGAGGAAGAGGATACTGAGAGCACCGTTCGTATTGGGCATGGGGATGAACAAAGATATGAATCTCCCCCAGTTTATGGCTTTCCTGAACAACCTACTCCAGCACAAGCTGCTTTACTTCAGCATATGACTACTGAAGTAATCAAACAAGTACTTCGAAACATACAAATCCCTTAAGTTCCTATAGTACCTCACGTTGAAAGAAGAGAGGAGAGAACTCCTCTTGAAAGAATCAAGAAGCTTCCGGCTGATGAGTTCAAAGGGGACACAGTGAATCTTGCAATTGTAGAAGATTGGCTTGATTATACTAAATGGTGTATGACTAGGCTGCATTTTACAGATGAAGAGAGATTAGACTGTGTGCAAGGTCTACTCAAAGAACAAGCTAGGAGGTGGTGAGATAATATTGTGAGAGAAAGGCGACCCCGGAGAAATCACTTGGGGCCTTTTCTTGGAACAATTTGATAAGAAGTACGTTAGTGAAAGATTCAAAGATGAGCAGAGGAAATTGTTCTTGTCTTTGAGACAGGGACGAATGACTGTATCAGAATATAAAGTTTAATTCCTCAAACTCGAGAGGTATGCTCGTGATATCGTTGATAGTGAAGTAAAGCTTTAAGAGATTCGAGGATGGGCTGAATGATGAAATTAGAGTGCATTTACTTGCACAAAGGATTAGGGTGTTCAATGACTTGGTTGATGCTGCTACGGGCATTAAGAAGATTAAGTCAGATAGACAACAAAGAATGGCTAAAAGGTCTAGATTTCAAAAGGGATCACAGGGTCCAGCTAGTTCAAACTCTCCAAGTAAGAAATAGAACGGAACATAAGAACAAACACAATCTCATTTCAGAGGGTTTTCACCAAGATAAACCATAAGTACGGGATCAATGGCTAGTGTACCTTCAGGTAAAGCCTGAGGAAATATTCCACATTGTTCTAATTGTGGAAGGATGGATACAGGGGAATGTTGGGGAAAAGGTAGAGTCTACTTTAAATGTGGCTCGAGGGAACTTTTTATTGCAAATTATTCTAAAAGTCAGATAAGTACATCTGCACCTGCAGTAGTTCCTACTCCTATAATGCAAGGTGGAAGAGGAAGGGGAAGAGGAAATGCTACTAGTTCAAGTGGACATGATGTGGCTCAACAAGCACCGCAGAGTGGTCGACAAGGAGGAATGGCGCGAAGTTTTGCAATTCGAGGGCCTAAGACTCGGGAATCTACTGAAGTTATTGTCGATAAATTTTCATTCTTTAACCACAATGTTTATGCTTTGATAGATCCTGGTCCATCTCATTCATATATATATATGTACCGCATTAGCATAAGAGAAAGGGTTACATGTAGAAGAATTAGGAGAAAATATTGAAGTGACTAATCCTTTAGGACACAGTGTGATAGTAAGCAAAGTGTACATGATTGGCCCTATTATGATTCAACATCAACTTTTCCATGAAAATTGAATTAAGTTACCTTTTCAAGATTATGATGTTATCTTAGGAATGGATTAGTTATCGGAACATCGAGCTGTGGTGGATTGCAAAAACAAAAGAAAGTCACTTCAAGTTTCCGATGGAGAAGAAATAGTTATCATGGGGGAAAGATCAGATTATCTCTATAAAACAATTTCTTTTATGAAGACTAAAAGGCTGGTTGGGAAGGGATGTCAGGCCTACTTAATCTTCGCTCTAGAATCAAAGAAAGGTGAGTTAGAATTGTAGAATATTCCGACGGTATGTGATTTTCCTGATGTATTTCTAGAAGAACTACTAGGGTTGCCACCAAAAAGAGAGGTACAATTCGTAATTGATGTATTGTCGGGTACCGCACTAGTATCCAAAGCACCATATAGAATGGCACCTGCTGAACTAAAAGAGTTAAAGATTCAGTTGCAAGAATTGTTAGATAAAGGATTCATACGCCTGAGTTTATCCCCGTGGGGTGCACGAGTGTTGTTTGTTAAGAAGAAAGGCGGGTCGCTCTGATTATGTATTGATTACTGGGAGTTGAATAAATTGATAGTGAAGAACAAGTATCCATTGCCAAGGACTGAAGACTTATTTGATCAACTCAAGGGTGCCAAATACTTCTCCAAGATTGATTTGAGATCGAGTTACTATCTGATGAGAGCAAAAGATGATGATATTGCAAAGACTACTTTCCGAACAAGATATGGGCACTATGAATTTTTAGCGATGCCATTTGGTCTTACTAATGCACCAGCAGCATTTATGGACCTTATGAACCGTGTCTTTTATTTATATTTAGACGGGTTTGTAGTGGTTTTCATTGATGATATTTTGGTGTATTCTAAGTCATGGAAAGAGCATGATCAACATTTGTGGATAGTCTTCCAAACTTTGAGGGAAAATAAATTGTATGCCAAACTTAGCAAATGTGAGTTTTGGCTTAAAGAAGTTTCTTTCTTAGGCCATGTTGTTTCTGTAGAAGTAATTAAAGTGGATCTAAAAAAGATAGAAGAAACTATAGAATGGAAACCACCAAAGAACTCTATAGAAATCAGAAGTTTTCTTGGCTTAGTAGGGTATTATAGAAGATTTGTGAAGGGATTTTCAGTCATTGCTGCCCCGCTGATGAAACTACTTTTAAAGAATGCAAAATTTGAGTGGAATCACAAGTGTCAAGAAATTTTTAAGAAGTTGAAAGCGATGTTAATAGAAGCACCCGTCCTTACCCAACTAAAGCCTGGAAAAGATTTTGTAATCTATAGTGATGCTTCGCGTAGTGGTCTTCGGTGTGTTTTATTGCAAGAAGGGAAAGTGATTGCCTATGCTTCCAGGCAATTGAAGAATCCTGAAAGGAATTATCCTACTCATGATTTGGAAATGGCTGCAATAGTCTTTGCCTTGAAAATTTGGCGATACTATCTTTATGGAGAAAAATGTTATATTTATACTGGTCACAAAAGTTTGAAATATTTGCCAACACAGAAGGAGTTGAATTTAAAGCAGAGAAGGTGGATGGAATTCATTAAAGATTACGATTGTCTTATTGACTACCATCCAGGAAAGGCTAATGTAGTGGCAGATGCTCTCAGTAGAAAGACAATGATGGCACTAAGGGCTATGAATACGTAACTCTTACCAGTAGTGGAGCCTTAATTGCAGAATTAAAGATTCAACGTGTAATACTACAACAGGTTAAGCATGCATAAAATGAAGATGATGACTTCAAGGTCATTCGAGCAAGGACATAAGTGGGTATCGTAGAAAACTATATGGTTCGAGAAGATGGATGTCTATATTTTAAAGATAGACTATGTGTGCCAAACAATGAAGAATTAAAGAAGAATATTTTACATAAGGCGCATAATAGTCCTTATGCGATGCATCCAAGAGCAAACTAGATGTACCAAAATTTGAAGAGCCAGTATTGGTGGAATGGAATGAAGAAAGACATTACTAACTATGTTGCTCAATGTCTAACTTATCAAAAGGTGAAAGCAGAACATCAAGTTCCTTCTGGATTGTTGCAACCTGTAACAATTCTAGAATGGAAATGGGAAAGAATCACAATGGACTTCGCGACGTCTTTACCACTTACACAGAAGAAACATGATGCAGTGTGGGTTATTGTAGATAGATTGATAAAGTCTGCCCACTTTCTTCCTGTTAGGATGGATTTATCACTTGATAGGTTGGCTCAGTTATATGTAGATGAGATAGTAAGGCTACACGGAGTACCTATTTCAATCATTTCTGATCGAGATCCAAGATTTTCTTTGAGATTTTGAAAGAAATTACAGGAAGCCTTAGGTAGTAAACTTTGTTTTAGTACTTCATTTCATCCTCAAACAGATGGTCAATCTGAAAGAGTAATTCAGGTGTTGGAAGACATGATGAGAAGTTATATCATTGAATTCAAGGGAAGTTAGGACAAGTATTTGTCCCTCATGGAGTTTTCCTACAATAACAGCTATCAGTCAAGCATAGAAATGGCGCCATATGAAGCATTGTATGGAAGAAAATGTCGAACTCCATTATATTGGACCAAACTTAGTGAAAACAAGATTGTGGGAGTGGATTTAATTCAGGAGACAAAGGAGAAGGTAAAACTTATTCAAGAGAGATTGAAGGCAGCATCGGATAGACAAAAGTCTTATGCTGATCTAAAAAGGAAAGACATTACTTATGAAGTTGGAGATAAAGTATTTCTCAAAGTATCTCCTTGGAAGAAAGTCCTGCGGTTTGGCAAAAATGGCAAGCTCAGTCCGAGATTCATTGGCCCATATGAGGTTCTAGAAAAGGTTGGATCGGTAGCTTATCGGTTAGCACTACCCCCGACACTTGACAAAATTCATAACGTGTTCCATGTGTCGATGTTAATGAGATACAGATCAGATCCATCACATATCTTCTCTCCTGATGTCGTAGAAATTGAACCCGACCTGACATATGTAGAGGAACCGATACAAATCTTGGCAAGGAAAGTTAAACAATTGAGAAACAAGTCTATTCCTTTGGTAAAAGGACTTTGGAAGAATCATAAGGTTGAAGAAGTAACTTGAGAACCGGAGGATACAATGAAAACTCAATATCCGCAATTGTTTTCAGGTAATTTTCGAGGACGAAAATTCATAAGAGGGGGAGAATTGTAACAAACCGAAATTCCAAAATTTGCTTATAATAAATTACTATGGTATTAAAATATCATGGAAATTATTTTTGTAGTTATTATTATTGTTATTGGATATAAGACATGAGGAAATAAGAGTTAATTAAGTAAGAGGGATGAATTGGGCATTTAATTATTTGTTCAAAGGCATTTTTGGAAATTGAAAAAAAAAAACAAAATCCTATACGTTTCCCTTCACCCCCCTTTTATCCCATTCACTTTCATCTTCTCCTTCTCCATTCTTCCTCTCTCCCTTAATCAAATTTTTTGCCTAATTTAAAAACTTCGGATTTCTTCGATTCAACTTCAAATTCTTGTTGGAAATCGATCATAAAGCCTTCTATCATCATTAATTTCAGTGAATTGAGGTTAGAAGAAGAGGATTTCGGATTTTAAAATTCGGATGAATAGTAATCCGAGTTTGAGGTGAGTGATTTTTGGTGAAATTAAAGCTTAATTAGTAGAATTCATGATAGATTAAGCATATTTATGGTATTAGGAAGTTTATTTATGTAATATCTTGATAGAATTACATATGACTGTTGTAGAGGAAGCTAGTGCAAGTAAATCAAAGGCAAAAGAGGTAGAAGAGTGCTAGAAAGAGCATAGAAAAAGGTTTGTGTCTCAAATTTTGATTTCTCGGTTTTCGGAAAAATTTCCAGATTTGTATCCCTGTTTTGTTTTAATGTTTTCTCTTGTTATATAAATCCGATTTGAATGATTCTTGATTCTATTGATATCTAAAGAAAGTAAGGAATATATGTCCAGAAGGAACCTTGTTGAATTTCGTTCTTTTTCTCCGTGAAATTTTAGTTTGAAGTTGAGTCATGAAATCTGTTTTTTGGAAAATCTCAGCTTTGTGCTCTATTTAGTATTTTGATCATAACTTTTGTTATACAATTTAGATTTCCGTGATTCTGGTGGTTTTAGAAAGCTGAGACATGTGGATAACTATGTTTAGAAGAAAGTCCTTTGATTGGATGATGTTTTAATAGTGAAAAATGTAGGGGAAGTCAGGTTACGGAACCTGGAAAAATTCTGGAAAGTATGAATATAGATTTTATTGAGTTTTAATTGAAATTTGATGCTTGAAAATTTAGGATTTGGATTTCTTAATTACTGAAGTTATGTTGAATTATGATTGATGGTTTATACTGGAATTTTTAAGATGTTACTTTGATTTATTGCCCTTATTAAACGAGTAGAATACGGATTAGGGTATATTGGCGCCAATAAAGGGGGGTACAGTACTATATAAACAATTGAAGCTTTGGCTTCGGGCTTTGGTCGATATTATGATATATATATATATATATATATATATATATATATATATATATTGATATTGAAGCTTCGGCTTTGGGATTGACCGATATATTGATTTTGAAGCTTCAGCTTCAGGCTTGACCGATATATTGATTTTGAAGCTTCGGCTTCGGGCTTGTCCGCTCCCGTATGCATTTTACCGTTATTCAGGACTTGTTTACTTTGGGCAACATGTGGTTAAAGCACTTGGAAAAATTGAATACAAATTTGATTGTACTATGAAAAGATTACTATAAAAGTTTTGTGATTTGGTTCCATAAAGTTGGTTAATTTGTTTTTGACTAATGAACAATCTTTGTTTCTATTTTTAAAGTGTTAAAAAAATGTTCAAAGTTGTTATATTTCTTTTATGGACACCACTAAGCAAATTGCTTAGCGTGTAGTTTTTTTTCTACACGTAGGTGGAGAAATTGTAGATAGCTTGGACTAAAGTGAAATAAGTGTATCAGCTTAAAGAGCAAATAAGGAAAGACTCGAGGTGGATTTGTAATTTAATACAATATTATGGTTTGTAGAATAATGGCATGTACTAGATAGTGTGAGAAATATAGAGTGGTATTGAGAAATATTTGGAGAATAATTAGCATTGAGAAATAATTTGGACTCTCAAACATTATATTGGTATTTGTACATATTAAATCTATAAGTATTGAACTTTATATAGTGGAGTATAGTTATGTATTGGGTGAGCATTGTTACTGTAGCACTCCCTATAATGGGGGTGTTACATTTGTTGGTATCAGATCTGAGGTTTAGGCAATTTTAGGACTAGTATGTACATGCCATTTAGGATATAAATATGTTATATTAGTTGTTTGATCCACTTTGGTCCAATTTTCAGGAATAAGCATGGCTAGTTGTAGTCACAACCAGAATGAGGAAGAGGATGCTGAGAGCACAGTTCGTATTGGGCATGGGGATGAATAAAGACATGAATCTCCACCAGTTCATGGCTTTCCTGAACAACCTACTCCAGTACAAGCTGCTTTACTTCAGCATATGACTACTGAAGTAATCAAATAAGTACTTCGAAACATACAAATCCCTTAAGTTCCTACAGTACCTCACGTTGAAAGAAGAAAGGAGAGAACTCCTCTTGAAAGAATTAAGGAGCTTCCGGCTGTTGAATTCAAAGGGGATACAGTGAATCCTGCAATTGCAGAAGATTGGCTTCATCGTACTAAATGGTGTATGACTAGGCTACATTTTACTGATGAAGAGAGATTAGACTGTGTGCAAGGTCTACTCAAAGAACAGGCTAGGAGGTGGTGGGATAATATTATGAGAGAAAGGCGACCCCGGAGAAATCACTTGGGGCCTTTTCTTGGAACAATTTGACAAGAAGTACGTTAGTGAAAGATTCAAAGATGAGTAAAGGAAATTGTTCTTATCTTTGAGACAGGGATGAATGACTGTATCAGAATATGAAGTTCAATTCCTCAAACTCGAGAGGTATGCTCATGATATCGTTAACTGTGAAGTAAAGCAATGTAAGAGATTCAAGGATGGGCTGAATGATGAAATTAGAGTGCATTTACTTGCACAAAGGATTAGGGTGTTCAATGACTTGGTTGATGCTGCTACGGGCATTGAGAAAATTAATTCAGATAGACAACAAAGAATGGCTAAAAGGTCTGGATTTCAAAAGGGATCACAGGGTCCAGCTAGTTCAGAATCTCGAAATAAGAAACAGAAGGGAACATCAGAACAAACACAATCTCATTTCAGAGGGTTTTTTCCGAGACAAACCATAAGTACGGGATCAGCGGCTAGTGTACCTTTAAGTTGAGCCAGAGGAAATATTCCACAATGTTCTAATTATGGAAGTATGCATACAGGGGAATATTGGGGAAAAGGTAGAGTTTGCTTTAAATGTGGCTCGAGGGAACATTTGATTGTAAATTATCCTCAAAGATAGATAAGTACATCTGCACATGCAGTAGTTCCTACTCCTACAATGCAAGGTGGAAGAGGAACGGGAAGAGGAAATGCTAGTGGTTCATGTGGACATGATGTGGCTCAACAAGCACCGCAGAGTGGTAGAATAGGAGGAATGGCGCGAAGTTATGCAATTCGAGGGCTTGAGACTCGGGAATCTATTGAAGTTATTATCGGTAAATTTTCATTCTTTAACCACGATGTTTGCGCTTTGATAGATCCTGGTTCATCTCATTCATATATATATGTACCGCATTAGCATAAGAGAAAGGGTTACATGTAGAAGAATTAGCAGAAAATATTGAAGTGACTAATCCTTTAGGACATAGTGTGATAGTAAGCAAAATGTATATGAATGGCCCTATTATGATTCAACATCAACTTTTCCATGCAAATTTAATTGAGTTACCTTTTCAAGATTATGATGTTATCTTGGGAATGGATTGGTTATCAGAACATCAAGCTGTGGTGGATTGCAAAAACAAAAGAATGTCACTTTAAGTTTCTGATGGAGAAGAAATAGTTATCGTGGGGGAAAGATCCAATTATCTCTGAAACATAATTTCTTTTATGAAGACTAAAAGGCTGGTTAGGAAGGGATGTCAGGCCTACCTAATCTTCGCTCTAGAATTGAAGAAAGGTGAGTTAGAATTGCAGAACATTCCTACGGTATATGATTTTCCTGATGTATTTCCAGAAGAACTACCGGGGTTGCCACTAAAAAGAGAGGTGCAATTCGTAATTGATGTATTGCCGGGTACCGCACCGGTATCCAAAGCACCAGACAGAAAGGCGCCTGCTGAAATGAAAGAGTTAAAGATTCAGTTGCAAGAATTGTTAGATAGAGGATTCATACGCTTGAGTATATCCCCATGGGGTGCACCAATGTTGTTTGTTAAGAATAAAGATGGGTCGCTCCGATTATGTATTGATTACTGGGAGTTGAATAAATTGACAGTGAAGTATCCATTACCAAGGATTGAAAACTTATTTGATCAACTCAAAGGTGCCAAATACATCTCCAAGATTGATTTGAGATCGAGTTACTATCAGATGAGAGTGAAAGATGATGATATTGTAAAGACAGCTTTCCGAACTAGATATGGGCGCTATGAATTTTTGGTGATGCCATTTGGTCTTACTAATGCACCAGCAGCATTTATGAACCTTATGTACCGTGTCTTTTATTTATATTTAGACAGGTTTGTAGTGGTTTTCATTGATGATATTTTAGTGTATTCTAAGTCATGGGTAGAGCATGATCAACATTTGTGGATAGTCTTCCAAACTTTGAGGGAAAATAAATTGTATGCCAAACTTAGCAAATGTGAGTTTTGGCTTGAAGAAGTTTCTTTCTTATGCTATGTTGTTTCTGCAGAATGAATTAAAGTGGATCCTAAAAAGATTGAAGCAGTTATAGAATGGAAACCACCATAGAACCCTACAGAAGTCAAACATTTTCTTGGCTTAGCAGGGTATTATAGAAGATTTGTGATGGGATTTTCAGTCATTGTTGCCCTGCTGACAAAACTACTTTAAAAGAATGCAAAATTTGTGTGCAATCACAAGTGTTAAGAAAGTTTTGAGAAGTTGAAAGCGATGTTAACAGAAGCACCCATCCTTACCCAACTAGAGCCTAGAAAAGATTTTGTAATCTATAGTGATGCTTCATCTAGTGGTCTTGGGTGCGGTTTGATGCAAGAAGGGAAAGTGAAAGCCTATGCTTCCAGGCAATTGAAGAATCATGAAAGGAATTATCCTACTCATGATTTGGAAATGGCTGCAATAGTCTTCGCCTTCGAAATTTGGCGACACTATCTTTATGGAGAAGAATGTTATATTTTTACTGATCACAAAAGTTTGAAACATTTGCCAACACAGAAGGAGTTGAATTTAAGGAAGAGAAGGTGGATGGAATTCATCAAAGATTACGATTGTCTTTTTGACTACCATCCAGGAAAGGCTAATATAGTGGCAGATGCTCTCAGCAGAAAGATAATGATGGCACTAAGGGCTATGAATACGGGGTTAAATCTTACCAGTAGTGGAGCCTTAATTACAGAATTGAAGATTTAACCTGTACTACTACAACAGGTTAAGAAAGCACAAAATGAAGATGATGACTTTAAGGTCATTCGAGCAAGGACACAAGTGGGTATCGTAGACAACTATGTGGTTCGAGAAGATGGATGTCTATATTTTAAAGATAGACTGTGTGTGCCAAACAATGAAGAATAAAAGAAGAATAGTTTACATGAGGCGTATATTGGTGGAATGGAATAAAGAAAGACATTACTAACTATGTTGCTCAAAATCTAACTTGTCAACAGGAGAAAGCAGAACATCAAGTTCCTTCTAGATTGTTGCAACCTATAACAATTCTAGAATGGAAATGGGAAAGAATCACAATGGACTTCGTGATGTCTTTACCACTTACACAGAAGAAACATGATGCAGTGTGGGTTGTTGTAGATAGATTGACAAAGTCTACCACTTTTTTCCAGTTAGGATGGATTATTCACTCGATAGGTTGGCTTAGTTATATGTAAATGAGATAGTAAGGCTACACGGAATGCCTATTTTAATCATTTCTGATCGAGATCCAAGATTTAGTTCGAGATTTTAGAAGAAATTGCAAGAAGCCTTAGGTAGTAAACTTCATTTCAGTACTTTATTTCACCCTCAAACAAATGGTCAATCTGAAAGAGTAATTTAGGTGTTGGAAGACATGATGAGAAGTTATATCATTGAATTCGAGGGGAGTTGGGATAAGTATTTATCCCTCACAAAGTTTTCGTACAATAACAGCTATCAGTCAAGCATACAAATGGCGCCATATGAAGCATTGTATGGAAGAAACTGTCGAACTCCATTATATTGGACTGAACTTAGTGAAAACAAGATTGTGGGGGTGGATTTGATTCAGGAGACAAAGGAGAAGGTAAAACTTATTCAAGAGAGATTAAAGGCTGCATCGGATAGACAAAAGTCTTATGCCGATCTAAAAAGAAAAGAAATTACTAATGAAGTTAGAGATAAAGTATTTCTCAAAGTATCTCCTTGGAAGAAAGTCCTGCGATTTGGCAAAAAAGGCAAGCTCAGTCCGAGATTCATTGGCCCATATGAGGTTCTAGAGAAGGTTTAACCGGTAGCTTATTGGTTAGCACTACCCCCGACACTTGACAAAATTCATAATGTGTTCCATGCGTCGATGTTAAGGAGATACAGATTAGATCCATCACATATCTTATCTCTTGATGTTGTAGAAATCTAACCCGACCTGACGTATGAAGAGGAACTAGTACAAATCTTGGCAAGGAAAGTTAAACAATTGAGAAACAAGTCTATTCCTTTGGTAAAAGTACTTTGGAAGAATCATAAGGTTGAAGAAGTAACTTGGGAACCGGAGGATACAATGAAAACTCAATATCCGCAATTGTTTTTAGGTAATTTTCGAGGACGAAAATTCATAAGAGGGGGAGAATTGTAACGAACCGAAATTCCAAAATTTGCTTATAATAAATTACTATGGTATTAAAATATCATAGAAATTATTTTTGTAGTTATTATTATTATTATTGGATATAAGACATGAGGAAATAAGAGTAAATTAAGTAAGAGGGATGAATTCGGTATTTAATTATTTATTCAAGGGTATTTTTGGTAATTAAAAAAAACAAAAAACAAAAAAAAATTAAAATCCTACACGTATCCCTTCACCCCCCTTCATCCCATTCACTTTCGTCTTCTCCTTCTCCATTCTTCCTCTCTCCCTTAACCAAATTTTTTCCCTAATCTAAAAACTTCTGATTTCTTCGATTCAACTTCAAATTCTTGTTAGAAATCGATCATAAAGCCCTTTATCATCATCAATTTCAGTGAATTGAGGTTAGAAGAAGAGGATTTCAGATTTTAAAATTTGGATGAATAGTAATGCAAGTTTGAGGTGAGTGAATTTTGGTGAAATTAAAGCTTATTTAGTAGAATTCCTGATAGATTAAGCATATTTATGGTATTAGGAAGTCTATTTACATAATATCTTGATAGAATCAGATATGGCTGTTGTAGGGGAAGCTTATGCAAGTAAATCAAAGGCAAAAGAGGTAGAAGAGAGCTAGAAAGAGCATAGAAAAATGTTTGTGTCTCAAATTTCGATTTCTCGGTTTTTCGGAAAAATTTCCAGATTTGTATCCCTGTTTTGTTTTAATGTTTTATCTTGTTATATAAATCCGATTTGAATGATTCTTGATTTTATTGATATCTACATAAAGTAAGGAATATATGTTCAGAAGGAACCTTGTTGAATTTCGTTTGTTTTCAATGTGAAATTTTCGTTTGAAGTTGAGTCATGAAATCTGTTTTTCGGAAAATCTCAGCTTTGCGCACTGTTTAGTATTTTGATCATAACTTTGGTTATACAATTTATATTTCCGTGATTCTGGTGGTTTTGCAAATCTGAGAGATGTGGCTACTTATGTTCAGAAGAAAGTTCTTCGATTGGATGATGTTTTGATAGTGCAAAATGCAGGGGAAGTCAGGTTACGAAACCCGGAAAAATTCTGGAAAGTATGAATATTGATTTTATTGAGTTTTAATTGAAATTTGATGCTTAAAAATTTAGGATTTGGATTTCTTAATTACTGAAGTTATGTTGAATTATGATTGATGGTTTATACTGGAATTTTTAAGATGTTACTTTGATTTATTGCCCTTATTAAATGAGTAGAATACGGGTCAGGGTAGATTGGCGCCAATAAAGGGGGGGTACAGTACTGTACAAACAATTGAAGCTTTGGCTTCGGGCTTTGGCCGATATTATGATATATATATTGATATTGAAGCTTCGGCTTTGAACTTGACAGATATATTTATTTTGAAGCTTCGGCTTCGGGCTTGACCGATATATTGATTTTGAAGCTTCGACTTTGGGCTTGTCCGCTCCCGTATCCATTTTACCGTTATTCAGGACTTGTTTACTTTGGGCAATATGTGGTTAAAGTATTTGGAAAAATAGGATACAAATTTGATTGTACTATGAAAGGATTACTATATAAGTTTTGTGATTTGGCTCCACAAAGTTGGTTAATCTGTTTTTGACTAACGAACAATCTTTGTTTCTATTTTTAAAGTGTTAAAAAAATGTTCAAAGTTGTTATATTTCTTTTATGGATACCACTAAGCAAATTGCTTAGCGTGTAGTTTTTTTTCTACATGTAGGTGGTTGTAGATAGCTTGGACTAAAGTGAAATAAGTGGATCAGCTTGAAGAGCAAATAAGGAAAGACTCGAGGTGGATTTGTAATTTAATATAATATTATGGTTTGTAGAATAATGACATGTACTAGATAGTGTGAGAAATATAAAGTGGTATTGAGAAATATTTGAAGAATAATTAGCATTGAGAAATAATTTGGAGTCTCAAACATTATATTGGTATTTATACATATTAAATCTATAAGTATTGAACATTATATGGTGGAGTATAGTTGTGTATTGGGTGAGTATTGTTACTGTAGCACTCCCTATAAAAGGGGGTGTTACATAAAGTCAACATCAAAACCACTTTTAATGGCAATCTCTTAAAAGTTCCGGATGATTGATGTTAGGTCCAATAATAGATTACGAGAAAAAATAATAGGAGCAGAATAAAAAAGACACAAAGATTTTTACGTGGAAATCCCAAATAAATCAGGGAAAAACCACGGGACAAACTCCAAATAATTCTCCACTATAAAATAATAGTAGGTACACCAAGAGATTTCAAAATAGTGGCACTCAAGTATTTCCCAAAACCTCACTATTTTCTCTCTTACCCAACTCTTAGGAACCCCTTTCCTCAGTTTATATGCACGGATTATATTCTTGTATCTGTATTTTATCAATCTGTGGCAGAAATGAGGCAGAATGCCTCTCTATTTATAGGAATTGAAAGACGCGTGAAATGGCTGTCTTTCAATTCCTTTAATTGTGCCACCAATCACCATAAAAATTCGGTTTGTATTTCTCTTCTTTTCCTTTTTCTTTTTTTTTTAGAAAATTATTCAGTGGATCCCACATTTAAAGAGACAGTACTCAACAAATCTCCCCCTCCCAACTACATTGTGGGACTCTCTATTCCGGTTAGTTTGACACACTAGTCAAACTTTTCTTTTGGAATGACCTTTGTCAGCATATCGACAACATTGTTGTTTGTATGAACCTTCTGCAACTTGAACTCATTTTCTTCAATGGCAAGTCTGAGCCAATGAATCCTTACATCAATATGTTTTATCCGCGCATGATACATAGTATTCTTGCTCAAGTCTAGTGCACTTTGACTATCACAATAAACTATGTAGTCTTCTTGTTGCACACCCAATTCTTGAAAGAATCGCTTTAACAAAAGCATTTCCTTTCCTGCTTCTGTTGCTGCAACATACTCTGCTTTAGTTGTTGATAATTAAACACCCTTTTGTAACGCGACTGCCATGAAATAGCTCCCCATGAGAATGTAAATAAGTAACCTAATGTAGATTTTCTTTCATCAAGGTCACCAGCCATACCCGCATCTGTGAGTGCTGGCTTTCCACCTCCAAAGGTTAAACATAACTTTGAAGTTCCTCTCAGGTATCTAAAGATCCATTTAACTACTTCCCAATGTGTCTTATGGGGATTTGACAGAAATCTACTCACAACGCCAACTACATGAGCGATGTCTGGTCTTGTACACACCATTGGATACATTAAACTGCCGACCGCTGAAGAATATGAAACATTTGACATATCTTCTCTATTTTTCTCTGTTGAAGGGTAGGATTTCTTACTCAAGTTGAAATTAGTGGCAATTGGAGTGCTAACTGGTTTAGCATTCTTCATATTGAACCTTTCTAGTACCCGTTTAATATATTTTTCTTGCGACAACCACAGCCTGCTGGACCTCCGATCTCGGATAATCTCCATTCCAAGAATTCGCCTTACCGGTCCTAAATCTTTCATGTCAAATGCCTTAGACAAATCATACTTCAACTTACTAATCATTTTAGCATCTGGCCCAATGACTAGCATATCATCAACATATAAGAGAAGAATGATAAATTTTCCATCAGGGAATTTCTGGACATAGACACATGAATCAGCTTCTGTCCTCTTGTATCCTTGATTCACCATGAAGGAATCAAACTTTTTATACCATTGCCACGGGGCTTGTTTTAACCCACACAAACTTTTCTTCAGGCGATACACCATGTCCTCCTTTCCCTTGACCTTGAAACCTTCTGGTTGTTCCATATAAATTTCTTCTTCTAAATCCCCATGCAAGAACGCGGTCTTTACATCAAGTTGTTCTAACTCAAGGTTCAAGCTGGCTACAAGACCTAGCACAACTCGAATGGAACTCATTTTCACAACTGGTGAAAAAATCTCGTCAAAGTCGATACCTTTCTTTTGAGTAAAGCCTTTGACAACCAATCGAGCTTTGAATCTCACTAGGTTTCCATCATCTTTCTTCAGCTTATACACCCATTTGTTCTTGAGTGTTCTCTTCCCTTTAGGAAGTATTACCAGCTTGTACGTGTCATTCTTCTTTAAAGAATTCATCTCCTCCTGCATGGCCTTCATCCAACAATCATTATCTTTACAAGATTGCACGTCTTGGAACCTTTCAGGCTCCCCCTCATCTGTGATTAAAATATAATTAGAACTAGAGTATTTTGTAGATGGTTGGCATTCTTTGACTGACCTCCTTAATAGAGGTTCTTCTTCTGGTAGAATGGGGCACTCTGGCTCCCCCTGCTCAATACCCTCTTCATTTGTATCTTCTTCTACAATCACATCTTGATCCCTCACAACTGGCTCTTCTTCTCCATCTTGTTCTGATTAATGCATTCTTCTTTCTGTGGTATCATCTGATAGAATGCTCTTTGGTGTTATATCGATAACACCGTTACTTGTAGATCTTTCACCGATGATATCATTCTCATGAAATACAACATCTCGGTTCCGTATAATTTTCTTTTTCACTAGATCCCATAATCTGTAGCCGAATTCTTCATCTTTATAACCCATAAACGTGCAAGGAACTGATTTATCATCAAGCTTTAGCCTTTGCTCTTAGGAACATGCATAAATGCCTTGCCGCCAATTACCCTCAAGTGAGAGTATGAGATATTTCTACCTGTCCAGACCCTCTCTGGAATATCAAAATCCAAAGGTGCTGAAGGTAGTCGGTTGATAAGATAGACATCAGTATTGACAGCTTCTCCCCAAAATGACTTAGGTAAGGTAGCCATTTTCAGCATGGATCTAACTCTTTCGACAATGGTGCGATTCATTCGTTCAGCAACGCCATTGTGTTGAGGTGTACCAGGAACTGTCTTTTCATGCCTGATACCATGTTGACTATAGTAATCCTTGAACTCCTTAGAGATATACACACCACTATTATCTATGCGTAAACACTTCAAGGGCACTCCAGTCTCCCTTTCCACCATTGCATGGAATTGCTGAAAGTGCTTGAATACTTCATCCTTTAAGCGCAGCAAATAAATCCATGTCTTCCTTGAGAAATCATCAATAAAGGTAAGAAAGTATCTTCTTCCTCCAATGGATTCCGTATCCATGGGACCACAAACGTCAGAGTGTACCAGCTTTAACTTATTATTTCTCCTTCTAGAGCTTTTCTGAAATGAAACTCGATGTTGCTTTCCAAATAAACAGTGATCACAAGGGTTAATTTTTCCTTTGGCTAATGGGATGAGGGACTTCTTAGCCAGTATATTCAACCCTTTCTCACTAACATGCATAAGTCGCCTATGCCACAAATTTAGTGAAGCATCATCTCCAACTGTATTCAGTTGACCCGTACATATTGTTCTGTGCATTTTGCATAGCGAGCAACACAATCTTCCTTTCGCCACCACCAACGATCCTTTGGTGAGTTTCCAATTTCCATTGCCTGTATGATTGTGATAACCTTCCTTGTCCAATACACTAACAGATAACAGGTTCAACCAAAGATCTGGAATGTATCGTACATTTTTAAGTGTTAATGTGCATCCGACACTTGTCTTCACACAGATTTCACCGATTCCCACCATTTGTGAGACACTATTATTTCCTATTTCAATAGTACCATAATTACCTGGTTTACATGTTGAGAAGTATTCCCTTTTTGGAACACAGTGGTATGAGGCACCAGAATCTACAATCCACTCGGTATGTGCATCTTCAACATGACAACAATCTGCATCATGAGATACTAAAGCCACCTCTCCATCTTCTCTTATGACTGTAGTAGATGTATTTTTGTCATTATCATGACTTCAGTTTGCATTCTCTTGTTTAAAGAAATAGCAGTTCCTTTTGAGATGACCCTGCTTTCTACAGTGGTAGCATGACCTCTTCTCCCGGGATTTGGATCTATCTTTCAATTTTCCATTCCCATGACCTCTACTCTTGCTTCAACCCCTATTTTCAGTGACAAGGGCTTGTGAACTGGTACTGGCAACGTCTCTTCTACGAAGTTCTTCATTAAGTAGGCTATTCCTTACCATAGACATTGTTACCACACCATTTAGAACTGAGTTACTCAGTGATACAACAAGAGTATCCTAGCTATATGGTAGAGTTCCCATCAAAAGACATGTTTGCATCTCATCATCCAAGGACATACTGGTGAATGCTAACTCACTTATAAATACTTCAAAGTCGTTCAGGTGTTGTGTGATTGATCGTCCCTCTGTCAGTTTCAAGTTCATGACTTTGTGAATCATGAACACTTTTCCTTGAGCATTTTTAGCCTCGTACATATCCTCTAGCTTCTTCCAGAGAACTTTGGGATCTATTTCATTCCTCACGTGGTTGTACAGGCTAGCATCTATCCATTGGCGTACTGTACCCAATGTCTGCTTCTTCAACTTTATCCACTGCTGATCTTACATATCCTTCGGCTTTGCGTCGTCACCCTCAATTGGATCATACAAATCTTTACAATTGAGGTAGTCCTCCATTCTGGATTTCCACATTGAATAATTTATATCCGTCAATTTTATCATTACACCGTCATTCGTCATGTCGAAAATTTAAGAATGGCAAAATTTTACTATTCAGAAATTTTACTATTCACATAAATAGTGACTGTATATGTGAATAGTGCCGTATACCCAAATAATACTTGTATACTGGAATAGTAATAATATGCCTCTCGTATACTTAAATAATACTATTCAAAAAAGATGGCCTATGAATAGTTTATATATGAATACTATTCCTCAAATTACTATTTTACTATTCACTCAAATTGAGTATCTGCGACGGGTTTTCGAATGGATTACGCCACCGGATTTATCGTAATTTTCTCATCATCGTGATATATTTATTTTTGAAAAATATATCCACGGATTTTACTGATAAAATAACCTTCGGCTCTGATAGCACTTGTTAGGCCCAATAATAGATTACGAGAAAAGATAATAGCAACAGAATAAAAAAGACACAAAGATTTTTACGTAGAAACCCCAAATAAATCAGGGAAAAACCACGGGAGAAACTCCGAATAATTCTCCACTATAAAATAATAGTAGGTACACCAAGAGATTACAAAATAGTGGACTCAAGTGTTTCCCAAAACCTCACTATTTTCTCTCTTACCCAACTCTTAGGAACCCTTTTCCTAAGTTTATATGTTTTTTATCAATTTGTGGCAGAAATGAGGCAGAATGCCTCTCTATTTATATGAATTAAAAGACGCGTGAAATGGTTGTCTTTCAATTCCTTTAATTGCGCCACCAATCACCACCGAAATTCGATTTGTATTTTTCTTCTTTTCCTTTTTCTTTTTTTTTATTTTAAATTATTCAGTGGGTCCAACATTTAAAGGGACACCACTTAACAATTGAGATGTTGTACAGCTTGACAAGACAGGACCTGTTCTTCCATGGGGCAACCTCAGTAACAAAAGCGGGGCTTTAGGAGCTAGTAAACCCATTCTCGGTCATTACCTGATTGTTATTGGGATCGGTAGAAGCACCGTCAGTTGCACTTTGCTTTTGTCCACCAACAATAACGTTCACATAGGACCCGTTATCCCAAGGAGAATCGCGAAAGATCGATTTTCTAACTTGAGGCAGTATAGCTCTAGGTAACCTGGTAGGGTTTGAAGGAACCCTAGTCTACCTTGCTTGATACACATGGATCTTGGTGGTTCCGATTGAGATTGCATTGATATGAAAAAGGGCTTTACAGAGAGATAGGGAACCATCTAGGGTAAGGAAACCAAAATTGAGATTCCTGGGACTCTTTTTCCTGGCCACGTACATGCTACCTGAAATTCCAATCCGCTTGAAAACCCTAGACATGGTTGCTGCGTTGTGGCAATTAGGGAAGTTCTCAAAAAAAATCTTGTTGCTGGTGGGAGAGATGGAGGGTGAGTAGCGGCTGTTTTGGTGGTTGGGGGTGGGCCGGGGGTGACAACGGCGCTGATCGGAGGGAGGGGGGAGAGGTGGGCAGCGGCTTGGATTGGGAAGTCGCCATTGGAGAGGCATGGTCGGTTTTCTGGCTAGCAAGCATCATCTGTAATTCAAGATCCTAAGTAAGTTTCATCTTGGAGTTCTGCATCTCCTCACTTGCTACAATTTCGCACCCTCTGCTTGTTCATATGCTTCCCCGATTTTGAGAATTACTTGTGTTAGCATCCTAGGCGGGGGTTCGGGTGGAATTTTTTTTATTTTTAATATTTATTATTATATAAAAATATAAATTTAGCTTAAAAAATAAATTATAATATTATAAAATATTTAAAAAAACATAATTTTGATGAATATTTTAAAAATTGCTAATGCTAGGCGAGAATCTTATCTTTCATCTTATAAAAGTACACATCATGAGACACATGAGGGAAATCTTATCTCATGGAAGCAATGTGTCATTCAAAAGAAGAAAAGATTATTTGTGGCAAGTAGATATAAAGCTATACGCGAATGCTGACCGCTTCACAAACATTATCCTTAGTTGGGAGTATTTCTTTTTAATTGTCCCGATGGTTTGATCAATGGTCGCTTCTTTATGTTTATTTTTCATTTTACACATTTTTCTTTTCTTTAATAATATTCGAACATGGTGTATAGTGACCTCCATTTCATTAAAAAAAAGTCGAGCAGAAAACACGAATCTGTTTTCTACTCTTTAATATTAAAATGTACAAAGAGCTACTACCTACCGAAACAACAATAACTAATTTTCCAAAATATTTTTTAAATAAAATAATTATATATAAGAACAAACAATGATAAGTTCAATTTGTCTCAAGAATACTCATGGATCAACCTTGTATGTCTTCTAATGCAAAGAGAGGCATAAACAAAAGAACGGAAGCTAGCCATATACTGGTCAAATATTCAGTTCCTTCATATTCAGATTTACCAATTTATATTCTCGAAAACATCTTAGGTTGTCCATAAAGAGGATATTTGTATGCAAATGCATGTGCAAAACTTGGTACGATCTAATTTCAAATCCTAAATTCGCAAAGCTCCATTTCGATCAAGCTCAAGTCTATCCTTTGATTCGAACCTTGGGATTTACAATCCTATCAAGAATGCTTTACCACGTGCATCCCGAGTAAGATGATTTCGAGCTCAAGCTTGACTTCCATCATTCTTCACCACAGTGTAAGCGTGGTTGTGCATGTAATGTTAAGGTTAAACTCGATGCAAACTCGAAGAGATAGTTAATGATAAAAATGATGGTGATTCAGGGAGGAACAATGGTTTGAAGCTGAATATGAAAGATCACAAGTATATGGTATTGTTAATTCGTGCGATGGCTTATTGCATACTTGATGTTGTTTGCGGTTTTGGTTTCAGTCCCGTGACTAACCAATATAAGGTGATAATAAAGTTTACGCATTGGTCTGAAGATGACATTACTGGAGTGTTATAGTGTGGTGCCTGAAATACATATTCTTGGCACAAATTCATGGGAATACCTTGGTTTTTTCCGTATTATGTGGGAGAGTTGGTATTCCCTACTTATTTGAATGGATATCTTTATTGATATTACCCTAAAAGATCTTCTGTAATTCTTTCTGGTATTGAGAAGGAATGGTTTTTGGATCATTTTTAGAGCCGTCAGGTAAGGATTTTCATCAATATGGCATTGTGAGCATTAGGAGTATTAGGGGGAGAACCCTGCTTGTCCAAGTCTGTTGCGGATGATCGTATTGATTTTTGGTGACATTTTCATTTTGATCTCACGTATTTGAGAAATTTGAAACCTGTTTCCTGGCCTTTATAGAATTAATAACAGTAGTATTGCACAACCATTAGCCCATTTTATGTGTATTTTATAAGTTGCCCTTTTTTTATTAAAAGAGCCCAATGTATTTGCTTCATATATTATTTTTTCTAACGCTCTGAAAAATGTTGAGACCCGGTCTGACCACACACTTGTACCACTTTTATACCATACTTATATATAACAAACTACCATGCGTATTTTTTTTGAAAAACTTATACACTTGCACTTACACTTACGCAGCAGTAGCACACTGAAAATTGAGGAAAATGCGAGGAAGAATATTTCAAATTTTTTCAAGGAATTAAAGTAAAAAAGCAAGGTCTCGAGTTCAAGCCCTAGTAAAGGCAAAAAATTCTTATTGGGAGACTCACCACAACAGCCAGTTGCGCATCCTGGGTCGGATCTGGATGTAGTCGAAGTAAAGCTCCGGTGAACCAGATGGGCAACAAAAAAAAGCATAGAATCATACATTTTGTTTTTTTTGTTACAAAAAACATTAAAGTGTTGGTATTTTAGTGTAATTGGATTAACTAGTTGACCAATGTGATCGTAATATTTTATCGAACAAGTCAGGAGAGTGCGGAGTGCACGCTTGTTCGAACTCTATCACGATACGTAGCTCACGAGGGTCCGGGAGGGTCCGGGAGCTACCTTTAGCAACGCTTCTATTTTGAAAGTGTTGTGATTGCTTGAAGAGACACGACTTTTCACAACGCTTTTGTTTTGAGCAGTTGCGACGGCTCGAATGGACACGACTTCTCACAACCCTTCTGTGTTGAAGTGTTTTCTATAAGCCTCAAAAGTGTTGCGATTGTTTGAAGGGACACGACTTTTTACAACGCTTTTGTTTTGAGCAGTTGCGACTGCTCGAACAGACAAGACTTTTCGCAACCCTTCTGTGTTGAAGTGTTGCAATTGCTCTTTCGTGGCTTATAGAAACCTGGCATTGGCAACATTTTCGGTAATTCTGGGCACAATATAGTTCAATTTTCTTCACAACGAAAATTCATTTTAAGTTCTTGTCATTTCTGATTTTATCCGATTGATCTTTTTGATAGAACCGCCAAATAAGATTCAATCTGAAAGTGCAAGTTAAGACTTCAGAATTATCCAGGCTTCATTCTACCGGAATTCCCCAACAAAGATTGAATCTTAATTTTGCTTGAAGCCTGAGTTTTCACAAGTCATAAGATAAGGTATGCTTCCGTGTTTAAGTTTTAATACTCGATGAATTAACATAAATCGATCCTGGATTATTTTGGTTTTGGGAATTTTCTTTCAATTAGTATCCGAGCGCCTATGGTTGATTCCTTGAGAATTTTATTTTCGCTTAAATTCTTGTATTGGTCTGCAAGTTGTGTATCGCAATTCACTGTACATATTTTTTTCGTTAAATTTGAATTGATTGGGATTTCATCATTGTTCAATAATTTCGGTAATTTCGTAAAAGACAATTATTCATTGTTGGACAAATCTTGAAATCTATATGTAAAGTTCATATTCAGATCAATTTTTTTTAAAGAATTGTGATTCTTCTGTTTGGATATTTATTTCAAATTATAATATATGTTTCAAATTTTATTAATTGAAGATGAAAATTTATCAATTAATGGATTTTAGATTGATCATTATCCTGGTTAAATTGATAAATTGGGCGGCATGATGAAATGTATTCTTGTGACAGTCATGTTGGAGGTACAATTCAATTTCTTTTAGAAGTATTGGTTCTTTGTTTTCACTATGGGCACACATTTTCTTGAAATTGTGATATGTATTTCATCATTTTTGACACTGATTTCAGTATACTGATTGTGTATAATTGAAGAATTTACTATCTTGAGAGATTAAAGGAACATACTTGTAGTCCTTTGATTCATATGGTTCATGTTGATTCATAGGGTTACAGCAGAAATCATGAGGGATATTAATTGATTTCTTGATTTCATTAAGTTTTATTATGCATCTTCCATGCCGGTTCAGTTTTGCCTAAAATATATTTTGGAGGCATATTGAATAGTTTAATTCAACATTTGTTCTTCTTTAAAAACAAATTTTGGCTTGTCTTCAACAAAGCAGATTTTGAGATATGGACTTTTGAGTCGTTTGTTTAATTTGAATATGGTTTCCATGCGGTTATTTTTGCAGAATTTTTTGAAGTTTGGAAAAATGAGTACTTGATTTATTTTGTGTAAATTTATTCATAAAAATTATAAAAAATAGTTTATGAATTTTATAAAAAAAATTTAATATGTTAGAAATTATTTTTTACAAAATTCTTTAGGTGTTGATTAATTTGGAATCCTTGTAATTCACCAAATGGATGTAAAAAAATTGCATTCATGAATGGTGAATTGGATGAGGAGATTTATATGAAGCAACCGGAAGGGTTTGTTATGTCAGGTTGTGAAAACAGGAAACAAAGGATTATAGTTTGACTTATACAGGATTTCCTTCGGTATTTGAAGGTTATTCGGATGCAAGTTATATTTCTAATCAAGAAGATAGTTCTTCCACAAGTAAATGGGTATTCCTTCTTAGGGGAGGTGCTATCTTTTGGGCGTCAAAGAAACAGACTTGTATCACTAACTTAACAATGGAATATGAGTTTGTAGTATCAGCAACAACTAGTAAAGAAGGTGAATGGCTAAGAGATCTAATTTAGAAAATTCCATTGTGGACCAATGTATCAGGCATGTTGTGATATCATTAGAATTTGTAAGAACTGAGCAGAATTTAGCCGATTATTTAACCAAAGGGTTAAGAAGAGACCTTGTGCGCAAGTCGGCTATGGGAATGAAATTAAAGTTTATTTGAAACCTCTCATGTTAAGATACCCATTTCCCACCTAATATGATGTTAGGTGATGAATACAATAAGCAAAGCTTAACATCTAGAGATTGGAACACACTGATTAAAACATCCTAAGGTGTGCGTTCAGACCTGCAAGTAAAGGAGGTTGAAATTTAACTTCTTAATAGCTTTTTGAAAAATTGCATATGCAAGTGCAAGAGTAAAAAAGCTACCTATATGAGCATGAAGTTTAGTCGCTTCAAGAAGTTTTGGACTTGACTTTGATATGCTTATGAAGGATAGGGACACAAGGCTAGTAAAAGATAGTGTCAAGTAAGAATATTTTAGAATGTTGAGTTATGTGTATATTATCTTCAAGTATTCAAGATGGATAACAAAGGTTCAATCCATAATGACACCTTTGGTAATCGAATATTTGCATTGTGTAATATACTAAGATGAAATTCAATTGTCACGATATTTCATTTATGCCTAAGCTTGTTATTTGTTGTGATTTTATTTAGTTAATCATCGATTACACTAAAATGAGGGAGGATTGTTGGTATTTTAGTGTAATTGGATCAACTAATTGACCAATGTGATCGTAATATTCCATCGAACAAGCCAGGAGAGTGCGGAGTGCACGCTTGTTCGAGCTCTATCACAATACGTAGCTTACGAGGGTCCGGGAGCTACCTTTAGCAATGCTTCTGTTTTGAAACTGTCGTGATTGCTTGAAGGGACATGACTTTTTGCAACGCTTTTGTTTTTGAACAGTTGCGACTGCTCGAATGGACATGACTTTTCGCAACCCTTCTGTGTTGAAGTGTTGCAACTGCTCATTTGAGGCTTATAGAAACCTGGCATCGGCAACGTTTTCGGTAATTCTGGTCGCAATATGGATCAATTTTCTTCACAACGAAAATTCATTCTAAGTTCTAGTGATTTCTGATTTTATCCGATTAATCTATGTGGTAAAACTGCCATATAAGATTCAATCTGAAAGTGCAAGTCACAACTTCAGAATTATCCAGGCTTCATTCTACCGGAATTCCCCAACATAAAGTACAACTAGAAATGTAACAACACATTAATTTTATCAAGTGAAATATATACTCTCATTAAAGTTGAAGAAGAGAAGAAACAGTTTGTATAAGAGTGAGTATGAGAAGAGCAAAAGCAGCAAAAACAGAAATGCTGGCCCATGGATTATTGAAATAGTCATGCTGCAAACTGGCTTTTCACTTCCTCCAAGAACTACCACAATGTGCATTGATGTCTTCAACTATGTCCGAATAATAGAATCTGTTTCGAGCCACAGAATTTCCTTTGGCAAGATTGTTGAAGAAAACTGATAAATATTCACCACTCCTTAGCCGATTATGTACAGTTCCACTTTGAGTAACAATTTCTGCATCCTTTTCGGTCACCACAAGCATAGTAATTAGCGCAATATAGTCATTTATATACCTTTCGTAGCAATGGCATTGCTCGAATGCCTGCAAATTCCTCAAAAAAATTTCTGTCCGTGCAGTTACTTTCAAAGTTGGGAGGTACAGAACTCCATTCTTGAACTCGAGGTCGAGTTTGTTTTTGCTAGAACCAACCATAAATTTAACACCAGCTTGTTTTAGCTCGGTTGCATTGGGTGCATACCATGCCATTGGGGTCCTAACTTTGTGTACATTTTTTCTCTTGAAATTCGATGTAGGTAGCTGACAAATCCTCAGAAAATCAAGAATGTGTTCAGCTTGAGATAATAAATTAATCTGCTTCTCCAAGACTTCATCAGTTACCCATGAACCCCATTTTACTTTGAAGAATTCATGTATAATTTTGACCAATGAAAGTCCTTGATACTTACTTTTTATATCCGATGCTTCGAATAAATAGTCGAGCACAAAGAACGGAATCTGATTCTCAAGCAACAACATCTCGTAACGTATGCCATTTTCCATATATGGTTTATTGAATATACGGTCGGCGTCGCTTTGGAGTTCAGGGAAACTAGATTTGAGTAAGACCATAATAACAAAGGCCGCGTCGACTAATATCATCTTCACAAAATCGTCGCTGTTGAATTCGACTCTTTCAGCATAACAATTGTGTATCCTTGTTTCATTGGCCTTCACTATGTTGACATATACGCTAGCATTTGCTTTGCTCAATTCAAGAAAATCATCAAGATATCTTCTTTTGTACTCCTCCATTTGTTTTAACTCGGGTCTGCCGTGGTGAATTGGACCAATCGACACTGTTTGAGGCATGTACACAACTTCGTTTAGCTGGTACATTTTCTTTGGAACTCTATAGATACAACACTGGTTCGACAATGGATGCAAAATCTTTAGCTCATCTTCAATTGAAGTCGTTATTCTATTGACATCAATTATGTGGTCGCAAAAAGTTCCCATCCTGTCATAATATCAACGACACATAATTACAAGAAATTTATTTTACAAAATAAAGGGGGATTTATATAACGGACCGGTTTCTTAGGACCCTTCTCCCCCATGAATGACGTGTATATATACCAGAGAAATGACTTTATGCTATTATTTATCTCTGAGACACATATCACTCATGGGGGAGAAGGATCTTAAGGACCCTATCGATTGTATAATTTTCCAAAATAAACACACACTATATCATAAATGGCCTGTTGCAACCACTGAAAATTATTGCCTAAAGACAAGAAAAAAAAGTTGTCTACGTGAACAGCAACTCTTTTTCTCATCTCTAGCTTCTTAATATGTGTTACCATGTCTATAGCAACTTGTTTTTTGCGCGAACGCAACCCTTTAATGGCTTCACGCTATTGAGCCATTAAATAAATAAATAAATAATTAAATAAATACCTGACACCTCAACGGAGAAGAACAGCTAATTATTATGAGGAATTGAGAAGATTGATAATGCATACATATAAACATTATATACTATTATCAAAGTCAATATTGGCATCCAATAGTCGTTTAATATATTTTTATAATAATAATAATAATAATAATAATAATAATAATAGTCCCACCTAATCTCACTATAATGACAGAAACTAATAATTTAAACAAGGAAAAGGAGGAGTTTAAGGTCCACGTTCTATTTTACACCAAACATATATATGTCGGCTTTCTTATCATGTTCTATTTTTTTCACGTATGGTGTATGACCTGTTTTAGCTCATCTAACAAAAAAAAAATCAATTGATTAATATTAAGATTCAATCTAGACCACTTATATATAATTTATTATTCTTATTTATTTTCAATACACAAGGTATAATACATCATCTCCAACACACCCCCTCAAATGCAACTAAACCATGGTATATCTTCTCTGAGGCCTAAGGTTATCACATATTATTCGCTAGTCCAAATTTCACCAGACTTCTAATACGCACTCTGGATCTTTTGGCTGCCAGACATTTCTTTGCTTTGATATCATGTAGAAAAAGCCTTGAGAGTGTTAGGCTTGATAGAATGAGTGAGCACGTAAGTGAGGTTGAACTTATCTAACACAAAACTAATTAGCTTGTATTAAGTCCTAATCTAAACCAATTTATACTTCTCTTACCTCTTAATTATTTCTAATATGAGATTCTCTATAAGTGTACATCAAATATATAATCTTAATCTTCTTCAAAAAAAAATATAAAATCTTAATGTAAATTAACCTTTCATTAATGTAAGAAAATAGGTTGATTTGTTATCTAGCGATTAACCCTTCATTTCCATTTTGGTTTTCTCTTGTTAGTTGTTGCTTTGTTACTTTGGTTTGCAATTCACGTTTCCGTGTAAAGCTGCAGATTTCTTTTTCAGTGGGCTGCTTTCTTCATAGATCTTTAGTTTTCTTCATCTTTATGGATGAGAATAGCTTGGAAGATCTGTATGAAGGGATTTGTCATCGAAAATCAATTACAAAGGTGGAAATCGATTGAAAATCTCAAATCCACGGGATCTTTATTCGAATATCATACTATGAAAATTTCATAACCATGAGATTAAAACAATAAAACTCACATGGAATATTTGTAGAAGGAGTTGATGTAGTCGAAGCTCTTAGAACGTAAGCCCTCCAAGATCACGTGCACAAACGCCTCTCAAATAGGGACTGGTGCTACCCGAGAGAGATGAAGAACAACAAGCCAAGAGCCACATTTCTTTGTTATGGCCGATTATGTGGTATACACTAAACATATGTTCCTTGTTTTTCATTAACTATATTTATGTAATCCTTATTAGTATTTATATTCCTTCATATTTGTGCTTCTTCTTCATTCATGAGGAGCCATTAACTCCATGTAGACTTGTTAACGAGGCCAAAGTATTCGCCCGGTCCAACCCGCTCAAACGGTTGAGCGTGGACACTCATTTTCCTACAAAGCTCTCTAGCCCGCTAAAACTTGAAGTTTTATGGGTTGGACTTCATTTTATATTAATATCCAAGCCCATAATTTTTTTATGTAAAGGTTGAGCTCGGCAGAAGACCGGCTCCACTTATTAAAAAAAAAAATTAACACCCAAAAAATAAAAAAGAAAAGAAAAAAAACATCCAAGGCCGTAATTTCATTTATTATATTTTTATAGATTTTATTTAATAATTAATTTAAATTTTTATATTTTAAACTATTAAACTTGTAATTTTACCTACAGGAACTCTTAGTTTTTATTAAATAATTTAAGTAAAGAGTGCAATTATATTTATAAGGTTTAGAGTCCTAGTTCATTTTTTTTTTCTCTACTCTCTAATCAAAATTGTCTTAAGGAGGAAGAAGAACCTCCTTTGAGCTTTTTGATGTGTTTAGATAAAAGTCCTACCAGACCCGGCCTACCAACAAACAAGTCTAACAAACGTGGATTTATCTAGATTCTCAAAAACCAATGGTTGGTCCAAGTGGTAAGTGGCATCACTTAAGAAAGGTCTCGAGTTCGAGTCCTAGTGAATGTGAAAAACTCTTATTGAGAGACTCACCCACCACAGCCAGGTGCGCGACCCGGTCGCATCTGGATGTAGTCGGAGCAAAGCTCCGGTGAACTATATAGGAAAAAAAATATCTAGATTCTGAAAAGTACTTCCCGCATGATTAAAATTTTCTGCAATTAACTCATCAACTGCACCAAACTATTGACAACTCTTCGTTTCAAAATCAAGGGTTATGATTGAAGTTAATCTAAACTAATATTTATCAATTGCAGAAGTCTCTTAATTGTCGATTGGAATTCTTTCGAGTTGATGGGTCAACTACAAGGAATTACAATCCTGGACAATCTTTAACCATAATGTGAACAACTTTACAGAGTTTTACTATTCATTTTAAAATGTACACAGGCGCTACCTACCATAATAACATTAATTAATTTGCCAATGAATTTCGAATAAAATATTTGTACATATGACCAAACGAGAATAATTTGAAACATTTGAGAGTTTTTGAGTCTTACCGATTACCAACCGATGATGAAGTCTTTTTTTAAGGAAAAGAAAACGAGGAAATCTACCTAATATCAGTCGTCTAGAATGTGTCTATACCTTTTCATATATATTAGACTTATAGAGCAAATTTATAATAAGTATTACAATTTTTAGTGTGTTAACCTAATATCGTGGGCAACGAGACTACCAAACAAAACCATGCAAAGCAAAATAGTAGATGGTAATAAACAAGATCGATTCCACGAGGAACAATGTGTAAACAATAGCCTAATGCCTCAAGCAATTTGAGATATCCAACGCATCCCCCTCACACCTTAATCTATTCGAAGTATAGAGTAAATATCAACGGGTGGTCAAACATCATAATGAGGCTCAGAAACCATGTAAATAATGGCTTAATTCATCTCAAAAGGTGTAACTCAAGCGATGTCGGATATCCAACACAGTTTTCACTTGGAATGACCTTACCATAATGTAACCATGAATGAAAATGATTAAGTTTTTTTGGCCATTATGCTTACATTAAATACGAAGAAAAATCCCACCCAACCTCATCCTCTATGTGACATGAACCTGTTACCTTTAGAATCACATATTCAGTCTCAACCACTAGGGTAAGACATTCAAGCTATATGTAAAGGCTAATAAACTATATATAATAAAGAAAGCTTAAAGAGATTAAAGTAATGATTATAGAACAGTGACTTATCCCGAGGTAGAAAACCAAACTTCCTAGTCATCGCGCAATAAAAAATGAATCACATTAAGAACTAGACCTAGTTATAATGATGTGTGCTTAATTTGTTCGTCCAATCGTGAAATTTTGGCAGCTCACAATATATTGTAGTTGGAGGGGGGATTTGATCATTGTGGAAGCAATGAGCTATATAGAGAGGCTTTGAGCTGCTGAAGAACATTAGGTGTGTGGTTCTTGAATTAGACACTCCTAAAGGTTTTTCTTCCTAAATAAGGGCGTTTCTGTTGTGTCTTCTCCCTATATATTTAGAATCCAAATTAGCTTGTGCATCTGATAATTCGACATACAAAGGACGAGATTATTTCCCTCCTTTTATTAGGATGTAATGTTTTCGAATAATTTATGAAGTACTTTCAAGCTCGCTTTCCAGTCAACTTTTTGATTCACCAAGAGCAACCCATCAATAACAAACCCACTACTCCTGTTAACCTCATATGGAGTGCTCTTGTTCCCACTTGATCCTTGCTTGCTTCGCTTAATATTCTACCTCAAGACTCAGCTTCATGTCCATACTGTGATTCTCATGAAAGCGAAGCTCATTCCTTGATCCATTGTTCAGAATCGATTAAGATTTGGAATTCTTTATTTCGATGGTTGAGTATAACGAAGGTAGTGCCTTACGACTATGGATTTTCTTCTATCGTGGAGAAACATATTCAAAAGAAAACGACAACGGAGCTTCTGAACCACTCATTGGTTTACAATTTGTCGGGAAGTTTGGAAACAAAGAAACAAACTCGTTTTAAACAGGTTACAATCTTCAGAAGACATTATTCTTTATAGGAGCATTAACTCTCTTGGTTTCTTTTCAAATGTAAAAATGAGGCAATCTCTGTTACTGATTTGGGGTTAAACCCCATTACAACTATTATGTAATTATCTTTTTGTGGTAACATATTTTGTGTGATGCATTGATGTTCTTTAGATAGTCTTTGGTGCCATTTCAATTGGAATTAAAGCTATCTACAATCACTAATCCATTTACTAACAAAAAATTGAGTTACTATTAAAAATTACATTAGCAAGAGGAGTTTTTGTCTTTGCTTTTAAAATCACGAGGACATCTTGAGTCCTCCTAGAATGAGGCCGTTTGGAGCAATGTGGTCGGCTGGAATAATAAGTCAGTTTGGAGCACTAAGAACGGCTGGAGATACCAATCAAGTTGGATCACTGAGGATGGCTGGAAAGCAAGTCTCAGTCAAAGCGTCTAACTTAGCATGCGAGGCATCTCAATGCCGCTTGGAAGAGAGGACACCTGGATCACCAAATGTCATCCTGAATGAGCACAATAAAGCCTCAATCGATGAGTAAGAAGACATGCTGAGTCATGGCCGCCTCGAGCAATATCCGGCCTGAAAGTCAGTTTTCTCATTTTGAATATATGATGCAATATCATAGATAAGGGAGCAAATGGATGATTTGATGGGCTGATCAAAGTTATCTTTTGTCAAATTTCCAATCCTTTTTATCTTATATTATTTTGTTGTCCACTTGCGTATTATTTTGTTTGATGTAATTGGCAATAAATGCCTCACCATTTGTATTGAACTCATTATTCAAATTCAATACAATTCTTTGAGAATTTTCTTTCTTCTTTGGGTTATCAAACCTTCAAGTTCAGCTTGTAAACCTCTTAAAAAAAACCCAGTTTCTAGCTAGTCTTAGCTTGTAAATCATCTTCTTTGTTAGTTTTGTGGTTAAAACCTTCAACAAGCCTTCTTAATCTGTATCATTTGGTATCATAGACCAAAGTTTCCCTTTAGAAAAACCTCTTGAAGCTATGGTTCAACAAAACCCATCCAAGAAAGATTAGAGACATTGGAGACCCAAGTTGATAAATTCAGGCAAGAGTTTCGAACTGAAACTCAGAATTTGAGGAACACTATTACCAATGGTTTTGTATATTATCGCCGAGAACTCCTTTGAGTTATTCACCCACTTCAAGTGAATTCTCAAGGAGGAGGGGAAGCCCAGAATCAAGTACCACCCCCTGAGAACAATCTTGTTCAAGGGGCTGAAAATGAAGTTATTCCACCTATACCACCAGTGTCACCACTTGTTCATCAAAGAAACCCAAATTTCCAAGTGAGGAATGAGGGTGATCCACGGGATGATGATGGTGAGAGTAGTGAGGAGGAATATTTTGATTATGAGACGAGGATCTCGCTTGAACGAAGGAGAAGAGAGGTAGAAACGCCATTCTATGGAGGAGGGGGTTGTGTAGCTGAGAGGAGGCCTCAAAGAGGTAGATTTGAGGAGGAGGAGGAGCGTGGAAGGAGATTTGGGGAGGATGACTCTTACATAATCAAGGTTGACTTACTCTTATATAGTGGGGACCTTGATATTGAGGGATTATTGGATTGGCTCACGAAGGTTGAGAGAATATTTGATTATGCAAGAAAGTAAAGTTAGTGGCCAACCGGCTGAAAAGAGGAGCACCCATCTTATGGGAATAATGTAATGAGCAAAGGGGGAGGAGTGGAAGGGAAGCTTTAAGATCTTGGCCAATGATATTAAGACAATGTTGAGAGGAATGATTCTATCACTGGATTATAAGTAATACATTTATCAGGCGAATAATCAATGATTTCAAGGAGGAAGAAGTGCGCATTAATATATGGTTGAATTTCTAAGGCTCTCAATTCGAGCAGGTTTGACTAAGAATGAAATACAAAGAGAATCTCATTATCTTTATAAGTTGCGGTCGAACATAAGAGAGAAGATTGGAGTGTAGATGATATTGAGTGTTCAGGGCGCCAGGAATTTGGCACTTAAGGTGGCGATGGATTTAAACCATCCTCGAGACACTTACTGAAGGATGGCCGGAATAGATCTTAGTTCATTCAAGAGCTCTTAAAAGATGCCTAAACAAGGCCATAGTGTAGCAGGTGGGAGTGGGAGTAAGAAAGCTTAGAGAAATGCACTAGCTATGGAATTTAGGAGGAACGTAACCTCGAGCTCAAATCCACCTAAACCTAAAAATCCTTATACTAAGCCACCTCCATTTAGATTCTTTTGATGTAATGAGTCCAGTCAACGATCTAATGAGTGTCCTAAGAGGAAGACAATTAACATGGCGGAGAGGTATGATGGCGAGGAGGAAGATGTTGAGGAGGTATATTATGATCCGCTTGAAGGAGGATGTGTGGTTGATGTACATGATGTCTATATAATCGGCTGGTTGTTAATGTCCAACCAGACTAATCAAGGACAACACAACCATTTATTTAGGAAAATTTGTCTTGTGCAAGGAGAGAAGTATAGCATGATCATTGATGGAGGTAGCTAAGAAAATATAATCGGTCAACAAGCAATGAAGAAGTTTGGCTTGATTCCTAAAGCTTATCCAGAACCATATCGTATTGGCTGGATTAAGAATGTTGGAGAGCTAAAGGTGACTAAAAGGTGTCGTGTGCTAATCACAGTTGGATAGTATGTTGATGAGATTTATTGTGATATTATTAAGATGGATGCATGTCATATTCTATTAGGAAGGCCTTGGAAATTTTTTAATGATGCGATGCATTCTGGGACAAAGAATACATATACTTTCACCAAAGATAAAGTGAAGTATGTGTTGACCCTACTGAAGAAAGACCATCTGAACGGCTCAAAAAGCACCATTTCCATTTATAGCACCAAAAGAGCCTTCCCGACGCATTGTGAGAAAAGTCAGCAGGTCTTCTAGTTATTGCAACCTCCTCAAATATGCTAATTGGAGAGACTAGTAACATTTTAGCTGAGCTGAAAGAGCTGATTGAGGAGTTTGAGGATGTCTTTCCCAATGAACTATTAGCTAGATTACCACCTTTAAGGGACATCCATCATCGCATTGACTTGATTCCAAGCACCAGCCTACCCAACTTGCCACACTATAGAATGAGTCCTAAGGAGAATAAGATTTTGAAGAAGCAAGTTGAGGAGTTATTGAAGAAGGAATGTAACGAACCGAAATTTCCAAAATTTTGCTTATAATAAATTACTATGGTATTAAAAATATCACAGAAATTATTTTTATTGTTATTGTTGTTATTGGATATAAGGCATGAGGAAATAAGAGCTAATTATAGTAAGAAGGATGAATTGGACATTTAATTATTTGTCTAAGGGCAATATTGAAAATTGAAAAAAAAAAACAATCAAATACATTACTTACAGCCTCTTCTCTTCCCTTATCCATCATTCATCATTCATCATTCATCATTTCTCCTTCTCCATTTCCCTTTTTACCAAAATTTTCCATTATCCAAAAACTTTCGATTTCTTCGATTCAACTTCGAATTCTTATTAGAAATCGATCCTTAAGCCCTCTATAATCATCAATTTCAGTCAATCAAGACTAGAAGAGGAGGATTTCAGATATTAAGATTCGGATGAATAGTAACCCGAGTTTGAGGTGAGTGATTTTTGGTGAAATTAAGGCTTAATTAGTAGAATTCATGGTAGATTAAGCATATTTATGGTATTAGGAAGTTTATTTATGCAATATCTTGATAGAATTTTATATGGCTGTTGTAGAGGAAGCTATTGCAAGTAAATCAAAGGCAAAAGAGGTAGAAGAGAGCTAGAAAGAGCATAGAAAAAGGTTTGTGTCTCGAATTTCGATTTCTCGGTTTTTTCGGGAAATTTTCCAGATTTTATACCTGTTTTGTTTTAATGTTTTCTCTCGTTATATAAATCCGATTTGAATGATTCTTGATTTTATTGATATCTACAGAAAGTAAAGAATATATATTCAGCAGAAACCTTGTTGAATTTCGTTCGTTTTCAATGTGAAATTTTTGTTTGAAGTTGAGTCACGAAATCTGTTTTCGGAAAATCTCAGCTTTGTACACGGTTTAGTATTTTGATCATAACTTTGGTTATAAAATTTGGATTTCTATGATTCTGGTGGTTTTGGAAAGCTGAGACATGTGGCTAATTATATTTAGAAGAAAGTTCTTCGATTGGATGATTTTTTGATAGTGAAAAATGCAGGGAAAGTCCGGTTATGAAACCTGGAAAAATTCTGGAAAGTATGATATTGATTTTATTGAGTTTTAATTGAAGTTTGATGCTTAAAAATTTGGGATTTGGATTTCTTAATTACTGAAGTTATGTTGAATTATAATTGATGGTTTATACTGGAATTTTTAAGATGTTACTTTGATTTATTGCCCTTATTAAACGAGTAGAATACGGGTCAGGGTAGATTGGTGCCAATAAAGGGGGGTACAGTACTGTACGAACAATTGAAGCTTTGGCTTCGGGCTTTGGCCGATATTATGATATATATATATATTGATATTGGAGCTTCGGCTTCGGGCTTGACCGATATATTGATTTTTGAAGCTTCGGCTTTGGGCTTGGCCGATATATTGATTTTTGAAGCTTCGGCTTCGGGCTTGACCGATATATTGATTTTAAAGCTTTGGCTTCGGGCTTGTCCGCTCCCTTATCCATTTTACCGTTATTCAGGACTTGTTTACTTTGGGCAATATGTGGTTAAAGTATTTGAAAAAATTGGATATAAATTTGATTATACTTTGGAAGGATGACTATATAAGTTTTGTGATTTGGTTCCATAAAGTTGGTTAATTTGTTTTTGACTTATAAATATACTTTGTTTCTATTTTAAAAATATTCAAAGTTGTTATTTTTTTTATGGACACCACTAAGCAAATTGCTTAGCGTGTTGTTGATTTTCTACCCGTAGGTGGAGAACTTGTAGATAGCTTGGATCAAAGTGATACAGGTGGATCAGCTTAAAGAGCAATTAAGGAAAGATTCGAGGTGGATTTATATTTTAATGTAATATTATGGTTTGTAGAATAATGGCATGTACTAGAGAGTGAGAAATGTAAAGTGACATTGAGAAATATTTGGAGAATAATTTGCATTTGGAGAATAATTTGGAGTTTAAAACTTTATATTGGTATTTGTACGTATTGAATCTATAAGTATTGAACTCTATATAGTGGAGTAGAGTTGTTTATTGGGTGTTTATAGTTACCGTGACGCTCCCTATAAGGGGGGCGTTACATTTGTTGGTATCAGAGCTGAGGTTTAGGCGATTCTAGGACTAGTATGTACATGACATTTAAGATATAAATATGTTATGTTAGTTGTTTGATCCACTTTGGTCTAATTTTCAGGAATAAATTATGGCTAGTAGTAGTCACAACCAGATTTAGGAAGAGGATGCTGAGAGTACGGTCCGTATTAGACAAGGGGATGAACAAAGACATGAACCACCACCAGTTCATGGGTTTCCTGAACAACCTACTCCGGCACGAGCTGCTTTACTTCAGCATATGACTACTGAAGTAATCACACAAGTACTACGAAACATACAAATCCCCCAAGTTCCTGTAGTACCTCACATTGAAAGAAGAGAGGAGAGAACTCCTCTTGAAAGAATCAAGAAGCTTCCGGCTGATGACTTCAAAGGGGATACAGTTAATCCTGCAATTGCAGAAGATTGGCTCGATCATACTAAATGGTGTATGACTAGGCTTCATTTTACAGATGAAGAGAGATTAGACTGTGTGCAAGGTCTACTCAAAGAACAAGCTAGGAGGTGGTGGGATAATATTGTGAGAGAAAGACGACCCGGAGAAATCACTTGGGGACTTTTCTTGGAACAATTTGACAAAAAGTACGTTAGTGAACGATTCAAAGATGAGCAGAGGAATTGTTCTTGTCTTTGAGACAGGGACGAATGACTGTATCAGAATATGAAGTTCAATTCCTCAAACTCAAGAGGTATGCTCGTGATATCGTTGACAGTGAAGTGAGGCGATGTAAGAGATTCGAGGATGGGCTGAATGATGAAATTAGAGTGCATTTACTTGCACAAAAGATTAGAGTGTTCAATGACTTGGTTGATGCTGCTACGGGCATTGAGAAGATTAATTCAGATAGACAACAAAGAATGGCAAAAAGGTCTGGATTTCAAAAGGGATCACAGGGTCTAGCTAGTTCAGAATCTCCAAGTAAGAAACAGAAGGGAACATCAGAACAAACATAATTTCATTTGAGAGGGTTTTCACCGAGATAAACCATAAGTACGAGGTCAGCGGCTAGTGTACCTTCAGGTCGAGGCAGAGGAAATATTCCATAATGTTCTAATTGTGGAAGGATGTATACAAGGGAATGTTGGGGAAAAGGTAGAGTCTGCTTTAAATGTGGCTTGAGGGAACATTTGATTGTAAATTGTCCTCAAAAACAGATAAGTACATCTACACCTGCAGTAGTTCCAACTCCTACAATGCAAGGTGGAAGAGGAAGGGGAAGAGGAAATGCTAGTAGTTCAAGTGGGCATCATGTGGCTCAACAAGCACCGCAGAGTGGTAGACCAAGAGGAATGGCGCGAAGTTATGCAATCCAAGGGCCTGAGACTAGAGAATCTACCAAAGTTATTGTCGGTAAATTTTCATTCTTTAATCATGATGTTTATGCTTTGATAGATCCTGGTTCATCTCATTCATATATATGTACTGCATTAGCACAAGAGAAAGGGTTGCATGTAGAAGAATTAGGAGAAACTATTGAAGTGACTAATCCTTTAGGACACAGTGTGATAGTAAACAAAGTGTACATGAATTGCCCTATTATGATTCAACATCAACTTTTCCATGCAAATTTAATTGAGTTACCTTTCCGAGATTCTGATGTTATCTTGGGAATGGATTGGTTATCGGAACATCGGACTATAGTGGATTGCAAAAATAAAAGAATGTCACTTGAAGTTTCTGATGGAGAAGAAATAGTTATCGTAGGGGAAAGATCAGATTATCTCTGTAACGTAATTTCTTTTATGAAGACTAAAAGGCTGGTTAGGAAGGGATGTCAGGCCTACCTAATCTTCACTCTAGAATTGAAGGAAGGTGAGTTAGAATTGCAGAATATTCCTACGGTATGTGATTTTCCCGATGTATTTCTAGAAGAACTACCAGGGTTGCCACCAAAAAGAGAGGTGGAATTCGCAATTGATGTATTGCCGGGTACCGCACCAGTATCCAAAGCACCATACAGAATGGCGCCTGCTGAACTGAAAGAGTTGAAGATTCAGTTGCAAGAATTGTTAGAGAAAGGATTCATACGCCCGAGTATATCCCCATGGGGTGCACCAGTGTTGTTTGTTAAGAAGAAAGATGGGTCGCTCCGATTATGTATTGATTACCGGGAGTTGAATAAATTGACAGTCCAGAACAAGTATCCATTGCTAAGGATTGAAGACTTATTTGATCAACTCAAGGGTGCCAAATACTTCTCCAAGATTGATTTGAGATTGGGCTACTATCAGATGAGAGTGAAAGATGATGATATTGTAAAGACGGCTTTCCGAACCAGATATGGGCACTATGAATTTTTGGTGATGCCATTTGGTCTAACTAATGCACCAGCAGCATTTATGGACCTTATGAACCGTGTCTTTTACTTATATTTAGACAGGTTTGTAGTGGTTTTCATTGATGACATTTTAGTGTATTCTAAGTCACGGGAAGAGCATGATCAACATTTGTAAATAGTCTTCCAAACTTTAAGGGAAAATAAATTGTATGCCAAACTTAGCAAATGTGAGTTTTGGCTTGAAGAAGTTTCTTTCTTAGGCCATATTACTTCTGCAGAAGGAATTAAAGTGGATCCTAAGAAGATAGAAGCAGTTGTAGAATGGAAACCACCAAAGAACCCTACGGAAGTCAGGAGTTTCCTTGGCTTAGCAGGGTATTATAGAAGATTTGTGAAAGGATTTTCAGTCATTGCTGCCCCACTGACGAAACTACTTCAAAAGAATGCAAAATTTGAGTGGAATCACAAGTGTCAAGAAAGTTTTGAGAAGTTGAAAGCGATGTTAATTGAAGCACCCATCCTTACCCAACCAGAACCTGGAAAAGATTTTGTAATCTATAGTGATGCTTCACATAGTGGTCTTAGGTGTGTTTTGATGCAAGAAGGAAAAGTGATTGCCTATGCTTCCAGGCAATTGAAGAATCATGAAAGGAATTATCCTACTCATGATTTGGAAATGACTGCAATAGTCTTTGCCTTGAAAATTTGGCGACATTATCTTTATGGAGAAAAATGTTATATCTACACAGATCACAAAAGCTTGAAATATTTACCAACACAGAAAGAGTTGAATTTAAGGCAAAGAAGGTGGATGGAATTCATTAAAGATTACGATTGTCTTATTGATTACCATCCAGGAAAGGCTAATGTAGTGGCAGATGCTCTCAGCAGAAAGACAATGATGGCACTAAGGGCTATGAATACGGGGTTAGCTCTTACTAGTAGTGGAGCCTTAATTGCAGAATTAAAGATTCAACCTGTACTACTACAACAGGTTAAGCAAGCATAAAATGAAGATGATGACTTAAAGATTATTCGAGCACGGACATAAGTGGGTATCGTAGACGACTATATGGTTCGAGAAGATGGGTGTCTATATTTTAAAGATAGACTATGTGTGCCAAACAATGAAGAATTAAAGAAGAATATCTTACAAGAGGGGCATAGTAGCCCTTATGCGATGCATCCAGGAGCAAACAAGATGTACCAAAATTTGAAGAGCCATTATTGGTGGAATGGGATGAAGAAAGACATTACTAACTGTGTTGCTCAATGTCTAACTTATCAACAGGTGAAAGCAGAACATCAAGTTCCTTCTGGATTGTTGCAACCTATAACAATTCCAAAATGGAAATGGGAAAGAATCACAATGGGCTTCGTGACGTCTTTACCACGTACACAGAAGAAACATGATGCAGTGTGGGTTGTTGTAGATAGATTGACAAAGTCTACCCACTTTCTTCCAATTAGGATGGATTATTCACTTGATAGGTTGGCTCAGTTATATATAGATGAGATAGTAAGGCTACACGGAGTGCCTATTTCAATCATTTCTGACCGAGATCCAAGATTTACTTCGAGATTTTGGAAGAAGTTGCAAGAGGCCTTAGGTAGCAAACTTCAGTTCAGTACTTCATTTCATCCTCAAACAGATGGTCAATCTGAAAGAGTAATTCAAGTGTTAGAAGACATGATGAGAAGTTGTATCATTGAATTTGGGGGAAGTTGGTATAAGTATTTGTCCCTCATGGAGTTTGCTTATAATAACAGCTATCAGTCAAGCATACAAATGGCGCCATATGAAGCATTATATGGAAGAAAATGTCGAACTCCATTATATTGGACCGAACTTAGTGAAAACAAGATTGTGGGAGTGGATTTAATTCAGGAGACAAAGGAGAAGGTAAAACTTATTCAAGAGAGATTGAAGGCTGCATTGGATAGACAAAAATCTTATGCTGATCTAAAAAGGAAAGACATTACTTATGAAGTGGGAGATAAAGTGTTTCTCAAAGTATCTCCTTGGAAGAAAGTCCTGCGATTTGGCAAGAAAGGCAAGCTCAGTCCGAGATTCATTGGCCCATATGAGGTTATAGAGAAGATTGGACCGGTAACTTATCGGTTGGCACTACCCCCAACACTCGACAAAATTCATAATGTGTTCCATGTGTCAATGTTAAGGAGATACAGATCAGATCCATCACATATCTTATCTCCTGGTGTCGTAGAAATCGAACCCGACCTGACGTATGAAGAGGAACCGGTACAAATCTAGGCGAGAGAAGTTAAATAATTGAGAAACAAGTCTATACCTTTGGTAAAAGTACTTTGGAGGAATCATAAGGTTGAAGAAGCAACTTGGGAACCGGAGGATACAATGAAAACTCAATATCCGCAATTGTTTTCAGGAAATTTTCGGGACGAAAATTCATAAGAGGGGGAGAATTGTAACGAATCGAAATTTCCAAAATTTTGCTTATAATAAATTACTATGGTATTAAAAATATCCTAGAAATTATTTTTATTGTTATTGTTGTTATTGGATATAAGGCATGAGGAAATAAGAGCTAATTATAGTAAGAAGTATGAATTGGACATTTAATTATTTGTCTAAGGGCAATATTGGAAATTGAAAAAAAACAAACAAACAATCGAATACATTACTTACAGCCTCTTCTCTTCCCTTATCCATCATTCATCATTCATCATTCATCATTTCTCCTTCTCCATTTCCCTTTTTACCAAAATTTTCCATTATCCAAAAACTTCCGATTTCTTTGATTCAACTTCGAATTCTTGTTAGAAATCGATCCTTAAGCCCTCTATAATCATCAATTTCAGTCAATCAAGACTAGAAGAGGAGGATTTCAGATATTAAGATTCGGATGAATAGTAACCCGAGTTTGAGGTGAGTGATTTTTGGTGAAATTAAAGCTTAATTAGTAGAATTCATGGTAGATTAAGCATATTTATGGTATTAGGAAGTTTATTTATGCAATATCTTGATAGAATTTTTATATGGCTATTGTAGAGGAAGCTATTGCAAGTAAATCAAAGGCAAAAGAGGTAGAAGAGAGCTAGAAAGAGCATAGAAAAAGGTTTGTGTCTCGAATTTCGATTTCTCGGTTTTTTCGAGAAATTTTCCAGATTTTACACCTGTTTTGTTTTAATGTTTTCTCTCGTTATATAAATCCGATTTGAATGATTCTTGATTTTATTGATATCTACAGAAAGTAAAGAATATATGTTCAGAAGAAACCTTGTTGAATTTTGTTCGTTTTCAATGTGAAATTTTTGTTTGAAGTTGAGTCACGAAATCTGTTTTCGGAAAATCTCAGCTTTATACACTGTTTAGTATTTTGATCATAACTTTGGTTAAAAAATTTGGATTTCTGTGATTCTAGTGGTTTTGGAAAGCTGAGACATGTGGCTAATTATGTTTAGGAGAAAGTTCTTCGATTGGTTGATGTTTTGATAGTGAAAAATGCAGGGAAAGTCCGGTCATGAAACCTGGAAAATTCTGGAAAGTGTGATATTGATTTTATTGAGTTTTAATTGAAGTTTGATGCTTAAAATTTTGGGATTTGGATTTCTTAATTACTGAAGTTATGTTGAATTATAATTGATGGTTTATACTGAAATTTTTAAGATGTTACTTTGATTTATTGCCCTTATTAAACGAGTAGAATACGGGTCAGGGTAGATTGGCGCCAATAAAGGGGGGTACAGTACTGTACAAACAATTGAAGCTTTGGCTTCGGGCTTTGGCCGATATTATGATATATATATATATATATATTGATATTGAAGCTTCGGCTTCGGGCTTGACCGATATATTGATTTTTGAAGCTTCGGCTTTGGGCATGACCGATATATTGATTTTGAAGCTTTGGCTTCGGGCTTGTCCGCTCCCGTATCCATTTTACCGTTATTCAGGACTTGTTTACTTTGGGCAATATGTGGTTAAAGTATTTGGAAAAATTGGATATAAATTTGATTATACTTTGAAAGGATGACTATATAAGTTTTGTGATTTGGTTCCATAAAGTTGGTTAATTTGTTTTTGACTTATAAATATACTTTGTTTCTATTTTAAAAATATTCAAAGTTGTTATTTTTTTTATGGACACCACTAAGCAAATTGCTTAGCGTGTAGTTGATTTTCTACGCGTAGGTGGAGAACTTGTAGATAGCTTGGACCAAAGTGATACTGGTGGATCTGCTGAAAGAGCAATTAAGGAAAGAGTCGAGGTGGATTTATATTTTAATGTAATATTATGGTTTGTAGAATAATGGCATGTACTAGAGAGTGAGAAATGTAAAGTGACATTGAGAAATATTTGGAGAATAATTAGCATTTGGAGAATAATTTGGAGTTTGAAACTTTATATTGGTATTTGTACGTATTAATCTATAAGTATTGAACTCTATATAGTGGAGTAGAGTTGTTTATTGGGTGTTTATAGTTACCGTGATGCTCCCTATAAGGGGGGCGTTACAAGGAACACATTAGGGAGAGTTTGATCCCATGCGCTATCCTGACATTATTGAAACCTAAGAAGGATGGATCTTGGAGGATGTTTATGGATAATTGAGCCATTAACAATATCATCATTTGGCTCAACTTTCCTATACCACACCTTAATGATATGCTGAACCATTAACCAGCTCTAAGGTGTTTTCAAAGCTTGATTTAAGAATTGGTTATCACTATATCGGAATTCGAGTAGGAGATGAATGGATGACTGCTTTTAAGATAAGAGATAGGTTGTATGAGTGGCTTGTTATGCCATTTGGTCTCACCAACACACCAAGTAATTTCATGCGGTTAATGAACCAAGTATTGAAGCCAATATTGGGAAGTTTGTTGTAGTCTACTTTGATGATATTCTTATCTACAACAAGTCTAAGGACATCATTGGGAGTATCTCAAGGACGTATTTGAGCTTTTGAGGAGGTACCAATTGTATGACCATCCCAAGAAGTGTGAGTTTATATTAAGTAATGTGGACGGCTCAAAGGTTAAGGCCATAAGGGAGTGGCGTCTCCTTGTAATATTGGGGAGGTAAGAAGTTTTCATGGATTAGAAACCTTCTATAGGAGGTTCATTTGAAACAATCATGGCTCGGTTAGTTGAATTATTAAAGAAGGGCAGATTCAATAAGTCCTGAGCAAGAAGCAAGTTTTGCCTTTATCAAGGAGAAGCTATGCATTGCACATGTATTGGCTTATCCTGATTTTGAGAAGTTATTTAAAGTTGATTGTGATGCTGGTGGATTGGGAGTAGGAGTCGTGTTGATGCAAGAGAAGAGGCCAATCACTTACTTTAGTGAGAAGTTGACTGATGCTTGAATGAAGTAGTCCACTTTTGACAAAGAATTATATATAGTGTTGAGAGCTCTCAAGACTTCAAAGCATTACGTGAGTGGCCAAGGGTTTGTGTTGTATACTAATCATTAGGCACTCAAGTATTTGAGTAGCCAAAAGCAATTGAGGAGTGTTATGCATGCAAGGTGGTCTACCTTCATTGTTAAGTTTCCTTACAAGCCTGTCCACAAGTCTAGACCACAAAAGCGAGTGGTTGATGCTTTGAGCCGGTTAATCAATCTCCTTAATATTGTCACTCTTGAGGTTGAGTCTATTCAACATGTGAAGGATGATTATAAAGGAGATAAAGATTTTGGAGAAGTCTAGATGGATTGTCAAGAAGGCTCAAACAGTAGGGATTACCACCTCTTCAATGGATAACTCATGAAGGGAGCAGCCACATCCATCATGGAGAAGGTTATTCGAGACTTATATGGAGGAAGTTGTTGGTATTTTAGTGCAATTAGATCAACTAGTTAACCACTACGGTCGTAATATTTCATCGAACAAGTCAAGAGCGTACAGAGTGCAAACTTGTTCGAGTTCTATTACGATACTTAGCTTTCAGGGGTCCGGGAGCTACCTTTCACAACACTTCTATTATGAACTGTTGTAACTACTGGAATGGACACATCTTTTCAACGCTTCTGTTCTGAACAGATGCAACTGCTCGAATGAACACGACTTTTAGCAACACTTTGTCTTTAAAGCATTGCGACTGCTCATTTTAGGTTTATAAAAACCTGGCACTGGCAACACTTACAGCAGATTTTTTGAAACGCATACGGATTGGTTCATTTTTTCTTCACAATGATAATTCATTCTAAGTTCTTGAGTTTTTCTCTGATTTTATTCAATTAAAAAATTTGGGAGAACCACCAAATTAGTTTCAATCTTAAAGTGTTATCACGACTTCAAAGATTATCTAAGTTATTTTCAAGAATTTCCCCTTCAAAGATTGAAACTAATTAATTTTGTAGTCTGCTAAGTTTCAAAGATTGCAACTAAATTTTTTGAGAATGATGAACGAAAAATCTATTGAAGATTTTGTGGAAATCTATTGATATTCAAAATATTGGTGATTCAATCTCATTTTTTGCATTTTAAAAACCCTACCATGTCTCTCCAATGGCGTTCCCCCAACCCAAGCTGCCGCCCACCACTCCCTCCCTCCGATCAACATTGTCGCTACCCTCAGCCCAACCCCTACCACCAATACAGTCGTCACCTACCCTCCACCCTTCCCACCAGAAACAAGATTTTTTTTAAAAACTTCCTTAATTCCCACAACACAGCAGCCATGTCTAGGGTTTTCAAGCAACTTAGAATCTCAGGCAGAGTGTATGTGGTAAGGAAAAAGAGTGCCAGGAACCTTAATTTTGGCTTTCTAACCCTGGATGATTCCCAATCCATTCGTGAAGCCCTCCACCGGATTAATGCAATCTCAATCGGTACAGCCAACATTTGTGCGTACCAAGCAAGGTACTTAATGAATCTAAATCACCCTATTGGCGATCCAAGACCCGCGAGACCTCAGGCCAGAAAACCAATCTTTTGCGATTCCCTGAGAGATAATAGGTCCTATATGAACGTTGTTGCCGCTGGAGTAGAGGCACATAGAGCCACCACCGCTCCCGGTATCAATCAAGCTACCAAGGAGAATAGGCCTATCAGCTCTTAAAGTCCCGTATTCGTTACCGAGGCTGCCCTATGGAAGAATAAATCCTGCCTTGTCAAGCTTAACAACATCTTAATTATCCAAAACATCTTCGAGATTACTATTGACAATGGTTTCGATGTTGATTTTACTGCTCCCACAGGCGGAGATCTTGTCTTAATGAGCTTTCGCACTCTTGCAGCCCTTGATGCTTTTCTGAAGGGTGATTAGCACGTGCTACAACACTATATCAAGGAGGTCTTACCCATAAGCTCGGATTTTGCCCCTTCTGAAACTATCATGTACCTTGATCTCATGGGCATCCCCATACCTATCATAACTGATGCTCTTGTCAGGAAGTTGGCTGGCCATTTTGGCAGGGTCGTTGCCATCGATAGTAACCTGGAGATTCCAGATAGGTTGGATGTCGTTTCATGTCTGATTTCAGCTTCGCTGGGCACTGTCTGCACCCCCTTCTCAATAATACTAAGAAATACAGGGTTTAAGATTTTCTATAACCTGTATTAGGGAGTGGGATGCTAACGCTGCAAAAATGATAGCCTTTCACACTCTACTGACTCTGACTCTAGTGCTGACCGCTCCTCTTGCCGAAATGGGGCTCGCTCTGCCTCAAAAAGTAGTAGCTCGAGCAAAGTCCCAGAATCCCCCTCAGGTGCTCCTATCTCAGCTATCAATGCCGCGAACCCCAAGTCAGTCGAAAAGTTACCCCAGCAGACCCTGGATACCGCTCATACTGATACAATATCTGATTCAGCCTTAGAGGAACAACAACCCGACTCTAGCTGTGCGAAAATCTCTTCCTCGGAAGAGGTTAAGAGCGGCGCATCTGTCATGGAATCCTCATCAGGTCCAGATATTAGCAATAAGAATAGGGTTATATTATAAGCAAATCCCACTAATTCTAGGCCCGATAAGGGGCTTCTTACTTTCCAAATTGGGGAATCTGTGCGCTTATTTGACAGTGCACATCAGGATGTGATTTTGGAGGCATTAAAGGGTATGATCTAGCTTTATTACCCACTTTAAGGTTTTTCTTGATTTCTATTATGTCTGCTAATTTTTTATTTTGGAATTGTCGAGGTGGATCAACAATAATACAAAACAAATATTGATTCGGTATAACACCCGTAAGAGAAACCTGCACTTCTTTGTCCTCTTGGAAACCAAGGCACGCGATGTGACCAACAATGTTATGCGTAAGATCTGGGGGCACAATAATTTCAGCTACCATTTTATCCCTTCGAATGTCCTCTCAGGAGGAATTGTAGTTTCTTGGAATGCATCTTTGGTTAACGAAACTGTGGTATAAGGATCCGATAGATGGCTGTTGTTAATCTTGACGATAGACGGATTAGATCTTAACGTCTTTTGTGTTTATGCCTCCACCAACCATGTCAAAAGATACACTATGTGGCAGGCCCTATCCCCCCTTATTCAGAATTCTAATCATATGATTGTCTGTGGCGATTTCAATAAGGTCCTCCAGAGCTCGGAGAGGTTTGGTGGTGGCACTTCGAATTCAATGCTTCAGTTTAAGGAGTTTGTAGATGGTTGCTCACTATATGATTTGCCACTTCATGGAAGCGATTACACATGGTCCAATAATGTCTCCTTTTCATGAATAGATCTAGCATTTGTTTCGTGCGACATCTTGGACTTATGGCCTACGATGAATATCTCAACCCTGGACTCGACTCTCTCGAATCACTTCCCAGTTATCTTCCATTCATGCGCCCTTAATGCTTCAGGTCTGAGGCCTTCCCGGTCCCTTAACTACTGGTGGGACAACCGGGAATTCTTCCCTTTCCTCCAAGCCAAATGGGAGGTGATATGCAAAGAATGGCTAAGAAAGGATTTCAACTTTAAACTCAAATGGCTTTGGGACTACATAAAACCATGGCACTCATCCAACTTTGGAAACCTTGAGCGTAAAATTAAGTCTCTT